>CM061552.1:156876074-158100472 GCA_030864225.1 Capsicum baccatum var. pendulum | reverse complement strand
AGGTACAAATCTCAACACTAATTCCAAGATCAAGACCACTACAAAAAATTAAACCATGCGACTCAAGATAAATAATTTCTAATCTACAAACTTAAAAAGTAGTACAGGAAAGATCATATATCTCCAACTCTCTAACTCCACTAAGACAAGAATCACATCACAATAAGAATGGAGTATCACACTCTATACCAATACTAAGAGCACACCACCACCAAAAGACAAAACAAATCAAAAAGACTAATCCAAATCTTCTTAATATCAACACCAAAACCCTTATTGAGCGATGAACTAGCCAAATTAAAAGAATGGACCCCAAATTAGTGAACCTCAGAAATAGGCTACATAGAGAGGGATATCCAGTGAAAAAATCTTCACAAATAAGGAGGTTAATCTAAGAATCCCAAACTCAAGAATGGGCAATATAACCAAATTGTTAACTCTAAAATCATAATAAAACCTCAGAAGGTCAAAATACCTTCAATACTATAATTCTCTCAACAACCGGTCTAGCTTTCCCAGAAGAAGTGAAAAATGACCAACCTCACCTTTCTATAAAATAGAAAGCATCCAGCTAAGCTAGATGTCCAAGCCAATGAATAAGAAGTGCGATGAAGGGAAAATTTTACCTAGCTACTAACAGTCTAGCCATCTACCAAGCAAGGATCAATTGCATCAAACAATGACAACAATAACAACCTCAATACAAATATCAATATAAGGGATAAGTGGTACCAAAAAAATAAAAAATAATAACAAGTACCTGTAAGACTCTGCAAAATTCTCTTATAGATTGATCCTTAGAGCATATTTAGTGAAGTGTTAATTCGGCCCTAAAAGGTTGAGAAGTGTCTTCCCTTGTGAGAAATATTTTGAACAATGTAGAATTTCCCCAATATCAAATTTTTATCATGTTGTGAATTGAATAAGCTTTTCATTGATACCAAATTCACCCAAATATGACACTTGGGTAAAACGTTAGAGCTATTTGTGAGACAGTATGCCACTTGGCACTATAGCGCATCCCGGAGTGAGCGAAAATGGCAATCATCAAAATCCAGTGATCCTCCGCTATTTTGGCACATCACGCCAAGGCTTAATTTTAGAATTTTCAATTTCCAGTGCACCAACGTGATTCCACCACATCGCGGTGCCTTTCCAGTTCGCAACGAAGGTGGCAATGCGATTCCACCGCATCGTGCTATCAAGCAATTTATTCATGTTTGTTTACAAGGTTTTCAAGCTTTGACCCTAGTATGTCGTATTTATGTGATGTTCATGATAAACCCTCTTCAAGTTGCTTGTTAAGTTGTGTGTTCATCTCAATTAAGTGTAGAAATTGTTGAATAAGCAAAGAATGCTCCCCATATGCTTGATAAAATTCTTATGTGAATAGATTAGAGCCATTATAGCATGTTCACTAGAAATCCCCAATTGTGTGTAAGTCCATTCATGCTAAGTGTTTGTTGAAAAGCCTTAGTGATTGAGTTGTGGCATGATTGCATGAAATTGCCCAATTATGTGCTCTTTGATACATGCTAAGACTTTAATACATGCTAAGTGTTTGATGAATGAATTGTAACATGATAGCATGAAGTTCCCAATTGTGTGTTCTCTGGTACATGCCAAGACTTAAATATATGTGAAGTGCTTTATGCAAGGCCTTGTTGAATTGAATATTATCCAATAGCATGTCCATCTATGTTATTACATGTTTAAGATTCCTAAATGATTGAAGTGATGCCTTAGTAATTGTGATGGTGAATGATTGTCCATGGTCTTGATTGTTCAAGAATGGTTATGTTTTACTTTTATGTTATCGAGTCCTGGGGGTATTTATACCTAACAATTTAGCTGTTGTCTAGAGCCCTTGTCAATTTTCACAATAATTCCAGTCGAGCCATGATGCTCAGAACTTCGAGAGTTATGAAACTCTTTATTCTCAGAAAGATAGAATACTTAAGAAATCACAGTAATCTCTGTAATCGCCATAATCTCAGTATCGCTAGTAATCTAGACTCAGTTTTGTACTCTGGTCAGATCTAGTAGTATTCAAGTGTTCAGTTCAGTCCCTAGTAGTATTCTAGTAATCTATCATGAGCTCAATATCATTGAGTGAGATAACCAGATTCAGTAGTATTCTATCAGATATGGAACCAAGTGAATTTAGCTTAACTTAGTCAGATTATTTGAGAAAGATGATCAGTATCAGATTCAGCTTAGTTTGTGTTCATTTAAGAATTAGTTCAGAAACTTTTAGTTGGGAGCAGGAGCTAGCACCAAGCGACGGCAGGGATGGAGGCTCCCCTTCAGAGAGGCAGAGTCATTAGGAGCAATACCTGAACTACAGAACTGCTTAGCCAGTGCAGGATACAGGAGTCACCCATCGAGAAAGGCTAGTCATCCGTTAGATAGTCTCAACTATTATATTGCCTTATGATTGACTTCCGTAAGGGTCACCCATCAGATAGGCTTGATGAGAGAGGTCTTTACCCATGGCATGGTATTGACACCCTTCTAGCTGGGGTTATAGGTTGGACCTTGCCAGTTGAGATTTGGGGCATATTGATTAATTGAATACTTCCTACAGTTGCAGTTTCAGTATCAATCTTAAAAAATCAGCACTATCAGATACAGTCATCTATCTCAGTGAGGAACTCAGATAGTTCTATTGATTCATGGACAACTCGTCAGATAGGCTTGGTCCCATATAACATTATTTAGTATCAGTTCTAGAGATCACCCGTCAGATAGGCTCGATCTCAGTCTAAGATTTATTTTAGTAATCTCATTATTAGATCCTGAGATCACCTATCAGATAGGCTTGATCTCAATCTCAGATTTAGTTGAGAAATCTCATTATCAGATCCCAAGATCACCTATCTAAAAGGCTTGATCCCAATCTCAGATTCAATTGAGTAATCTCATTATCAGATCTAGACATCACATGTCAGATAGGCTTCATCTCATTCTCTGATTTAGTTGAGTATTCTTGTTATCAGATTTAGAGATCACCCATCAGATAGGCTTGATCTCAGTCTAAGATTCAATAGAGTATTGTTGATATCACATCTAGATATCACCCGTCAGATAGGCTTAGTCTCAGTCTCAGATTTCATTGAGTATTCTTGTTATTACATCTAGAGATCACCCGTCAGATAGGCTTGATCTCAGTCTCAGATTCAATTGAGTATTCTTGTTGTCAAATTTAGACCTGATCTTTTCATATCATTGATAGTATATTTCAGAATCATCCGTTAGAGTGGCTTGATCTCCGATGCAGTCAGTCGAGAGTAAAAATCTCAGAATTCAGTCATTGATATGAGTAGATTTAGTAAATTAGTTTTGGTATTTCGAGTCACAATGATTTCTATTACGGAGCGTGCATTCATGAATGTGTTCTCATTCAGTACTCTCATGATTATTCAGTTAAGTAATTGTTCGTGCATAATCCCTTGTATTTAGACTTACCTCATCTTTATACTCGGTATATTCCCGTACTGACCCATTTTCTCTATGGTGTTTTATTTGACACCATAGGTTCAGAGGCATGAGATCCAAAGTACCCTTAGCAGCTCAATCCCTGTATGCAGCAGTAGACATAGCAGTGAGTCGTCTACATTTGAGGATGATCCTTTTATCATTATTGTATCATATTTTGTTTATTTTTAGTAGACGGAGTTAGTTAGGGATATGTACTATCTACTCCATAGCTCAGACAGTTTAAAGGCTTTTCAGACAGATGTATTAGTGTTCAGTTTTCAATTTTGAGTATTTTTTGATGTTTTGAACCTTTGGCTTGTTTCTACATTTATTATCTATATTATGCAGTGTTTAGGTACAGATATTAGTAAAGGGTTGGCTTGTGGTCCTATGGGATCTTAAGCACTATGTGACATTCCAGTTCTAGAAAATTAGGTCGTTACAGTACCACTATAGGGCAATAAGAAGACTAATATGCCAAGGTAAATGAGAATCAAACCCAAATGTTACATCCCAAATGAAATATCAACACTGATCCACTCAATCCTCTATTATAATAAATAATAAATGAGGGTTTTCATATAATAATTAATTCAATATCAAGGTACACAATGAACAATATAAACCTTTTACGGAATACAATCATAAATGGGTACGAGAACCTCAATACACTCAAATAAAAAGGGTAAAGGCAAGAAATAAATGTGCACCTATCATGGTGGAATCTGAGTCACATGATTAAAGTGCTCAAGGAGTACGAATTTGAGTGAGTCTAAGCTCTGAAAAAGTATCTGAATCATCAATGGAGGCGCTAAGTACACTTCCTCTAACTAAAGGTGTCACAATATTATGACACTGACCTAAATAAGTTGAATGACTAATAATCCCACATTAGGGACACTCTATATATATCAGTGGCCAATCTCTCTACATTTGTAGAAAACTGCTGAAGACCTAACTTAGCAAGAAACATGAGCTAACCCCAATTGGCTGAACAAATAACGTCGAGGGCACTCTTTAGTAAAATGCCATCCTCCCTTCAATACAACACACCTCAGGAACTCAAGTCTTACGAGAAGCATATGCAAACTCTACTTGGACAACTAACTTACATCACTTGTTATACTAATGTCCAATATTGACACAATCAAATATAATCGTGGAACACTCTGTGATGCTACTACTGTTGATCCAGAATTGTCGCCGTTTCCTAAATTCCCATACTAAATAATCCACAAGGTTCGATGAGAACTCTGTTCGCCACTTCAACCATGAGTAACCTTAGAGCAACCCATACTCTAAAATGATACCTGCATAGAATAAATAGGTTGCAAGTGAATCCGACCTCTATTAGGAGTAACCTAACTCCTGGATACAATAGCAATAATACTGTACTGATAACATGGAATCTTACCACTACCTCTATATGTCTCCATACATTCTCTCTCTGTGGCTCTTGCATGATTAATAATATGAGAGAAAGTACTATCAAATGCTCAGATGCCAAACAAAGAGGAAATGCTAATCTTCTAATAAATCCATACACCATATCATTCTCTGAAGGATATAGCATAGGAATATTCTTTTCTCAATCATGAAACCCATTCTCATACTCTAGATAAGGAACCGTATTGAGCAATAATAATGTCAACTCTGTCCTGAGCACTACTAGATGAACCAAGTTAATCCTTTGATGTGAAGTATACATAAAAAAACTTTGGATCCCTGGTGTTGAATCTCAAAAGGATAAAGTAGATACAAACTCTATTGGAGCCTGAGGTAGCCCTAAATCCTCTAATTCAAGATGAAGATCTTTGACATCCATCCTTGACTACCTAGTCCGATGTTGTGCTGAAGATCTAGAAATCTCATCCACATCTATCGACATCATCACATCTTTTATCTGATATAGAAAAAATTCAAAGAATATACTAAAGGCATATCAAAATATAGACACATGACAAGGAGTTTACAAAAAAATTTCCAAAGAACACTAGTAGCATCTAAAAGATAAGAAATGGATGTCTCTACACCGATCCGTAGGACTCTACTAAACAATTTGCTCTTATACCAACACACTAATTAACCTAGGCCCTAATTCCAATGTGTCATGACCCAATTTCTCAATTTGTAATGGCACATACAATAAGCCACCAATAGGCAAGCCAAACCATAGTTTGGAACTACTAGTAATAGGCTACCAAGAGAAATAAAGGATGAATGTACAAAAAATATAGTAAAAAAATTAAAATATATAAGATAGTCCCAAATCCTTATAAGACCTTCTAATGTAATAAAATTACAAAATAATGCATTATATAAACATACAGATACAAGCTATCTCTGAGTATACTATAGAGATTAGTCTAATACATCATAGAAATAATCACAATGCTCTAAATGCAAAGAGCTCACCCTTTGTATCTAAACCATAGCTGCCCCACATAAGTCGCAAAACAATATTAAGAACTTGTACTATGATCTACAAGCTACAAAAGTGTAGTATGTTACAAAAGACATGGAACTTAGTCGGAAACTACTGATTGAGATCTAAAGATAACAAAAATATACATAACATGCCATCAAGAATTTAAACTATCCACAAATATCCGTGAAATCGAACATAGTAAACCTAAGGAGGAAACAAGGGCAAACTATCCTATTCCAAAAATAATCCAGGTCCTAAGTACTATACCATCTATCATTGTACAATATACAAATAAATAACGAAATAAAGATATACATAGTAATATACAAGGCCTATGTATGGTTATACAACATGAATGCAAGAAGGAAGGAAGGGATATATTGTAATAACATTACTATACATAGATAGATATACATACATATATACCATGACAAAGCTAACTCAAAGGTACAACCTTACTAATCACACTAGTATCTCAGGTTTCCTAATCATAGTAAGAACTAGGGATAATTCTATCCACATTATTATAAGATTAGCATTTCCCCTCTAATCATACTTGTTGAATCTCAAAAGGATAAAGCAGTTATGAACTCTACTGGATCCTGAGCTAGGCCTAAATCCTCTAACTGAAGCTGAATATTTTTGACTTCCATCCCTGACTCCCTAGTATAATGCTGTGTTGAAGCTCTAGAAATCTCATCCGCATCTATCGACTTCCTCACATCTCTTATATGGTATAGAAAAGAGTCAAAGAATGTACTAAAGGCACATCAAAATTTAGATATATGACAAGGAGTATAGAAAAAAATTTCAAAGGATACCCTGTAGAATCTCAAAGATAGGCAATGGATGTCTCTACAACGATCCGTAGGACTCTACTAAACACTTGGCTCTTGTACCAACACACTTATTAACCTAGGCTCTAATACCCATTTGTCACGACCCAATTTCTCAATTCACAATGGCACATACAATAAGCCACCAATAGGTAGGCCAACCCATAGTCTGGAACTACAAGTACAGGCTACCAAGAGAAATAAAAGAACAATGCGGAAAAATGTAGTAAAAAAACTGAAATATATAAGATAGTCCCAAATCATTATAAGAACTTCTAATGTAATAAAACTAGAAAATGAAGTATTATATTAATATACAAATACAACCTATCTTTGAGTATAGTATAGAGATTAGTCTAATACATAATAGAAATAATCACAATGCTCTGAATGTCAAGAGCTCACCCTATGTCTCCAAACCATAGCTGCTCCGCATGATTCGCAAAATAGTGGTAAGAACTCATACTATGATCTACATGCTATAATATTGTAGCATGTTACCAAACACATGGAACTCAGTAGGCAACTACCGACTGAGCTCCAACGATAATGAAAATACACATAACATGCAAACAAGAATGTAAAGTATGCATAAATATCCGTGAAATCTAACATAGTAAAACTAAGGAGGTAAAAAGGGTAAACTATCCTGTTCTAACCATAATCCAGGTCCTAAGCACTATACCATATATCATTGGACAATATACAAATAAAGCAAAATAAGGATATACATAGTAATATACAAGGCCGAGGTATGGATATACAATAAGAATACATGAAGGAAAGAAAGGATATACTGTAATAACATAATTATACATAGACAGATATGAATACATATATACCATTACATAGCTAATTCAAAGGTACAACCTTAGTAATCACACTAGTATCTTAGGTCTCCTAATCATAGTAAGAACTAGGGCTAATATAATCACCTTCTTTAATCCATCTAAAACATGAGATAATTAATATAAATAAGTAACCACAAAGAAATGTATCAGAATATCAAGGCCTAAAGCCATATTGCCTAACCATGGAATAATCATGCATAGTAACATAGCCTTAATGTAAAAGAATCAGAATCATACCTCAAATCTTAATACTAGTCCAATAGTTAACTTACTACAAATCAACCATAATAACCACAATAATTTAATCGATTAGTTTGGAAAAACAATACCTAAATAGGCCTTTCATTTACCCCCAGTGCTATAGGACTAAAAGGTCCAATCAACACACAATAAACCACAAGTCATACTCTTTACCTATATCTATGAAACCCCCTATAAGGTAGGTTAGATATATACATATACTGGTGAAAGGCAATGCACATGCATTAATAAATGCATGGAGAATCCATAACACCATAACCAATTCAAGTACAATGATATGACCCAATACATAACCTCCTCTTGCTCAATTTTTCAATGGTAGGACCTACGATGACTTCTCTTCTCCAGAACGATGACTCATGGACAAAAAAGTCCCTAGGGCATTTGGGGTACCTGTATACACCAAGTTGGTCCCGACCTAAGATTTCTAATAATCATGAATGTCATCATTAATTACCAAACATAAACCTAAACTCAATCATCAATACCATCATTGATCCACTCTGTCCAGATACATATAGAGTTGTATACACAAAACATGCACAAGCTAGAAACGTGGTAAAAGAGTATAAGTTTGTAAATACATTACTCAGGGTGAACTCCGAGACTAAATTATCATAAAATTTTATAAAAGGTTGGAATCTCTATCAACCTGGGTAAATAGCAGTAGCAAAACCATGGAAAAAAATTTATCTTATTCAAATCTCCAAATCATCATTTTTAGTCTCAAAGACTCATAAGTTACTTGTTAAGATGGTATGATTCCTATTATGAAGAAATCCATTTTAAAAATAAAAAGTGGAAATAAATCCCTTTTTAGGAAAAAGAGTAATAAAACTATTTTTTAGTTGAAATCATACCATTTACTGTCTAAGTGATCATAAATGTGCATAATCTACGCATGCCATTAGCAATATCCACAAAATACCATTATAAGCATCAACATGTCTACAGACTAAGACTTCTTTTACAATGATAAAGTACTTCTCCAAATCCAACCAATATCATGATTATGTCATTGGGCCTACTAATACATATCTGGCATAGCCGTGATATAATCTCGACTTTAGTCCTAATAATATATTTGACATAACAACATCATAATTAGGGTAAAACCATTAAAAACCACTAAGTAATATATTGAACATCATACTAAGGTTAGATTATCCTTAATTGAGTCTAATCATGCTAACATTCTTGTATAACTGTACAAAAGTTAATACAAGTCTTGGCCTAAGTGGATTGGATGAGCCCACTTCTAATCCCCAAAATTCATTATAGATACGATCCTACCCTAGAATAGGCTAAAGCATCTACAATCACTTCTATATATTAACTAATACATGAATAACCCTAAGTAGAAATTCTTCCCAAAAATTAACAACTAGGCCAATTTCACCTAAAACATGAGTAACTATGAAAAAGGTTAGTAAAAACATTGAAGTATAACAAATATTAGACCTTAAGTGTCAATTTCCCTTCTAGCCCCCAAACTAATTAATTAGACTAACTCACGTTTCCCTACCAACAATCTTATCATAAAAATTGTATGTAACATGCAACATATATAAAACACCATATCAAGGAGAAGAATAGATAGAATCCTATCTCGATGCAAAACAGAAATCATTGAATCATCTATGAATTATCTGAGTTCACTCCACGATCTCAAAATATCTTATGCTATCAAAATTTTAATATACATGACATAGGAGTAACATAAGACCCATATTTCTATATGAAGGGTCAGGTCAAATTTTGGATCAAGAACGGGCCTACAAACAAAATCTTAAAATAAACCTGTCATGAGGGCCGTTGAAGGACAAGCAAGTTTCGCTCAAAAGTTAAGCCTAAATGGAGAAAATTTTGGGTCTCAAATCATCCCTCAAAATTTAGGAATTCAAGCCCTAATTTCTGTGAATTTTACAAAGAATTAGGATGGAAATTAAAGGAAAAATTAATGGGAAATTATCAAGAAGAGTTAGATTAGCTTACATTAACCTATGTGGATGATTTCCCACCTTTTCCTCTTTATGAGCTCGTAATTTAGTGAATAAATAATGAAAGATGTGATACAAAATTAGGTGGATAAAGAGGATTAAATAGTGCTAGGTGTCGCTTAAGCGATAGCTGCTTAGGTGTCACAAATATCACTTTT
The DNA here is from genome assembly GCA_030864225.1 of Capsicum baccatum var. pendulum. Lineage (NCBI taxonomy): Eukaryota > Viridiplantae > Streptophyta > Magnoliopsida > Solanales > Solanaceae > Capsicum > Capsicum baccatum. The sequence continues at coordinate 158,090,458 of CM061552.1, read as the reverse complement.
GTGATCTAGCTTTGGGGGTGGGTATCGCTTAAGTGAGATTAGTGATCGCTTAAGCGGACATTGACCAAGTAGTCAATGTCTCTTACGAGACAACATGTCGCGTATGTGGGGTCCACTTAAGCGACACTATGTTTTCTTAAGCGGTTATATTAATAACTCGATGCACCAGATTTTGCTATGTCTGGAATGGACTTTGATCGGGTGCTTAAGATTCATTTGAAACCCTATATACAAAAAAACAAATATCCTACCATACCAAATTCAATGTTTCAAACTCAGTGAAACCATCAAAACTTTCATCCAAAGTTATTTTGATTAGGTGCAGGGCCCACACCTATATTTAAATTTTTCACGTAATCTGCTCGGTAGACAAAATGAGTCTAGAACCTTGGGACCTAGACCAAGGGTGCCCCAGTCTAAACTCAATGTTTCAAAGTTGATGGAAATGTCACAATTCTCATCCAAGGTCATCTATTAGGAAGTTTGATCTAATACCAAATCCTAAATAAGAAAAAGCTTCAAAATAGGGAAATGTGCCTAAAATCCAAATGAATTGTCTGATAACAAAACCAACACTTATGATAATTGACAAATAACCTATAACCTTTATGGAAAGGCTCTAAATTCTAGAAATGCTTGCAAATTAAGTAAATGACCCAAATGGACATTACAAAATCCTAGGGTACTTATCCTGTTGAAGACATTATACTAAATATAGATCCCTGAGGGAACCCCACCAAATGCAAGGAACTGCCAAAACTAAACAAACAAATCTCACTCTAATCCTAAGGATACTACGTATAGTTGGCTAAGTCCTAAAGAAGGATAAACGTTTGCTAAGGTTAATTATTTTGAGATGTAATTATAATCTAAGGAACCTAAACAAGCAATAAGGATTATAAATACCTAAATGGAGTGTATAGAAGACATAATCTTCTATAAATAACAGGCAAGTTACCATATAAGTACCTTAAACAATCCAAGTCTAAAAGTAGGTAATTCATAGCCTACTTAGAGGTTAAACAAAAACTCACAAGTCCACTACAACAGAGTTTTGCCCTTCTAAGAGACCTCCAGCTGCTACCATGTTACCAAGAATAAGAATCTACAGGTTAAGATATCAAAAATGAAACCCATATTGTAAATTTACATTTAAAGCTAAAAATCAAGCTTAAATAACCCACAAGACCATTCACAAAAATTGAAAATTAAACCCGCCATAATGTCTTTGTGGGATAAGGGTCATGTGCTCAAAATTAAACATGATCAACCCCCAAATAGAGTCCAAAATACCTCTACAAGTCGGCATAAAAACAAGAATTTTAACTAGAGAATTAAATCAAAATTTAGGCTACAACTTACAAATTATAGATGGGAAAATAATAAAAAATCAAGCAACAACCTAGACTTAGCTCCAAATTATGAATCTATAGTGATTTCCGAGTTCCCAGGGTCCATCTATAGTGAATTTTTGGGTAAAAGATGAGAAGTGATTAAATTTTAGGGTACATACATAGATACCAATTGTTAATTAAAGGTTTAACCGGTTAAGTGACTAACCAACTGCTTAATCAAAGCTCTCTACTTACCCACCCCTTTGTATAAGTGGATCTAAAGCTGCATAAGAGATTTTGCAAAAATAGTGGAGAGATCTTTTAAGAAGTGAGAGAATATATCATCTCTGGCCACCTAAGGGACTCCCTAGCCACATAAACAACTCTCTTTAAGTGAACCTAAGGATACCAAAACACTTGTACCAAAAATTAATGCTAAGTTTAAAAAGACTACGTTAGGGTGCTTTAAGATTGGTAGTGATGGTACCTTGAGGTACCAGGGTAGCTTGTGTATACCTGATGTTAATGGGCTATGAGAGAGAATCTTTTCTGAGGCCCATGAGTCTAGCTTCGTTGTTTATCCAGGATTGACAAAGATGTACAATGATTTTAGAGAAATTTATTGGTGGAATAAACTGAACAGGGATATGGCCAACTTTGTGGCTAAGTGCTTGGTTTGTCATCAAGTGAAGCTGGAGCACTTGAGGCCTGGTGGGTTTTTTTAAGAGATTGAATTGCCTGTGTAGAAATGCAAATTAATTAACATGGATTTTGTTGTTGGCCTTCTGGGATCCCACAGTTAGTTTAATACCATTTGGGTCATCGTGGATAGGATGACTAAGTCTGCTCACTTCTTGTCAGTCATGACTAACTATTCAGCAGAAAATTATGCTAAGACCATTATTGAGGAGGTCATAAAGTTGTATGGTGCGGAAGTTTCCATCATATCTAATCAAGGTACTTAGTTCACATCCCACTTTGGGCATTTCTTTCAGAGAGGTTTAGGAACTATGGTGAACCTTAGAATTGCCTTCCACCTGGATGGACAAGCAAAAAAGATGATACAGACTTTGGAGGATATGCTAAGGTCCTGTGATATCGATTTTAGAGGTAGATGGGTTGACAATTTTCCCCTCTTGTGTTTTCGTATAATAATAGCTATCACTTGAGTATTAGGATGGCTTTTTATGAGGCCTTGTATGGTAGGAGATATGGATGCCCTATTTTGTAGTTTGAGGTTGGAGAAAGTGAAGGTGATTTGGGATATGCTTAATAATTCCAAAAGTCGCCAAAAGTTATATGCAGAAGTAAGGCGAACGAACATGGAGTTTGATGAGGGTAATATTGTATTCTTGAAAAAGTCTCCCAAGAAAGAAGTAATGCAGTTTGGAAAGAAAATGAAGCTCAGTCCTTATTTTGTTGGTCCATATCGTATTTTAAGGTGAGTGGGCAATGTGAGTTATAAGTTGGAATTGGCTTCGAGTTTGAGTTCCATTCACCCAATATTTATGTTTCAATATTGAAGAATTGTATGGGTTATCCTTTCTTGGTATTTTCTTTGGAGAGTGTTAGTGTTTCGGACTCCTTATTGAAGGAGGAAGTCCCTATTGAGATTTTAGATTGGAAAGTTCGTTGGTTACATACGAAGGACGTGGTTTTGGTAAAGGCTCTATGGAGGAACCAAAACCATGAAGTATCTTCTTAGGAAGTCGAAGAAAACATAAAGTCCAAATACCCATTCTTGTTTACCACTACGGATAATTGTGCGAGAGGTATGTGTATTACTTAGCATCTTTGTTTTCTAACTTTGTTAAAGAAAATTTTGAATTCCTTAGTATCTTTTTTTCTGTCTTTAATAAAGGCAAGAGTGGGTGTATTTATGTAATAACTCATGTTAAGGGATACCTTGTCTCATCATTCGAGGAAGTATGATCATAGGGGGGATAATGTAACACCCCAGATTTTTTGTCCTTGAAAATTTGTAAATTTATCCTCACTGCTGAGACTATGACTCTCTTTAAGAGTTGTAGAGAGTCCTAATGGGTCTCTATGGACCACATAATAGCTTGACTAGTGTTTACAGCTTATTTTTCTTTTCTGAGTATGAGTGGCTCCTAACGAGTCATATAGACTCAAAATGAGTCATACGGTGTCTTATGTAGCCTAACTAGTGTGATGCTTAATTGTTTCTATTTTGACTACAGCTGAACTATGCTACTTGCAAATTCTGATTATGAGTCGCGTCCCTATGAGTTGTAAGGGCACTTGTAATGACTAGCAGTGATTTATCAATCTTTTCATTAAGGGCATTCTAATCAATTCCCCTTTTTCCATATTTGAACCCCACGACCATAAAGAAATTGAGGAGATTATTTCTCACTCATAATACAATCAAAACACACTCTTTTCTCTCTAAACTCTCTAAGGTCAATATACTTAGGATTTACAAGAATTTTGTCATCTAATGTCTCAAGGATTGATTTCTCTCCATAAATTTTTGTATTTCAGGCATGTTACTCTCCCAAACACTTAGTTGTCGAAAATCATGTTATTTACATGATTTAAATTGTATGGATTTTAATTAGGTTTTGATATCAAAACATCTGGTAGGCACAACTTGTACATACATGGGGATTTTATGACATCATACTAGTTGGGCATTGTTCGTTCATGTAGACATTTAATAAAACACATAGTAGGAATAGCACATGTAGACAACATTATACAAAAATTAATCATCATGATTCATCTCTAATTTCATCATCTAGGGTTTATTCATAGGTTCACATGAATATACATCTATACAAATCAATTCCACATAAAATTGATCACCCAACATGGATTGAATTCAATTGATCATTCTCAACATAAATAAACCAAACCCAAAATGAAATTCATAAACAAATCCATAAACTTAAACTTAGTAAAAATATTCTTGGGCTTCATGGACAGAAGTAGTCCAAGAATGAACCGATACATACCTTAGTTTGTGATTTCATGAAGATTAATGAAGGAAATTCTTGATTCAGAATCTTCTATGAAAAGCCATAGCTTTTTATTAAGAGGGTTTTGAGAGAAGAGAGTGTATTTTTGGTGAAAAGTAGACGAATCATGTGTTAAAGGGCTTAAATAGGGGTGGGAAATTACCTTTTTTTACCCTGGACGCATCTCGTAATTACAGTAAAAACTTTCCAAATTGAACCCTTGGCGCGACAAGGTGCCATCACACCGTGTCACTGGAATTTGACATCTAGGATACTGAGGGATGATGCGATGTGGAGCCATCGCGTTTCCCCTTCTTTTGCGACCTGGAACTTTGTCGCAACGCAGAGGAAATCACGTTAAGATACTAGAAAAGAACAGTTTTGAATTTGGGTCCTAGCGTGATGTGCGATAATTGCGGACCCCTACTGGAATTTTCCAAATGCCATTTCCTCTTCTGGCGCGGTGCGCCACTAACTAATATGGCCCAGTTTTACGACGGGAACTTGAAATATTTGTAACTTCTGACCTAGTTATCGGATTTGGGAGAATCTTATATCAATGGAAAGCTTTTTGAATTTATCTCTTGAAAACAAGTAAAAATCTTGAAAATTCTTCATGGAATAACCATCATTCAATTTTGAAGCTAATACTGAATATTTTTGAGATAAAATTAGCTTGGAAAAGAATGGGGTATTACAATATCTCCCCCTTGAGAACATTCGTCCTCGAATGAGACTGACGGAGAGGGGAGAAAAGATAGCAACATACATTCTAAACCTGAATAACTAGAACATGATCTCATGACTGACATGACTCATAAGTTGAACATATAATATTAAACATAAATATCGGATGCATTTGTAACTGATTTATGAATGCATAATAGAGTGGTCTGAAGAACAAAGTTTCTCGCAACGAGAATGCATGTCTGATGCATAATGACATAACTGAAATAATACATGCGTGCATGACTGAATATGCATGGTACTTGATACAAAATTTCTAATTGTAACATGAGCATAAAGCTACATACCAAGTCTATGATGATCAAAGAACATGAAACTGAGTAAGCTTAAGAAGAACTGTTAACTTGAGCTTGATCTGAGTTGGAGAAGAAGAGGTGAGGATACTTGGTATGCATGTCTACCTCTATTTCCAAAGTATCTCCCTCGATGGCCTAATTTTGCTAAAGAACCTTAACTAGAGGGACTTCTTTGTTCCTCAATCTATGAGTCTGATAGTCTAGGATTTCGATTGAAATCTCTTCATAAGAGAGAGTGTTCTGAATATGAATGATCTGAATAGGGACAATAAATGATGGTTCACCTATTCACTTCTTGAGAAAAAAGGCATGAAAGGTGTGAAGAACTAAGGCTAGATCTAAAGGAAATTCGAGCTCAATAGCTACCTTGCCAAATTGACTGAGAATCTTGAAGGGATCAATATATCGGGGATTGAGTTTCCCTTTCTTGCCGAACCTCTTCACTCCCTTCATGGGAGAGATCTTCAGATAGGCATAGTCACCAATCTTGAACTCGAGATCTTTTCTACGAACATCTACATAAGACTTCTGTTGGCTCTAAGCAGCCCGGAGTCTTTCTTTAATCAACTGGACTTTTTCTAAGGCATCGAATACCAAGTCAGGACATATAACTGAGGACTCACTAAATTTGAACCAACTAATTGGAGACCTATATCTCCTACCATGGAGAGATTTGAATGGAGCTATCTGAATACTGAAAGGATAGATGTTGTTGTAGGCAAACTCAATCAAAGGTAAGTGGTCATACCAACTTTCCTTGAAATCTATTGCACACGCCCTTAGCATTTATTCTAACGTCTGAATGGTCCTTTCTGCTTGACCTTCTATCTGAGGATGAAAGGCTGTATTGAGATAAAATTGGGTACCAACACCCTTTTGGAATGCTTTCCAGAAATGAGAGGTAAACTGGGTACCTCTGTCTAAGATAATAGACAACGGAACACTGTGCCATCTGACCAACTCCTTCATGTAGAGTTTGGCATAATCCTTGGCTAAAGAAGAGGTATGAACTGGAAGGAAATAAGTTGATTTTGTTATTTTGTCTACAATGACCTAGATTGATTCATGCTGATGACGAGCTCGAGGCAAACCCATCATGATGTCCATGTTCACAACTTCCCACTTTCAAGTAGGAATATTAAAATCCTGCATGGACCCACTAGGCTTCTGATGCTCTATCTTAACCTGTTGACATGCACTTATCCAAAAAATTTTCAATGTCTCTCTTCATCCCACTACACCAATAGATTTCCTACAAATTGCGGTACATCTTTCTGACCCCTGGATGAATAGAGTAGCACACACCATGCGCTTCTGCAAGAATTCACTGCCTTAAGTAATCTACGCCTGGAACACAAAGACGACCCTGATAATGCAAAAACACTATCTCCCCCTTGGGAGAAAACCTCTACTTTCTGATCCTGAACTGACTCTTTCAACTTGACAAGGTTGGGATTTCTATCTTGCTTTTCTTTAACCTCAAAAACTAGAGATGATTCTGAACTACTTCTGTATCGACTAAGAAAATATTTAGTCTTGCAAGATGATGGACTTCTGGAGCTAACTTCTTCTTACTGTCCTCAACATGAAAAACACTACCCATAGATAGTCTACTGAGAGCATCGGCCATTACATTAGCCTTGCCCGAATGATAAAGGACACACATGTCATAATCTTTCAAGAGCTCTAACCACCTTTTCTAACAAAGATTAAGATCTTTCTGAGAAAAGACATATTAAAGACTTATGATCTGTGAAGGCATCTACATGAACTACATAGAGATAATGCCTCCAAATCTTCAAGGTAAAGACTATGGCTGCAAAATAAAGATAATGAGTAGGATCATTCCACTCTGGGGGTTTATACTATCTATAGGCGTAGGCTATGACCTTACAATGCTGCATGAGGAAAAAACCTAGACCCACTCTGAATACATCACAATATACTATGAACCCATCTGAACCATTTGGGAGAGCTAAGACTGAAGCTCAGGTGAGTCGAGTCTTCAACTCCTGAAAATTCTTCTCACAAAGATCTGACAAATGAAACTTGACTTTCTTCTGAGTCAAATTAGACATAGCGGATGCAATAGAAGAAATTCCTCAAAAAAACATCTATAATAGCCAGCCAAATCCAAAAAACTCCTAATATCTGATAGAGAGATAGGGTGAGGCAAATTTCTTACTGCTTTGATCTTTTAAGGATCTACTCTAATGCCATCACCAGAAACGATGTGACTAAGAAATGCTACTGACCTTAGCCAAATTCACACTTACTGAATTTGGCAAACAACTGATGATTTCTAAGAGTCTGAAGTATTGTTCTGAGATGGTCTACATGATCGCGCTCACTGTAGAAATAGACCAGGCTATAATCTATGAAGGCTATGATGAACATGTCTAAGTACTGCTTGAATACATATTTTATCAAGTCTATGAAAGCGGCTTGAGCATTGGTAAGACCAAATGACATGACTAGGAATTCGAAGAGACAATACCAAGTATGATAAACTATTTTGGAATGTCACATTCTATAACTCTGATCATATGATAGCCGGATCTGAGGTCTATCTTAGAGAAATAAATAGCACCCAGAAGTTTGTCAAACAAGTCATTGATTTTGGGAAAAGGATACTTGTTCTTGACCGTTGCCTTATTGAGTTGACGGTAGTCTACATATATCCTAAGAGAACCATCTTTATTGTGCACGAATAATACTGGAGCACCCCACGGGGAAATACTGGGCCTGATGAATCCCTTATCTAAGTGATCCTTCAATTGTTCTTTCAATTCTCTGACTTCTGCGGGTTCTATTTTGTGTGGCAAAATAGAGATAGGCTGAGTGTATGGAAGAAGATCAATGTCAAAGTCTATTTTTCTTTTGGGAGGAATTCCTGTAAGATCTTTGGGAAAGACATCTGAATATTCATTCACTACTGAGACTATTTCAAGATTGGGATTTTCAGAACTAGTGTCCTTAACTCAAAAAAGATGGTAGACATATCCTTTAGATATCATTTTTCTTGCCCGGAAGTAGGAAATAAGCTGAACTTTGAAAGAGGATACACTATCCTTCCATTCTAGGATGGGTTCATTTGGAAATTAAAACTAGACTATTCTGTTTCTGCTGTCGACTGTGGCATAGCAGGAATAAAGCCAATCCATGCTGAGACTGACATCAAAATTAGTCATCTCTAATTTTACTAAGTCTACTGAGGTGACTTTCTAAGATATCATAACTGGGCAGTTTCTGTATACCCACCAAGCTATGCTGGTTTTACCCACTAGGGTAGCGACTGAAAAGGGCCCTGCTATGATTTCTGGACTGATTCTAAAATTGCCAGCTACATAGGGAGTAACAAAAGATAAAGAAGCTCCTAGATCTAGCAAAGCATAAACATGAACATGAAAGATCTATAACATACCAGTAACTACATTAGGAGAATTTTCCTAATCCTATTTATATTGAAGAGCATAGAAACAATTTGGGTATTTCCCACAAGTAGCACTGGAGGTGGCACCATGTTGACTTGGGTGATCGGGCTAAGCCGAGAAGCAATTCTATTGACCCTAAGGACCTGGATAAGGACAGTCTCTGACTCTGTGGCCTGTCTTTCAATATCCGAAACAAATACCACTACCCGCTCTACAAATACCCTGATGGTGCTTGCCATAAGTCTATTAAAGAGGATAAGTGCGGGCACTGCTAACATTATCCTAGGACTTAGAGCCTGGCGCTATATCTTTGTTACCCTCTCTGAACTTAAGAACTAGAGAACAAGCTGATGAAGGAGCTAGAACTAATGACGTAGGATAAATCTAAGAGTGATTGCCTCTCTCTGACTTAGTCTGACTAAAATTCAAGATACCTATCCTAGCTCTACTATTCTTCTTCTCCCTCTGCTTAACCTTATGCTCTGCTATCTGCTGAGCATGAGTCTTAATCCTGGATGAAGTCATTTCACTATACAACATGGCAAATCTACACTTATTAACCGTATTATAATTCACCCCTGAAATGAATTTACTCATCCTTTCCCTGCTATCTGCAACCATATAAGGGGCATATCTAGATAATTGTGTAAACTTAAGAGAATACTCTTTCACTATCATATTGCCCTACCTAAGGTTAACAAATTCTATCACCTTAGCTTCTCTAAGTTCTAGAGGAAAGAATCCATCAAGGAACACTAAAGCAAAATCCTCCCACTCAACTGCCCCTGCATCATCTGCCCTCTATGACTTCCACTGCTTTAATCAACAATGAACTACATCCTACAACTGATATGCAGCTAGCTTAGAACTCTCACTAAAAGTAACCCCCATTATGTCTGTAACCTTCATCACCTAATCTTGGAATTTCTGAGGGTTCTCGTCTGTCTTAGACCCAAGAAAGGATGGAGGATTCATTCGAGTGAAGTCCCTAATCCTGGCTGCAGCTGAATTGGCCACTAGGATGGCCGAAATGACTGCTGGCCATTCATTTTAAGTGTCAACTAACTGAACAAAAGTAGTGAATACGGCCTAAACTCTGCATGAGAAATATGAACACCCAAAGGATCTTCGGGTTGAGGGGCTGACTAATTTTCGTTTCTTCTTTTAGGAGGCATGTTCTGTAGAAGAAAGGGAGAATGGATTTGATTGAGAGATTGACTTGAGATTATGCTCACTAGCATGACATGAATATTAAATGAGGAGAAACTTTTCCTAAAACATTATATAACCTCTTGTACATAAATATGGCATGCAACACACCCATGTACAAGACTCTACTAGATGTGGCTTTCAGATTTCCTAGGAAATTATTGAACCTTAGGCTCTAATACCAAGTTTGTACTGCCCCAAATCTGGTACCCAAAATGCTACACGGTGCTCATCATCCTGAAGGACCATAAGCTAACCCATGACTTATATAGTGGTGTGTCATTTGGTGTCCAGTCCTAAGGACTACTACTTTGGTATATTGTATCGGGATAGGTCTCATTTATGACCTAGGTGGTTGCTATAGAACCCTTCATACCTATGGTGTTGTGTCACTTTTGGGGGTCTGGACTTAAGTTCCATAAGTGATTCATGTCCTTTATTTCTGTAACTCCTTGGACTTGGTACCCGAAATGCTACAAGGTCCTCCTAATCCCGAAGGACCACAAGCTAATCCATGACTAATATTTGTATGTGTAAACTGCATAATATGACATAATAATGTAGAAACATGTACTGAAAGGTAATAAGGTTCAATAATGAACATAATCTGAATGATATAATAGCTGTGTGGGGTAATAGAATACCCAAAAATAACCTTAAAATACTAACTGACTGAACTGTCTGAGTAAGGAGCTGATGGGACATGTCCCCAACTAACTCCAACTAATAAACTAATTAATGAGATAAAAGGGAATAATCATGTCCTCGAATGATGAGGGATCACTTTTAACTCTAACTACTGAAACTGGAATCTACTACTGATCTGGAGCTCGTGCCTCTAAACGATAGTATAAGACACCATAGCACAAATGCATCAGTACTTTGGATATACTGGTATCTATGTGAGGTAGGCTAAATTCATGGGGTTTATATACAAGAACAGTACTGGCTAACTAACTAATATGAACGTGAGAATACATACATGCATACATAGCAACTGTATCTAAAAATCATGATATCATGAGTATTCTGATGACTAACATGACTAATGACTAAGTTTTTATAACTGATAATATAAGTGACTCTATCTGACAGTCCTGAATCTGATGGAACTAGCTAAGTTCCGCATTGTATCTGAGTTGACTGTATCTGACAGTCCTGAATTCTGAAGAACTATGTGAGTTCTTTTATTGAGACTTATACTAAGACTGTGGGAGGTATTTATTTAACCGACGTATCCTAAATAATGCATTATAGCTGAATTAGGGTCCAATTTATGCCCTGATTGGAAGGGTGTCAATACTGCCCCAATGGTAAGGACAACATATTAGTGACCCTAATATAATAGGAAACTCTAGTAAGAACAGTGCAAACCCTCATATAGTAGGCTAAGCCATATTATCTACCCTCATATAGCATGCTATGATGTCTCAACCTATCCTGGCTACATAGTTCTGGAATGCAAGGATTGCTTCTAAGAATCACACCCTCAAATAACATGTGAGTTCCCATCCTTGGGTTCACTCGGTGCTAATTTCTACTCCCACCTGAATAGACACCGAACATAATTTACTTAACAAACATGGACTGAGTTACTAAATTTCATTGACTAGTGGAATATTACTAAGTTCATGAGATCGTGGATATTTTCGGAGTCATAAGACTATTTGAAGTCTAAGGATTCATAGCTTAACTGAGAGTATCATAGAAATATGACATGGCTCTAGGCACATGACTAATATTTCAGGTATAAGTACCCAGGACTCAATGGAAGGAAAACTGACCAAGCATAACTTACTGGAACATATAACTAACATCATAATCCATAATACATTTATAGAAGCATTCTATCAAAACATGTGGTATACATAACTTGTACATACATGTCGATTTCATGATATCATACTAGTTGGGCATTGTTCTTTCATCTAGGCATTTAATTAAACACATGGTAGGCATAACACATGTAGACAACATTATACAATAATTAATCATCATGATTCATCTCTAATTTCATCATCTAGGGTTTATTCATAGGTTTACATGAATATACATCTATACAAATAAGTTCCACAGAAAATTGATCACCCAATATAGATTTAAATTCAATTGATCATTCTCAACATAAACAAACCAAACCCAACAAGAAATTCATAAATAAATCTATAAACTTAAATTTAGAAAAGAGATTCTTGGGCTTCATGGACGAAAGGAGTCAATGAATGTAAACTACACATATCTTAGTCCATGATTTCGTGATGATTGACGAAGGAAATTCTTGATTTTGAATCTTTTATAAAAAAAGCCTAGGTTGTTCTTGAGGGGTTTTTGAGAGAAGAGAGTGTATTTTGGGTGAAATGTTGCTGAATCAAGTGTTAAAAGGCTTAAATAGGGGTGAAAAATTGATCCTTTTAACCCTGGATGTGTCTTTTATTTCACTAAAAATTTCCCGAATTGAACCCCTGGCGTGACGTGGTGCCATCGTGTTCTGTCACTGAAATTTGAAAATTGGGAAATTGAGCGATGGAGTGACAAAGCCATCGCTTTGCCCTTTTTTTGTGACTTAGAACTTTGACACGACGAAGAGGAAATCGTGCTAAGAAACTGGAAAACGATAAATCTGAATTTGGGTCCTGGCATGATGTACCATAATCATGGACCCCTACTGGAATTCACAAAATGCCATTTACTCTTATGGAGGGGTGAACCACTGACTAATGTGACACTGATTTACAATAGGAACAAAAAATAGTCGTAACTTTTGACTCGATGATCGGATTTGGGTGAATCTTATATCGATGGAAATCTTATTACATTTCCCTAATGACAAAAAGTAAAAATATTGAAAATTCCTAATGTAATAACCATCATTCGATTTAGAACCTATACTGGACATTCTTGAGATGAAATTAGCTAGGAAAAGTAAAGGTTATTATAATTTCCTTCATGATGCTTCTTGTGTTAGGGTGTTAGTGGCTTGAGGAATATGGTGATGTCAATGGGAAATTTATATGTCCCTAAGTGAGGGAGATTCTAGGGTGACTTCTAGAACTATGGTATTGGAAAAAAGTGGATGTTGAAAACCTTTATAGAAAAAGAAGAGGGTTCTAGATCTTGGGAAGGATAGATCATACTATGGGTATAAAAGCAGGAGGCCTGAGCGTTGCGTTCGGTAGATATGCCAATAGCCGTGTTGGGCTCGTAAGAGGTTTGGGAAGGCATGTATATTAGTTATTTTATGGCATAGTTGTGTTATGGTTTTGGATTTTCAATCCTATGTTTGCGAGTTTGGATATAATAGTTAGTTATAGTGTTCCTATGCCGTCTACTTATGGTTTGAATATGATAAATGGTAATGGAACAGAGTAGTGTTTGAGATGGATGTGAATAATATAACCTAGTGGCTTAATCTAACACCTTCTGTGTTTTGGATAGACTCGAATATAAATGTAGTGTATGGCTAAACTCAGGCCCATAGTGGTGTGTCTCTAAGAAGCTATATGTTAAATCAGACTTGCTCTCTAGCATTGGCATAACTCTTTTTAATGTATTGTATGGTAGGTAATATTGTTCTCCTAGTGGCAGATAGAAAGTTACTGAGGGTAGGTTGCTTGGCCCCGATTTAGATCACTAAGACTTATTAAAAGTGAAGGTTATTCGTGAGAGGTTGAAGACCACTCAAAGTTGCCAAAAGTCCTATGCGGGCATGAGGCATAGGGATTTAGGGTGTAGTGTTGGAGATTAGGTATTCTCGATGGTGTCTCCCATAAAGGGAGTGGTGTGACTCGGTAAAAAGGGGAAGCTAAGTCCTAATTATGCTAGCCCTATTTTATTTCTAAAAGGATTGGCAATATTGCCTATGAGTTGGAGTTGCCTTCTAGATTGAACTCCATTTCCTAGGTTTTCCATGTCTCTATGTTGTGAAGATATGTGAGTGACCCTTCATTTGTTGTTTCGTTGGTGGATCTTGTCATTTTAGACTCTTTTTACTATGAGGAGATCTTGATGAAAATCTCGGATCACCAAGTTTTCTTTTTGCAAACGGAAGAAGTTTCTTCGATGAAGGTTCTATGGAGGAACCAATAGTCCGAGGAAGCTACTTGGGAGGCAAAGGAGTACATGAAGTCCAAGTGTCCACATTCGTTTACCATTTCAGAAACTAGTGATCGAGGTATTAGTTAATCTTCCAGATTTGATATATGTCTTGGGTAGACAATGGGTTCAAATCCCAAAGCTTCAAATTGATCAAGTATTTTAGATAAATGATGTATTGGAATCCCAAAGACTATAAAATGAATAGTTGTTTGATGATGATCATGATAAATGTTATATCCTTGTGGTATGCCTTGTTTTAACTTGTGAAAAGGTTGTTTTTATGTGTTATAATGTGTTAACTTATTCTTGTTCTATCTTTACCCGTCATTTGCGGATGAATCAACCTAATGGGGAAGAATTGAAACACCTAGGCTTAGGACCTTAGGATAAGTCTCTTAAATGGTGCCTTCTGACCAACATATAGTTAGGAGTGTCACTTGTAGCCTTGTGTATGAGTTGTACCCTCTCTTACCTCTCTTGTCATAACTTGAATAGCCTAGGAGGGTAATATACTATCCACAATATGACTTGGTCTCCCCTTAGTCATATACTAAGGTACGGGTCATACCTAGGTGACTCGTAAGGTTCTTTACATTTAACAAAACATAGAATATTTTTTGTACGGGTCATGGGTACGATTTAGGGTCCAATTTGTACCCTCTGGATATGATTCAAAAGGTGTGTATTCATACCATAACCAGTACAGGTGACCTAGGAGAAGGCCAGGGTACGAGTTAAGGGATTACTTGTAGCTTAGGGTACGGTTGATTCAAGTGATTCATACATAACATCGTGGTCCATTTCCAGCTTTTAATTAAGGACCCTATGGTTATATCCTACACCTATGACCCTAAGTCCCCTCACTATATAAGTGTATATGTCCTTCTTAAACACATTTTGAGTGGATCAAACATTCCAAAACATTCTCAAAAGTTTTTGAAATAAAATTAGAGGCCAGAGTTTGAATAGGGTTTATCTAGAAGCAAGAGAACTGTCATGTTCTTCATTGAATCAACTTATATAAGGCATGTAACTCTCTCCCATGTTAAATAACTAAAAACCATGTATTCCAGACTTGTATTAGTAGGTGTGCATAGTAGTTTTGAAATCAAATGAAATGGGTTATTATTTTCAATGATGAATAATGTTTGTTCTTGCTAGAGCTTGTAATTATACATATTGTTAGAGATGGTTGTCGTTCATGGTTACTGATTGTATGTTGTATAACATATGGGTGTTGAATAACCCTAATAATGATGAATCCTGCCATGAATTGGGTCTTGATATAGGTATGCACATAAGGTGTTTATGAAAATATCTAAATAAATTATCTTGTCACATGCTAATGGTGTGTTGAACTAGGGTATTGGTGTAGTGAATATGAATGAGATAAGATATTGACCATGTATTGAGTCATGATGAATGTGAATGCTTGGTAAATGGGTGGTAAGAATCTTGTTAATAATGTAATGATTAATTTATGACTCTAGATGGTGTGATGGGCCAATAAGTGTAAATTGTTGATCAATGGTATCGTAACATTGTTATTATTCATGTAATTAATTAAATTATGACCATGTTGGTCTGATGGCTAAGAAAGGGGTTCAATCCTCTAAACATGAACTTTAATTATGTGTAGAACTAAAGTATTGTATAGAAATACGAATGAAGAATGATTGGTTTGGTAAGGGTCTTGGTGACCACCAAATGAATTGAATGAGGATTTGAGTTAGGTAATTTTACTAATAAAGTGGTTAATTGTTGAATACTTCGATGAAAACCTTATGGTCTTGTATGGTGTTGATGTGTGTAAATGGTTCAAGTTTATAAGTGTTGAAATAAATTGTATGGATGTTAATACATGAACTAAAGGGGGTTAAGAGTTCAAATGTTGACCAATGAAATGACTAGTAGTTTGAGTCCCTCATCCAATGAATGGCTTATGGTTCGAGTCCCTCGCCTAATGAGATGAATAGTGGTTAGAGTGCCTAGTTTAATGAATGACTTATGGTTGTGGTCCCTCGCCCAATGAGATTACTAATGGTTTGAGTCCCTAGTCCAAAGAAATGGCTTGTGGTTCGTGTCCTTCGCCCAATGAAATGACTAGTAGTTCGAGTCCCTAGTCCAATGAATTGGCTTATAGTTTGAGTCCCTTGACCGATGAAATAGATTATGGTTTGAGTCCCTCAACCAATGAAATGACAAGTTGTTGGAGTCCCCATTCCAAGGAAATGGCTTGTGTTTTGAGTCCCTTGCCCAATGAAATGACTAGTGGTTTGAGTCCCTAGTCCAATGAAATGGCTTGTGGTTCGAGTCCCTCACCTAGTGATATGACTAGTGCTTTGAGTACCTAGTCTAATGAAGTGGCTCATGGTTCGAGTCCCTTGTCTAATGAGCTGATTGAATTGTCTAAAATTGTTGAGTTGGTTTGAGGTTCGGATCCCCTTGACTAGTGCAGAAAAGAAGTTTAAGGTTCTAAAATTTTTAAGCTGAAAGGTTGAAAGTTCTTTACTCCTTTTCTCATGAATGAATGATCTAACATTGATTGCTATAACTCTTTCGATGACTTGACATGCTATATAAATATATGTATATGTTTCTTCATATATGCCTATACAAATGTAAATGTGCTTGTATATGATGGTTTGACTTTGTTTGAACAAATTCGCTATTTTATTCTTATCCTCGTGATACATGCTAGCGCTCTAACTGCTAACCATCTCCGAACGCTATGTCCCCACGCAGCAGAGGGGACGGAGCTTCCTGTTATTTTTCCATGCAGTAACCAAGTGTTTGGACGGACAGTGTGTTGACATTGAAGTGGTGTGCTTCCATTCTATGGAAGGCATACATTTCATAGTCTTGTACTTTAAGTTGTAGACTTTATTTATTTTGACTTAGTGTTGGCTATTGTCGGGGGCATGTCCCTACATGTTTTAGACATCGGATTTGTAGAGGTTTGGTGGATGGATATGGACTTGGGTTTATTGGATAGATTGTTGCCATTAATAAAATATTAGATACTGTCTATGTATTGACTATTAGCTTTTGTTTGCTACCTTGATAATTGGTTGGAGTTCATCTCACACTTATGAATTTAATAAATAGTTAGATTGGATTGACGGGACGATCTCCAATCCATGTTGGGCCTTCAGTCATGATGACGCCTACCATAACCAGCCAATACGCAAGCCAACCGATAGTCCAGAATGGCAAGTAACAAGTGAAGATCAATACATTGAAATCCCAAAACTTGGTGGTATTAGTATAAGAGCTTCTAATATTTCATGAGTACAAAAGTGATGTTTCAAGGAGAGATACTCTGATACAACTTATCTCCAAATACAACATATAGACTACTCTAATACAACGAGGAGAGAGATAAGTAATACTCCAAACGTCAGATCTCACTCTAGGTCTCTGATCCATGGCTGCTCCATACGATGCACACATCAGCGGAGATAACCTATACTATGATATGTAAAAGTACAGTATGAGTACCAAATGAATGGTACTCAGTAGAAATCTGCCAACTGAGCTCCAAAGATAAAGCATATATACACAACATATAAACAGAATGGAATCTACACACAAGATTCTAGAAATCATATATCAAGTCAATGAGAATACTAAAGGTCAACTATCCTTCTCAAGTCCAAGAGTCTGACATAGTAAAACTAAGGAAGTATGAGGGTGAACTATCCTATTCCATCCACAATCAATTGACATCAATATTATACCATATATCCCAGGCCAATATACCAATGAAGAGGAAAAGAATATATATATATAGTAATAAACAAGGCCAAGAATAAAAATACTATATATACAAATAAAGGAAGGAATTTACTGTAGTAGCATAACTTCATATAGCTACATATATATATACATATTACATGAGGTTATCTCAAAGAACAACCTAGATCATGATATCCTTATACTAAGATCTTATTTTAATACTACTAGGATCAAATACTATCATGGGTAGAGTTCTAATCCACATGGCTAGACAGGAAATAATCATTCCGAATAATGGCATCATAAAATAGAAAACGTCGTAGACATGCCTAAGATCTCGATACCGGATCAATGAACAATCTATCATAAGATAGCCATAATAATGATCATAACAATAAATATATCATCACAATATCCTTTAGCCTTATCGGTTATCATAATCACAGCCTTCGGCCCATATACATATCCGAACGCATATTGATAATCATATTTCTAAGTCATAGCATATATCTAATCATCTCACATATAGAAGGAACCACACATATAGGAGGCATATTATCAATAAGCAAGAAATTATCTCTCACATAAAAGGAATCTCATATATAGAAGGCATAAAATCAATAAGCATGAAATCATCTCTCACAAAGGAGGCATCTCACATATAGGTGCCATTTTATCAATGAGCAAGTAATCATATCACACATAGGAGGCATCTTACATTTAGAAGGCATAATATCAATAAGCATGTATTCATATATAAGATATCTCTTTTCAATTGGTCATACAACATGACGTACAAGGAGTATCACCTCTCTCGGCCAATTGTCATATCTAAGAGGAATATCATATCCATAAATCCAATAATCATATCGTAGAGGAATAGAATCTCTAAGGACCCAACATTATGTCTAAGAGTAAATATCATCTTTATGAGCCAAATATGAAGTCAAAGAGAAAATAACATCTCTATAGGTCAAACATCATATCAAGAAAGTAGTATCTCTATAGGCAAAAATATTATTATCCAGAGAAAATACATCACCAGACTGTAACGCCCCAAAATATCATCCAGAGAAGCCACATGGTGGCTAAGGCTACACGTAGCCTCAAGCCAACCCTTTAAGTACATATCATATCACATTGCACATGGCACGAAATATCGTTAGACTGTACATATATGGAATGTCTATACACAAACCAACCCAATAATACACTAGTCTGACATAGCCTCTATACAGCAAAATCAACGAGCCATTGGGAGAAACCCCCAACTGACTCAACAGACCAAAGGGATCACAAAACAACAACACCAAAACTAGCAACTTGGTCCTCGAACCATGAGGACTCACCACTGAAGAAATGTAGATGCGGCACTCGGATATCACTGTCGCGACTGCGGCTGAAAACCTAAACCTACATCATGGTAAGAATGTAACCCATAGAGAAATATGTGGGTCAGCACAAGATACGTACTGAGTATATGGGACTGCTTGCAAAATATAAATAAAATTATAAATATAGTAGAAACATACATACGGACCATAATGACACACCTGGCTTGGATGACATTGAATCATGAAACGCATAACATCGTAGATAGGAAATGTAGGAGAAAAAACTCATAAATCATTCTAGATCATCATAGGAAACTTGACTTACCACATAAAAACTCAGAGTGACTCGATATTTCAATAAACATGATTCTTATGGACAGGGGAGTTTCCTATGACTGACAAAACCACATGAGATATGTGGAATACCAATGTTTGAAACCCCCATTAGCGGGAGCATCATACTCTTTGCCAGGAAGTACGACCTTAAAACTGCAATAATCATGATCGGGCTCTCTGGCCAATAATATAATCATCAAACAACCCACCGGTGGCACATAGGTTTGTGAAAATACCAAATTTCCCTGTCGGGGCTAAGTACTACTCCCCGACAAGCTCAGAACGCATTAGGAAATCCACCACAATATCACAAGGGTCTATCATAAAGACCAAATCAAATCTCTTTCTCATTTATCAAATCATATCAATTTGTGGATTCCTAACTCAATACAATTTAGCTCAAAATATTTTAATCTTCCTCAACATCAACAAGGTATCAATGCATTGAACCATAATCGACTCGACATTTGCACAAGGATATGAAGACTCAACACATAATATTTTCAATAATTTAACTCATCAAAACCATCCAGAAAATTCCAATACTCATTGCAACTTCAATATCAACATTTGTCAATTTGCCATCCAACTCTCATTTAAAGGTACTTGACACATCAACCCATAGTAGGGATATAGAATTTCCAATATCAATTATAAATTCATAATAAGAAAATAGTGGAATGATAGTATAAATCATGGCTTAACAAATTAAATCATCATACACTCATAATCAAATACTTTTTGGACATAATTCCATCTCAATATCATACATATATCGGATGACATAATCCCATAGCTCATGGAAAATAATAAAAGATATAAAACCATATTTCCAATTCATAGTAAAACATGTAAAATCTCATGTCAATGTAATTCAACAAAAATACCGGGCACAAGATGGAAAGGATAATCTTGTTTAAAGCCCCACATATCTAAAAATGGAAGATGAATATGAACTTCCGACTATGAAACTTTATTCACGAAAAAAAAGGGTGCTTCTCAAAGACCTTAACATGATCAACTCGAATCCCAAATCAATTTAAAATTTCTACGATTCAATCAAGAAACATAGAAGGATGAAATTTGGAGTAGTAGGGTTGGGGTTTAAGCCTTAGGAAATTTTGGAGAAAAATGAGCTATTGAATCCTCTTAATGGACTTAAATCCATGGTTTACCCGGATGGATTGGAGTGGAAATGACCAAAATACCCTTAAAAATTAAATAATGTCAAATTTGTCCTTTGGTGGACTATTTTGATAGGCTGAAGTAGATTGACCATAACTTTTTGCTCTGTTGGCTAAATTTGATCAAACCAGTTTTTTTGGAAAGAGGACTTTCGGATATTTCTGTTGATATATAGTATCTCACCTAGATCATTATGTTTAAGGATTTATGATCATTTGAAGTTGACCCTAAAATTCGCCTGACCTCAGTATTATTTTTCGGCACATTTACTATTCACCACTATTCATGGTTAGATCGGAATGATCATAACTCATTGCTTGAGAGTCCATTTTGGATGATCCACATATCGTTGGAAAGCTTATTTGATGCTCTACGCGATGACGGATTGCATATCTAGAAATTCCACACAGAAAATTTATTAATCACGATGAAGAATAGAATTCAACACATTTTTGTCCAAGATCTTAATGGAAAATTTTTCTGGGGCATCACATCATCTCCCCCTTGGAAACATTCTTCCTCGAATGTTGATAGGTAGGTCAAGAATACTATGAAAATGAGTATATAGAGAAAAATCATCTTGCCCAAGCATATACTCCATTCTAGATTTTTTGGATATCATAAAAAATATACAAGCCAAGATAAACATAACAATAAGGATTAAATAGAAAGAGAACGATACCTTTAACATGCTTAGGATTCGTAGGAATGTGGTGGGGATATTTGGCGCGCATATCCACTTCGGCTTCCCAAGTAGCACTCTCCACAGATTGATTTCGCCAAAGCACTTTAACCAAAGGAACTTCCTTGTTTCTTAGCCTACGAACTTGAAAGTCAAAAACCTCAATCGGAATCTCTTCATATGAAAGACTATCTTGAATACCTGAGCTTTCGGAAGGATCAATCACAACAGAATCACCAATAGACTCCTTAAGCATAGGAACCTGGAAAATCGGATGGATGTTAGATAACTCCGTGGGCAATTCAACCTTATACTCTACCTTCCCAATGTATCCACAATCTTATAGGGACCAATGTAACAGGGGCTTAGTTTTCTTTTCTTCTGAAATCTCTTCACCCCTTTCAGGGGTGAAACTTTCAAGTACACTAAATCACCAACATCAAATTCAAGGTCTTTCCTCCTTACATCTGTGTATGATTTTTGACGACTTTGGACAGTTTTCAACCTTTTTCGAATTAACTTAACCTTATCCATGGTCTCGAACACTGCATTAAGTCCATTCGCGGCAGCCTCAACAACTTCAAACCGACCAATGGGTAATCTACACCTTCTACCATACAAAGCTTCAAACAGGGGCATTCCAATAGTAGCATGAAAACTGTTATTGTAAGCAAACTCGATTAATGTTAAGTGATCATCCCAACTACCTTTAAAATAAAGCACACAAGCCCTAAACATACCTTCTAAAGTCTGAATGGTCTGCTCGGCCTGACCATCTATTTTCGAATGGAAAGCAGAACTTAAATGAATTTAGGTACCGAGACCCTTCTGGAAAGATTTCCAAATTGAGAGATAAACTGAGTACCTCTATGAGAAATAATAGCCAAAGGGATTCCATGAAGTCTGATGATTTCCCAAATATATATATTCTAGAATAATCTTCAGTGTATACGATGAATGCACATGCAAGAAAGGAGCTGATTTCATCATCCGATCTACGACAACCCAAATCGAATCATGATGGCGATAAGAAGGAGGCAAACCAACTATGAAGTCAATATTCACTTCTTTCCATTTCCAAGTAGGAATGCTAAACTCTTGTGCCACGCCACTGGGGATTTGATGCTCTATTTTAACCTGTTGACATGTGGGACACTTCGCCATAAATTCTGCTATGTTCCTCTTCATACCGTTCTCCCAATAGATTTCTTGCAAATTTGGTACATCTTGGTACCACCAGGATGGATGAAGTATTGCGTACCATGCGCTTCCGCCATAATCCTCTACTTCAATTTATCAACATCAGTAACACATAATCTTTCTTGGAGTGTCAAAATGCAATCTCCCCCTTGGGAGAAAACCTCCACCTTTGGGTCTTTAATTGAATGTTTTAACCTAACCAAGGTAGGATCCCTGTCTTGCTTCCCCTTCACTTCTGAAACTAAAGAGGATTCGGAACCGGTTTGTATTCCAACACTACCCTCAGCATCACCAAACAACCTAACTCCCAATCTAGCTAAGCGATGTACCTCACGGGCCAACTCCTTCTTACCAATCTCCACATGTTCTACGCTACCCATGGACTTCCAATTAAGGGCATCTGCTACTATATTGGCCTTGCCCGAATGATATAGCACACTTATATCATAATCTTTTAACAATTCTAACCATCGTCTCTGCCTAAGATTCAACTCCTTTTGGGAGAATACATACTGCAAGCCCTTATGGTCCGTGAAGACGTCGGCATGGACACCATACAAATAATGTCACCAGATTTTCAAAGCAAAACTCACAGAAGCTAATTTAAGGTCATTGGTTGGATAATTATTCTCGTGAGGCTTTAACTTCCGGGAATCATAAGTTATAACCTTGCCCTTTTGCATCAATACACAACCCAATCCGACTCTAAAAGCATCGCAATACACCACAAAACCATCAACACCGTTAGGAAAAGTCAACACAGGGGCTGAAGTGAGTCAAGTCTTTAACTCCTGAAAACTCTTCTCGCAAGATTCGGACCACAGGAACTTCACTTTATTTTTGGTCAAACGGGTCATAGGAGACACAATAGATGAAAACCCTTCAATAAAACGACGATAATAACCACTAGACCCAAGAAACTTCAGATATTAGAAGGAGAAATAGGTCTAGGCCAACTCTTTATAGCCTCTATCTTTTGAGGATCAATTCTAATACCTTCGAAAGATACAACATGACCCAAGAAGGCTATAGAGTTCAGCCAGAACTCACACTTACTAAACTTAGCATACAACTGATGAGTTTGAAGAGTTTCCAACACAATTCGGAGATGATCCGCATGATCACCCTCACTTCAGGAGTAAATATGAATATCATCAAGGAAAACTATTACAAATAAATCCAGATATGGCTGGAATACACGGTTCATAAGATCCATGAAATCCACTAGCACATTAGTTAACCCAAAAGACATCACTAGAAATTCAAAATGACCATAACGGGTTTGGAAAGCTATCTTGGGAATATCATATTCCCTAACCTTAAGTTGGTGATAACCAGATCTGAGGTTTATCTTCGAAAAGTATCTTGCACCTTGTAATTTATCAAATAAATCATCAATTCGAGGAAGCCGATATTTATTATTGATAGTAACCCTATTAAGATGCCAGTAATCAATACACATCCACAAAGAACCATCTTTCTTACGCAAAAATAGGATAGGTGCACCCCACGGGGACACACTAGGTCGGGTAAAGCTTTTGTCTAAAAGATCTTTCAATTGCTCCTTCAACTCTCTATGTTTCGTGGGAGCCATGCAATATGGAGGAATGGAAATGGGCTGAGTATTGGGAAGAAGGTCAATCCCGAACTCTATCTATCTATCAAGAGGTACTACAGGGAAATTTTCCGGAAAGATATCACGAAACTCATTAACAGCATTAATTGACTGAATGGTCGGGGTTTCAGACGTAGTGTCTTTAACCCAAACCAAATGGTGGATGCAACCCTTTGAAATAAACTTCCTAGATTTGAGATATGATATGAAACGACCCTTAGGAATCACAGAATTACCAAACCATTCGAGGATAGGTTCATCAAGAACTGAAACTTGACTACATAGGCACGACAATCAATAGATGCATAGAATGAGTGAAGCCAATCTATACCCAGAATGATATCAAAGTCAACCATATCTAGCTCAATCAAACCAGTATACATAACCTGATGAAAGATAGTAATGGGACATTTCTTAAACGCCCGCTTAGCAATGAAAGACTCTTTTATCGGAGTAGAAATCAAAATAGGCTTAGAAATTAGTTTAGTATCCGTTTTAAAATTTACAGCAACCAGAGGTATCACATAAGAAAAACTCGAACCGGGGTCCATCAACACTAGACATCAAAAGAGAAAACGAGCATACCAGCAAAAACATTGGGAGAGTCCTCCTGCTCCTGACGAGGTGGTATAACATAGAAATGATTCTGGCGTTGAACGCCAGAAGTACTAGATGAAGCACCTTAAGGAGGAACTGGACGGCCTGCGGGAGGTGAGGCACTGGTAGCCTGACTCTGGGGACGGGCATCATGACTCCGCTGTCTGGCATATGGGTAGTTTCTAAGTATGTGGCCGAACTTGCCACAACTAAAACATTTTCGCTGCCCCATATACCACTCCCTAAAATGGTCTTTACCACACTTAGCACACGAAGTAGGAGAAGGCCGGTTGCTTACACTGTCCTGAGACCTGGAAGGTACTGACCTATTCCCGAGCTCCTGCCTTCCCCGATATATGGGAGCACTAGCTGAGGAAGGTGCAGGTATAAATGGACGTCTCTGAAACTGAGGGCGAATCCCTCCAGAGAATTTAGTCTGACCAGACCCCTGTTGCTCCGATCTGACTCCCTTAATCCCTCTTACTTTTTCTCTTTCCTTTACCTTGGCTGACTCAATCTGTTGGGCGTGAATCATTAACCAAAGAAGATCAATCTACCTGTTGATCATAGCATATCTATATTCTTTCGCCACATAACTTGACACCCCAGTTAGAAACTTGCTCAAACTAGTCCTCGAGTCAGCCATCATATTAGTAACGTACTTCTATAGCTGATTAAACTTAAGACAATACTCCTTAACCGACATGGAGCCTTGTATCAAATTTATAAACTCCTCTATCTTAGCTTACTGTAACTTATGAGAAAAGAATCTATCTAAGAAATCATCTTGGAACAATTGCCAAGTCCTCAAAGCGGTATATTTCTCTCTACCTTTATTCCATATCTTCATCCAGTCATAGGCAACATCATTCAATCGATAAGAAGCAAGCTCCACACTTTTTTCCTCAGTCATGTGCATAATCTGTGTAATTTTCTTCATTTCATCAACATACATCTACGGGTCCTCACCTGCTCTTGACCCATGAAACTTTGGCGGATTCATCCATATAAAGTCACAAATTTGTGCTTCTGTCGAATTATTTTCCTATGGAGGTAGAGCGTTGGCCTTAGTATTGGAGGTAACTTCCTAGGCTAGCATCTGAAAAGCTTCCCAAAATACGGCATGGGATACCATCTCATGTAATGGATCAACGGGTTGAGGTTGGTTGTTGTTTCCATGAGCTCGACGTGGAGGAATTTTTTGTCATAAGAATGCATTATTTAACAGCAGAAGGAAACAGTTGTAAGCATGATAGACTCTTGTCAATGCATTGAACCATAATCGACTCGATATTTGGAAAAGGATATAAAGACTCAATACATAATATTTTCACCAATTTAACTCATAAAAACCATCCAAAAAATACCAAGACTCATTGCAACTTCAATATCAACATTTCTCAATTTGCCATCCAACTCTCATTTAAAGGTACTTAGGACATCAATCCATAGTAGGGATATAGAATTTCCAATATCAATTATAAATTCATAATAAGGAAATAATGGAATGATAGTATAAATCAAGGCTTAACAAATTAAATCATCATACTCTCAGAATCAAATACTTTTTTGACATAATT
Organism: Capsicum baccatum var. pendulum; assembly: GCA_030864225.1. NCBI lineage: Eukaryota > Viridiplantae > Streptophyta > Magnoliopsida > Solanales > Solanaceae > Capsicum > Capsicum baccatum. The sequence goes on along the minus strand of CM061552.1, from coordinate 158,064,092 downwards.
CCATCTAAACATCATACACATATCGGAAAACATAATCCAATAGCTCATGGACAATAATACAAGATATAAAACCATATTTCCAATTCATGGTATAACATGTGAAATCTCATGTCAATGCAATTCAACAAAAATACCGGGAACTAGATCGAAAGGATAATCTTGTTTAAAGCCCCACATACCTAAAAATGGAAGATGAATATGAACTTCCCACTTCGGAACTTTATTCACGAAAATAAAGGGTGCTTCTCGAAGCCCTTAGCATGATCAACTCGAATCCCAAATCAATTTAAAATTTCTACAGTTCAATCAAGAGACATAGAAGGATGAAATTTGTAGTAGTAGGGTTGGGGTTTGAGACTTAGGAAATTTTGGAGAAAAATGAGCTATTGAATTCCCTTAATGGACTTAAATCCATGGTTTACCCGGATGGATTGGAGTAGGAATGACCAAAATAGCCTTAAAAATCAAATAATGTCAAATCTGTCCTTTGGTGGAATATCTTGATAGGATGAAGTAGATCGACCATAACTTTTTGCTCCGATGGAAAAATTGGATGAAACCAATTTCATTGGAAAGAGACTTTCAGAGATTTCTATTGATATATAATAGCTCACCCAGATCATTATGTACAAGGAGTTATGATCATTTGAAATCGGCCCTAAAATTTGCCTGGCCTCAGTATTTTTTCCCTGCACATTTACTGTTCACCACTATTCACGGTTAGATCGGAATGATCATAACTCATCGCTCGAGTGTCCATTTTGGATGATCCACATACCATTGGAAATCTTATTCGATGCTCTACGCAATAATGGGTCGTATATCAAGAAATTCCACATAGAAAAATTATTAATCACGATAAAGAACAAAATTCAACATATTTTCGTCCGAGATCTTAACGGAAAATTTTTCTGGGCATCACACAGACAATCCCATTTCTAAACCTCAATTCCCATATTTATGCACCTATGCCTCGAACTAGGCCAAGGTATCTAGTTCAACTTCTAGATATCAAGTAAGTCATAATTAAACATAAGATAGGAACTTCTAGTAGAACAAGGGAATTTAAGTCAACTCTACCTAAATCATGATTTCAATACCACCCCACTAATCCAATAAGATAAAAATATGTTAATCATGCTTTCATTGCTAAAACCATATCCCAAACCTAGTATCATATTGTATCCATGATTCAAACTAATCTATACTAGGGAGAAGGCAATAGGATTCTCAAGGGTCATAAATATACCATCTGACGTATCTAAAAACACTCATTTAATCCGAAAGCATCAACAATCAAGGATAGGTTTTTGTACACATAATCAATCATAACATTCACATTCCCACGCAATATTTATCACACATTGTCTATGAATAAAAGTAGACAGAAGCCTACCTCAAAAACTAACAACAAAACCCAACATTGTACACTATGCCTCACAATCCCCAAAATGCCATCATACTAACAAAACTATAATCTATTCAGCAATACGAGTCTAATAATAGCCATATTGCACTATTGGGCTTTGGATCAAAAAATGATACCAAACCCCTAAGTGGGTCCCATATATGGAAATCAAGTTTTCGAGGCCAACCCAATATTCATATATTAACAAGGAATCACGCCCATCAAGAAACGGGTGAAAATTATGCATACTTTGGTCTAAAATCAAGTCCTACTAAATTGGGGTTCTGGGTCAAAACTAGGAAATTCAAGTATGGTTTAAAGGATTCTTACCATAAAATTTAATATAATCACAATAAAAGATGATAATCGAGATCCTAAGTCACCACCATGACCAATTTGTAATTATCACATAATATTATGGTTTTTAGGTCTCAATGGAGAAAAACGATGGTAAATTCTCGTCCAAAATGGGTATTTAAACAAAACTTCCCAAAACCTCAGCTAAGGCGATTGCAAACCCATGCATGCTGCGATTGCAGCATCACGATCGCTATGAAGCCACCGCAATCGCAATACTTTTCTGCATTGAATGACAACTGAAACTTAGAAATTGATTCCAAGTTTTTGCTAATTCTTTAGGTGACCCAAACCAAAGGTCTAGACAGCCTAAAATAAATATTCTTGATTTGCTAGCATAGTCAAAAATCACATCCGAGATAATTTCACTTAAGTTTTCGCTCGATGGGCTTTTGGAACCAGCGAAGACTATTATATAAGGAAATAGTTCTAAAACCTAAGTGAATTGCCCGGTAACCAAACCGTTGGTCCCAGTAAGTCATAAATTACTCAGGGAAGCTATGGAGAAGCTCAAACAGTGAAGATAAGCTTAAATATGGAAATAACCTGATGGGTTATTAGATTATCCACTACTAAAAGGACTTTTATTCTCAAAAGTTAATGGATAGAAAGAATTTCAAAACCTTAAAAGGATGAGGTATTGGGCCTGCATGCTCGAAGCATAACTTCCTAGATAGCCTCAGTAGAGAGGAAAAGCTTCTACGTGATTTTTCCATGGGTATTCCTTTTTCAACCAGCACTGTCATTCTTTATCCAAACAACCAAAACTCAACTTAAACACTAACTGGCCTCAAATTGAACCAAGAAGACTGATGCATGCACATTTGAATTACATCACGCTGATACCATCTCTATATCTGCATAAATCAACAAAGTCAGGTTCGAGCCAAACCAACATAAGTCATGAGTCATGCCACCAAATCCAAATCCAAATATACACTGCTTTTACCATTCTGCAATTAATATCCATTCCAAGCTAGGAGAAAAATCATCTAAGTCTCCCCCACATGGTGTCATCATAGAGAACTCAAAGAACTAAATCTAACCCACTTGAAGTTCAGATAGAAAATGTGAGAATAAGCTCATTAGGCGCTATCTGGGCACATAAAAGGAGATAATTGAAGAATGTAATTCATGCCAATGCTACAACTAGTACGAATGAAAATCAAACTAAAATCTTGATATCCAAGGTGTCACTTCTCATCACTAAATATTCCACTTCAGGATATCTCATATATCTAGAATGAAGCCATACTGAATCAAACTTGAGTATATTACTCCCACTAAGTAAATCATCAAAAATTCCCAAAGAAAACTGAAACTTAGGATCAAAACTGAAATAATTAATATGGGGCCCATGGGCTATCATCTAAACATTTATCAACTACGATTCAACAGATGTCTGGAAGACTGAATAGGCAATCACGAAGTAGGCTTAACTAACCTAAAAATGAAATTTGAACAAAGGCAAGCCTAATACAAAATTTGTACACAAGCTCAACATATTAAGCTAAAATCTCAATACCAAGGTTGAATCACTCGATCTCAACAAACCAAACCAAACATGAAGACACATAGGCATTAATGCTCCTAATCTACCATATTTCAAAATTTCTATTCCAAGGCATCAAATCAAGAACACAGCCAATAAGGCTATATCAATGCCAACTACCCCAAATCAACTCTAGTATGCAAATCTGACATATCTGAGAGAAATCACACTAAGTAACAGTCAAGACAAATCTGAAGAACTACAATCATAACAAGGATAACCACAAATTGAAAATCCAAGTAACCAACTCTATCTCAGCTATATTGTATAAGATATATCCAAAAAAACAAAAATCATGCCAAAGGATGAACCACTAGATTAAAATGCAAATAACTCACACCATAATTGCTGGAGGGCATGAACTTTCCAAATATACTAAAAAACTTCCCAATGTTGAAAATCATACCGGTAAAGTAAAAAACTCTAGCAACTCAGAGAAATACAACTTTAGTCGACGACAATCAATCTAAAAATCAATCTTAGCAAGGAATAACCACAATCATATATCATCAAGGAGAAACACTCCACTAAGCCTCATCAGGTGATAGCAATCTCATAACCAAGGTCAAGGTCAAAGACCACCACCATAAAATTAATGACTCGAGATAAATAATTTCCAACTTGCCAACTTATGAAGCGATCATAGGAAAGGCCACTTGCCTCTACCTTTCTATCTCTATTTGAAAAAACCATATCACAATAACAAAGAAGTATCCAATCCCCAAACTAAAAATAAGGAAGACCATCCCAGGGGAATGAACCCAACAAATTGAAGAGATAAATCCATGACATAATAATATCAATATAAAAATATCTATTAGATGATAGACTAGCTACAAATAAAGAACGGGATAAAAAACTGGTTAAACTCAAAATGTGCTATATCAAAATGAATATCCACAGTGAAAACCTATGCAAACCAGAAGGGAAGACTAAGGATCTCAAACTCAATAATAGGGAATAAAACTAAATTGCCAAATCTACGATCATAATTGAGCCATAAAAAGACAACCTACCTTCAATATCAATATACATCCTTAAATCAGTCTAATACAGCTAACTAGGAAGGCACACAGCCAATCTCGCTGCACTAGGGGAAAGAAATCATCACACCAGGCTATATATATTTAATATATAAAATAATATCATAAGAAAATGAAACCTTAGTATATAACACTAGTTATACAGACACCCAGCAAGAATTAATTACATCATGTAATAATATCAAGTAATATCAATAACCTCATGCAGTGGTAGCAATAGCAACAGTTACATCAAAATCAATATATTGAATAGGCAGTACCAAAATGAACATCAATATCATGTACCACTCAAGGGCTATAATAGAGATAATATGCAGAGATAAATAGGACTTGATAACGCCTAACTAAATCCCATAATTGAGGATTGAAGCAGGCATGGTCAAGTAACCCAATTTGAATTGGGGTCGAATCTCAAGAAGTAAATTATAGGCTTCAAACCCTATGGGTGCTTAAATTACTATGAGGTTTCCTGGAATGCTAACAGAAATGACAGGTAAAATAAAATAAGGGTGATTTTTTTGAAAATTTGTTGTACAATCTTTAGGAAATGATCAAGTTATGACACTTTTGTTTTAAGCAACAATGTTGGTAGAAATCTTCGGATTATATCTATCTAAGGGTAAAAATATATGTGTTAATGATTGTTTAGAATGAAATTTAGTTTTTAACTAAAGGATAGGCTAGTTTCAAGGTCAATGTGGTTAATCTTGCCATAAATGCACAATGATTTCACCAGTTGGCTCTTTTGAGCACCTAACAAGTGTGAAGGTTGTAATTACCCAAAAACTCAATAAAGCATCCCTATTTCTAGGATGATGCTCTTGAAATGACTTACACTCCTAATACACTTATTTCTAAGGTAGTAAAAAGGGAGCAAACCATAGTCTTAATTGTCCACCATTGCCTTCTCCCCTTATAACCCTCTTTCAAGGATATTATGGGTTACCTCATATTCACTTTCACCCCTCTTTCAAGGCTGATAAAGGGTCTATAGAGTTTGGGGTTTTCACCCATCAAACCTATTTGGAGATTTAGGTCTTTCACCCATCAAATTCCAACACATAAGCTCAAGCAATAGTGAAATCCTTACTCAACAACTAACAATCATACAAACACAACAATACCCATATATAAATTACACTCTTGTTCAACATAATCCCAAGACTAAATTACTTAGCTAGTCATGTAGAAAGTAAAGAGAGATATACCTTAACGATTATCCAAAGCATTCATTCTTCATAAAAATGCTAAGAAATCAAGCCACCAAAATTAGTTACATACTTTCCCCATAGTGTTTTAAGCTTTCAATTCAAAATATATTATGTAGTAAGCAATGTTCCAAGAAGAACGAGTTTTTTCCTATATATGGCATCTCTGTAATTTTACAAATCTGCCCCTGGGCATAATCCCGCTAAACTGCGATTGCACCAATTTGACTGTGATCACAACATCATGATCGTAATTTACAGACTTTTTCTTGACTTTTGTAATCACGGTTAGCAAACCGCGATCGTGGTACCTAAGGTCGTTTGCTCTAAGTCTTAAGTTGCATTTTCTTTCTTTCTTTTCATCATTTTTAGATCCTTTCCATATATTTTAATTTCATCAACTCTATGCCTGCAAAGAGGGGCTATTAGTGCATTTTATTACAATTATGTCCTATTTTATTCATTCAAAATAGTGTAATGTGCACAAATAATTAGTGCGAATGAGTGGTAAAATTTCTAGTCATTAACACCCCTAACTTAAGACCTCTCTTGTCCTCAAGCACCACCACCGTTTACCGTGAGACATTCTCCATTTATGCCCAAATTTAGCTCCCAATTATCAATAAGACTCCAACTTAATTCCTACCATAAAAAGCTTTTCACACATGGACCAGAGAATTGCCATGACACACCTCATAATAAACTAGAATAGCAAAAAATGCAATGGACTTTGAGGAGCAACCATGTAGCACATACTAACACTCTAGAAATGGCTCATATATTGACTACAATCAGATTTTATCTCCATTTGTCTCATTGTGAGAAAAATGCCAAAATCACCGACCTTCATTAGTTCATATGCCTCTTCACAAGAAAGGAAAAAATTCACACCAAGTTACCAATCATGCACAAAGGAATTTTAAGTTCAAAGACTCACTCTCTCAAGAAATTCTCCATGCTAACAAGTACCATGCCATAGGATTGTCCCTATTTTTAATCACATATACAATAACTACACTTGGTTGGGAATCACAAAGGGCTTTTTTAGCTTGTAAAGTGGGTTTTAGGGTAGGGTAGGATATTAGCTTAGGATGATAAGGCTAAACCCTCCTTGAACTTCTACACAAAATATTTTCATGCACGGCTATTGGGTCACTTCTTTCTTTTACAAATTAGCCTACTTTTTCCATTTTTGCTTAACCTACATTCTTTTTAAGCCTTTTTCTTTACTCTTGATGTGAGCATTTAAGTGGTATGCATTACTTTCTTTTTGCTGACCTTCTCTTTCTTCAAAGTAAAAAGCTTAACTGTTTAAGGTCGTTGGCAATTTTTTAGGACTTCGTGGCTCAATTACACTTTCTTTCTCTTTCCACCACCCCAACTTAGGCTTTTAACCTCAATTTGTATTATTAAGTTCAAGGAGGATGGGGTTTAAGAGAGGATGAATAGAAGGGTCACGACTTATAATGCATTTGCCAAAGAAAAGTCCAAAGGCACAAATAGGGTGACTAGGGGTAACTCCTATGTATCGGTCAGCTTATTTTGCTATAGAGGGTTTCTAAAATCATAAGATGGCCTATAAATATTTTACCAACCAAGAATAATAAAATTTAGCTTTCAAAGACTAATGGGGAAAGTTCCTGATGATACAAGTACACATAAGATGTAGACAATTAAGCTCACACACAAGGCATGCAAATGTTGTAAAGGGAGTTTAGTTGTACTACTTGCTCGATAAAAAAATAGAGTGCTCACTATTTTTCTAGATTCATAAAAAGAAAGAAAGTTTTGTCACAAGGTTGCTCATGTCTATACCTTTGATTTTTGAAAAATTTTTAGACAGGCGAGGTTGTTTGCTTTAGTATTTGTACCATGCGTAATTTTCTAACCTTGGAAACTACCCAAGTTATAGTCTCACCCTATGAGATTTAGTATGACGAACCACCCATATGGTTACTCAAGCATCAACAATGGGTATAAATGCGATCCTCAATTTTTAATGCTACGGGTACTCAAACTTCCCCTGCATCTTTTAGCCTGAATGCCACAGGTACCCAGACTTCCATTGCATCCATGATTAAAATCCAATCATGACTCGTCCATTAGAATTAATATAATGTAACAGCTCAAGAACAAGGTTCTTAATTTATGCAAGTGTAGGCACCGTCTGTGTTTTCAAATATTACAACCCGAATAGAAATTAGTATCATCTAAAAGAGTAGAAGCATATGCAGAAATATCAATAATACAAGGCCAAATTGAATGAATAAGTAAATACCCCTAACTAAAAAGGTAGTAGTGTCCCAACTATGTAAATAATCAAGCATAACAAAGAGATAAGGATGCTCCCTAAAACTCTATCAAAGACCTCTATCATTTTCATACTCTACACCATCACCATTTATCTTGAGATCAGTCTATTCCTACATGAAAAAACTTGAGCAAGAGAGTGAAGAAATAAGGGAGGTAGTCAGTGAATCAACTAGCTTCTATGTTCGTGACCACAGCTAAATGACCGCGATCATGGACCGGTGGGTAATCACAATCATACTTGGAGACAATGGTCGTGGTAAACAAGGGAATTTCTACTACTCTATTTTCCCCTGTCCAATTTTTCTTCTCATTTGGTGCCTATTTTTATCCTTTGATCGATTTTCAACTCAAATTTGCACACTTCTCCCTTTCTAATCTTATGAAAAGCATGACATAGTATCACACGTGCATGAGTTATTCATATGCAAAAACTAACATCAATACTATACAAACATGATAAAAAGGTTATGATTCCTCCTCATGGAATTTATGGGTTGCCTCCCATACAACGCCTTAGTTATCGTCATGGGATGACATTGTCCTGCATCAATTTGTCGGGGAGGGTCCATAGGTCCCTACTTATCAAATTCCTCTTCATCAATTAACCTTCCAATAATGCTTTTCACCTCTTTCTTCTCTTTGTCGATTAGACTTTGGGACAAACTCTCTTTTAACTGAGTGTTTGGAATTTTTCCTCCCAAGTCCTTCGTAAAGTTCTCTTCCTTTGATTTTTCACTCCCCATACATATTGCAAAGATTTGATCTTTATTTTAGGGGTTAGCAATTTTGTCACTAGTGGGATGTCCCCTCGTTTTAGCATTCAGTCGTGCTAAGATTTGTCCCATTTGCATCTCCAATTCTTTGATAGAGGCCGAATAAGAGATCACAATTTTAGATAGTGAAATGAAGTCCTCTTTTAATTAACGAACCATTTTGTCCATTTCTTTAACTCTGTTAGAAATTCATACAAGGATTTCCTCCATTCTACCTCTTTCGACCTCAATGGATCTTGACTCTTTGTTAGAATCTTGATCATGGTGAGGCTCAAAATGGCAATACTTATGTTCCAGATCTTTCCAAACTCAACCACCACCCTAATTTATCCTACCTTGATTACCACCTTGCCTATGATAGTCCAGATGAGAACCCCTTGAGTGTTTAGCTAGGTACCAAAGTTCTTTCTCCACTTTTTGATCTTCTTCATCTCCGTAATAGGCTCTTGGTGTCACAAGGTTTTCCATTTTCACAAGTGCACCCATGACATACTTGGTTAGGAGCTCAAGTTAGGCCAAGATCTTTTCTATGGTTTGTCTTGTTCCTCATCTCGTTTCATTATTTTCGACTAACCATGGGCTTTGGTGGAGAGCTATTAGAAATATTAATGTCTTGGGTCATTCCTAATTGTGTTTAGTTACCTCTCTCAACAATTTTGTAGCTGTATGAAAGTGCAAGTTTAAGAGAGAATATTCTGCCACATTGTTTACCACCATTTGGTTCAAAGGATCTAGTTCCCGATAGAATATTTGGAGAAGTGCCTTCTCCAAAATCTAGTGGTTTGGGAATTTGGCCAACTTCCAATGAAATCTCTCCCATACTTTATGAAGAGGCTCCCCATTCCTTTGTCTAAAGTTCATGATTTCATCTCTCGGGTGGCACACCTTGGATGGAGGGGAGTATTAATCTAAAAACACCTTTGTTAGCTCATTCCACGAAGTAAGTGAAGCTGTAGAGAGTGTGCATAACCATAACAATTCTTCACCCATTAGTGTGAACGGGAAAAAACGGAGACGAAGGGACTCTTGAGTGATATAAGAAATGTTGAAAGGTGTACATATCTTAAAAGAATTCCTTCAGTGAATATATAGGTCCTCATGAGCTTGACCCCTGTATAGCCCCGTTACTTGCAATATATGAAGCATGATACTAGTCACATTGAATATCCCATTCCCATTGTGAGATGGGATGTGAGTTTCGCCGTATGACCCCTTTATTTAGTTAGGTCTCCTCATAAAGGGGAACATCAAATGACTTCAAGTTAAGAGTGTGTTTAGTCATAATTCCTTTTATGCTAAGATTATCTACAAAAGATCCAAAAACAACAACTAAAATAAAGTACGCTACTCCAGGTATTCCCAAGTAAGAATAACACAACACAAGAAAAATCTATATTTCACTCCCCAACAATGGCGCCATTTTGATAATGCTCAACTCAGTCCCGTAATTGAGGGGTGATGCAGTTGTTGTCAAGTAACCCAATTTGAATTAGGGTCGAATCTCAAGGAGTGAATTATAGACTTCAAACCTTATGAGTACTCAAATTACTACGAGGTTACCCAGAATGCTAACAAAAATGACATGTTAAATAAAATAGGGGGATTTGTTTGGAAACTTGTTCTACAATCCTTGGCAAATGATTAAGAGTTGACACTTTCATTTTAAGCAACAATGTTGGGGGAAATCTTAGGATTATGTCTTCATAAAGGTAAAAGTATATAGGTTAATGATGGTTAAGCATAAAATTTAGTTGTTAACTAAAGGATAGGATGGGTCGAAGGTCATTGTTGTTATTCTTTTGATAAAACCACAACAATTTCACCCATTGGCTTTTTTTAGCACCTAAAAAGTGTGAAATTCATAATCACCCAAAACGTCAATCAAACATCCCTATTTATAGGATAATGCTATTGACATGGTTTACACTCCTAATATACTTATTTCGAAGATTGCAAAAGGGGGAAAATCATAGGCTTAATTTTCCACCATTTCCTTGTTCCCCTATAACCCTCATCCAAGGATGTTTTGGGTTACCTCATATTCACTTTCATCCCTTTTTTGAGGATGATTAAGGTTTCTAGAGTTTTGTGTTTTCACCCATCAAAGACATTCACAGATTTAGGGATTTCACCCATCAAATTCCAACTCATAAGCTCAAGCAATGGTGAAATCCGTACTCAATAACAACAATCATGCAAACACAACAATACCCAAAAAAAATTACACTCTAGTTCAACATAATCCCAAGACCAAATTACTTAGCTACTTATGAATAAAGTAAAGAGAGATATACCATAAGGATTAACCAAAGAATTCATTCTTTAAAAAAATGCTAAGAAACCAAGCCTCAAAAATTAGTTACACATTTGCCCAATTAGGGTTTCAAGCTTTCAATTCAAAATATCTTATGAGGTAAGCAACGTTCCAAGAACAAAGGGTTTTTGCCTATATATGGTTTGGAATTCATCATGTTGCTTTACAAATCTACCCCTGGGCATAATCCTGCTGACCATGATCCCTCTGGTTTGACTGTGATCGTGGATACGTGATTGCAATTTATAGAATTTGTCTTGACTATGCGATTACGATTAGCATACCACGACTATGGTAACTGAGGCACTTTGATCCAAGTCTTTAGTTGTATTTTCTTGCTTTTATTTGATCATTTTAAGCTCTTTTCCATATCTTTTGATTTTATCAACTCTATGCCTTCAAAGAGGGGATATTCGAGCATTTAATTACAATTATGTCTCATTTTATTCATTCAAAATAGGGTAATGTGCATTAATGATTAATGCGAATGAATGGTCAAATCACTGCTCATCACGACTTGAACCCAGAAACCACACCCATAGGGGAAAATATCAATATAGATCTAATCCATTTACTATATCTATTTATCAAGGCATATAATCATCAATGGGTATGAAAACCCCAATGCACATAATAAGAGATAAATGTACGAACTAAAAGTACACTAATCGTTATGAAATCTGCAATCACATGCCTGAAGAGTACAGGAAATAATTAATCTTAACGAGTCCAACGTGGATCGACCGACTGAATTATCACCTAAGGTGCCACACACACTCTATCTCTAGCTGAATATGCCATGACATCACGAGGATGATATGAATGGGCTAAATGACCAAGAATCCTATGTCGGAGACACTCTTTAGACAAGTAGTGGTTTCTCTAAAGCCAAAGCAAACTTTGGAAGCACTAACATGAAAAGAACACAAACTGATCCCAAATGGTTGGTCAACTAACTCTGAGTGAAATCCAAAAAATTATGTTCGTACTTCTAAAATCATAGCCTATCTCAAAAAGTCCAGGCTAGTGGGAAGTAAGTGACAACTCTTGCTTATCATCCATCACATATCTAGGGCATTTATTAAACCTGTGTCTCATCATAACACAACTAAACCATAATCTTGGAACATTTCGAGATACTGCCCCTTATAATCTAAAATAGTAGTCATGTCCCAAAGAACCATACCACACTCCACAAGTCTGTTGGGGACTCTTTTCAATGTGATCATCAAGAGTAATCTAAGAACTACTCATATTATGGAATGTTGTCTGCGTCGAGCTGATAGGATACAGGTAAAGAAAAAACTCTACCAGAAGGATCCTTACTTTTGGATAACATACCAATAGTACTATACAAATAGCATACCTCTTGCCATTACTTTTATAAAACTCAACACATATGATATCTATTGTCCTCTCACAATCAATAACTTAAGGGAAGAAGGATTCAATTGCTATCAAGTGCTTCTATTCCAGACATGGTAAAAATACTAACCCTCAAACAGATCCATGAACCAATGTTTGGCTCAGAAGGATGTAGCATAGGAAAATTCTTGGACCACATGAGAATCCAATCTCATACTAAAAACTAGTAAAGAACCCTGATGAAAACCAGTAGACTCAACTCTAATCTAAGGACTGCTTGATGAATTAAATGTTATCCATATTTGAGAGTGATATACAATATGACTCAAAGTCACAATGCTGACCTCAAAGCCTGAAGTAGTCAAAAGCTAAACTGGAGACTAAGCTGGCCCAAATCCCTTTTTGGCTGCCACTGAAGATATTCGATATCCATATTTGACTCTCTAGTCTGACGCTACACTAAAACTCTTAAAACTTGTGTTGAAGTCTCGTTCGCATATGTTGATAATGTCGCATCATCCTTTGTGGATAGAATAGAGTCAAAGAATGTATTTTGGGTTCATAGGAATCCAGACACATGATAGGGAGACAAATAGTAAATTTCCTAAAATGTCCTTGTAGCCTTCCAAAGATAGGTTATGGACATGTCCACACCAATCCAAAGACCTTTACTAACACTTAGCTCTTGTACTAACACACCGGTGAAACCTTATCTCTAATACCAATTTTTTATGACCTAATTCCTCAGGTTATGATGGTGCCTACCATAACCCACCAATATGTAAGCCAACTAGTAGTCCAAAATATCTAATAACGGACTACCCAATAATATACGAAAAAGAATGTAGAATAAATGAGATAAATATGAATACATAGAAATCCCTAAACCTTGTGGTATCAGTACAAGAGGTTCTAATATATCAAGAGTAGAGAAGTGAAGTGTCAAACAGAGATACTCTGATACAACTTATCTCAAAATACAACATATAGACTAGTACAATACATAGGAGATAGAGATAAGTAATACTCTAAACTCCAGGAGCTCACTCTAAGTCTCTGATCCATGGTTGCTCTACATAATACACACATCAATGGCGATAACCTGTACTATGATTCGAAGGCTGCAAAAGTGTAGAATAAGTACAAAGTAATGGCACTCGGTAGGCAACAGCCAATTGATCTCTAAAGATAAAAAGATATATACAACATATAAATCGAATGAAATCTACATCCAAGAGTCCAAAAATCATTTATCAAGTCAATGAGAATCATAAGGGTCAATTTTCCTGCTCATGTCCAACAGTCTAACATAGTAAAACTAAGTAAGTATTAGGGTGAACTATCCGTTTCCATACTCTATCAATAGACGTTAATACTATACCAAATATCCTAGGACAATATATGAATGAAGAGTGAAGAAGGTATATATATAGAGAGAGAGAGAACAATATACAAGGCCAAGTAATAATATACAATATCTACAAATGAAGGAAGGAATATATAGTAGTATTGTAACTTCATATAGCTAGATATATATACATATAAAATGAGTTCATCACAAAGCATAACCTATATCATGAAACCCTCATTTTAATATCTTATTGTAATACTACTAGGATCTAATACTATCATGCTTAGAGTTCTAATCCACATGGCTAGACAGGAAATAATCGTGCACAATAATATCATCATAAAATAAAAGAGGCCATATACATTTCTCAGATTTTGATAGTGGATCAAAGACCAATCTTTCATAAGATATCCGTAATAATGATTATAACAATGATAACAACAATATCAATAACAGCGTGAATTATCGGCTACTTTGGAGAACCAAATACCTAGCTGCGGTTATGCATACCTAAATTACTCCAATCTCGGAAGGTTATATCAGTCATATAACAACACCAGGAATACTCTTCACCCATATCTATGCAACCATCCCATACCTGCTGGTAGACATAGGTGCATACTGGTGATAGGCAATTTGCATACAAAAATAAACTTAAAGAACACAATCAATATCACAATCTAATCATCATAACTACCTTTATCATAATTACAATCATCATAAGGTCATTAGTGTAATCAACCTCTGGCCTTGATGGGTATAAATACAATATCATAGTATTTTTCGACCTTACAGGGTATCAGTATCATCACAGTATCATACGGCTTTCCCAAGTATCAATATATCATTACAATATTCTCCAGCTTTATCGGTTACCAATATATATCATCACAGTATCCTTCGATCTTGTTGGGTATCAATATATAATCATAATATCCTCCAGCCTTGTTGGGTATTAATATATCATCATAATATTTTTGTGGCCTTTCCGGGTATCAATATCATTATAGTATTCTTTATCCTTATCGGGTATCAATATAATCACAAATATCAATACACATATATTTATAGACATTTAATAAGTGCACGAGCTCAAAACATGAAAAAAAGGAGGGTAAATCTACAAGCCTGTTAATATACTCATAATCATAATTGTATCATCATAAAAATATCGAACTTCTCAATATTACCCAACTATTTGATATTAGCTAACCAGTGCTTTTTATCATTAAACCACTAGTTCACTAGTCTTCACATGACCTCTAATTATAAGCCTAGATATTATCCTTGACATAATACTAATTTGTGAGACAACAACTAACCATTATTATTAAGTAGTGAATACCCAACATCTAGTCAAGATTCATAACTAGATTATAGTCACGATTTATTCACTAATCAACATTATCAACTAATCAACCTATATTCGTTAATCATTATTACCCGACATATTACCATTTATCATCTAACCATCTTTTATTAACTAACACCATTCATTAACCAACCATCATTTTCCAATTATTTATTATTGTTATCAAGTCATCTCCTATCAGTAAGATCTCTTATTATCTAGTCTCATTGATACACATTTCTCATTTAACAACTAATCGACTTTCTAAACTAAGTCATCAAGTGATACAATCACCTAATAGATAACTAGCTACCCCATTGCTTAATCATTAATTGGGAAGAATAGACACAAGATTGTATTTGAACTAGAATCACATCAATTACCAATACAATAATCATGAATGTTCCAAATTTATGTATGACATTACAAATATTCAATCAGTGGAATAATAAGGATCATATTGTATCTTTCTCTATCCCATATCGAAGAGATATGTATACCAACATATATATATATATATGCATATTCATAAACTATAATTACATCCTTTATAATGACAAACACTTCTTGGATATCCAATCAATATCATAACACAGCCCTCAGCCCAATAATATGCCCAGAATAATCACATCATAATCATGGCCTTTGACCCATATACATATCCAAATGTGTATCAATAATAATATTTAAAAGTCATATCATATCTATAATCATCTTACATATAAAAGGCATCTAGATTATAGGAGGTATAATATCAATAAGCATGAAATCATATATCACATAGGAGGCATTTCGCATATAGAATGCATAATATCAAAAAGCATGAAATCATCTATCACATAGGAGGTATCTCACATATATGAGGCATATATCAATGAGCATGTAATCATGTCTTACATAGGAGGTATTTCACATCTAGAAGGCATAATATCAATAAACATGTACTCATATATAAGATATCTCTGGTCAATAGGTCATACGACATAACTTATAAGGAGAATTACCTCTCACAGCCAATTGTCATATCATAGAAAAATATCATCTCTATTGGTACAATAATCATATGTTAGTGGAATATCATCTCTAAGGACCCAACGTTATGTCTTAGAGTAAATATCATCTTTATGAGACAAATATTAAGTCTAAGAGGGAATTGCATCTCTATAGGTCAAACGTCAAATCAAGAAAGAAATAATATCTCTATAGGACCAAATATCACTATCCAGGGAAAACACACCACCATTAGATAGGCCATAAAGTAACTATGACACCCCATATATTGCATGTACTTTCCCTATTTATAGTTAATTTGGTATAGCCTTGTGATGTAGGTAACGAATGAGATTTGTTATGCAAGTATTATTAGTATAGATGAAATATAGATGTTGGTCATACCATTTTATGTGACATAATCAAGTTAACATTGATATAACTATTTAAACATATGATTATAAGCTGGTATTTGGATCTAAAGTGTAAAGTGACCAAGTGTGTACAAGTTGAAAGTTACATTAAAGGAATTAGTAGCTGGAAATGGAATGAAATATTGAGGTGCTTGCTTGACTTAATTAAGCTAGTAGGTGAGTCACCTACTTAAAATTTTTTGACCAAATTAATGGACCCATGGCTATAGACCAGATTTGGGCCTAAACTAATGTACTTATATAGGCTAAATTGAAGAAAAGAGGAAGAAAATAGAGAAATGGCCCAACACTTAAATTTGTCAAAGGTCTAAGTTAATTGATCCTAAAATAAGAATTTAAGCAAGTAGGTGCATCATCTACTTTGAAATTTTGAGCAGCTTGAACCCTTAACTAGGTGTATCACCTACTTGACTAATTTGTGGCTAGAAATGAGGTCAATAATAAGTCAATATAAGATTAATATAGCCAGCCATTTTTCGCATTTTATCCAAAATATTCCCATTTAAATTTCAGTTTTCTGCCTTTCTTAAAAAGGGTAACAACAACAACCCTAAAATTCCTTCTAGGGTTCTTGAAGAAACACTCATCATTGCAAACTACTAAGGTTTTTCAAGAAATCCTCATCTTTGCAAGATAAGCTAAGTGAAAACACTAAATTTTTAACTTAATTATCTGATGGAGGATTAGGAAAACATGTTATAGGTGCCTAATTGTAAATACATGGTAGAATAGCTACTTGATCACTTTTTCTTTTTTATTAAGAGATCTCTTTTCTTATTTGGTTTAAAGTGTGAAGGAAAGTGAAAGTTGAAGTTCTTGATGAGTTCAACTTTAAGTATAAGTTGCAGAATTAAGGTAAGGTGACTGCTCCATTTTTTTATCCTTATATATGAATTTGAGAGAGAATTATGAATGTGTTGTTATTGAGAACTTAAGAGATTATGAGTTCAATAAGTGATTGCTACAATAAAAGGGATTTGAGACTATTTTATGAACTATTTTGTATGTATATGTTATGGTCTTCCAGGTTGAAATTGGAGAAAGGTGTGATTAGTTTGTAATGGAATATAGAAGAAAGCTGTGGCGGTACACCACCAAATTAATTATTGTATTTGTTTACTGCCCAGTCTATTTTTCATATTATTGGAATGTGTAATGAATCCAAGGTGGTTTTGTTGAACCTTATAAGGACATGTATGGTATGTGGGTCTAATTGGAAGAGAAGAGGGTTAAAATAACAACCTTAACGGATAGATTAAGAGCTTACTACCCGGTTACTATTTTGGTGAAGTTAAATAGCCCAAACGTGTTGGTTGGTTGCAAATACTAGTTTACCATATCTTCTATTGTAGATAAGTAATCTAAAAGGTGGGAATTCAAGTTTGGTTAGTTTTAGAGTTATATAATCAGGTATATAAGGCATAATCTATTTTGCACTCTTTGGCCTAAAATCGGACATTTGGTCCATCATGTATGCTTCCGAGGTTATCCTATAACAAGTGATACATAATGGCAGCGTATTATATCCCATGTAGTCAATGACCTTGTTCCCACTCTCTAACATGTTAAAACACCTCAATATATGCTTATTATTAAACCTGCACATCTGTTTTCACTATAGAATTTCAGAAGTTCTTCGTTTACTCAACTAAGACCAATGTGTTAATTTCAGCTCCTAAACACTTTATTTGTGTGACAACAACTCCTTACCTCATTTCTGTTGCATTAAGTTCCTATTTCCATATCTCTTATTGGTTAATTACTATTTAACGATAATGTTATTACCACCAATGTAACAATATAAAAGGTTAAACAAACTAAGTAATGCAAATCTATCGAACGAGTGGTAGCAAGGGGCATAAGCCAAGCATGGGCTGATCTCGATACCTTTATATGTGGGTGGCAGCTCAGGGGCATAAGCCTAGCATTGGCTGATCCCAATAGTTATTTGTGGGTTATAGCTCAAGGGTGTAGGTCTAGCATGAGCCAATCCCGATTTGTCTATTTATTGTTGATCAGCCGACCATTTGTATTATATGACTTACAAAGATTATGAAGTATGAAAGGTAAAATAAATAAAGGAACGTAATGTACTTGATCGTACAAATATATAAAGGTAATCTACTAGCACTATGTATTCATGGGTATCTGATTTCTATAGAGCTCTTGTATCATGTGTTGTTACCTTCAACCTTACATATTCAGTACATATTTTCATACTGACGTCCCTCAAGGGGGACCGGTATTTTTTGTTGTAGGCACAGGTGCTTCAGACACCCCTTGCTAGTAGAAGCACAGGCTATTTAGTTACTATTGGTGAGCCCTAGGTTGATTTGGGTCTTTTCGAGTTTGTTCCATATGTTTTGGAATTGTACAGTAGTCAAAAGTAGGGCAGGGATTTATCTCGACCCTAGCTAAGTCTATGTATCTTTTAGAGGCTTTGTAGACTAATGTAAAGTTAAACATGGTAGTGTCTTGTCTTTTATGTCTTGTGGTTCTAACCTGTATATATAATTTTGTGCTTGCCAATATAGATATTCTCATCGATGCATAATATCATGTGTGTCAGAACCTTTGGTTGTCATAGTTATATGCATGAGAAGTATAAGGTTATGGATTGGTTCAAGTCGGTCCTTTACGGCTACGGGTGCCTGTCCACCCGAATAGATTTTAAGGCGTGAGAAAAGTGGTATCGGAGCAGGACGTCCTAGGGAGTCTACAAAGTCGTGTCTATCTAGAGTCTTGCTTATGGGTGTGTTGTGCACCGCATCTATAAACAAGATGCTAAGGGCATTTAGGGGTTGTTTTTTTTTCACATCTTAGATCGTGCAATAGAGCCTAAGTCATAGGTGAAGTCATATTGAAGCATTGAACCTATTTTTTCCCTCTCATTATAGTAAAGATGCAGGTTACAAGAAAGAGTAAGAATATAGGTAAGCGAGTAGATGTGGTTGCCGGAGAAGTGAGAAAAAAGTCAACACCTAGACAAGCTATTCAAACTGAGGCTCAAGCTGAGTTTGTATCACAAACTTCTTCTACTCCTCCATCTCCAGAAGAACTAAGGAGGTGAAAAAACATATCCTCAGAAACACCTATTAATGCTACTGACAAAGATCTAAGGAATGCGGTGTAAATGTTGGCTCATATAGTTGCTGGACAAGTTCAAGGACAAACTATTCCAATCACAGGTTCTAGTGGTACAGATAGGGCAGCTAGCTTTCAGACGCAGGATTTTCTTAAATTGGATCCTCCCACATTCACCGAATCAGATATTAATGAAGACCTACAGGACTTTATTGGTTAAATCCAAAGGGCTCTAGATGTCATGTATGTATCAGGTAAAGAGACAGTTGAGCTAGAAGCTAATAGATTCCAAGGGGAGGCTATATTTTGGTATAAAGACTAGAAACAATCTAGGGGTATCGATGCACCTTCATCTACTTTAAAAAATTTCAAAAGAGGCATTTCTTGATCATTATATTCTATTTGAGATTTATGAGGCCCGTGTAGATCAGTTCTTGAATCTTTGCCAAGGGAATATAAGTATGAGGGAGTACAACCTCCAATTTAACTGTTTGGCTAGGTACACTCCTAATGTAGTGGCTACTATGGATGATAGAGTTCACCTATATGTGGATAGATTAAACTCATATCTGGTCAGAGATTTTACTATTGCTTCTTTGAACAAAGACATAAACATAGCAAGGATACAAGCTTTTGCACAAAAAATAAAGGATCGGAGGAAAAAAAGAAGAACACAAGAATTGGAAAGAGGGTAATGTAAGAGGGATAGATCTATAGGGCAATTTATAGGATCCCAAGGTGAGTTTAGGCCTCGGTTTTCTAATAGATCTCCTAGGCCATTATCGTTTTATCCTATATCTAGTACTCCACCACAGTTTCAAGGGTCCAAAGGCAACCAGTTTGGACAAAGAAGTGAGATTCAGAGTTCACGAACAATGCGGTATCAAGAGCAAGGGAGTATGAGCCAATTAAGGCCTCCTTGCTAGATATGTAAACAATGTGGAAAGAACCAGTTAGGTGCATGTAAGTTAGGGACAAATTCCTGCTTTTGGTGTAGTACGTCGGGGCATATGATGAGAGAATGCCTAAAAATGGGCATGGGTGGTATGACATTACCTACTAGATCATCCATTGCCTCATCATCATTGTTGCCTCATTTAGGTAGAGGTGTATATCCTATGGGTCATGGTAGAGGGACTAAAGGAGCAGCTAGATCTAGTGGAGTTCAGAATTGTACATATGCATTAGCGGATCGATACAATTTGGAGGCTTCTCTAGATGTGGTTACAGGTACATTGTCCATATTTTCATGTGATGTATATGAATTAATTGATCCAATTTCTATATTATCATATGTCACTCCATTGTTGCTGGGAAGTTCAAAAGAATACCAAAATTGCTATTTAAGCCATTTGAAGTATCTATGTCAGTTGGTGAATCTATTATAGCTAGAAGAGTGTATCGAAGTTGCATAATAGCTATTTATGGTCAAGATGCAATGGCAGACTTGGTTGAGTTAGAAATGGTAGATTTTGATGCTATAATGTGTATGGATTGGTTGGCTTCTTATTATGCCATAGTAGATTGCCGAACTAAGAGGATATATTTCCATTTTCCAAGGGAGGCAGTCCTTGAATTGAGAGGTAATATTGTGTGCTAAGAGGTAAATTTATTTCTTATTTTAAGGAAAAAAGGATGATTTCCAAGGGTTACATATATCATCTAATTATAGTGAGAGATACAGATGTGGAGCCACCAACTATTCAAACTATTACAGTGGTAAATGAATTTCTTGATGTATTTCCTATAGATCTTCCAAGTTTGCCACTGGAACTAAAAGTAGAGTTTTGTATTGATGTAATTCTAGGTACTCAACCACTCTCAATTCCTCCATACAGAATGGCCCCATCAGAATTGTAGGAGTTCAAAGAGAAATTAAAAGACTTGCTAGAAAAAAGATTCGTAAGGCCTAGTATGTCCCCTTGGGGTGCACCATGTTATTTCTGCATAATAAAGATGGATCATTGAGAATGTGAATTGACTACCGACAACTTAACAACTATCCCATTCTAAGAATTGATGACTTATTCGACTAGTTGCAATGAGCTAAGTGCTTTTCAAAGACTGATTTGGGATCAGGTTACCACCAAGTGAGGGTCAAAGAGAATGATATCCCCAAGACAGCTTTTGGAACACTATATGGTCATTATGAGTTTCTAGTCATGTCCTTTGGATTAAATAATGCGCCAACAACTTTTATGGATTTGATGAATATGATGTTTAACCCATTCTTAAATGTGTTCGTGATAGTTTTTACAGATTATATTTTGGTTTATTCAAGATTAATGGAGGATCATGTCAGTCACTTATGGCAGGTGTTATCGATTCTTCGTGATTGTAAGCGATATGTGAAGTTCTCTAAATATGAGTTTAGGTTAAAATCTATGGCATTTTTGGGTCATATTGTATCTGATGAAGGGATAACGGTTGATACTTAAAAGATAGAAGCCGTGAAGAACTGGGAAAGACCTATAATGCCTACGGAGGTTCGTAGTTTCCTAGGGTTGGCATTTTATTATAGGAGGTTCGTTGAAGGGCTTTCTTTAATTTCTGCACCTTTAACAAAGCTAACACACAAAGCTTCCAAGTTTCAATGGAATGATGCATGTGAAAGAAGTTTCCAAGATTTGAAGAATAAGTTGACTTCTACACCCGTATTGGTGCTTCAAGAAGGCACAAAGGTGTATGCAGTGTATTGTGATGCTTCAAGAAATGTCTTTGGATATGTATTGATGCAGCATAGTAAAGTCATAGCATATGCCTCAAGATAATTCTAGCCACATGAGAAGAACTATCCAATGCATGATCTAGAACTAGCAACCGTTATATTTGCCTTAAAGATATGGCTTCACTACTTGTATGGGATTCATGTTGACATAGATACCGACCACAAGATTTTGCAATATATCTTTAATCAGAAGGATCTAAATTTGAGGCAGCGAAGATGGCTTGAATTATTAAAAGATTATAATGCTGATATCTTTTATCAATCAGGGAAAGTAAATGTGGTAGCAGTTTTGTTAAGTCAGAAGACCATGGAACCATCTACAAAAATACAAGGGATGACTAAAGACCTATACAAACTAGCCAATTTGGGAGCTCGCCTTCTTGAAACTCCAGATGAATGGCTTATTCTGCATAATACAACAGAATCTTCTTTAGTAGCTGAAGTGAAAGAGAAGCAATATGTAGATCCTATACTATTACAACTAAGGAGAATGTACAATGTGGCATGAAAAAGTCATTTAAGCTAACTCAAGAAGAAGTACTTCAGTCCCAAAACAAATTATGTGTGCTTAATATGGATCGGCCAAAAAGGAAGATTATGATAGAGGCACATCAGTCAAGGTATTCCATCCACCTTGGGTCAACTAAAATGTATCATGATTTGAAAGGAATGGATTGGTTGGGTGACATAAAGAAGAACATTGCAGAATTTATAGCCGAATGTCTAAATTGTCAAAAAGTTAAAGTAGAGCTTCAAAATCTCGGGGGTTATACGCAATGTATAGATCTTCCAATTTGGAAGTGGGACATGATCAACATGGATTTTGTCACTTTTTTTCCTCATACATCTTGAAAGTTTGATTCCATATGGGTGATAGTTGATAGGCTTACCAAATTAGTACACTTCCTACCGGTTAGGACGACTTATATAGTTGAAGAGTATGCAAAATTGTATGTCAAAGAAATGTTCAACTACACTGAGTACCAATCTCTATTATATCAGATTGAGGAGCTCAATTTACTCTCAATTTTGCATGTCTTTTTAGAAAAATTTTGGGAGACAAGTGAATGTTACCTTGCAAGTTTAGTTGGTATGACGATACCAACAATGTATACCTAAAGGCATATCATGGTTCAATAAAGGGGAATGTGTGTTAATTATTTTAATTAGCTTTAATGATTATAGTGTATATGAGTTGTGAAAGTAGATGTCTTGAGGAACCAATACTGGAAATTACGGTTGCCGATGTAGGGTTCGATAAGATCGTTTGTTTGAGTCCTCCTTATTATTATGATCATATGATGAGATGTTCGAGTCCCCCATAATATATTACATGATTTAGTGCTTATGTCACCTTGATATGCCGGGTGGTTTGAGTCCCTTATAGTGCATAAGACTACCCTCTAGTTCATGTGGCCACACACACTAGGGCCCTACCAACTGGGGGAGATATGGGCCCGTATATCCTTAGGTGCCTTTGTATTTTATGAAGATTGAGCTACACAATCTAGGCTAAAGTGGTAAAGTACATGTTAAGCCTTGTTCTCCACTCCAACACATATCATATATATATATATTATGTGCCAGGGTGGGGAGCAAGGCTTAACATGCACTTTAAGCCTTGACCATGGCACTATGTTATCCTTATCCTTGAGTTTCCTAGTAGTGTTTACCCCACTAGCGTCTCCAGACGTAGTATCCCCATGCAATGCAGGGTCTAAAGTCAAGTCTACTTTTCCCGTGTAGAGTTTGGTAGATCAGTATAGTTTATTACTTTGTTGTGGTGAAGTGGTGATCTTCCATTCTTTGAAATAATTAGACATTTCATTAGTTATCTTTAAAGACTAGAATTGAGAGTTGACATTATCATCAACATTATCATTTTCATAGTTATCTGTCAGAGTCACCACATGTCCCAACTAAGACCAAGACTTGTTTTTGTTTTTATTGTTAGAAGGATTTGTTGGCTTATTGTGGACTTGGGAGATGTTGGTCGGTTGTTTTAGCCGATTACTTGTTATCGGTCATAGACTTATCTTTTATTCTTCAAACATATCTTATACTATCAAGTTATATGTTTGGAATTCATCCATCATTAGAGATGTTGTGTTCATTTAGATAGTTGTAGGGGGTGGTATCTTGTCCATTTGGGACTTGAGATAGCCGTCACAGCCAGGCCCTAGTGTTGGTCAGCACAAACATGGTGTCAGAGCGTAAGTTATGTGAGTTTATATGTCCAACAAAGTAATACCAAGTAAATTCACGTTTATGTGTTTGTAGTGTGCCATACTTATTGGGGAGATGCTATGAGGCATTTAGGAATATTTCCCTTTTTTGTTAATGTATTTTAAGATAATAGAGTCCAAGTTCTTAAATCTCCTCTTACTCCATTATGTTTGCATTTCAGATCATGCCTCCCAGAAAATCTGACTTAGGAACTCTTCTATCATGTCTAAGGAAAATATGGAAGAATTTAATCCTACTCCAGAAGTTTAGACCCGATCTAGGTTCACTGCAGCTGTTTCCTTGATAAAGCTCCATTGGTTCCTTATCCTTCTTTAGGCACCACATATCTTATAATGAGTTTTGCTAGTCAGATCACTTTCTTAACCAGTTGATGGCCTCCTATACTGAGCACCTTACTTCATCCTCTGAGGCTATTAGTGTTGGCCAATTTATGATGGCCTCCTCATATCAGGGAAATTGATTTTGGGATCGATTTTCTTCGGGACACTAATCCTATTTCTATCCCTCCATATAGAATGAACCCAACTGAGTTGAAAGAGCTCAAGAGGCATTTTAAAAGTCTTTTAGGTAAGGTTTATCCACCCTAGTGTGTCTCTATGGGGCACTTCTACTTTTTTCCTTCGTAAGAAGGATGGGTTCCTTCATATATGTATTGATTACCGCTACCAAAATAAGGTGACCTTGAAGAATATATATCCCCTTCTGAGGATTGATGATTTTTTTAATCATCTTTAAGGAGCTAATTCTTTTCTATGATTGACCTTCTATCAAATTATCATTAGATGAAGATTAGACAGGTGGATATCCCTAAGACCGCTTTTCAAATCCGGTATGGTTATGTTGAGTTTTTGGTAATGTCTTTTGGCTTGACTAATTCTTTAGTAACATTATGGGTCTTATGAATTAGGTTTTCCATTAGTTCTTGGATTTGTTCATGATTGTGTTCATTGATGATATTTTTCTATATTTCAAGAGTGAGGCAAATCATGTTGATCACCTCTGCATTGTCTTGCAGACTCTAAAGGATAAATGCTTATATGCTAAGTTCTTTATGTGTGAGTTCTAGTTGAATTTTGTGACTTACCCAGTTCATATTATTTCTAGTGAAGCGATCATAGTTGATCCCCAAAAGGTTGTGGTGGTTAAAAAGTGGCCTAGACCTACGACTCCAACAGACATTCGAAGCTTCTTAGGTTTAGCCAGCTATTATAAAAGGTTTGTAGAGAGTTTCTTTTTTATTGTTGGCCCATTAACTAATTTGACTCAAAAGAAGGTTAATTTCTTATGGTTTGATGCTTGTGAGGCTAGCTTTTAGAAGTTGAAGGATAATTTAACATCAACTCCGGTCTTGACTATGCCTGAGGGCACTAATTATGTTTTTTTCTATTGTGGTGTATCTCAAATATGATTGGGCTGTATGTTGATGCATCATGGCAAGGTGGCTAATTTATGCTTCTAGACAATTAAAGGTTCATAAGAAGAATCTCCTGACTCATGATTTGGAATTATTTGTTGTGGTGTTTGAATTAAAGATCTGGCGGCATTATTTGTATGTGGTCTATGTAGATATTTATTTTGATCATAACATCCTGCAATATATGTTCACTCAAAAAGAATTAAATCTCAATCCAAGGAGATGGCTTGATTTGCTCAAGGACTATGATATGAGTCTTTATTTTCATTCAGATAAAGCTAACATAGTTGTTGATGCTCTTATCAAGTTGTCCATGGGAATCTTGTCTTATGTGGCTGAAGAGAAGAGGAATTTGGTGAATTATATTCACTGTTTAACTAATTGTGAAGTTCATCTCTTGGATTCTGATGATAGTGGTATGACTCCTCAATAGGTGGAAAAGGTATCTCTTGAAGCTGAGGTAAAGGAGAAACAGATGTTGGATCCTATATTGATGTAAATTAAGAATGATATAGGTAGGCAGAAAGTTATGATTTTTTAGATCAGTCGTGATGGTATCTTGAGGTAATGTGTTCTCGATGTTGATGAGTTGCGAGGAAGAATTTTAACCCAAGCCGATAAGTAACATTATACTTTACATCCATGTTCAAAAAAAATGTATCATGATCTTAAATAGATTTGTTGGTGGAATAATATAAAGAGCGATGTAGCAAATTTTATGGCTAAGTACTGATATGTCAGTAAGTGAAGGTGGAGCACTTTGGGCCTAGTGGGTTGACTCAAGAGATTGAGCTACCGGTGTGGAAATAAGAGATAACTAATATGGATTCTATTACCATTCTTCTGCGGTCTCCCTAATAATTTGATTCAATTTGGCTCATCATGGATAGGATGACTAATTCTAGTCACTTCTTGCCAGTAAGGACTAATTTGTCTTTTGAGGATTATGCGAAGTTTTTCATTGAGGAGATCATGAAATTGCATGGTATTTCAATTTTTATCATATCTGATTGGGGTAGTTAGTTCTCATCTCATTTTTGAAGGTCCTTTCAGAGAGGTTTGGGGACTAAGGTAACCCTTAGTATTGGTTTCCACCCGTAGGTGAATGGGCAAGTGGAAAGGATAATTTAGGCCTTGGAAAATATGCTTTGTGCTTGTGTATTTGAATTTAGTAGAAGTTGGGTTGACCATTTGCCTCTCACAGAATTTTCCTACAACAATAGTTATCACTCTAACATTGGTTGCCCCATTTGAGGCCTTATATGGTAGGAGGTGTAGGTCTTATATTGGGTGGTTTGAGGTTTGTAAAAATAAGTTATATGGACCCGATTTGGTTTACTAAGTCATGAAAAATGTAAGGGTGATTCTGGATGGACTTAAGAATACCCAAAGTCGGCAAAAGTCCAATGTGAATGTGAGGCGAAGGAAGTTGGAGTTTAGTGTTGGTGATTGGATGTTATTGAAGATGTGTCCTATGAAAAGAGTGATGCGGTTTGGTGAAAAGAGGAAACTCAATCCCCGTTATGTTGGTTTATATTTGATTATGAAGATGGTTGGTAACATTTCATATGAGTTGGAGTTGCCTTTGAGCTTGAGCTCTTTTTATCCAGTGTTTCTTTTTTCGATGTTGAGAAAGTGTATGGCTTATCCTTTGATGGTGGATCCTTTGGAAAAGGTGGGCATTTTACATTCCTTGTCTTATAAGAAAGTCTCAGTAGAGATTTTGGATAAGCAAGTCCATCAGTTGCAGACTAAGGATGTGGCTTCGGTAAAGGTTCTTTGGAGAAACCAAAAGGTTGAGAAAGCTACTTGGGAAGCCAAGGAGGACATGAAGTCCAAGTATCCATCTTGTTCCCCATTCTGGATAATCATTTTTAAGGTATGTGTATTCCTTAACATTTTTGTTTTCTATCTTTGTTAAAGGAAATTATGATTTCCTCACTATCTTTATTTCTATCTTAAAGGTATGTGTGGTCATATTGGAGTCAAATCGTGCTAATAAATTCCCTATCTTATCATTTAAGGAAAAATGATCCAAAGGGGGGGAGTATGTAACACCCCAGGTTTTTGGTCCTTGAAAATTTCTAAAACTTTATCCTCAATATCCTAACTATAACTCCCCTAATGAGTTATAAGGTTTCTTCACTAGTCGTTGGACCAAATTAGTATATGTGTGACTAGGTTCTTCTCTAAGTACACGTGGATCACTATGAGTCCTAAGGACTCATTAAGAGTCATTAGGTGTAAATCGTATGGTGATTAGAGTATACCTTAAATGGTTTCTATGTTAACTATGACTGGACCCTATGAGTCGTAGGGTACCATTACGAATCGTATCAATTTATTTGTTGGGCCAGTTGTGTGTGGGTGCCCTGAATATTATTTGCTATGACTCATGGTGATGACTCGTAATGAGTCCTTCTACATCGTTTAGTGACCTGTAGTCACTGATGACTAAATTTCTTCTTTTAATTGGAAAGTGATACCCCATATTTATCAAGCACTTAAGGGGGTTATATCTCATTCATATGGTACTTATACATTTCCAAAGCTTTATCAAGTCTCTCAAGCAGCCATACTTAGGTTTTCCAAGGAGTTGGTCATCCTAGGGCTCAAGGGTTGAAATTTTTTGGTGAAACTTGGTATTTCAGCCATGTTACTCTTCCCCTGTTATTATTTTGTTAAAGCATGGATTTTAAATAACATTTCATGTGGTTTTAATATTGGTTTGAAAACATGGTAGATTGTTTTAATTAATTGTTGTTGAACAATGTTTCCCATGATTTATCTATGATTAATATGCTTAAATTATGGTTTTAAACTTGTTGGGTGCATTGTTATGCTGAATAAACTAAGGATTTCCCCAAACTTATGACTTTTGAAGTGGTTATAACCTCAACCCGATATTGTGGAATTGGTTTTGAATGTGAAAAGTATACACATTGAACTTCTCTTGAGCTATTGCATGATGTGAAAGTTAAGTAAGGCCTATTGATATTTGAATTGAGCCTTATGGGGTTGTATATATCCCAATCTAATGTATAATTGAACTAAGAGAGGATTGTGAATTTTCCCATGTAATGATAATTAGTTTGGCATATTGATGTTACCAAGTAAGTATAGTTTGTATGTAGATACCAATAATGTACGCCTAAAGGTATACCATGATTCAATAAATGGGAAATTGTGCTAATTATTTTAATAGATCTTCAATAAAGGTTGTGTAGCAAAGTTGTGAAAGTGGATTTCCCAAGGGACCAATACTAGACATTGTGGTCACCAAAGCAGGGACCTATATGACCGGGTGGTTTGCGTCATTATTATTATCATATGATTGGGAGGCTCGAGTCCCCTACATTATATTACATGATTTGGTGTCTGTGTCACCTTGATGTGTTAAGTGGTTTGAGTTCCCTATAAAGCATATGTATACCCTCTAGTTCATACAGCCACAAGCACTGTGGCCCTAACAACTGAGGAAGACTTGCGCCTATATAGCCTGTGGGTGCCTTTTTATGTTATGATCATTGAGATACATAGTCTAGGCTAAAGTTTTAAAATGCATGTTAAGCCTTGTTCCCTACTCCGGCATGTGATATATATATATATATATGCATTTTAGTATGTGCATTAGATTTGAGTTTTTTAGAACTGTGGATCATGCCACTATGTTATCCTTATCCCTGAGTTTCAGCTAGTATTCACCACACGAATCATCGGCAGATGCTGTCTCGCCAAGTGATGAAGAGTATGAAGGTAAGTCTACTTTTTTCGCACAGAGTTAGGTGGATCGGCATCGTTCATCATTTCGTTATGGTAAAGTGTGGAGCTTCCATTGTTTAAAACACTTAGACATTTCATTAGTTATCTTCATACACTAAAATTGGGAGTTTACATTATCGTCAACATTACCAGTCATTGTCATCTGTCAGAGTCAGGGACTTGTACTGGCCAAGAATGGTTCTTGGGTCTTTTGTTAGAAGGCTTTGTTCGTTTACTGTGGACTTGGGTGATGTTGGTCGGTGTAATACCCCGTACTTTCCTAGCTTAATTTTGCTCCTAGAATGTCAAGGGTTCACTTCAAAAAAATGAATGACTTTTGTTACATATAGAATTTTCTAGATTAATTCCCTCCGTTATTTAGATAATTGAATAAGCTTTCCATTGATACCAATTACGTCTAAATCCGATACATGGTTGAGAAGTTATGACATTTTTAGTGTTGAAGTGTGCCATACAAGCAACCATTTCTTTGCAGTGAAGGGTAAATTCCCAATTGTCAAATTCCAGTTGTCCTCCATGATATCCCCGCATTGCGGAGAAGCCTTATTTGCCATTGTTTCATTTCCAATGACTCATCGTGATGGTGGTGCATCGCGGTGATAGCCCAAATGACAAATCCGTAGAGCAACGTGATAGCTCCGCATCGAGGACAACTTCCAGTTCACAGTCATCAAAAACCATTGAGCCAGCACGATAGTGGCGTGATGCGGTGGCATGTAAAATCGAGAAAATTTTACTATTTTAGTTCCGATTTAAAGTTATAAAAAGGGCACTCTAGTCAATTCCCAAGGCCCCAATTCTTCATAAACAAGGAATTTGGCATATTCAAATAACTTTATGCTTATTTTCATCCTTTCTCTCTCAAAGCAAAACACTAGAACTCAAAAGCTTTTTCTCCAAGAAATGAAATTCCTCCATTGTTTATCTAAGAAATATCCAAATGGAGGTTTCCCAATATAAGATAATCAATAACTCATCTTCAATAACTCAAAGAGGAATCAATAATTCAAGATTCTTAATCTAATCATCTACCAAGGTATGCGGGGTTTAGGAACAAGGATCCTCTTCCATCCTTGTGCCCAAAACCAAGTTTTAATTACAAATTCATATGATTTTGAATTAATATCCATGAGATTTGAATTAGGGTTCATACCCATTGTTACTATTTGCAAGATTATGAGTTTTTATGAAATTTGAAAATGAATTGAATCTTTATTTTTATGATTTCATGCCTATTGCAGTATATTCATGATTTTGAGATGAATTATCATTGTTTTCATTATCAAGCATGATTATTATGATATTTTGACATGAACCTGATGCATGGGTTATCAAACCCAACTTTATATGTTGATATTTCAAGAAAGATGATGCTTTAAGCATCCTATGATTAGATTATTTATAGATTTTAAATAAAGTTTGGATCTTTTGATCCTCAAATATGGTTTGAAATCCACTTTACAGATTTATCTTAGATTATAGAATTTAGATTAGCTTTATATATAGAGTGACTTAGATAAAAGCATAATTGGTTTCGTAATAACCCTTATACTAGTTTTAAAGTGAATTTCCAACAGAGTGGGCATATAGATTAACAAAGCAGTAGTATTTCGCACTGAGCGGGAAGTATGGTTTTAGCATACCCTGTCTTCCATATAACTGCTTATCCAATGTAGGTATAGATTATTAGATTATTCCAATTTCTATATGGATGATATTTACAGATATGATCACTTAACTCAGGTTGTACTCCTTAGCAAGTGTATGACACCTCTTCCCATTGTGAGGTTTTCCCCATAAGGGAACAAGACATTAGACTCCATGTTAGCTCACATGGTTTATGTCGGTTAGAACAACCTCCCTCGAGTTTTAAGCTTATAGCATAACAAAAAATCTTTTAGAAAAACTAAGTGTAAAGGCTCACAACTTTATTCAGATTATGCGTTAGAGAAAGATTTTAGCTACAGGTTTCAGCTTTTAGATTTCAGATATAGAAGTGAGTCCTTTCGACACTTAGATAGCATAATTTACAGACAGAACACTAGTACAATTTGTTATTCATGATTACAGACTTTATTATTTTAGATACTCTGGTTTATATAAGTCATTTACTTTTAGCATGCATTAATTTACAAATTATGATGATGAGATGATATTTTACTTATGCATTTCTCCCCTATATACTCAGTACATCCTTTAAGTACGGATCCACATACGCTTCTATGTCTATATTGTCACAGAATGTAGGTTCACGTGCTCAGTTCTATCAGGATGAGTAATTTTGAGCATCTCTATTTACATCCTGACAGTTGATGGGTCCTCTGTCATACCCCAAATCCCATTGGAGCGGACTGGCACCCGTAGCCGAGGAGGACCGGGAGAACCCGTTCATAACCTATACTTTCACATTTACATCACTTATGAAAATTAGAAATTTGGGCAGCACTTCGTTGTAAATAGAAGAAAACAGTGCCTGTATCAGCCCAGCAGAAACGCATAAATATATATATATAAACAGTAATTGGCCATCAGATCCATCACGTCTATCAACCAAACACTCCTATGGTTGTACAATATGTCTACAAAAGCCTCTACATAGATACACAACTGAGTTAGGGTCGGGACAAACTCCTGCCCACAAAAGACTTTTATACAAATACCAAAAATACATATAGACACAACTTGGGATGCCCCGAAACAACTAGAGCTCACCACTAACAACAGAATGTCCTGGCTCTTACTGCAGAGGTGTACGACCTGAAGTACCTATTCCTGCAGGCATGAATGTGGGTCCCCCGTGAGGGACGTCAGTACGGAAATATGTACTGAGTATGTAAGGCAATGAGTATCAAGATGAGATACAAAAGATCAACAGAACCCAGATACCAGTGAATAAACAGTATGAGTAGACCACACTTAAAAGAGCTGATGGGATACCTGCACATTACTTTCATATCATTACTTCCCGTAATCCTTATCAATACATAACATATGTCATACAATGGCCAACTGATCAGTGTTACTAATACAATACATCAGGGACCACCCCTGGAATAGCATATATATATAAACTTTATAATACAATGGCCAACTGATCAGTGGTACTAATACAATACATCATATCATCAATTTAAAATACAGACATTCCATTTCTTAATTCAATTAATCTTTGAGATTGGTTACTTTGTGGTCACACCTTATGGAACTTGAAACCATGATACCTCAATAGGAAAAACATGTATATAGGTAATCAATATCATGAAAATGAAGTAGAGAATCATGGATACATCATTAAACCATTTCGGAGTCAACAATAGTATATGGACATTTTTTTTGACTAGCCGGACATCTTAAAAGTGAAAACAAGTTCAATTGGTAGTGTCGAAGATCATATGATGTTATTATATGTCATGTGTCGTAGGACAATGTTGGAAGCTTACTTGAGAGTGACATGGTTCATTATTCATGCCAAAGATTAGATAGAGTATGTCTTACATACCTTGATATAACCACTTCAATACAAGTCCAACTTGACTTCCGTACTCTTCGAACACTTATCTACAATAAGTCATTTGTGGCAAACTAGTATTAGCAACCAAACCATACCATTTAGGTATTAACTTCACCAAATAATGTCTAGGAAGTAATCCTTTAACTCATCAATAAGAGTGCTACATACATCCTCTTATACTCTTATTACATTCACATATCATGCTTTTTCATGAAATATCCCTCAACATCACTCTTAGCCTTTATTTCCCTTCTTAATCACCATCCAATACCAACATGATCACTAGGCATACATAACCACTAATATAATGATATATCACCACAATTCATCCTCCATAATCCAATACAACAACTTCCATAATTTACTACTAACAATTTATACAAAATAATTCATAACTATGTTTCTGGTTATCTTCCAACATCAAGACAATACTCATAATCCTTTATCAATACTTATTCATGGATAAGAATCAAGAATAAACAATATTCATACCTTAACAATGAACTATTGCATTTAGAATCCTCCTTACATAACCATGGGGTGCTTCTCGAAGCTTTCGAGATGGTGAACACAACTACGGAACCAATTCGAATTTTCTACGGTTGAATCACAAAATATTTGAAGTTGAAATTAGCCTAGGGTTTCACCTTCTCTTAATAATTGGATGATATATGATATATATGAGGCTAAGCTTAGGTTTATAAAGACCCATTTTCGTCCAAGAGGTAATAGAAAATGACCATTTTGCCCTAAAAATTTAAATAAATCTGAATCTGTCCCCAGTGGACAGTTGTGGCAGGCTGAAGTAAATCGATCATAAATCTTTGCTCCGGTATCGAATTTGGGTGAAACCAATTGCATTGGAAATATAATTCAAAGGGATTTCATTTTCATATAAAGTATACCACCCAGTTCTTCCTGTACAAGGAGTTATGGCCGTTTAAAGTTGACCCAAAAATCTGTCCCACAATTCTGTTTTATTTTTGGTAGGCTGTAGTAAAACGGGTATAGCTCCTTATTCATACATTGGATTTGGATGAAACCAATTTCATCAGAAAGAAGACTCTTGTATATTTTCGTCGATATATAGCAGCTCACACAGTTCTTTATGTACAAGGAGTTATGATCGTCTAAAGTTGATCCAAAAAAATAATTGCCTAGCTGCAGTAATTTTCCTGCAGATTTACTGTTCACAGGCTTCCCGGCCACCGTTTTGAAATTTTGAATGTGCTCGCTTATATGAAATACTCCTCTATTTTGGGCAAACTTTATATCGTTGGAAAGCTTATTCCAATACCTACACATACAACTATTGACGGGATACTTCCCAACACCATAAACTTAATTTAACCCATACGCAAGACTTTAGGACTCCATGTAATCGCGATAAGTGAACGAAAAAATTTACGGGGTGTTACATCCTCATAGTTTGGGGACTTAGTTATTTAATTTATTTTAAGATTAACAGGTTAGATGATTTAGTATTTCAGACAGTTTGAGTTAGCTGGGGATTTGTCCTAGTGACTCTCTAGAAATTAGTAGTAGAGGCTTGTCAGTCTGCTAGTTTTGATTTAGACTTACAATATTTGGGTTTTCAAAAATTATACTCAGATTATTCTAAGTTATTTCAGATGAATTTCCATATTTAGTATGACTTTTATGTCCATATTCACATTATTATGAGACTCAGATCTAGTAGAAGGAAGACATGGTTAGCTTAAGGCTACTCATAGTCTTGAGCACAGTGTGATGCCTCAGGATCAGATATTGGGGCATTACATACTTGGTATCAATGCCTAAGATTTATAAGAGTCCTAGGGAGTCAGATAAGTTGCGTTACATAGAGTCTTGATCAAAGGTGTGAAGCACTCGACATATATGAGCAAGAGGCTATGGGACGTTCTTAGGAAATTATCTTATTCTTTCATAATCTATTATGCTTACAGTATCTCTATCTCCTTTTAACTTGTGCTCTTACGTGATAGTTGATTATTCCACCTCATCGAGATAATGTCCGTAGAAATTGTAACAAGCCACCCCAGCTTAGTGATCCTTTGAATGAGAATGTATCCTATGTTGAGTTTAAGGCTACCTTTAAGGCGTTGGCCTAAGATGTGACTATCAATGTTCAGGGAAACCATCAGGCTACAGTCCCACTTCAATAGAATGGTGATTTAGCAGCATCCAAAGTTAGATATTTTATGAGAATGAATCTTCCAGACTTCTTTGGGTCAAAGACATGTGAGCACCCATAATTTTATTTAGAAGTGGTAAA
The DNA here is from genome assembly GCA_030864225.1 of Capsicum baccatum var. pendulum. Classification (NCBI taxonomy): domain Eukaryota; kingdom Viridiplantae; phylum Streptophyta; class Magnoliopsida; order Solanales; family Solanaceae; genus Capsicum; species Capsicum baccatum. The sequence goes on along the minus strand of CM061552.1, from coordinate 158,028,591 downwards.
GAAGATCACCCAAATTATGCCCCTGATACGATTGCTGATCCTAGGGAAAGTATGAATAAGTTTGTTAATAGAGTGTCTAGTTTGGTAGTAAGGAAAAAGCAGCAAGGTAAGCCTTCTATGTCCAGATCTTAGAATAGTGTGAGCGGAAGGCCCAATTATTATCTATGTGCAAAGTATGGTAAGAATCATCCTGGAGAGTGCTTGGCTGGACATAAAGGTTGTTATGGTTGCGGTAAGTTGGGTCATGAAACTAGAGAGTGTCTGCATGGTAAGTACGGAAACATAGATGTTCATCCCCAGACTCAGGCTACTAGTGCACCATCTATTTTAGGTCGCCCAGCCCCTCCTCAGGGCGTATCATCCAGTACAAGTGGTGGTCAAAGATAGAATTGATTTTATGCTTTACCATCCCATCAGGAGAAGGAGGATTCACCAGATATTGTTACTGTATCCTTTGTGTCTTTCAAAATTTTTGTGTATATGTTGTTAGACCATAGGTCGAGATTCTATTATGTGACCCCGTTAGTTGTAGTAAATTTTGAAATAAGTCCTAGAAAAATCCCTGAGCCCTTCTTGGTTTCTACTCTGGTAGGTGAGTCAGTTATTTCCAAACAGATCTATAGAAAGTGTCCTATCACTGTCCTTAATGAAATCATGTTAGCAGACCTAATAGAGTTAGATATGGTTAACTTTGATCTTATTCTTGGTATGGATTGGCTTCATTTCTATTATACATCCATAGATTGTCGCACCCCAGAGGTGAAATTTTAGTTTCCAGATGAGCCAGTCTTTGAGTGGAGAAGAAGTTTAGCATCTCACAAGAGTCATTTCATATCCTATCTTAAAGATAGAAAGTTGATTTCCAAAGGGTGCATCTATCATATAGTTTGAGTCAAAGACACTAAGTCTGAGACTCTAACAGTTCAGTCAATCAGTGTATCCAATGAGTTTCCTAATGTCTTTCCCATAGATTTTCCAAGGGTACCTCCCGATAAGAAAATAGAATTCTGTATTGACCTTCTCTCGGATACTCAACCTATCTTTATTCCTCCTTATCCTATGGCTCCCACCGATCTTAAAGAGTTGGAAATACAACTTAAAGATCTTCTAGATAAGTGTTTCATAAGGCCTAGTGTTTCTCCATGGGGCGCTCTTGTCCTATTCATGTGAAAGAAAAATGGTTCTTTGTGTATGTGCATTGACTATCGCAGCTGAATAAAGTTACAGTCAAAAACAAATATCCTCTTCCTAGAATTGATGACTTATTTGATCAACTCCAAGATGCAACTTATTTCTCAAAGATAGCCCGTAGATCCATCTATCATTAGCTTAAAGTAAGGGAATGTAATATTCCAAACACATCTTTTAGAAAACATTATGGTTATTTTGAGTTTCTAGTCATGTCCTTTGACCTAACAAATGCCCCAGTAGCCTTCATGGACTTGGTGAATAGAGTGTTCAAACAGTATCTGGAAATATTTTTCATCGTGTTTATAGATAATATTCTTGACTATTCTCGTAAGAAGGATGATTATGCAGACCATCTTAGAATTGTGTTGCATACTCTTAGAGATCACCAGTTATTTCCCAAATTTAACAAATTTGAATTTTGGCTAAGGTCAGTAGCTTTCTTTAGTCATATTGTTTCTAGTGAAGGTATCAGAGTTAATCTCCAAAACATAGAAGCCTTAAGAAATTAGCCTAGACCTATCTCTCCATCAAACATTAGGAGTTTCTCGGGTTTTGCTGGCTATCAAAAATTTTTTGTTAAGGTTTTTATGTCTATTGTGTCTCCTATGTGTAGATTGACCCAAAAAAAAGTTATGTTTCAATGGTCAGATTCCTGCGAGAAGAGGTTTTAGGAGTTGAAGACTCGATTAACTTCAGCCCCAATTTTAGCATTACTTAATGGTGCAGATGGTTTTATGGTGTATTGTGATGCCTGTAGAGTTGGTTTGGGTTGTGTTTTGATGTAGAGAGGAAATATTATAGCCTACGCCTCTAGACAACATAAGCCTCATGAAAAGAATTATCTGACCCATGACTTGGAATTAGCTGTTGTAGTGTTTGCCTTGAAAAGCTGAAGATATTATCTTTGTGGGGTACATGTTGATGTGTTTAAGGATCACAAAATCTTGCAGTATGTGTTTACTCAGAGGGAGTTAAATCTTCATCGGATAATGTGGTTAGAATTGTTGAAGGATTTTGATATGAGTGTGTTGTATCATCCAGGCAAAGCCAATATAATGGAAGATGCCCTTAGCAGATTGTCTATGGGCAGTGTACTCATGTGGAGAATGATAGAAAGAGTTAGTTCAAGATGTTCATCGATTAGCTAGATTAGGTATGAGATTGGTTGATTTAGCTGAAGGGAATGTTTGGGTTCACATTAGTTCCGAATCTTCTCTGGTTTTGAAAATGAAAGGAAAAGACGATAAGGATTCTAGTTTGGAGGAGTCAGTTAAAGACCAAAAGGTAGAGGTTTTCTCCCAAGTGGGAGATGGTCTGTTGAGGTACCAAAGTAGATTATTTATGCCATGTGTTTATGATTTGAGGCAATGGATTATGATGGAAATGTATGGTGCACTTTGTTCTATTCATTTAGCTTCTACCAAGATGTACCGTAACTTATGGGAAATCTATTGGTGGAGCGGTATGAAGAGAGATATAGTAGAGTTCATAGCCAAGTATGGAACTTTTCCACAGGTTAAGGTAGAGCACCAAAGACCTGACGGTACATTGCAAGACTTTAGTATCCTTACTTGGAAGTGGGAAGAAGTCAATATGAACTTTGTGACTGGATTACCCCATTCGCGTCGTCAGCATGTTTTGATTTAGGTTATTGTAGACAGATTGACTAAGTCAGTGTATTTCTTACCAGTTCACATATCTTACATGGTTGAATATTATGCAAGGATGTATATTCGAGAGTTGGTGAGATTTCATGGAGTTCCTTTGTACATCATCTCAGATAGGGGTACTCAGTTTACCTCTCTATTTTGGAGAGCCTTTCAGAAAATTCTTGGTACCCAAGTTCATCTTAGTTCAACTTTCCATCCATAGATAGATTGTCAGGCATAAAGGACCATTCAGACTCTAGAAGATATGTTCACGGCTTGTATTATTGATTTTGAAGGTAGTTGGGAAGAGCATTTATCGTTGATTGAGTTTTCTTATAATAACAGTTATCATTCTAGTATTCAGATGGCTTTGTTAGAAGCTCTTTATAGGCGGAGTTATAGATCGACAGTTGGTTGGCTTGAAGTAGGTGAAGCCTCTTTGATGTGGCCAGAAATGGTGTTTGAGGTCATGGAGAAAGTTCAATTGATTTGAGAGAGATTAAGAGCAGCTCAGAGTCGTCAGAAATCTTATGCAGACATAAGAATAAGAGATCTTGAGTTCGAGGTTGATGATCTTGTATATTTGAAAGTTTCACCCGTGAAAGGGGAGAAGAAATTTGGCAAAAGGGTGAATTTTATTCCCCGTTATGTAGGCCCCTTCAGAATCTTGAGTTGTGTTGGGAAGGTAGCGTATGAGATTAAGCTACCCGTAGATTTATCTTCATTTCATACAGTGTTCCATGTGTCCTTTTTGAAGAATTACATGGATGATTCAGTGGATATAGTTCCTCTAGAAAGTACAGATATTCAGAATAGCCTCTCATATGAAGAAGTCCCAGTAGAGATTCCTGATCACCAGATTTGTAGACTAAGGAATGAAGAAGTTTCCTTGGTCAAAGTTCTTTGGCAAAATCAGTCCATTGAGGGTGCTACTTGGGAAGCAGAAGAATACAAGCGTACCAAGTTTCCTCATCTCTTCTCCACGAACTCAGATTAAGCCGAAGGTAATAGTCTTCCTTCATTCAGTTCTTTTCAAGCCTCAAATTCAGCTATATAGCTGTTTTCAAGTAAAATCATGCATCACAGTTCAGTTCAGTAGCTTATTATGTTTTAGATTCAGTTATAAAGTTTATTTCAGTTGTGAATGATAGCTTATAGCCTCAGATTCCTTAGTATTTTTAGCTTAACTAGCCACATTCAAGGATGAATGTTCCTAAGGGGGAGATATTGTAATACCCTATACTTTCCTAGATTAATTTCGCTCCTAGAATGTCAAGGGTTGTCTTAAAAAAATGAATGACTTTTTACATGTAGAATTTTGTAGATTGGGACCCTCCATTGTGTAGATAATTGAATAAGATTTCCATCAATACCAATTCTGTTCATATCTGATACTCTATTAGGAAGTTATGATATTTTTAGTGTTGATAGTGTGCCATACAAGAAACCACCGCGTCGCGATGAAGGGAAAGTTCTCAATCTTCAAATTCCAGTGGCCCTCCGTGATTGCACCGCATCACGGAGAATCCTTATTTCCCATTTGTCCATTTCTAGTGGCTCAACACAATGGTGGCACATCGCGGTGATGGGCCAAATGAAAAATCAGTAGAGCATCGTGATAGCTCCGCATCGCGGAGAACTTCTAGTTCCTAATCATCAAAAACCAGTGAGCCACCTCCATAGTGGCGCATCACGATGGCATGTAAAATCGGAAAAATTTTACTATTTTAGTTCCGATTAAAAGTTTAGAAATGGAACAAAGGTCAATTCCCAAGTCCCCAATTCGTCATAAACAAGGAATTTAGTATATTCAAAGCACTTTATGCTTATTTTCATCCATTCTCTGTAACACCCCACATTTCGGACTAGAATGAAAATTTGTCATTCATATGCATAAATGTTCTAAAAGCCTCAAATTCTATGTAAATTAAGTGTGTTAATCAATTATGTAGCATGGGAATCTATTTAATCATGAATTTAGATCATAGAGGTCCCCTAACTCAAGGACAAGTTGAAAGCTTTCCTATCGTTCAAGTTTTAGTGAGCATCAAAACTTAGGTCAATTTAATCAACCATAATTCCTTGTATATGTCGTATTATGGCACAACTATATATCGAATGAAAGATATTTCAATTAGCTTTCCAACGATAAAAATTTCTCCCAAATCCGATATCGGAGCAAAGAGTTATGCCCATTTTTATCCAGCATGTCAACCTGGAAAACTAACTGACGACATTTTGTGATAAGTTATCACAAGTGTGATGACTTATCACAAATGTCGTCAGCCTTAGGCAGAAATCCACCCCTAGTGACGACATTTTTTGATAAGTTATCACAAGTGTGATGACTTATAACAAATTCCATCAGCCTTAAGTAGAAATCCATCAATTTTAGCCTCCAGGGATAATATTTATGACGACTTATCACAAGTCTGACTGCTTATCACAAATGTTGTCAGCCTTAGATTTCCATCAATTTGTAAGGGTATTTTGGTCTTTCTCCTCCACTTACCACGACTTCAAAACCTCAAGGGACGTAACTTTCCCCTACTTTTCTTCAGTTAAACATCTCAAAAAAATTCTCTCATACACTCTCAACCATAAGATTAGGGTTTTCTCTCAAGATCATCTCTTCAAGAACAAGAGCATTCTCATAAAGGGATTAAACCCTAATCAAGAAATAAAATCAAGGGCATGACTAGGTATTTCTTCAAGAACCTTCAAGAAACATTGGATCTCTTTCAAGATTCAATCACTAAGTTATGCATAGCGTTAATCCACGGGTTCCTTTTATCCGTGGAGTTCAAGAACCCTCTTTTAAACTATGAATCAGGAAGTTATGTTGTGGGCTGATTATATTTGTGTGATTGATTGTTATGCAACTCCCAAGTTTGAATATTTATGTGATTTTATGAAATTGGGATGACATGAAAATTGAAATATATGAATTTTGGGTGGTTTGAATCATTAATGTGATGAATATGCCTATGCCACAAGGATCAGGGTATGCTCTATTCCTTATGACTCAACATAAATTCCTTGCTAATTATTGTATATTTTTGATGTGATATGGAATGCTCATGAATAATTGAATTCATGCAAGTATCTACATGTTATATGCATTCCGTTTTATGTATAAGATGTTGAGAACCATGTGTAGTATGAAACCCTCTATTTATGGTATTATGAATTGTGGATTATATTCCTATGATCAAGAAGTATCACGTGTGTCAGTTTCCTTCCATCGAGTCCTGAGGGTACTTATACCAGAAAAATATAAATTTGTGCGTAGAGTTGAGTCAGTCTCAAGATAATCTCAGTCATCCTATCATCAGTAGAACTCAGTACGTTATTGAATTCAAAAATATCAGACAGTTATAGAACATAAGAAATTTCAGCAATCTAAGTATTGTTATCATTCCAGTTTCATTTCAGTACTCAACTCAAATCTTAGTAGCATTCAAGAAATAATTCAAAACTTAGTATTATTTAATCAAAAAATAGATTTAGTAGTATTCCATCTAATAATGAAACCAAGTGAACTCTGTCAGCTCAATCAAGTAAGACACTCAGGAACAACTTCAGTTCAGTTTAAGTACAAGTTCTAAGAATAAGTTTAGAGTTTTTCAGTTGGGAGTAGGAGCTAGCACCGAGGGAGTGCCGCGATGGTGGCTCATCATCAAAAAGGTAGACTCATTAGGATCAATCCCTAAAATCCAGAACTGCGTAGCCAACGTAGCATGTAGGAATCACCAATCCGAAAAAGCCTTGTCACCCATCAGAGAGGCTTGACTATTATACTGCCTTAGGCTTGACTTCCTACGAGGGTCACCCATCAGATTGGCTTGAATAGAGAGGTATTTACCCGTGGCATAGTATTGAAACCCTTCAATCTAGGGTTATAGGTTCGATCCAGTAGTTCAGACCCGGGGCATGTCGGTTAAGTGAGAACTCCCACAGTTACAGTTTCAGTATCAGTCTTCAGAGTAGAACTCAAAAATCAGGACTGTCAGATACAATCATCAATCTTAGTAAGGAACTCAAATATTTCCAAAGATTCATAGATCACCCACTATATAGTCTTGGTCTAACATAAAGTTATTCAGTATCAGTACTTACAGAGATCACCCTTTAGTTAGGCCTGATCTCAAGCTTAGTCACTCTTAATCATTATTAGAAGATTTAGACTATCAGATACAACCACTCAGTATTAGTTACATCAATTAGGCCTATCATCACAATTATATAAGTTAGATCAGTTATCATAGCTTATGTTATCAGTATTCAGTTTCAGGACTATTAGACACAGTCAATCAGGCCAGTTCTTAATAATTTAAACTGTCAAAAATAGTTGTTCTTCTAGTTAATATTTCAGTATCAGTAAACTCATATTGTCAGTATTCCAACTTAGTAGTCAGTATCACCACGAGTTCAGTTATACTTACTTATGCATGTATGTACTCTCACGTTCATATCAGTCAGCATTGTTCATGTATATAAACCCTTTGCATTTAGCCTACCTCACTCGTATACTTAGTATATTAAGACGTACTAATGCATTCCCGCTATGATGTTTTATTTTATGCCATAGGTTCAGAGGCACGAATTCCAAAATGGTAGAAGCATTGCAAATTTTAGCATTCAGAGTTAGAAGTGAGTCCTCATCCTTCGAGGACATGATTATTTCTCTATCTTCTCATTGATTAGTTTATTAGCTGGAGTTAGTTAGGGACATGTCCCATCATCTCTTTATTCAGCTTATTTAGACAGTAGAGGCTTTCAAACTTGATGCAAACTACATTACAAACTAGATTTAGACTTCAGTATTTTAGTTCTATTTTGGTAATATGATACCTCCGTATTTAGACATTTTTATTACTCAGATTATGTTTAGTATTGAACCTTATGGCCTTCAATTCATGTTTCTGCATTTATATTTATATATTATACAGTGTACAACTACAGATATCAATCATGGGTTAGCTTGTGCTCCTTCAGGGTCATGAGCACCGTGTAGCATTCTGGTTCAGATAATTGGGGAATTACAAACTTGGTATCATAGCCTAAGGTTCAATAGTGTCCTAGGAAGTCTGAAAGCCACATCTAGTAAAGTCTTGTACATGGGTGTGTTGTGCGCCACATTTATGTGCTGGAGGCTATCAAATGTTTTTGGAATAATTTCCCTTCTTTTATGTCCCAGATCGTGCTATAGAAAGGTTCTCTAAGAAACTTATGTGGATTCTCATCATGTTCCATTCGTGTTAACTTTACCTTACTCTTAAGGTAGAAAAAGTAGTAAGGCCCAGAGTCCTACAGATAGGGATTTCTCGCACTTTCCCCAAAATTAGTTTGGGGTAGTGTCATCTAAAGTTGGGCAGAGTATGTTTCATAGGGTTTAGTTATATAAAAGGTGAGTCAGTAGGCTTGAAACAATGTATGCAAGAGTTTAAGTTTAGTGATCCGGAGTTATATGTGTTGTTGATGGAGGCATAGTTGTAATTCTCATTGAGTGGAGAAAATATATGTTTTACAGAGGTAAAATTTGAATGCTAGGATAAGAGTAGCATGTTTATTAAAGAATTATGGATATTCACATTATGCTTTAGAAACTAAGCTTGAATCTTTGAAGAATTTAAGTTGAGGGATTTTAATATAAGTATGAAAGTGTGGATGTAAGTTAAAAGATGTGATACTAGAAGCCCATGACAGCAACAGGTGTTATGTTTATGTATAAGTGGCAAGACATGTTCAAGAGATTTCAGTAGGCTTGAACAATGCATACAAAAATTTAAGTTTGATGATTGCGGAGACTAAAGGAAGTAAAGAGTTGTACCCTGAGGGATAGTATTATCACTGGGCTTTATACATTCAGGTGCAGTCTTGTAGGATGAGTCATCATTTAGGTACATTATTGTATCGCAGACCCCAAAATAGATTCATTATAGTTAAGTTCAAGTTTAGTGAAGTGTTCCCAGACTTTTTATGATGACTTGAGGCTAAGCTGGAAGGTTTAGTTGAAAGAATGTAGAAGCACTGCTTCAGTTAATCTTAAATTTTTAGTATGAGCTAGCCAGTAAATCCAGCAGTTCAGTTTAGCAGTTAGACAATCATATTCGTATAGTTTGTTTTCACATCTTTCCATCTAGTCATACTATCAGAAATCTCAGTAAGGTAACTATTCCAAGGCAGAGTACCTTAGTAGTTGTGAGTATAACTCAGTTCATGCATCATGCATTATCTTCAGCTCTCAGATATTTAGATATCATCCAATTCATATATGCCTTGTGCACCACCTCAGTAGTCTTCAAGTATTCCAGTGATGTAAGTGTTTTTAGAGTAACATAGTGTCCCAAGGGGGAGATTCTTTATAACTCCCCAAAGTTATCAATTTCGTAAATCCATTCATTTTCATGCATAGATTTCTATTACGAATTAGCATTATTTATCATTGCAAAATAAGTCATGCTTTCAAGAGTAAGTTCAGTCAGACCTCCATGCATTTGATATGCATGTTCAGTAGAGAAAGTTCATCTTTTCAGTGTATTCAGTCATACGTTCATGAGAAAAACTCGGTCAATTATCCATGCATCAGATATGCATGTCCGTCATGAGGATTCAACTTATCACTAGTCTCATTCGGGTATTCTATGCAACTGCTATGCATGCATACTCTAGTGAAAAATTTAGTGTGTCAGTAATTTTTGTCATATAGTCATGTTTTAGATATTCACGTCCCTTAAGTAAGTTCAGTTGATCATTACTCGTAACTTATTAATCGACATTCGAGGAAGAATGATTCCAAAGGGGATATAATGTAATACCCCATATTTTGCACTAGAATGAAAATCCATCAATCATATACGTAAATGTTCCAAAAGCCTCAAATCCTATGTAAATTTAGTGTGTTAATTAATTATGTAGTGTGGGAATCTATTTGATCATGAATTTAGATCATAGAGGTCCCCTAACTCAAGGACAAGTTAAAAGCTTTCCTATCATTCAAGTTTTAGTGAGCGTCAAAACTTAGGTCAACTTCAATCGACCGTAGTTCCTTGTAGATATCAAGTTAGAGTACCTACTATATATCAAATGAAATATCTTTGAATTAGCTTTCCATCTATACCAATTTTGCCAAATATGATACTGGAGCAAAGAGTTATGCCTAGTTTACTCCAGCATGTCAGCCTGGAAAACTGACTACCCACATTTTGTGATAAGTTATCAAAAGTGTGACGACTTATCACAAATGTCATCTGCCTTAGGCAGAAAGCCACTGCAGTGATGACATTTTGTGATAATTTATCATAAGTGTAAAGACTTAGCACAAATTTAGTCCGGCTTAGGCTGAAATCTATCAATTCCAACCCCCCCCCCCCCAGTGAGGACATTTGTGATGACATATCAAAAGTCTGACATCTAATAAAAAATGTCGTCAGCCTTAGATTTTCAGCAATTTGGAAGGGGTTTCGTAAGGGTATTTTGGTCTTTTCCTCCACTTTAAACGACTTAAAATACTCAAGGGACATAAATTTCTCCTAGTTTTCTTCAGTTAAACATCTCAAAAAATTCTCTCATGCACTCTCAACCACAAGATTAGGGTTTCCTGTTAAGATCATCTCTTCAAGTACAAGAACATTCTCTCCCAAAGGGGTTAAACCCTAGTCTAGAAAAAAATCAAGAGCAATCCTGAAGGTTTCTTCAAGAACCTTCAAGAAACATTAGATCTCTTTCAAGACTCAATCACTAAGGTATTCATAGTGTTCATCCATGGATTCCTTTCATCCGTGGAGTTTAAGAACCCTCTTTTAAAGTATGAATCACGAAGTTATGTTGTGGGTTAATTATATTTGTGTGATTGATTGTTATGCAACTACAAAGTTTGAATCTTTATGTGATTATATGAAATTAGGATTACATGCAAATAAAAATATATGAATTTTGGGTGGTTTGAATCATTACTGTGATGAATATGCCAATGCCACAAGGTCTGCATGTAAGGTGTTTGATAAAATACCCAAGAGACTAGAAATCATGTATTATAGCTAAATAGAACTTAAATAACAACTCCATGCTCTATTCTTTATGACTCAACATGAATTCCATGCTAATTATTGTGTATTGGTGTTGTGATATGGAATGCTCATGAAATTGGAATTCACACAAGTATTTACATGTTATATGCATTCCCTTTCATGTATAATATGTTGAGAACCATGTGTAGTATGGTATTATGAATTGTGGAGTCTATTTGTATGATCAAGAAGTATCATGTGTGTTAGTTTTCTTCCATCGAGTCTTGGGGGTACTTGTACCTGAATAATATAACTATGTGCCTAGAGCCGAGTCTGTCTCAAGATAATCTCAGTCGTGTTATGATCAGTAGAACTCAGTCAGTTAAAGAATTCAGAACTCTTAGATAGTGATAGAACTGAAGAAATTTCAGTAATCTAAGTATCATTATCATTCCAGCTTCAGTACAGCACTCAGCTCAGATCTCTGTATCTTTCAAGAAATCAATTCAAAACTTAGTATCATTCTGTCGGATAATAGATTTAATACTATTCTGTCAGATAATAGAATCAAGTGAACTCAGTCTGCTCAGTCAAGTAAGAAACTCAGTAACAACTTTAGTTCAGTTTAAGTTCAAGTTCTAAGAATTAGTTCAGAGTCTTTTAGTTGGGAGTAGGAGCTAGCACCGAGCGAGTGTAGAGATGGAGACTCTCTATCAGAGAGGCAGAGTCATTAGGATCAATCCCTAAAAAGGCTTGTCACTCATCTGAGAGGCTTGACAATTATACTGCCTTAGGCTTGATTTTGTACTAGAGTCACCCATCAGATAGGCTTGACCAGAGAGGTCTTTACCCGTGGCACGGTATTGACACCCTTCCAGCTGGGGTTACAGGTTGGACCCCACTAGTTCTGACTCTGGGCATGTCAGTTAATTGAGAGCTCCTACATTTACAGTTTCAGTATCAGTCTTCAGAGTAGAACTCAAAAATCAGGACTGTCAGATACAGTCATCAATCTCAGTAAGGAACTCAGATAGTTCCACAGATTCATAGAGCACCCACTAGATAGGCTTGGTCTAACATAAAGTTATTCAGTATTAGTACTTACAGAGATCACCCGTTAGTTAGGCCTGATTTGAAGTTTAGTCACTTTTCATCATTAATAAAAGATTTAGACAGTCCGATACAGTCGCTCAGTATCTGTTACATCGATTAGGCCGATCATTATAGTTACATCAGTTAGATCAGTCATCATAGCTTACATTATTATTATTCAGTTTCAGGACTATTAGACACAGTCAATCAGACCAGTTCTTCATAATTCGAACTATCAAAAATAGTTGTTCATCTAGTTAGTATCTCAGTATACTCATGTTGTCAGCATTCTGACTAAGTAGTCAGTATCACCAAGAGTTAAGTTATAGTTACTTATGACCGTATTTATTCTCACGTTTATATTAGTTAGCATTGTTCATGCATATAAACCCCTTGTATTTAGCCTACCTCACTCGTATACTCAGTACATTCAAATGTACTAATGCATTTGCGCTATGGTATTTTCTTTTATGCCATAGGTTCAGAGGAACAAGTTCCAGAGCGATAGTCACATTGCAGAATTTAGTAGTCAGAGTTACAAATGAGTCCTCATCCTTAGAAGACATGATTATTTTTCTATCTTCACATTTATTAGATCATTCGTCGGAGTTAGTTGGGGATATGTCCCATCAGCTCCGTATTCAAATGATTCAGATAGTAGAGGCTTTCAGACTAGATGCAGACTAGATTACAGACTAGATTCAGACTTTTGTATTTCATTTTTGTTTTGGTATTGTGATACCTCTTTATTCAAATATTTTTATTACTTAGATTATGTTCAGTATTGAACCTTATGGCCTTCAGTTCATGTTTCTGCATTTATATTTATATATTATGCAGTGTACAGATACATATCTATCATGGGTTAGCTTGTGATCCTTTGGGGTCATGAGCACCATGTAGCGTTTCGGTTCAGATAATCAAGGCATTACATTCTCTCTTAAAGCAAAACCCTAGAACTCAAAAGCTTCTTCTCCAAGAAATTAAATTCCTCCTTTATTTTTCAAGAAAGCTCCAAATTGAGGATTCCCAAGACAAGATAATCAAGAACTCAAATTGGAATAAATGATTCAAGATTCTTTATCCAATCATCTACCAATGTATGTGGGGTTTATGAACAAGGATCCTCTTCCGTCCTTGTGCCCAAAACCAAGTTTTAATTACAAATTCATATGATTTTGAATGAATATCCATGAGATTTGAATTAGGGTTCATACCCATTAATGCTATTTGCAAGATTATGAGTTTTTGAGAAATTTTAAAGATGAATTGCATTATTATTTTCATTCTTGCATGCCTATTACAGTAATTCCAAATTTTGAGATGAATTATTATTTTTTTTCATTATCAAGCATGAGTATTAAAATGTTTTGACTTTAACCTGATGCATGGGTTATCAAGTCCAAGATTATATGTTGATATTTCAAGAAACATGTTACTTTAAGCATCCTATGATCAGATTATTTATAGATTTTAAATAAAGTTTTCATCTTTTGATCCTCAGATAAGGTTTGGAATCCACTTTAAAGATTTATCTCGGATTACAAAATTTGGATTAGCTTTACTTATAGAATGACTCAGATAAAAGCATAATTGGTTTATTAATAACCGTTATACTAGTTTTAAAGTGGATTTCCAATAGAGTGAACATACATATTAAAAAGAGAGTAGTATTTAGCACCGAGCAGAAAGTGTGGAATTAGGTGCCCTGTCTTTCATAAAACTACATAACCATCCTAAGTATAGATTATCAAATTATTCCTATTTCAATAAGGATGATATTTACAGATGTGATCACGTAGCTAAGGTTATACTCCTTGGAAAAAGTATGACACCTCTCTCCATAAAGAGGTTTTCCCCATAGAGGAACAAGACGTTGGACTCCATGTAGGTCACATGGTTTTTGTCAGTTAGAATAACCTCCCTACAATTTTAATCTTATAGCATAATAGAAAATCTTTTTGAAAAACTAAGTGCAAAGGCTCACAACTTTATTCAGATTATGCTTTAAAGAAAGTTATTGGCTACAGGTTTCAACTTTCAGATTTCCGATATAGAAGTGAGTCTTTTCTACACTTAGACAACATAACTTACAGACAAAACACTAGTACAACTTTTAAAACTAAATTTTATGACTTACTAGATTTATGAAGTATAATTTGTTATTCATGATTACATATTTCAATATTTTAGATATTCTAGCTTATGTGAGTAATTTACATTTCACATGCATTGTTTTAAAAATTATGATGATGAGATGATATTTTACATAAGCATTTCAGCCCCATATACTCAGTACATCCTTAAAGTACTGATCCACATAAACGTCTAAGTGCTACATTATCTCATAATGTAGGTTCATGTGCTCAGTTCCAGCAGCGTGAGTAATTTCAAGTATCTCCATCTGCATCCTAATAGTTGGTGGGTCCTCATAGTTTAGTGACTTAGTTATTCAGTTTACTTTTAGCTTAGAAATTTAGATAATTTAGTATTTCAAACAGTTCGATTCAACTGGGGTTTTGTCATAGTGACTCTCTAGAAATTAGTAGTAGAGGTTTATCAGACTGTTAGTTTTTATTCAGACTTAGAGTATTTGATTTTTCAAAAATTATACTCAGTTTATTCTCGGTTATTTCAAATGAATTTTTCCATTTAGTATGACTTTTATGTCTATATTCCCATTGTTATAAGATACAGATCTAGTAGAGGGAAGATAGGGTTATCTTAAGGCTACTCGTAGTCTTGAGCATCGTCTGACACCTCAAGATTAGATTTTAGGGTGTTATAATCGGTTGTTTTTGCCGGTTACTAGTTATTGATCATAGACTTATCTTTTGTGCTTTAAATATATCTTGTTCTATCTTGTTTATATGTTTGAAATTCATCCAAAATTTGGGGCATTATGTTAATTTTGGTAGGTGTAAGAGGTGTTCTTTGGTCCATGTGGGACTTGAGATACCCATATGGCAAGGCCCTGGTTTGGGTCATGATAGATACTATCTAGAGATCTAATGAATTCTTGAACCAACTCTTCTTTAGGCATGGAAGGACATATCTTAGAAGCTTCCAATCTCCATCATATTGTATAATTTTCAAATGACTCATGAGTCATTCTCCTTAGTTTGATAAAGTCCAGCATCGTTGCATTGACCTTGATATTAAACTTATATTGTCTCACAAAGTCTTGATCCATGTCCTTTTATTTATGCCATTTTTCAAAGTCTCATTTGACATACCAAGTGAGTGTTATCCCTAACAAGCTTTGAATGAACAATCTCATTGGGAGAGCTTCATTGTGTCCTATGTCAATTAGTCATCCATAATAGACCTTTAGATGCGTAATCGAGTCTCCATGCCCATAAAACACATTAGATTTTTGGACTTTAAATCTCAAAGGCTAATCTACCTTTGGATGTAGACACAACTTCTTATAACTTAAGTCATAAATACCTTTAGAACCTAGGCATTCATGTAGCCTCTTTTCTAAGTTAAGAAACTCTTGTGCTACCATGTTTCACAAAGTACCAAGAAAATGAATTAGGGGATGTGGGTAATAAGGTAACTTGTGCTGGGGGAGAAGAAAATTTATGTTAGAAAAAAATATCAAAATGGTTAGGTATATTTGTCAAAATGCAAATTCTTGGTTGGTTTCATTTTCAAATGCTAGATAACCTTTGAGAAAATTAAAAGTACCACATAGCACATATAAGTTTAAAATATAATAAATATATAAATTAAAGGCATTCTATGATAAAAACTAGGACTTAATAAGTGATCTAGAATTAAAGATTTGAGCATTTAATGCATGAAATGGATGGCTAGGATAGAACATAATGCTGAATTTGAAATTTATTGTAAAGAAGATAAGAAAGTCAGGAAAATGGAAAAGGTCAATTTTGTTGAACATCATATTTGTAGGTTCAAAACATCCTGGGTGATTGATATCACATCACATTGTTGATCCATATAACATCATATAGAAAAATTATAAAATAGAGGCAAACAAAATTTAATTATAATGAGACCAAACCCATTAAATGAGCGCCTATATATCCCTCTTATAAGGGAATTAGGTCAAACGTAGCTCCACTTACATAAGCAAGGAAAGAATAAAAGAAAAGTACATTTGTATAACTTGATGGAATTTCAAATGTCTAAGATTATAGATTAGAT
The DNA here is from genome assembly GCA_030864225.1 of Capsicum baccatum var. pendulum. Lineage (NCBI taxonomy): Eukaryota > Viridiplantae > Streptophyta > Magnoliopsida > Solanales > Solanaceae > Capsicum > Capsicum baccatum. Next base: position 158,012,474 of record CM061552.1, on the reverse strand, counting down.
AATAAAAATGATATACTCTATACTAATGTCGAACAAGTGCAAGTTAATCCTAAGAAATCAATCAGCATCAAAATCTGGCTCAGTCACATTTATTACTTTGGTATCAATCATTGTTTGAATTTTGTCTTTCAAAGTAAAACTTGCCCTAGTAGGATGCCCTTTCATCCTAGAATCATGGACAAAAATTTAATTAGGGTGATACTGCACAAAATTAGTATCAGTGAAGCCTGCCTTTTTGAGTCATTCATACAGTTAGACTATGGGTTCAGTTAGAGGAGTGTACTGTCTTGGTGGATTTTTCTGAATATTCTCTTGAGGTTTTGTATATTGCTTGGATCATTGATTTATTGGTAGATTTTTGTAAGACATTAAAATATAGTTTGATATTAGCACAACGGATAGAGGTGGGTATCAAATAGTTTGCGGAGGAGATTTTGTGGAAGATTTTGGATAATAGGCTTGGGCATAATTTGGTGTTGGGATAATTTTTTGAGTTGGATACCATATCAATTGAAAGTGGGGTTTCTTACTGTCCTTCCATTGTTTATTAAGTTTTGTATCTCTCTCCTTAATTGGAGACATTAATCAGTATCATGACCAGGAATGTCATAACGGAAGGGACAATAGATTTTCAAATCAAAGAAAAGACTTTGAGGACACTAGGAACGAATAAGCTTTAGTTGCAGAATACCATGTGACCTCAACATTAAAAAATTAATAGATGTTGATTCGTCTAAGAGAGTTATAGCTTGGGATTTGCTTACTTCAACCTTTGAAGGCTTTGATACCTCATTAATAATTGTCTTTCCCTTATCCTTGATTTGTGGCTTAACCAAACCAACCTTTCCGTGATTTAGAGTTTTGACTATAAATTTCCTATTCAGTTTGTTGTCGAACCACTTAATAAAGTCACTTTCCAAATTTTCCCAAGAGACCCACTTCCATGTATCCTTCTTTGAGAACCACATCAATACTAGACACATAAGTGAACTAATAAAAAGCTTTATCTTAAGACCATTACTTTGCCCAATAATTTCTAGCTTATCAATGTAGGCCTTCAAATGGCAATAAGGATTTTTGGACAAATCATATAATAAAAAGTTCAAGTCCCCAGCTCTATCCTTATTTTGTTCCCCTGATTTGGAGAACTTGATCATCTAGAGTTGTTGAGATGACCCTTCAGTAATGTTAGAAACCTATCTTCCTGTCTTATTTTCCTTGCCTATCTTTGTCAACTCATTGAGTGCTTTCTGTATTCCAATTGAATATAGCATTGAAGACACTTGTGCCTCACAATCAGTCATAGATGATGTCGTCAATATAGGAGAATCCATAGTGTAGGTGGGAGCATTAAAATTAGTTTTGAATAATGGCTCTAGAAAACATAGTGGTATATTGGCTTAACATCAAAGATTAGTCATTATTTTTGTGATCCTTTCTATTTTCCTTTCCATGCCTTTGATGCTTGACTCAAATTGAGTAACTTCATGCAACTCATAACTCTCATGCTCAACTTTACTGTTGACAAGATTAATAAACATTGCTTGACTAGCCATTCTAATATTCAACTTTAGTCAACCTTAGAAGGAAAGAATTATAATTATGAAAAGGTATGCACAATAAAGTATAGAATGGATATTCTACTTATTTGAAAATAATGAGTCATGTTTATTCAGGGTGAGTTGAAGTTATGAGATATCTATATGACTTAGAGGTCGTGAAGATAGAGTATACATGAATATGATAGCATTAACGATCAAGGATCACGGTAAGTACAATAGTATGTAAATGCTGAAAGCTTTAAGAAGAGGATATCCTAAAATAGTGAGTTTCTCAAGAGGTTATAAATGAGAGTAAAACCTCTTACGAAAGAAATAGATGGACCTAGAGACGATTAATATACTAACAGATGAGTCAGGAGGATAAATTGAAGGGAAGTTTTGAATAGGACCTAAGAGTGTATTATAGGGTCCTAGCATGATAAGACTTTTAAGAGTAAAGAACCTTAAAAGTGAGGAACACCTAGAGTAAGGAATAACTAAGATAGCGATGAAAGCAACAAGGTTAGTAAGATATTAACATTGAAATTCAAAATATAACAAATAAGATATGCATTCTTTTGGGGTCATGAACCCCTTTGGGCTTAGTATAAGATATCACTAATTTACATTTAACACATCAAGGTTGTCAAGGCAACCAAGGATGAATGAGACACATATTCCTTAGTAAAAGAATATGCAACCACGATCTACAGGACAAGACAATTTCATGAATTGATTCCCACAAATGGAAAGCTCGGGAGTGGGAAAGATCTGACTATCTAAGCACCACTGATCAACTAATTCATGAGGCATTTCTTGCAAGGATATTTTAGGAATGAACGCTCGTGCAACCACACAACCATTCTTATAAGAAAAAGAAAGAGATATTCTAAGTAAAGGAAGGAATAAGCGGAATGATAGTTAAAATAAAGCAATAAACTCATACCATCTAAATAAACCAAGAACGAATACAAAATTTTATGAAAAGAAATAGTATAATATAAAAATAAGTAAATAATATAAACATAGATAGATAAGAAAAATTAACACATTTTATAATACACATAAAGAAAATAAAAATAAAAAATATAACAAGTATTTAATAAAATGACTAAAATTGTAATAAATAATGCTAAATAAGAAGTCAAATCAATCATTTAAGAAATCAAATAAAGGACAAAGGAAAACGGGTTGATCATACAAAAATGTGATAAAAGCATGTAAGTCCTATTACCAAAAATAAATTTAAAATAAGAAGATAAAAATCCCACGTAAACACAAACTTGTAATTGTTAGAACCTGAGCATCTCCAGCAGAGTTACCATGTAGTCGCGCCTCATTTTTCTTTGAAAAAGTAAAAATTAGGATGACAACTCTTTTTAGGATAGTTGAAAGAGATGAGTCATCACCTAAAGAATTAAAGTACATTAGGGCACCATTCTATTATGAGTTCTTTAATTATGTAGTCTAGCTCACTAAAAATTGAAAAAGGGTTCAAATTACCTCAAAATAAAGATGTTAGACACCTTTCTAGATCCACAATGGTGGACCCCGATCGAAATTGCATATTACGTGGAAATTCTACGTTATAAACAAGGTAACTAAATTTATTAACTTAATGTTACTAATTGGTAAGATTAACAAATAAGGAAGTCATATAAGTTAATTATTTCTCGTTATTATTATCTAGGTGGTGCATAAATGAAATGAAACAGACAAACTAGGAGATAGAAGTGACACAAATGATATAGAAAAAAATTATTAAATAAGAAAACCTAAACTACCCTAAAAATTGAAATATATAAAGTAAATAAAGAGAACAACAAATTCAAAAGATTTAGAGTATGGTTAATTTTGTCCTATTTAGATCAGCACCCGACTTATTAATGAGTAACAATGTCGTATGTAGCATTATCAAAATATGCTCGGGAAACGTCCATCATTCTCGTTCTAGCTACTCAAGCCACCTAATTTGGTTATTAAACTTAGAGGCATTCTTAAAATAATAATAAAACTAGCGTTCTCTAAAATGCCTACCCATCCAAGAGGCATTAGACTTTCTACTTACGATTTGGGTCTATACAAAGAAAATATAGGTTACCTAATTAGACTCAACGTTCACGTCAAACAAAAACAACAAGGACTGATACTTAACATGTAATTATCTCATAAAAGTCTTCTTGATTAGTGAAAGGTTGATTAGATGAATAATGTACTATGCAAACAATCACTTGTTTCACATAAATTTAAACCTATAGGCATGCTTTTTAAGTGAGAGGTACATGATTAGCATTGTTTAACCATGCGAGGAACTCCATTTAAAGTTATGAATTATAGTGATTAAAAACTAAATTTAAATATGAAGAAAATTATCTAAAGTGTGCCAAATTACTTAAAGTGGGTAGAGATTAGTCAAAGTGCAAAAAATTATTAGAGGTACAGAAAATTCATTAACTAGTGCAGAAGTTTTGCCAACATGATTTGGTCGACCTTTGCATGCCACTTTTTTGGTTCTTATTTTAGTCCATAGAGTGACTTAACAAGTATGCACACCTTCTTTTCTTTATTACGAACCACAAAACCCTAGAGTTGTTTCATGTAAATTTCTTCCTCAAATTCTCCATTTAGGAATGTTATTTTCAGATACATTTGATGGGTTTCAAGATCATATACCGCTGCCATGATAATTTACATCGAAATTGATGTTATCTTTGTTACTAACGAGTATTAATCAAAGTAATCAAGGCCTTCTTTCTATTTGAAGAGTTTTACTACAAGTCTTGCCTTGTAGTTATCAATTGTACCATCCGCTTTCATTTTCCTTTTGAAGATACATTTAGAAACTAAATATTTATTTCTTGGAAGAAGATCAACCAAATCTTAAGTATGATTGGTCAAGATTGAATCAATCTCATTGTTGATTACCTCTTTCCAAAAGGATGAGTCTGAGGACTATATCGCTTCTTTAAATATTTAAGGCTCATTTTCTAAACAAAATATTATAAAATTCTACCCAAACAAGGTTAATATTCTTTGACGTGTACTACATCTTAGATTCTCATCATTATGTACATTCTCACTTGGTTCATCTCGAGGATGTTAGACCCTTCACTAGACAGTTCATGTCTACTTTTATATGGATAAAAGTATTCAAAGAACTCAGCATTATCTAATTCAATTACCATATTTTTATTGATATCTGAATGTTCGAATTTATAAACAAAAAACAAACATACTTTACTACTTTTAGCATATCCTATGAACCCACATTCTTTTGTCTTAGCTCCTATATCTACCCTTTTAGGCAGAGGAACTTGGACTTTCGCTAGGCATCACCACACTTTGAAATATTTCAAGTCGAGTCTCCATCCTTCTGATTTGTCATATGGAATTGATAGTGTCTTAATGTGGGGCACTTTATTGAGTATTCGATTAGATGTAAGGATAGCTTACCCCTACAAGTTTTATGGTAAATCTGAACTTATGAGTAAGGCATTTATCATTTTGTTTAAGGTTCAATTTTTCCTTTCCACAATTCCATTAAAATGAGGTGAATACGGGACAGTAGTCTGATGGAAAATTCCATTCTCTATAGAAATTTCTGCAAATGGAGATTCATATTCTCCACCCCTATCACATCTTGTCGTTTTGATCTTTTTCTCTAACCGATTTTCAACTTTTGTTTTATATTTGCCTAAACACATCTATTGCTTCATCCTTAGTATTTAGCAAATAGACATAACAATACCTAGTGCAATCGTCAATAAAAGTTACAAAATAATCTTTTCCACCATGTGATGGTATTGACTTCATATCACAAATATCAATATGGATTAAGTCCAAGAAATTAAAATTTCTCTCAATGGACATATATAGATGCTTAGCATACTTTGATTCCACACACGTTTGATATTTTTTTTATTGCACTCAAAGTTTGGCAAAATTGCTAAGTTAATTATGTTTTTACAAGGTTTTATACTTGACATATCCTAAACGACTATGTCACGAATTATTTGGCTCTAGCATGTAATAAGAAGCATCAATTTTCTTCATTTCAACAACTATTACATAAATTTTGAATAGGCCCTCATTGAGGTAGCTCTTTCCTACATATGTGTCATTAGTTCTTATTATAACTTTCTCCAAAACAAACACATAATTAAACCCATTTTTAATAAGAAGTGTTGTCGACACTAAGTGTTTCCGAATAGGAGGAAAATGGAAAACATTATTGAGATCCAAAATCTTGTCGGAAGTCACTTTTGAGAATATCTTACCACTCCCTTCAACCTTGGTTGATGTATTATTTTCCATGAAGATCACTTCTTTGGAACCAACGGGATCATATGTAACAAAACCTTCTTTGTCCGCTCAAACAGGTCTAGTGGCTCCTAAATTAAACCACCACTCATTTAGATATCCAACTAGATTACATTCAGTGATCATATCACATAGATTTTCAATCTTTCTAGTTGTTTCCAACATGATTATCTAATCTATTTTCTTATTTTCCAGAAGACTTCTTCATCTTCTTATTATTTGGAGAATCATCCTTAACAGGATTTGCAACCATCATGATAATTTCTCACTCAACTCATTATCCTCGTCTATCTTAGAATGACTCACAAGATATTTTAGGCCAGACAATTAGTTTTCAAGAATTATTTTTTTCTAGAATATGAAGATCTATACTTGTGAACGTTTGCATTTCAAGTCTGGCCAGCCAAATAACATCATTTGTTTCCATTATTTGAAGTTCACACCAAAATATTTTTTGGGTTTCTTTGTTGTTTTCATTGCTAGAGCAATATCCAAATGACTTAATGACTCAATATTGGTTATTGTTGGGACAACACCATTCACAACCAAATCAATTTATTGTTCAGTTTGATTTGTAATTTTTCTTTCAATCTTTGACATACTCTTTAGTATTTCAAAATACTAACAATAAAGAATTTAATCTTTAGCCAATTTATTTCTAATCAATGATGAAGTTTTTATATCTTTAAATCATCAATCGATTGAACTATCAAGCATGACAAAGTTTTTATGACTTTAAATCATAACCAAATTCAAACACTGTAAAATTCAATAAATTTTAAACTCTAGAAATAAATACAGAGATTTTAACGAATCGGAGAAGTTTTTATATTCTTCGAATCGAATTCTCATACTGATTTTTCGATGAAGTTTTTATATTCTTCTAACCAAGGGAGTAGAAGTCAAAATATTTTAATCTCCATAAAATCACACCCAATATAGACTAACCAAATAATTAATTTTTAAATGGTGATAAGAAAATTCCCTTCACCAAACAAGTACAAAAATAAAAAGTTTTATACTTTTCTTAAAATTATTGTTTTTCTCAATTTTGATAAAATATGTATTTTTCAACAATAACTTCAAACACATATTCAAATTAACGTATGAACAATCAAATGAATTTTTAACTCTGTATTTAAAACTTTGAACTTTTAACAATAAGTTTAATCCAACTTATGAACATCAACAAAATGAAGTTCAAACTATTTTCTAGAAAATAGCAAAATAAAACGTTAAGAACTTCAACACAAGTTCAACCAACTTATGAACTATAAAAATGAAGTTTCAAGAACTTCAAACACAAGTTTAAAAAGTTTAAGAACTATCAATATGAAGTTCAAACTATTTACTAAAAAATAGTAAACAATACAGTACAGATTCGTAATTAATTCCTTAATATTGTTGTTTTCGGGTACACAATCTGCATGTTTGAAAAACTCACTTCAACACAAGTTCAAGAATATATCAAGAACACTTATGAAGTTTTTCAACACATTTAACACAAGTTCTATATGAAATATCAAAGAAGTGTGTTACTTTTTACGAAATAAGATGAAACAAAAATATACCCAAGTCGTCCGAAATCATGGAGTGTCCTTATGGAATTAATTCCCCTCAAGTACCCGAGGTTATAGAATTTTTCGTCCCAGGATAAAATGGATTCACAATCATAATATAGTGGTACATCAAAATTTTTTATTTTCTTCGAACTCACTCAATGGGAGACGATCACAAATAGTTTTTAGAAATAGAAGAATGTTTTATAATGCATTTTTTTAACTACCTGAGGAAAAAAGTTTAGGTATTTATAGCCATCAAATTCCCCTTAGAAAAGAAAGAAATGGATCATGGAAAGGTGTATTATTTTTGGAACAGTCATTTCTTTTTATTCCAAAACAACATGTCTTTTTTGAATAGTCACATCTGACCGAACAGTCACCCCTTTTCTGAAATAATGTGTCTTTTCCTCAAAGGATTATGTCCTTCCATTTTTCATTCTTACCAATTGAATCCAACAAGATTATGTGAACCATTGTAACTTCTAAACACTGGGATATCCCACAAAATTTGAATCTTCTAAGCACAGAACTCTACAAAGATCAATCATATATTTTACAAGTTTGAGAATTCTGACACCAATAGTCTAATGATTAAACTAAACTCTTAAATAATGTTTCATTAATTCAACCTAATGAAAAAAAAAATCAATACACATTAATATGTTCTGCAAAAAAAGCCAAGAAATACATGCCGCAATAAGTGCTCATAGCAAACAAACAATTTTACTTCAAGTTTCAAACCAAATAAGGTTGAGCCTAACATCTCAAACAAATCTCTTAGATTAATTAAGAGGGTAGATACTTGGAAAATGCCAAAACCCTCACTTCCTCTACGCTAAGAACAACTTAGGAAAGGAATGTAATATCATGTAATGCTGAGTTTTTTATTAACTGAGAAAGGGGACATCAGATGAATGACAGTACTATGAATATAGACATATGTATTAGTTCTGCGAAGTAAAATTGAAATTGTTGGATACCTCTAATATATATTTCTAGGTTTTTTAATCTAGTAAAATAGTTCATTAAAATTTGAGGAGATGATTAGATCCGAGATCATAATGGAATTATTCAATCTGAGTTCATTATTTTTAGAACTTCTACTGGAGCTGCAATATAGGATGCCTCATATATTGCCTTTCAAATCCTTGTATTACTAAACGAAGTGTAGCGGACAAAATCTGGTACCCAAAATGCTACGCAGTGCCCATGACTCCGAAGGATGATAAGCTAACCAGTGACTGATATTTGTACCTGAATCTACATAATATACTATATAAATATGGAATAAAAGGATGAAAGGACATAAGGTTCAAATATCGGATAAAACAAAATATCTGAAAATATGGTATATCAATACCAAAACAACTGAAATAACTATTTGAACATACTATAGTCTGAAAGCCTCTAATACTATACTGTCTGAATAAGGAGTTGATGGGATAATACCCCAACTAACCTCAACTACTTAAATAAACTAAGTACTATAGAAATGAAGTAATTAAATCATAACATCCTCGAATGAAGAGGACTCACTCCTGAAACTAGAATGCTACTGATGCTCTGGAGCTCGTACTTCTAAGCATATGGTATAAAACACCATAGTGCAAATATGACAGTACGATTGAATGTACTGGTATGATAATGAGTAGGCTGAATGCAAAGGGTTATACATGAATAATACTAACTAATTGTATAACATGAACATGAGATTACATGTATGAATAAGAAATTATAACTGAATTCGTGATAATATTGACTACTAAGTCTAAATGTTGATATCATGAGTTAGTGATTACAGATGTAATTGATACTGAGTGACTGTATATGACAGTGTACATTCTAATAGAACTAGCTGAGTTCTATACTGTGCTGAGTTGACTGTATCTGACAGTCCTAAAATCTGAAGGACTATCTGAGTTCTTATATTGAGAATGAGATTATGGAAAGTAGTTATCTAACTGACATTCCTCTAATAAGCTATTATAGCTGAGTTGGGGTTCAATCTATAATACCAATTAGAAGGGTGTGAATTCCGCACCACTGGTATGGACAAGTTATGAGTGACGCTCATTTGGCAGTGTCCCCAAAGGAGAATAGTGAGACCCTCAACTGGAAGTATTAATCCACCTCATCAACCCTCAACTATCAATGTTAATGTATCAACCTATGTTGTCTACATAGTTCAGGAATACAAAGATTGCTTCTAAGGGTCACACCCTCAACAGTCAGTATGTGCCCTCATCCTTAGTTCGCTCAGTGCTGAATCCTACTCCCAACTGAATAGAAACTGAATTAACTATACTAAGATAAACTGGATTGAGTTCACTGAGTTCAATAGGCTGGTAGAATATTACTGAATTCTGTTAACTAACTTAGTTCGTAAGATTTCTGAGTTTTTCTGAGTCATGTAACTGACTGAATTCTACTAATCATGGCATGACTGAGATTGTCATAAAACTGATACTGGCTCTAGGAACATAGTAAAATTATTGGGTACAAGTACCCCCAGGACTCGATAGCATGAAACTAATAAGACATAACACTTCTTGAACACATGGCAATAATTGATAATTCATAATCCAATTACTTATGAGTATTATGAAGCACTTGGTTCCCATACCCTTGTACATGAATAGGAATGCACTCAAATGTATCATGGTTACACAATTCTAGTCTCATGGGCATTCCATCAAACAATTTCAATGCCTCAAAATAGCATGAGAGTTATTTTGAAACATAAGGATAAAACATGGATTCAGCATTTAGTCCTTATTGAGTCAATAAGAATAAATCTTACCCTCTTTGGCATTTTATCAAACATCTAGTATGCATAACTTAGGGCTTAGTCATGAAAATCAACTTAATACATCAAGTTCCTTTATTATACTCAATTTCATTGATTTCAATCCATACATTACCAAAATTTCATGAAACCATATTAAAGCTTCTGACTTGGAAGTCACACAACAATATAAACTTTATTACAATCAATCCACAACATGGGTTTTACAATTCATGATTTTAAAATAGCATTCTTGAGCTTTATGGGTAAAAGAAACCCATGAATCAACACTAAACATACCTGGGTGGATGATTTCTTGAAGGTTGGTGGAGAAAATATTAAACTCTTGCCTTGGAATTAAACACCTAAGGTTTATTATTCTTGGAGATCGATCTTTAAGAGAAACCCTAATTTGGCATTATGAATGAATAATGAAGTTATGAGATCTGGTCTAGTATAATTAAGGGTTAAAATATATGGAAAAAGATCAAAATACCTTTTTAAAAATGACTTAAAATCACTGATTAAAAGTGGAAATGGTTTGTGTGATGGTCCATTGCTGGCTCAACGGTCCGTCGGTCAATCCCATCGTACTTGGCCAGAACCTAAACTTCCTTCCTTATCTATGATGGTTTGGGCGATGGACCTCGCTAGCTCGATGGTCTGTCGGTCCTGACTATCACACTTGGCTAGAAGATCATCTCACTGCCTTAGTCATGGTGGATTGGGAGATGGTCCATCACTAGCTCGACGGTCCGTCGGCCTAACCATCTCTTCTGGGCAGTTCTGACAGTTCTTCGTGAAACGTCCATAACTTTTTCTTTGATACTGGATTTGGATGAAATTGTTATTATTTGAAAGGTAATTAAATTTATCACATGATGAAAAGTCAAAATAGGGGAATTCTATCTGATTTAAATATTAATCATCTAGAAAGTCATCACTAACTCTTCTGGAGACTATATTTAACTTAGAAAAAGTATGGGATATTACAATATCTCCTCCTTGGGAACATTCACCCTTGAATGGGACTAACTAGATTAGGAAAGTTGATAAACTGATCTTACTTAAGGGACGTGAATATTTGAACATGTCTATATGATTGGTACTTCTGATATACTAAAATCTCATATTGAATATGCATGTTTGATGCATGGATATGTGACATATAGTCTTTATGAATGCATGACTAAAATTACTGAGAAGCTAAGTTTCTCATGATGAGATTACATATCTAATGCATGAATACGTGACGGACATGAATACTTTAATGGAATCACTGATAAGCTTAATTTATCAAGCTGATCATGTATATCTAATGTATGAGTACATGATTGAGCTGATATATGAATGCATGATTGAATATGCAATGGTACTTTAAAATACTGAGATTGTAACTAAAATCTAAACATGAAACACAATAGGCTTAAGAAAAATGATTAACTTGGGTTGAGTCTAATTTTGTGGAGAAAAGGTGAGGATACTTGGTTCGCATATTTGCTTCTGCTTCCCAAGTAGCTCCCTCAACAGAATGATTTCGCCAAATAACTTTGACTAGAGCGACTTGTTTGTTCCTCAGTTTGCGAATCTGGTAGTCAAGGATTTTGATTGGAATTTCCTTACATAAAGAGGGAATAACATATTTAGGTAATGAAAGTTTAGGGGATTATAGTGTATCTCCCACTTGGCACACTACGTTCCTCGAAGAATGCTAACTTGAACAAGATACTGAGGAGAGACTGGAATGATGAATAGGGTACCCACGAATAGAATCTTGGCTGAATATTCGGGATCTTAGATTGAAACATGAAATATGAACTGAGGTGAACTCACCACTGCTTGATTGGTCCATCTTAGAATCGTTACATCCATAAGACTTCGAATAGTTTAACTAGGTGGACAGAATGGGAAAATATATAATCTTATCTATCTGACTATCGGATGAAGTACTGGTTGTTCAAACTAATTCCTACTAACTGACTTATCTGATATGCTGACTGACTGATGGCTGAGTACTGGGTATGACAAAATAAACTATAATTAGTCTGAATAACTGGACTGAGAATATAGAGTTTTCATGAACATAAGAAATAGACTAACTGAGTAACATGAGATAGATGAGCATGAATTTATGAAACACTTGTATTGTCTGAGAATACAAGACCCAACGAATAACATAATTTAAAAATATTCTATAAGATGAGGTACTGAAACACTAATAACATGCGTAACTGATAACTACACACTATGGTCAAGCAAACCTGAAATTAGACTGTGGTACTGATCTATTTTTGAACTGAGCTAAGGCTGACACTATATCTAAGACTGTAGAAGAGAGTGCAACTAAATCTTTAATTGAGACTCATACTGGGAATGAATGCTGGTATCTAATAATTGAGGTTTAGACTGGTACTGGAGTACTGAATTTTGATGGCTAAGTAATTGATAACTGAAAGCCATGGTCCTATAGGACTATTTGAGTCTTTTACTTAATACCAATTACTGAACTGACATTGTAATGAGGCCTGAGGGATGGAACATCGACACCACAGATTCACTGAGAGATCTAAACTGAGGGTATACGTGGCAAAATTTATGTTTGGCTAATCACTAGGAGCGGAACATAAGTCATGTCGGCTGAGCATACTTTAAAGCACGACATGAGTACATGAGTCATGAGTTGCATGACCTGAGTCTGAAGGTTCTATATTATGGGACATGATCCTTACTATTGAGTGAACTGGAACACCTTATACTAGGAACTGGAAACGCACATGATTCTATGGAAGGTGGATAAATATAAGGTCTGTTTATGGAACATGATTCATATAGCAGAGTAAACTGGGACTACTTAAACTGGGAACTAAAATCGTACATGATTTTCACTAATATGCTTAAATATTTGCGATGATCATGGAACTGAAAGGTAGGACATGAATAGATATCATGATACTTGATGGGTTTTGAGGATCTGTAATACTAATCTGAGATGGTCTATATGAGTATGTTTACTGCGGGAATAGACGAGGATGCCATCTATGAAGATTATGATGAACATGTCCAAGTACTTCTTGAACACATGGTTCATCAAGTCCATGAAGCCTGATGGGGCATTAAGACCAAAGGACATGACTAAGAATGCAAAGTGACCATACCGAGTTCAAGAAGTTGTCCTCAGAAAGTCACATTCTCTTACTCTTGGTTGATGATAGCCTGATCTGAGGTCTATCTTAAAGAAATAAATGGCACCCTAAAGTTATCTAAAAAAGTCATTGATTTTTGGAAATGGATACTTGCTCATAACCGTGTCTTTATTTAGCTGACGGTAGTCTATACACATTCTGAGAGAACCATTTTTCTTGCGCACAAATAAGACTGGTGCGCCCCATAGGGACACACTGGGTCTGATGAAACCATTATGTAGGAGATCCTTCAACTAATCTTTCAATTCTCTAAGTTCTGCTGGTGCCATTCTGTATGGCAGAATAGATAAAGGCTGAGTATCTGAGAGTAGATCAACACCGAAGTCTATTTCCCTTTCAGGAGGAACGCCGTGAAAATCTTTGGGAAATATATCTGAAAATTCATTTATTATTGAGATTGATTCAATACTGGGAGTTTTGAAACTAGAATCCTTAAATCGAACAATATGATAGACATAGACACATCCCTTATATATCGTTTTCCTAACACGTAGGTATGAAACAAGTTGACCTACGAATGCTAAAATACTACCCTCCACTCTAGGATGGGTTTATTTGAAAATTGAAATTGGACAGTAGTCGACTTTGGCATAGCAGGAATGAAGTCAAACAATGCCGAGAATGATATAAAAATCCGTCATCTCCAATTTGACTAAGTCTACTTAAGTGACTTTCTTAGTTACTATGACCGGAAAGTTCCTGTATACCCATCGGTCTATGATAGTTTTACCCACTGGGGTGGAGACTGAAAAGGACTCTGCTAGAATTTTGGTACTAACTCCAAAATCAACAACTCTATAAGGAGTAACAAAATACAAAAAAGCTCCTGGATCTAGTAAAGCGTAAACATGCAAGTGAAAGATCTGTAACGTACCAGTAACCACATCGGGAGAATTTTCCTGATTCTTTCAGGATTGAAGAACATAGAGTCTTTTTGGGTGTTGACCATTGGTGGCCGCTGGATATGTCACCCTGCTCATTCGGGCGATTGAAAAGAATTGAAGGACGGTTATGCTGACTTCATGGAGCAGCCTTAGGATAGTATCAGACTCTATGATCAGACTCACCACATCCAAAGCAAACATCACTACTAGTTTTACAAACACCCTTGTGATGCTTTCCTCAAGTCTGACAAAGGAGATTGGTCCGGGCACTGCTACCACTACTTTGAGGTTTAGGGCCTAGCACCCTATCCCTATTGCCGTCGCTAAATTTTAGCGCTGGAGCACTGGCTGAAGAGGGGGCTGGGACAACAGCCTATTGATTACTCTAAGATACTGCTAGTAATATAAAGTGAGAGAGTCAATTCTGAATTCACCATGAAAGGCATGGTCATCCATGGAATCTTCCTGAATGGGCAAAGGTACTGACTGGTTTCTGGTTCTCCTTTTGTTAGCCCTTTTGGGAGACATATTTAGTAAATGAAATGGAAAAATGGATTAGACTGGGATTCTACATTTGAGCTTATACTCACTGGCACGACATTAATACTAAAAGAAGGGAAACTGTTCCTAAAACATCTCATAGCCTCCTATTCCTAAGTGTGGTGCACAACACACCCATGAACAATACTCTACTAGATGTGCCTTTAGAGATTTCCTAGGACACTGTTGAACCTTAGGCTCTGATACCAAGTTTGTAATACCCCAAATCTGATACCTGTAATGCCACACGTTGCACGTGACCCCGAAGGACCACAAGCTAACCCATGCCTGATATTTTTACCTGAACACTGCATAATATACCTTATAAAGGCAGAATAAAAGGCTGAAAGGCCATAAGGTTCAAATATCTAATAAAACACAACATCTAAAAATATGATATATCAATACCAAAATAACTAAAATAACTATCTGAACATACTATAGTCTAAAAGCCTCTAACACTGTACTGTCTAAATAAATAGTTGATGGGATATGTCCCCAACTAACTCCAACTACTAAAATAAACTAAG
Source organism: Capsicum baccatum var. pendulum (assembly GCA_030864225.1). Classification (NCBI taxonomy): domain Eukaryota; kingdom Viridiplantae; phylum Streptophyta; class Magnoliopsida; order Solanales; family Solanaceae; genus Capsicum; species Capsicum baccatum. The sequence continues at coordinate 157,997,109 of CM061552.1, read as the reverse complement.
TAATGTAGAAGTGAAGTAATCACATCATAACATCCTCGAAAAATGAGGATTCACTGTTGAAACTCAAATGCTACCGATGCTCTGGATCTCGTACTTCTGAACCTATATTATGAAACACCATAGCACAAATGTGCCAATATGATTGAATGTACTAGTGAGGTAGGCTAAATCCAAAGGGTTCATATTCATAAACAATTCTAAATGACTATATAACATGAACATATGAATGCATGCATGAATAAGTACATGTAACTAAATTCATGATAATGCTAACTACTGATTCTGAATACTGATATCATGATTTAGTGATAACTGGTGTAACTGATACTGAGTGACTATATCTAATAGTCTAGATTCCGATGGAACTAGCTAAGTTCTGTACTGTGCTTAGTTGACTGTATCAGATAGTCCTAAAATCTTAAGGACTATTTGAGTTATTTTATTAAGAATGAGACTGTGGAAAGTAGTTATCTAACCTACATGCTCCTAATAAGATACTATAGCAAATTTTGAGTGCAATCAATTACCCCAATTAGAAGGGTGTCAACACCACAACACTAGTAAGGACAAGCTGTGAGTGACCCTCATCTGGCAGTACCCCCAAATGAGAACTGTGGGACCCTCAACTGGCAGTGTTAATCCACCTCATCAATCCTTAATTGTCAGTGTGGATGTCTCAATCTATGCTGGCTATATAGTTTTGAAATGCAAGGAATACTTCTAAAGGTCACACCCTCAACGATTAGTATGTGCCCACATCCTTAGGTTCGCTCGGTACTGAATCCTATTCCCAACTGAATAGACACTGAACTAATTATACTGAGATGAATTGGACCTTGTTCACTGAGTTTCGTGGACTGATGGAATATTACTAAATTCTTTTAACTGACTGAGTTCATGATATTTATTAGTTTTCTTGAGTTATGGAACTGACTGAATTCTACAGATCATGGCGTGACACATATTATCATGAAACTAACACAAGCTCTAGGAACACTGCTAAATTGTCATGTACAAGTACCCCCAGGACTCGATAGCATGAAACTAAAAAGACATGACACTTCTTGAACACAACATCATAATCAATAATTCACAATACAATCACTTGGGAGTTTCATGAAGCACTTGGTTCTCATACTCTTGTACATGAATAGGAATGCATTCAAATATATCATGGTTAAACAATTCTAGTCTCATGGGCATTCCATCAAACAATTTCAATGTATCACAATTCTTGACTTGGACTAAAACACGTAGGGTTTGTTATTCTTGGGGATTATCTTTGAGAGAAACCCTAATTTGGTGTTGTGGATGAATAATAAAGTTATGAGGTCTGGTTTGGTATAATTAGGGGTTAAACTAAGTGAACAAAGACCCAAATACCCCTTTAAAAATGACTTAAATCGCTGATCAAAAGTGGAGATGGTTTGGGTGATGGTTCATCGCTTCTCGATGGTCTGTCAGTCCATCTCATCATACTTGGCTAGAACCTGAACTTCCAGCCTCGTCTACGACAGTTTGGACGACTGTTCATCGATCTAACCGTTACACCTGGCCAGAAGATAGGTTCAGTACCTTAGTCACGACAGCTTGGGCAACGGTCCATCTCAAGCTCTATGGTTTGTTGGCCTGACAATTCCTTTTGGGCAGTTCCAACAGTTCTCTATAAAATGTCCATAACGTTTTACTCCAATACCAAATTTGGATAAAATTGCTATAGCTGGAAAGATAATTCAATTTTCCATATGATAAAAATTCAAAATTAGGGAAATTCTATCTGATTTAAACATTAATCATTTAGGAAGTCATCACTAACTCTTTTGGAGACTAGATTTGACTTAAAGAAAGTTTGGGGTATTACACAAAATCCTTCCAAAACTATAAAGAGAAAGAAAGATATCATTTAAAATCTCTATCAACTACACCAGATAATGGAAAGTCAATCATCAATAACTCTATTGAGAACAGTAAATCAGTCAAATTTATCTTTATTAACTTCTCCACCTTTTCTCTAATTTAATAGATTCACGGGTTCAATTCCACCAAATATGCAAGCCCTTAGACTATAAGTCTGCTTCAAGTATATCACTCACATTGTAGTGAACTATTCCTCCTTTACCATTTATTTGGAGAAGTCGTCAATACGAATCGTACTTAAATTGGCTTTATGACTTTTCTTTGCAACTTCCAACATGAAGGCATCTGCAAAAGAAAGAAAAACTTATAATCGGTAACCTGGTCCAAAAAGAAAGACCAAATATAGTACACTTGATACTACTCAAATATGTTATGGCTGGTACAATCGATAGTTCAGGTATAAACTATAACAGCAAGGATGCTTTAGGTGTATTTTTGGCCATCAACTCATTTTTTGCATATAGAATATATTATTCATGCTTGAAATGATCTCCTATGATGATACAATTATATGGAAAAGTTTTTTAAATAAATAAATAGAATACAATATAGATTACAATATTAGCTTAACTTAATAAAAACATAGATCAAAGAAACGAAATCAAACACTTCAAAATTTTAATAATTTATTGCTTAATTTGTCTTTTTTAGAGCTATGCCGACTTAGCATGATTTCATATCAACTTCTATATTCACTTTCACATAATAAAACTTCTCCATATGCTTTACCTTCTCTCAGGTCATTGTAATTCTCACAAGCAAAGTCTCTTTAGTCCCGTTTTTCCTATCAATCAACCTATTTACTAGTGCATCTTCACTTACTACCATAATTACAAGCAGATCTTTATTCTCTTCCTCAAATAACACAAATATTGTACATTTTTTTAGAAACCTCAATTGCAAGCTCACTGCAACCTTGAGAGGCCAATTGAATTCTGCCTTATTAGTAGTTTCTAGTAAGGGTATAGGTGTATATCTAGGTCTTCTTTTATCTATCATTACAAGAAGTAAAGAGAAAACAATTGGGATCAAGAATTTGATTTTTAGAAATGACAAATCATTTTAGCAAATAAAATGAACTTAAATTAGAAGAAGATGAAGCATTTTAGCATATAAAATGAACTTAAATTAGAAGACAATGAATCATTTTTGTGAATCATAGTTCTAAATCTCCAAAGTTTACTTAAATTTCATTAATAATATCATAGATGTAATAACAAAAAGAGCAACACAAATATTCAGAAGAAGTAAATTAAAAGCTCATTCATAACTAAACTTACTTGATGTTTCATAAAAGAAAACCAGTTTATGTAATATGTTCATATAAATATATCCACAAAAAAAGTAAATGTATATTTGGTAGGTGCATTGTTTTTCGAGAAGACTTGGGAGTGAATCTATAAGGAAATCAACATGAAAATATTTGATGCAACAGAAGTAAAACAAATTGGTTAAGAAAGGACAAATAGCAAATCTGGCCATTTGGAGGATTTTTTGCACTCTTCTCTCTTTGTAATTTTTCTAGTTGATCTCCTTATTCTCTCCTTCTATTTATATTCTTCTTCTACTGCACTATATTATCCACAAAGAAAATCTCCTACAATAAATTTCATGGATTGATCATCACCAATTCTTTAATATCTCAAAGACTCAAATATGTGGATCCTTATATCATGGTTTATACATTGCCATAATCTTTTTCTATAGTTTAAAAATATTTTACACTGAATTTCACAAGGAAATAATAAAATCAATAGCATACCAAAATAACACCCTTGAAAAACCAATTTTAATTCTTTGCAGTCTCTCTATTGTTTACTTCTTCCTGCTCTCTTTGAATTTTTTCTTTCTCCCGATTGAAAATCTTGATTCTATGTTCACCACTAAAGTTGTTGGCCAGGTACCAGACAACTTGTTCCAATGACCAAAATGCTCTGATCTCTGATACTATCTTGGCCAAAAATCTTAGTACTATATTTGCAACAATCATTTATTGCATAACAATATCTGTAAAGATTTATGAATCTGAGTTTTTCTTTCATTTTTTCTGAATTCATTGCGACTATTTTTCTCTCTTTCCATATCATGTTCAATAGTCCATTACAAGAATGTCTGTGTCTTTTGAAAGAGAACGATTGTAACGTTTCAGGGGTTAAGTTACAATTGTATTTTCTTCTTAGATAACGACTGGTTATTAAAGTCATCACTCATTCTTTTTAATTAAGTTAAAAATAGGTAAAATTAACGAAAAAAGGTAAAAATAAAAGATAAATTACATTGAAAGTCATAATAAGCATCACATCACACACACACACATATATAGGCAAAATAGCTTGGTAGATCCCTGTACTTGTTAGAATTTGTACAGTAAATAGTTCTACTTAACGTTTTGCCATCTGAACCCTTGAACTCATCAAAATACAATATTTTAAACCCCTCTGACCATTGACCAAGCTTATGTGGCACAAAATCTCAAACAAATCTTGAAGGTTGTAGGTGCTCACTTCCTTTAAGGAAAAAATAGTATGATGCTACCAAGAATAGAAGCAACACACTTCAGGCATCAAAGTGCTTAAGTCCCACACCAAAGACAAAGCACCCAACAACCATTTTTGTATATAGGTGCTTGACAATATGTTATAACCAATTTTACTTTATTACTTTTATAAATATACAAAATTTTTACCTGGGTAAATTGGTGCTCAAGCACCCGACACAGACTACGTAGGTCCACCCCTGCACAAAATTGAATGAGTTGGATAAATCTCGTGAAAGCACATGCATGGGGGCGGGTGATTATCATTTTTTAGTCATTTTTACATTAAAATAATTTTTAAAATATTATAAAAAAATTCCACTTGTGCCTCCCTCGCTCCCCCGCCCTCCATGTAGAAATATTACATCCCTAAGGCTACTTGCCACCACCTCTATTAAAGCCCTCACTCCCACCCCTAACCCAAGTCCCTTTCTTTGCACTATTGCAGCACCTATCAACCCACCACTAAGCCCTAAGGTTGCCATGGCTATCACCATTAGAGCCACCCCCTCCCCCATTATAGCCAAGGCTATTTCCACAATTAAAGTCCATTTGTTTAGCCCAAATCAAGAGTCACAAGGAAAAGAAAATCATAAAGTCCAAGGGTAAGGCAACTCTGTTTGTTTCTATTTTAAAAACTATTTTTCCAAGAATTATGTCTCTCACATTACTAAGAGAAATTTGGGATTATCAGAAGAAAAAATATGCAGGATATGAAAGAATTTGTAGAATGAAAGTACTAAATTTAATAAGAGAGTTTCAGTTGTAGTGAATGAAAGACTCTGAAAAAGTCAAAGAATACTCAAACAAATTACTTAGCGTTGTTAACAAGGTAAGATTATTAGGCACCGAATTTAAAGATTAAAGAATTGTTGAAAAATTTCATGTTATAGTGCCTGAAAGATATGAAGCATGTATAAATACCTCGGAAAATACATAAGATCTATCCAAGATTACCTTAAGAGAGTTATTAAATTCTTTTCAGGCACTGGAACAAAGATAACTTATAAGGTAGGATGGTATGGTTGAAGGGGCCTTAATAGGAAACCACAAAACTCAAAGTAAGGGTAAAATATAAAAGATTACCCACCTTGTGAACACTATGGAAAAATGGGTCAACCACCATGATGATGTTGGAAAAGGCCAGACGCGATGTGCAATAAGTGCAATCAACATGGCCATGAAGTAGTCATTTGCCAAAGAAAATTTGAGAACCAAAAAGCAGATACACGTCTGGTCAATCAAGAAGAAGAAGAAGGCCATTTTTTTATCGCAACATGTATCTTATTTAAGGTTTTAACAAAATTTTGGTTGATTGATAATGGTTGCACCAGCCATATGACCTATAACAGGATTTTGTTTAAAGAATTAAAACTTACTGAAATATCCAAAGTTAGGATAAAAAATGGTGATTAGATTCTTGTTGAAAGAAAAAGAATTGTTGTCATCAAAACTAGTTGAGGTAATAAAGAAATTTTAGATGCTCTTTATGTACCTGATATTGATCAAAACTTGTTGAGTATTTGTCAGTTGCTAGAAAAATGATACAAAGTATTCTTTGAGGATAAACACTGATTCATCAATGATGGTGCTGAAAAAGAATTTTTATACATTAAGATGAGAGGTAAACATTTTTTATTTGATCTAATGGAAGATGTTTTTGTAGAATATGAAAAAGTCCATAGGCTGAAAAAATTAAAAGATGACCCTCTAATTGAAAAAGCACAAGCAATATGTGAACCTCTTAGGTTTAAAGTAGATTTCAATGTTCCTAAAAGATTGAAGCAATAGAGGAGTTATCTATGTTTGAAATAAAAAAGATGGGTAAATTCAAATTCAAGATGCAAACAAAGTAGGTAGACATGCCAAAAGGATTTAATAGTCAAGGGTTGCATTCAAGATGAGAAGTGAATTTAGTTCACTACAAGCCAAAAGATGAATCTGTAGATTTATTCACAAGGTCACTTTCGGTTATCAATTGTGGAGATCCCCAAATAGAAGATGAAAATTTGGCAGTTCCTAAAGCAATAAGGAGTATTAAAAGTTGCTTTAAGGAATAATGCACGCAATTTATTTTTTGATTTTCTCCTTTTTTACATACAATTCCTAGTCAAATTAGGATTCATATTTGTTGTATGAGATTGATTAGTTATTATTTATGGTAGCAAACATTTTCTCTTTTATGGTAAATTTAATCTATTTTTAGTTATAATAGAATACATAACTTTACAAAAAAAAAAAACTTTCTGCATTCTTGTTTAATTCATCTCTATTACAACCAACATAGCCAATTGATGTAGGACCTGGGTTCCTTTTTATGCACCGGTAAAATTGCATTTATAGGTCCCTCCGTGTTTGGCCTCCTCCACTAAACCACCTTGTAATCAAGTGACAGACTATACTTTTCAAAGTTTTTCACCAATCTTTACTGCTGACGAGGTATATATTTCAACTAGGGGTACCTATTTATTAAAATTAGATAATCCATTTGTAGGGGGGTGCAGATCTATTCGGGTACATACTTATGAAATAGATCTATTATATGTATAACGAATCTATTTTTCTTTGTGTGTGAATATTTCTTAAATTTTGTTCCAATATCTTTTAATAATTTATTCTTTTCGTAAGATGTATTCATTAATTTGTGTGGTTTATTATTTTATCCTGTAGTAATTGCAGAGTTACAGATTTCTGTATAATAATTTATCCTAATTGTACTATAATATATATCTAATTCTAGATTTTCAATGTTATTTATTTTCTTGTGTTGTTCTTCTCATAGCGAGTTTTTTTCATACCATTTGTAGGGGGTGCGGATCTATTTGGGTACATAACTTATGAAATAGATCTATTATATGTATAATGAATCTATTTTTCTTTGTGCGTGGATTTTTCTTAAATTTTGTTCCAATATCTTTTAATGATTTATTCTTTTCGTAAGATGTATTCATTAATTTGTGTGGTTTATTATTTTATCCTGTAGTAATTGCAGAGTTATAGATTTCTATATAATAATTTATTCTAATTGTACTGTAATGTATATCTAATTCTAGATTTTCAATGTTATTTATTATCTTGTATTGTTCTTCTCGTAGCGAGTTTTTTAAATTATATAAACTATCACATGTACTTTTATCTAAATTTTCTAAGGTTTCTTCTATCCATATTAATTTTTCTTTTAAATTCTCCATTATTTTTCTAATTCGGTTTCTATAATTAATTTCTTTATTTAGATTATCTTGATTTTCTCTAGTTTTTCTAATATATTCTAACATCTCTTAACCTGAATAATATCCTTCTGGGTAATTATCTAGGTATAACTGTGCTATCCAATTTATGGTTTCAATTTTATAGTCTAATACTTTTTATAATATTATTTTCTTAATATCTATAATTTCTATATTTCTAAGTATATATAAGATTAAGACTTTAAGATTATCTATCATTTAAAATTGACTAAATATTTTATTATAATATTTTGTAGTTGTTTATTTTAGTCTTAGTAGTTCTTGCATATTTTCATTAAGAAATTCTATATATTTTATATCTTTAGTTTCCATGTATTTTTCTATATTTACTTTCATCTGGTCTTCTATTAACTGTATGTTTCTCATATCTTTTTCCAAAATTTCTAGATATATGAAATTTATCATGATAAGTATTTGTAAGAGTAGTTAGGTAGGTATGGTATGTAATTTATTCTAGTCACATAATATTTACCAAATGCTTTTTCTAATATGATTTTTCTTATGTCTACTACTTTTATATCCTTAAGTGCATACAAAATAAGTATTTTAAATTTATCTACCATCACATCAGATAAATAATTATTCATTTTCATAAAATTGCTATTTTCAAAATATTCCCTCCAATCATATACATAACAAAATATGGTCATTTTAGATTACTATATACTAGATTATTCTTAAATAACATGTTTTTCGGTCACTATTAGAATGGTAATTTGGATACTTTTCCCTTAAACAGCGCCTCTACTCTGGTTACTCCCCACCACGACTTCTTCCCTCATTGGTTTCACCTTTAGGATAACATAGTTCTTAGGGATTTTTCTCCGTTTCCACTTTGCTAATAAACTTCTTAACATATTATTCTTCAATACATGAAGGCTTGCTTTGTAATGCCTTCGGTTCCTCTTTTTTATAGAATGAATCAAAAGTATTTACATTCTTTGCACGTTTTCTAAAATTCTAAAAAGAAAGTCTCCAAATGAGGAAAGAATTAGTGTCATAGCCTTAAAAGTCTAAAAGGCTAAAAAAGGCTACAAGAATTAGTGATATAGCCTAAAAAGTCTAAAAGGCTAAAGATATATTCTATACAACAATTTTACGTAAAATGTATTTAATATCTTGTCTTCTATTATTACTCCATTGATATCTTCTCGTTGTCGTATCTGTTGCTTTTCCATATCTTCATTATTGCTACTTATCTTATCTTCCAGCTGGCATGCTTATCTTCTTGATTCTTTTATTCTAGGTGGACTTCTGGGATAATATTATCTTCTCCATTACATCTTGAACATTGATGGTCCGGATATTTGTGTCCAATTATCTTGCAATATCTTGTCAATAATCCATCTAAAATAAATCCTTTTCTTAATTGCTCTTGCAGTAGATTGTTTTTCTGGGTTAAGTAATGTCATTATCCATTGCCTAACATCTTCCATATCTGCTTGTCATAGTTCTTTTGAATTTGAATAAATCATCTGATGGTCTCTTGAATAATAGCTCTATATTGGATTTCCATCGGTATAATTATTTGCTAATTCTTGAATAATTGTAGCTAGTCCAATGAGTCATTTATTTGCGTAGAAATCAGGTATCTCAATTCTCGGTATCTCTGGCTATTGCGTAATATCTTCCATTATAATCATATCTCTGGTTAATCCTATTTTTACAACTTGTATAACTGGTTTTATTTCGTCGTATAATATCTCTACTGGTGCAGTATAACACTTTATATAAAATAGATTTCCTTATGTTATCCTTTTATAGGTGGTGAATATTTTATGTAATTCTTCCATAGCTGTTAGTTCTTCTCCATCTTGGGTGTATATGGTATTTAATAATCCATAGTCAAAACATGTTTTTATTAAGCTTGGGTTGGTTTTGGGTAGTCCAATTAGCTTGTTGTAACCTTGTAATTTTTGGGTTATATAATTTGTATTTGGTTCTTTGATATTTGTAGCTCTGGGGTTAAGGTTTACGAAATTTGTACTCTATAGATATTTTCTATGTATTTTTGGGTTGTATAGTTGTAAACTTTTTTATCTTGGTTCAGACTATCTCGGTATGTGGTAATTTGTGGGGGTATGAACAAGGGGTCTTTTTGTGTTTTTGGTATAAATGGTTTCTCAAATATCTTATTCATATTCATGTTCTGATATCTCTGTCTACTAACTCCTCTGCTTGTACCTGCAGAAGTAGATTGATAAACGTTATGGGTTTTATGGAGTGTCCCATCATCTCCTTCTATCTCTGGAACTTTAATGTCTTCCGATCGACATAGCTCTGCGCACTGCTGAGTTAGTTGATTTGTAGCTACAGACTTCAGTTTATCTTCATTAGTCTTTAGCTTTTCTATCTCATTACCCATACTATCCACTTTCATTGAAAGCGTAGTTAGGGTGTTGAGTATTTTTTCTAAAGTATCTTCTTCTATTATATCAGTCTGTGTAGCTTTGTCTTGATATGTAATCTGCAATAACATTTTTGTTAGTACTAATTACTTCAATTATAAATGTGAAGTTTAATATATTCAAGACTAGTCTCCGAATCTATTTTGTTGTAACTGAATTTTGTATTTTCTTTGTTAACCACCAGCGTACCTGTGTATTATCTGTTCGTACAATAAATTTGTTATATACAATATATGACTCAAATGCTAACAAACATTTATATAATGAACATAATTCTTTCCTATTTATTTCCCATTTTATTTCTGTTTCATTGAACGTACCTGAGTAGTATCTACAATGGTGTTCTAATTTTTCTGCTTCATATCGGTATTTAAGTACTCCTCCATAACTACATTCACTAGCATCTGCTTCTACTATATATATAAATTTTCTATTTTCATCTGGAAATTGTAGTTTTGATAATTCTTTACAAAGTAATTTTATTTTCTGAACTCGTTTTTTATCTTCTTCATTATAGTTATATTTACATCCTTTTTTAATTTTTTCTGTAGTGGTTTTAAAGTTTCTGCTAATTTTGGAATATATTCTCTTACTTGGTTTACTAATTCTAATAATGATTGTAATTTCTTTTTTGTATCTAATTCTTCTTTAGAATTTATTATTTTTTGTACTATATGTTGTTGCATTTTTACTCCACTCTTATCTATTTGTATTCCTAAAAATTCTATCTGATTTTTCATAATTTCAGTTTTCTTTTCACATAGACTTATTCCTGATTTTTCTATTATATCTGTAAATTGTCCTAATAATTTTAAATGTTCTACTTTAGTTTTTGTATATAATAATATATCATCTATGTATACTATACAATTAGATAATTATTTAAAATAACTATCCGTAAAATGTTGATATCTACCTAGGGCATTTTTATATCCAAATGGTAATACGTTCCATTCATAAAATCCTTGTGATACCGTAAATACGATTAATTCTTTAGATTCTTCTTCAACTTTAAATGGTAAAATCTTGATTTACAATCGAATTTGCTAAAATAATTATATCCCTGTATTTGTCTTATTTTTAATATCTTATTTGGTATTGGATAATTATATGTCATAGTTTTTGCATTTAATTTTCTATAGTCAATAACCATTCTACTTTTTCCTCTTTTTTGTTCACTATGTTTATTTACTATAAATGTTGGACTATTATGTTTACTATTGTTTTTTTGTATATATTGTTTTTCTAATAATTCATCTATATGCATTTTAAATTCTTTTAAATCGTCAAAATTATATGTTAATGGTTTCAGGGTTATTATGCTATTTTTATCTCTTAATTCAATTTTTATAGTAGTTTTATGTTTTTCCCATCCTTTTAATGGATCTTCACTATATAATTGTTCTAATTTTTTCTTAATTATTTCTATCTTATTTATTGAAAATATAGTTATTTATGTTTTATTTATCGAAAATACAACTAGTTCTATTGTATCTTCAGTATTTTTTATATTTTCTAACTTTTGTGTAATTTTTTCACTTTCTTTTATTCAATCAGTTTTCTTTCTTATTTTATTATTAACTCTTTCTGCTCTTACTTTCTGTTTACATGGTGTTGTAAACCACCATTCTGTTCTAGTTATTATATGTGGGTATAATCTATTCGGCTATAGACTTCAGTTTGTCTTCATTAGTCTTTAGCTTTTCTATCTCATTACTCATACTGTCCACTTTCATTGAAAGCGTAGTTAGGGTGTTGAGTATTTTTTCTAGAGTATGATTTCTACGCAAATAAACAACTCATTGGACTAGCTATAATTATTCAAGAATTAGCAAATAATTATACCAATGATAATCCAATATGGAGATATTATTCAAGAGACCATCAGATGATTTATTCAAATTCAAAAGAACTACGACAAGCAGTTATGGAAGATGTTAGTCAATGGATAATGACATTACTTAACCCAAAAAAATAATCTACTGCAAGAACAATTAAGAAAGGATTTATTTCAGACGGATTATTGACAAGATATTGCAAGATAATTGGACACAAATATCCAGACCATCAATGTTCAAGATGTAATGGAGAAGATAATATTATCCCAAAAGTCCACCTAGAAGAAAAGAATCAAGAAGATGAGCATGCCAGCTGGAAGATAAGATAAGAAGCAATAATAGAGATATGGAAAACCAGCAGATACGACAACGAGAAGATATCAACAGAGTAATAATAGAAGACAAGATATTAAATACATTTTACGTAAAATTGTTGTATAGAATAGATCTTTAGTCTTTTTAGCCTTTTAGACTTTTTAGGCTATAGCACTAATTCTTATAGCCTTTTTTAGCCTTTTAGAATTTGTAGGCTATGGCACTAATTTTTGTCTCATTAGGAGACTTTCTTTTTAGAATTTTAGAAAACGTGGAAAGAATGTAAATACTTTTGATTCATTCTATAAATAAGAGGAACCGAAGGCATTGAAAAGCAAGCCTTCATGTGTTGAAGCACAATTACTCTCTCCTGTCCGCAACAAATATTTTGCTTAGTTAATTAAAAAAAATAGATATATTTCAATGGAAAAAGCTATGGAGGAACAAACCTCAGAAATATCAAAACTACCCGAACAGGTATATTTATTTATGATTATGAATAGCTAAATTCATAATTCCCAACAATCATGGTATGATAAAATAAATTCATATTAGTTACTTTATAGTAGAATTATTCGAAGAATAATATGTTAATACCCACATATAATAACTAGAACAGACTGGTGTTTTACAACACCATGTAAATAGAAAGTAAGAGCAAAAAGAGTTAATAATAAAATAAGAAAGAAAACCAATTGGATGAAAGGAAGTGAAAAAATTACACAAAAGTTAGAAAATATAAAAAGTACTGAAGATACAATAGAACTAGTTGTATTTTCGATAAAAGCATGTTTTAGATAAGGAATAGATAAACCAATAGAATTATATTTAGCATATGATAGAATTATAAAACCTATAGAAAAAAGCATAATAATCGCCGTAAAAGGAAATCTAATATACCAAAAATTTAAATTTATAATAAGTGCAAATTATTCAGTACCGGTAACAGATAAAAATACACATAAATCATTAGTATTATATTAACAAAGGGGAATGATAAGAACAAGTGTTTAGGTTTTTCAATGGGATCCAATGTAACAATAATGTAAAGTCTATACCACTCATTCTTATAAGCATTTTACCTATAAGTAGTCTCTTATTCCATACTCTTAAAGAAATAGTAAACCTTGAAAGGAACATCTTTAATCCACATATGGGAAAAATGGTCTTGTCTCTCTTTAATTCATCTTACCACCTCTCATGCACTACAAACTACAAACCTACTAGAACAAGTCAACATCCACCATGGTTTATTCTATTGTTCTACGACTTCAGTGAAAACTAGCTCCGTGGTTATTTCTTCTATTACTTCTTGACCTAATGGAATTTCTTATTATTATATCCCTTGTTGTATCAGTTGTTTTACATCCTCCAAAGATCTGTCGAAGTTAAATAAAGGGAGAACATATTGTAAAGCCTCCAACTTTGTCAACAAACTAGATATTAGAATGCTGATGTCTCTAGTTTCCCATCATATTTCTTGATCAATACTATCCCTAGACTCCATCATTTGCTACTAGATCCAGGACCTTCTATTCCATGCCACAACTTATGGAACTTGTCTTTTAAATTACTGGTTCCACATGAAATTGATTCATAAGGATTTCTTAGATCTAAATATCCAACAGAGATTTGCATAAAGACTTTGGAAACCTCAAAGAAGGATCTAAATCTAAGTCTATCTTCTACTTTAGGTGAACATATATTAGCCTATGACACCTAGTTCTAGCTCCTTTCTTCCTCCTTGTTATTCTAGAAAAACTAAAGGGAAAACCTATGAAGGTCATGGATCACACACCTTGGGGGGGGGAGGGAGGTAGAGAGGGAAGGAGGGGTAACTCTAATAGCAAGTACACAAGAATACTATGTAGAACGCTAGTTATTAATACAACCTTTCCACCAAAGATAAGATTTTCCCTTTCCAAGCTTCAACTTATTTTTTACCTTTTTGGTTATATTATTGTAGTAATTCTTCCTCTTCCTAGAATAAAGTATAGGGCACCTAAGATAAGTAAAGAAAAATTTATTTCACGTAACACCAGTGATTTGTTCTACTTGTCGGATGACGTCATTAGAAATCTTTTGATAAACAAAGAAGAAATTTTGCCTTTGTTGATCTTCCGCACAGAGTGCCTCTCATAGTCTCGTAAGGCGTTCATAATTATTTCTAATGACACTTTGTCTGCAAAGATAAGGATTATGGTACATCAGCATAAGCTAGATGATTGAGATCAAAACTTCACTTTGGAATTAAAAAACTTCTAATATATCATTGTAAAATGAAGCTTTCAAAGCTTTAGATAATAATTTAGCATTAAGGATAAACATGGCTAGAGATGGTAGAAATCCCTGATCTATACCTCTTGAATAATGAAATTATTCTTGAGCTTGTCCATTAGCTAAGACAAAATTCCAGTTATTCACAATCAATCTCCATTTCTTAAACACAAACACACTGTTGAACCCCATTTTCTATTGAACACTAATAAGGAATTTCCAAAAGACTATCATGTTGGGTTCAATTAGCGTGAATGGAAAATGGAGGGACACAACCTTTTATGAAAAGACATTGTTTTAGTAAAGGAGTGATAGTTCAGATAGTTGTGTCTGTTTAGAAAAAGATACAATGTTTCGAATGAACAGACATGACTCTTCAAAAGGATACACCTTTTCGGATGAACCATTGCCACCTTTTGGAAGGGTCACTTGATGGCTATATAAACCTGCATTTATCCACACGTTTTGGTATGAAAAATTTTCTAAAATACAAACTCTTCTTGTCTTCAAAACATTCCATGTGATCAATCAAATCATTGAGTGAGTTCTATAAATTCAATTATTTGATGTACCACGATAGTTGGTTGAAAGCCATTTTATCCTGGGTGGAAGATTCCAAAACCTTGTATACAGTGAAGGGAATTATTCCTTAAGGACACACCATGAAGTTGGGGAACTTGACTTTACATTTCTGTTTTATCTTAATTTCAGAAAAAATAAAGCACATTTCTTAGAAATATCACTTTGATCTTGTGTTGAGGGTTTTGTTGTACTTCATAGTGTTCTTGTTTTAAACTTGAAGTAGTGTTCAAGTTACTATGTCAAATTACAGATTCTTGTACCCGAAAACATTGAAAAACCATAATCTTAAGGAATAATGTTTAAAAAAAGAAAACAAAGAATTTTTTTTGCTTTTCTAGTGAAATTTTCTTTTCACTAAAGTTTTTTTTTTGAATCTATATTTCTTGGTTTCTCGAGATTAAAGCTTTTACCTTGCTACTCTGTTTGAACTTAACAAGTGATTTGAAGAAATAAAATCTTTATCACAAGTTAAAGATCACTTGATTGACGATTGAAAGCCATAAAACTTCATCGTTAAAGTAGAAACAAGAAGTGCTTAAAGTTGTTGTAATTTTTTAATAAGTATTTCGATATGCTTAAGGTACTCTCTTGTGGTGAAAGCAAAATAATTACTGATATTCAGATGCATATGCTAGAATGACTATGGTGGCAACTAGTATCTCCACGATGATTCGTACAACTACTCCACAATCTATGGCACCAGCGGACAAACCCAAAATGTTCACGGGTATTGACTTCAAGAAATTGTAGCCGAAAATGTTCTTCTAGCTCACAACTTTGTGTCTTCCAAGGTTCACGGTTGAGAATGCTCCAGAGGTGCCTAAGGGAAACACTAAAAAAGAATGCTTCGTGATTGTGGAGGATTGGAAACACTCATATTTCCTTTGGAGGAATTATATCTTAAGTAGTCTCCACGATGACCTTTACAATGTGTATAATGAAACCAAGACTACAAAAGATTTATCAGGAGTGCTAGAACGGAAGTACAAGATGGAGAATGCCGGAACTCAAAAGTTCTTTGCTGCAAGATTCCTAGAGTACAAAATGATAAACAACAAGTCTGTTGTTTCCCAAGTGCAGGAAGCGCAAGTGATCATCCATGATCTCCTAGCGGAAGGTATGATTTTGACAAATACCGCAGTTGAACAATTTTCAAAGGTTTTTAGTATTCACACGATCTTAATTGTAGGTTTGATTGTGAATAAAGCGTTTCAAGTAGCGGAAATAATAGAGAAGCTACCACCTATGTGGAAAGACTTCAAAAACTATTTGAAACACAAACATAAGGAGATGTCAGTCAAAGATCTAATTATATGACTATGCATTGAAGAAGATAACAAGGCTGTGGAAAGAAGGTCAAGAGGCAATTCTGGAATGAGTGGAGCAAACACTATAGAAGATGACCAAAGCAACTCTAAAATGTGAATGAAAGATAGAAATGAAAGCAATCTACCCAATAAGAAATTCAAGGGAAAGTACTTTAACTGTGGCAAGATTGTCCACAAGTTTAAAAATTGTCATGCCTTAAAGAAAAGAAAGAAGAAGGTCCAAGCAAATCGAGCTGAGTCTAAGAAAAAATGGATGATCTGTGTGCTATGCTTTCCAAATGCAACTTGGTCGGAAATCCTCGTGAATGGTGGATGAATTCTGGTGCCACCATCCATGTTTGTGCTAACAAAGAGTTTTTTTCAATGTTCGCTCTGGATCAAGTAGTAGAAAAAATCTACATGACAAACTCTGCTACTACAAAAGTGGAAGGAACAGGAAAAATGTGTTTGAAGATGACTTCTAGCAAAGTGTTGACACTTAACAATGTCTTGTATTTTCTTAAGTTATAAAAAAATTTGATTTCTATTTCACTTCTAGACAAGAATGGATTCAAATGTGTATTTGATTTCAGAGAAATTGTACTTAGTAAAGGAGAAGTGTATGTAGGAAAAGGCTACCTCAATGAGGGCCTATTCAAAATGAATGTAATGAATGTTGAAATAAATAAAAGTTGAAATTCTTCTTACTTTCTTGAGTCTCCCAATTTGTGGCATGAATGACTAGGCCATGTTAATTAAAATACATTACAAAAACAAATTAACTTAGAAGTTTTACCAAACTTTGAGTTCAATAAATCAAAGTGTCAAATATGTGGGGAATCAAAGTATGCTAAGCATTTGTATCAGTCCATTGAAAGGAATTCCAATTCCTTAGACTTAATCCACACTGACATTTGTGAATGAAGTCAACACCATCACGTTGTGGGAAAAAGTATTTCATAACTTTCATTGATAATTACACTAGATATTGTTATGACTACTTGCTAATAGTAAGGATAAAGTAATAGGTGCGTTTAGGCAATAGAAAACTGAAGTTGAAAATTAGTTAGAGAAAAAAATCAAAACTAAAAGAAGTGATAGGGGCGGAGAATATGAATCTCCCTTTGCTGAAATATATGTAGAGAATGGAATTGTCCTTTAAACTACAACCCCATATTTACCTCAATCTAATGGAATTGAGGAAAGAAAAAACCAAAATTTAAAGGAAATGATGAATGCCTTACTTATAAGTTCAGGTTTACTACAAAGCTTATGGGGGGAGGCTATCCTTACAGTCAACCGAATACTCAATAGAGTTCCCCATAGCAAGACACAATCAATTCCTTATGAAAAATGGAAAGAAAGGAAACCCAACTTGAAATATTTCAAAGCATGGGGTGTCTAGCAAAGGTCCAAGTTCCTCTGCCTAAAAGGATTAATATAGTACCTAAGATAGTGGACAGTGTGTTCATAGGCTATGCTAAAATTAGTAAAGCATGTCAGATTTTGGTTCAAAAATCCGAACATCTAGATATTAATGAAAATATGGCAATTCAATCAGATAACACTGAATTCTTTGAAAACATTTATCCGTTTAAAACTAGAATTTAAAAGTCTATTGAAGGGTCTAAACCACCTCAAGATGAACCAAGTGAGAATATGCATAATGATGAGAATCCAAGATATAGTACACGTCAAAGAACATCAACTTCATTTGAATCAGATTTTGTAACATTTCGCTTAGAAAATGAGCCTTAAACATTGAAGGAAGCGATGGCATCTTTGGACTCATCCTTTTTTAAAAAAGCAGGCGATAGTGAGATTGATTCAATCTTAATCAACCATACGTGGGAATTGGTTGATCTTCCTCTAGGAAATAAACCTTTAGGATCTAAATGGATCATCAAAAGAAAAATTAAAGTGGATGGTATTATTGATAAATACAAGGCAAGACTTGTAGTAAAATGCTTCAAACATAAAGAAGGCCTTGATTACTTTGATACATACTCGCCGATAACAAGGATAACGTCTATTCGAATGTTAATTGCCTTGGCGGGGGTATATGGTCTTGAAATCCATCAAATGGATGTGAAAACCGCATTCCTAAATGAATAATTTAAGGTAGAAATTTACATGGAATAGCCTGAGGTTTTCGTGGTTCCAGGAAAAGAAAATAAGGTGTATAAACTTATTAAGTTACTTTATGGACTAAAACAAGCACCTAAGCGATGGCATGCAAAGTTTGACCAAACCTGTTAGAAAATGTATTCAAAATTAATGAATATGATAAATGTGAATACATTAAAGACACTCCAAATCACCAATTCATTGTGTGTTTATATATGGATGATATGTTGATCATCAGTAGAGACATTTCAGACATAAATGCAACAAAACAAATGCTTGAGAGCAAGTTCGATATAAAAGACATTTGAGTTGCGGATATGATCTTGAGGATAAGAATCCATAGAACTTCACAAGGGTTTTCACTGTCACTCTCTCATTACATCGAAAAGGTAATTGAAAAATTCAAGTATAAGAAATTTGTTATTTCCAAGACTCCATTAGATGTGAGCTTTGCACATCAAAAGAATGTAGATGAAAGTGACTCACAATTGGAGTATGAATGAGTATTGGGATATTTAATGTATATAATAAATTGTACACAAACCGACATAGCATGCGTTATATGTAAGTTGAGTCGGTACACGAGTAATCCTAATAAAACTCATTGGATAGAAATGAAAAGAGTTTTAGGGTATCCTAAATACACTCAAGACTACACTTTGCATTATAATAAATATTCTTTGGTACTTCAAGGATATAGTGATGCAAATTGGATCACTGGATCGAAGAAGTAAAATACACGAGTAGATATGTATATACTATCGGTGAAGGAGCGGTCTCTTGGAAATCATCCAAACAGATATGTATTTCTCGCTCTACAATGGAATCTGAATTTATCATACTAGATAAAGTTTGTTAAGAAGTAGAATAGATACAGAATTTCTTGACAGATATTCCTTATTAGCCCAAACCAGTAGCACCAGTATGTATACACTATGATAGACAAGCGGCTATAGGTAGGGCAGGGAGCATAATGTACAACGATAAATCTCATCATATAAGACAGAGATATAATACCATTAAAGACTTCTCTGTAGTGGAATTATAACTGTTGATTATGTGAAGTCAAAGGATAATGTGTCGGATCCACTTATAAAAGGCCTATCTAGAGAAGGAGTTGAGAGAACATCCAAAGAAATGGTTTTAAGGACTAGAACAAGTCAGTATGGCAGTAACTCTATCTAGCATACTGGAAATCCCAAGAGCTAGGTTCAAGGAGATCAGATAAAGTTGTGTCTGACAGGTTCAACATTGTCAAAATCCAACCCATTTTCATGATGTATAATACAATGTTTAGTAAACAAGGATAAGACTTAAGGTAAAAAGTTTTTTAATGATTATATAAATTTTGCAAATTTGACCAAATAGTTTAATCTATTGTATTGAAAATATATAAATCACCTATGTGAGGGAAAAGTGAAAGCCGCTTCAAAGAGAATGTTAGTAAAGGCCTATTGTCTAAGATCTCATGAAACCGAGACGTGCTCATAGCTGAAAAAACAAAACTGTGAGAACCATAAATAGTAAAAGGCTGGTTGTGTGACATGCATTTTCTAGGTGTACATTAAACCTCGACAGTTCAAAGATATGAAATCTACGAATTGACTGAGTGCATCCGATGCATGTTCACTATGGAAAGTTCAAAAGAAAACTAATTTATCCTGATGCAATCAGTCTTTGCTTGTTGATCACATATTTTTTCGTAAATTATTACAAAGAATATCCATTCCCCATTCATGTGGGGGATTTTTGGGTTCAATCGGTGTTAATGGAACGTGGAGGGACACAACCTTTTATGAAAAGACATATTGTTTTTGAAAAGGAGTAACTGTTTAGATAGTTGAGTCAGTTCAAAAAAAGACACAATGTTTTAAATGAATAGGCATAACTCTTCCAAAGGATACAGCTTTTCAGATGAACCATTTCCACGTTTCGAAAGAGGCACTTGATAGCTATATAAACCTGCATTTATCCACAGGTTTTGGTATGAATTTTTTTTTGAAATACAAACTCTTCTTTTCTTCAAAACATGCCTTGTGATCAATCAAATCACTGAGTAAGTTTGATGAATCCCATTATTTGAGATACCACTATAGTTTGATTGAAAGCTATTTTATCCTGGGATGAAGATTCTAAAACCTCAGGTTCAGTAAGGGGAATTAATCCTTAAGGACACTCTATGAAGTCGGGGGACTTGACTTTACATTTCTATTTCATCTTAAATTTTTAAAAAATAAAACACAATTCTTAGAAAGATCATTTTGTTCTTGTGTCGAGGGTGTTGTTGTACTTCGTAGTGTTCTTATTTTAAGCTTGAACTAGTGTTGTAGTTATTGTCTCAAATTACATATTCTTGTACCCGAAAACGTTGAAAAACAACATATCATAGGTCTTAACGATATCTAATTGTATAACTAAATTAGCAAGCTTGCCTTTTTTTTATATATGTAATGATTTGTTGTTCCAATAAAACATTCTTGATAATCTTTCTGCCCTTCACAAAACCTAAATGTTTTTGAGATATCTGAAAAGGCAAATAGTTTTCAAGTCTACCATGAAGTGACCTAGATATCACATTAATCAAAAAGTTGCTCAGGTTGATTGATTTAATGTTAGAAAAATATTGAACACTTTCCTTCTTAAACAATAAACTAATTGGAATGAGCAATAGATTTATGTAAAGTCTTTCCTTCAAAGAAACACTTCGCTACCTTAACCAAAATATCACCCACTATATCCCAACAAGTTTGGTAGAAACATCCTATGAATCCATTTGGACCACCAAAACTATCTCTATTAAGCTCAAAGACCACTCTTTTCACCTCTTCAGCAGTGGGAATACCATTAATCAATCTTATTAATATCATCCACCTTTACTAGAATTTACTAAATCAGGGAAAAATATTTTGTATCTACTAATCTTTAAAATTGATCTTGAAATAAAAATACTGCTTCTGTTGCCACTTGATCTATACCTTGACGCATTATATCTTATTTTTTTGTGCAAGAATTAATAGGAATCTCTTATCAATTCAATTCTACCTATATATTTCACTATATTTTTTTTAGAGCAAACCATGATAGTGTATGTTCCCAACTTTGAAATATGATATTTGGAAAGTCGATTTGTGACTTACATATTATTTTAAAATAAAAAAGGGGATTTTTGTTGCATTAGGGATGAAAAATGGGATATTAAAATTGGATAGCCATTTGAGGTGTATAAGTGGGAGGTTGTATATATGTCAATACCTAAATTTCCAGATTATATGGCCCCCTACTCTGTTCTAACTAGATAGAGAGAATTCTTACCACCCAACCAATTATTTATCAAATGATCAATCGATGAGATTAATTTTTTTGACAAATGTTATTTGAAACTCGTCAAACAAGTGAAGTTCTAATCAAAAAATCCAATGGAATAATTTTATCCATTTGTGTGCACATTTTAGATGCCATACAAATGCATGCGCGACACATACGACCTGCGAACACAGGTCAGGCGCAGACTTAGCGCAGGCGGATTTGTATCATATAGGTCAAGCATAGAAGCCACTGTAATGGGCAAAACATCGCCTGCGGCTGGAGGCCAGGAGCAGTTCCCGCACAAATAGAGCGCATATGATGTGACTGTTCAGGAATAATGCAATTTTCCAAAACCAATGCTTCCTTTCTGAAGGGAAACCTAATGGCTATAAATACCTAACTTATTAATCAGGTAGATATATAATTTTGAGAGCTGAAAAACACTTCTCATCTTCTAAGAACTCATTGTGGTCATCTCCCACGGAGTGAGTTTGAAGAAGCCGATAGTTTGAGGTACTGCTATTGTCAGATTGTAAGCCATTTTATCCTTGGAGGAAAATTCTGCAATCTCGGGTACTTAAGGGGAGTTATTTCCTTAAGGACACTCCATGATTTCTGAAGACTTGGCTTTAATTTTTGTTTCATCTTATTTCTTAGCAATAACACACTTATTTGATAGTTCATATTGAACTTTTATTGAAGGTGTTGAAAAAAACTTCATAAGTGTTCTTGAGATAGTCTTGAACTTGTGTTAAAGTTTAGCTTAAAAACATACAGATTTTGTACTACCCAAAACAAAAATCTTAAGGAAATAATTTTTCAGAATCTGTATTATTTGATTTCTAGATATTAAAGCTTTGTGATTTATACTCTGTTTGAACTTAATAAGCGATTTGAAGACATAAAAACTTTATCACAAGTTGAAGGTCATTCGGTTGATGATTGGAAGACATAAAAACTTCATCATTAAACTAGAAACAAGTAGTGTTTAAAGTTATTACAAACTTATAAATTAGTATTTTGATATACTAAAGTTGATTGTGTTTCTGTGATAGGAAACATTACTAATGCTAGTTATGTTAATGATGCTGGGATAAGTTTGGAAGCATAGCACTAGCGGGGAAACCCAAATAATTCATGGGTTTTGATTTTATAAGGTGGAAACAGAGGATGTTCTTCTACCTTACAATCTTGTGTCTTCTAAGATTTACATCTAAAGAAGCTCAAGAGTTGCCAGAAGAAACATCAGATCAAGAGCAATTTGTTGTTATGGAGGCGTGGAAATATTCTGATTTCCTATGCAAGAATTACATTCTAAGTGGCCTCATAGATGATATATATAACGTGTACAGTGGAATGAAGACATCAAAAGAGTTGTGGAGTATGTTGGAAAGAAAATACAAGACTGAGGATGCTGGAACCGAGAAGATCTTTGTTGCTAGATTCCTTGAGTATAAACTGAATAACAACAAGTTTATCTATCTCAAGTATAGGAACTTCAAGTTATCATCCACAATTTCCTTGCAGAAGGTATAAGCTTGGTGAATACCTTATTTGAAAATTTTAAAAATATTATTAATATTCATATAAACTTTATTGTAGGTTAGGTTGTGAATGAGGCGATTCAAGTTGCTGCAATAGTAGAGAAGTTGCCACCTATGTAGAAGGACTTCAAGAACTACTTGAAACATAAATGAAAAAAGATAATAGTCAAAGATATCATAGTAAGGTTGTGCATAGAAGAAAACAATGAAATCACAGAAAGAAGGTCAAAAAGAAATTTGCAATGAGTGGAGCAAACATTGTAAAAGATGATCACAATAACTCAAAAAAAGTGGTAGAAAGCTGGAAAAGAAAGCAATCAACCTAAGAAGAAATTCAAGGAAAAATGCTTTAATTATGGCAAGATAACCCACAAGTAAACAAATTTTAGTTCCCCCAAGAAAGGGAAAAAGAAGTATTAAGCAAATGTGGTTGAATCCAAGAACGAAATAGACGATCTGTGATCCATACTATTTGAATGTTACCTCTTGCGAAATCCTTGAGAATGGTGGATGGATTTTGGTGCCACCCACCACATTTGTAAAAATAAAAAGTTGTTTGCTACATTTTCTCCTACTCAAGGCGAAGAAAAGATCTATATGGAAAACTCTGCAACTACTAACGTTGAAGGAATAGAAAAAGTCTGCTTGTAAATGACATCAGGCAAAGTGTTGGCTCTTAACAATGTCCTGTATGTGCTAGAGTTAGGGAAGAAATTGATTTCTGTATCACTTCTTGATAAAAATAATTTCAAAAATATATTTGAATCCATAAAAATTGTACTTAGAAAGAGAAGTATTCGTAGGAAAATGTTACCTCATGGAAGGACTATTTAAGATGAATGTAATGAATGTTGAAATCATTATAAGTTCTGTTTCTTCATACTTGCTTGAATCTAAGTATTTGTGGCATGAATGATTAGGATATGTCAATTACAAAACATTGCGAAAACTGATTAACTTAGAAGTTTTGCCAAAATTTGGGTGCAATAAATAAAAATGTCAAATGTGTGTGGAATCAAAGTATGATAAGCATCTATATAAGTTCCTTGAAAGGAATTCCAATCCCTTAGACTTAATCCACACTGATATTTGAGATATGAAGTCAACACCATCTCGTGGTGGGTAAAAGTATTTTATAACTTTTATTGATGATTGTACTAGTTACTATTATGTCTATTTGATAAACAGTAAGGATAAAGCAATAACGTATTTAGGAAATATAAAATAGAAGTTGAAAATCGATTAGAGAAAAAGATCAAAATGATAAGAAGTGATAGGGGTAGAGAATATGAATATCCTTTTGTAAAAATATAAGCCGAGGATGGAATTTTCCATCAAACTACAATGCCATATTCATCTCAATCTAATGGAATTGCTAATAGAAAAAACCAAACCTTAAAGGAAATGATGAATTCCTTACTAATAAGTTTAGGTTTACCACAAAACTTGTGGGGGGAAATAAATCCTTACAGCTAACTGAATACTCAATAGCATGCCCACAGTTAAAAACTATCAATTCCATATGAAAAATAGAAAGAAAGGTGTAATACCCCATATTTCTGGGCTAGTCTTTGAACAATCGTTCCTATGTGTGTAAGATATAACCTAAATGATTCCCACGTGAATATATGTTTTATGATCTTTATCCTAATTTTTTATTTGCTTTTGAGGTGAAAAATGTTCATAGAAATCATTTAGAGCCAAGTTGAGCTAAGATCTTTTGATTAGTCCAAAGTTTGATATTTGATTCTACAAGAGTCTACTTTAAATATGTATAACTTTTGATATAGATGGAATCGTTCATCTTAAGACCTAGCAAATTTTAGATAATTGAATCAGATTTCTAATGATACTAATTTCTCCTAAATTTGATACCCGAGCAAAAAGTTACATCCATTTTCATGAGAGGTGGTAAGCCGAGGCGATATGCCCGCGATGCGCACTCCATCACCCCCAGCTATTTCCCAAGTTCTATTTTCACGTTTCTAAGGGAAACATGGTCCTTTCCTTCACCCTAACTTATCCATAATAATTAATTAAAGCCCCAAAACATTAGTTACATCATTATTCATCCTTTTTTTTCTAAAGAAAACCCTAGCCCCCCTCAAGAACGCCTAGAACTCTATCAAATCATCTTCAAGAAAAGTCAAGATTTCAAGTTTTCTAATTCAAGTAAGCTTTCAAGATTTTATTTCTTCTTCAATATTGAAAGTTTTAAGGTATGTGGGTGTTCATCCATGAGTCCTCTTTCATCTATGGAGCCCAAAAACTTTTTTTACTTAATTAAAGAATTATTTTTTCATTTCTATGGTATTTTGTACATTCAAGAATGATTGAATTTCATGTTTTCATGATGATTTAATTTAATTCAGCTTATGTGTGATTCCATGGAAGATTTTAAATTTCTCATGCTATGAATTTGAATTTCCCTTGCTTTATTCAATTAAATTCCATGATATATGCTAAATTCATGATGTTTGGCAATATTCCCATGTTCTAAATTCCTGACTTTCACATGTTTGATGAAATTCCCATATCATGTTAAGTCAATTCCAAGATGAATCTTCAAGTTATGAACTATTCCATGCAACTCTATTATTCCCTCATGATTAAGACATTCTTATGTTAAAGTTATGAACTTTATATGTTTTGATGAAATATCCATGTCTTATTTCAAGTGATTTGCATGTGAATTCCCCACTTCATTATTTTAATTATGTAATCATGATATGCCCCCATTATTAAGATATTTCCAGGTCCAAGTTCATGATCTCCATATGTTTGGATAATTGCCCCATATTAAAGTATTAATCTTCACGTGCTTGATAGAATGCTCATGTGAATTGAGTAGGGTAATTATGACACGTTACCATATGATCTTATTCATGTAAAAGTCCATGACCTCCAAGTATTTGATTAAATGTATGATTGAATGAATTTTAAACCATTGACTATGGCTATCCTTTTTTAGATTATGCTATGATTTCCTTTCTATGGTATCAAGTCTTGGGGGTATTCAATACCCAAAAATCTAGCTGTTTACCTAGATCTATAGTAGTTACAGAATAGTCTCAGTAAGGTCACAATCATTAGTACTCAGTCAGTTAACCGTACTTAGTGAACCAAGTCAAGTTCAGTCAGTCAACATGATCAGTAACAGTTCAATCAAGCCTAGAACAGTCCAATTTTAGTCCTAATATTAGTTAAATCATTAATAATTATCTCAGAATCAATATGCACTATTATTTTCTTAATACCATGACCTGATCTTTTCAGTTATCAGTTAACAGTGCATTATCCAGTTAGTATTCTAGTGTCATTCTGTTGGGAGTAGGATTTAACACTGAGCGAGTGCAGGGATGATGGCTTCCCTGTTAGTTAGGTAGAGTCGTTAGTAGTAGCCTATGTAATCCAAATATATGTAGCCAGCATAGGATATGATGAGTCACCCACCAGTTTAGGCTTGACTATCTCGCATGGGTCACCCGCCATATTAGGCTTGACATCCTTAGTCCTTCGAGAAAATAAAATACAACAGTATAGTGGATCCACACAACTAGTATTAGTAGCCATGGCAAGATACTGACACCCTTCCAACTAGGGTTACAGGTTGAACCCTAATTAACTCAGATTGAAGCATGTCGGTTAGATGATACCTCCCACATTTTCAGTTTCTATTTCAGTATAAAACTCAGTTCAATTTTATAGAATTAGGACTATA
The DNA here is from genome assembly GCA_030864225.1 of Capsicum baccatum var. pendulum. Classification (NCBI taxonomy): domain Eukaryota; kingdom Viridiplantae; phylum Streptophyta; class Magnoliopsida; order Solanales; family Solanaceae; genus Capsicum; species Capsicum baccatum. The sequence continues at coordinate 157,969,983 of CM061552.1, read as the reverse complement.
AAAAATAGTCACACAATTATCGAGAATTCAATTAATAGAAGTTTCAAATATCAATTACTCAGTTATCAGAACAAGTACTCATCTTTAGTAAAATCTCAATTACAACCTCAATTTAATATTCATCTCAGAACTTCGTTCAGTTTTAGGTTTTCCTAAACATAGCATACAGTTATATGCTATTTAGTTATTAGTATTTTAGTACCTTAGTTTACAGATTATACTCAGAACATGTTTTATGCTTGGTCATGCATCCTTAGTATTTGTAGATTTTATACATCCTCAGTAATTATAGTTTTCACGCATTCACTGTCAGTTATCTTATGCTATTTTTATAGTCCTTACCTTATAAATATAGTACTCCACAGTTTTTGTCTAGTTGTTCAAATTAAGTATAACAAGTCCTACATTAATTATTTTCAATTATAAGTCATTCAGTTAATTAGATAAGTTAGTATGTTTATACATTCGTGCTTAGTATAATTGTATACTCTGATCCCTAATGTTATGTTAGTTTCCATCACATAGTTTTAGACTCAGTATTCATACAGTATTTATGTTTTACCTTGTCCCAGATTTAGTTCTACTTATATCATAAAAGTATTCTTTTACATAAACTAAGTGTAGAGATTCACCAGCTAATCAGATTATATTTGTTGCTCATGCTTCTAAGATAATTCAGCTTTCAGTTTATTCCAGCCGATTGGTGAGTCTACTTACACATGTCATACATATTTTAAGATTATGTATGAAATCAGTTTTACTTGTTGTATTTACCCCTACATACTCATTACATTCCAGAAGTACTGATCCATATATATGTCTATATGGATACATTGTTTCATACTGTGGGTACCAGTTGTAGCTCGTTTATCACGATTAAAAAATTACAGATTCCAGCCAACAGGTGATGAGTTCTCCTACTTCTAGAACTCCAGGTAGTTTTAATTCATGTATAGTTCATTTATTTTTATGTGTATTTCTTAGTGGTAGTTGCATTTATGTCCCAACTATCTATAGTTAGTATAGTAGTGGCTTCATAGATGTCAGTCAGATCAGTCATGTAAATTTCTTTTGTCTCCTCAGTTGTAAGAAGATTGTAAGTGGCATCAATGATATGATTACTTTTAGATTTATTTATGATTATGAGTAGACACAGTAGAACAAATATTTATTATGTTATAATTCTGTTACTTTACAATATACCAGTTCATGGGTTATCTTGGGATCATTTGTGGTTCAAAAGCACCGTGTGATGACTAGGGGACAGTTTCAGGTCATTACAAACTTCGTATCAGAGCATAGATTTCAAGTTTCCTAGGGTGTTTATGAAGCCATGTCTTGTAGAGTTTTTTGGAATGGTACGAAGATGTCTGTACTTTTCGTCAAGAGGCTATAGGGCATTTAGTAAATGTTTCCCTTCTTTTATGTCTCAGAAAGGTTCTTTAAGGAACTTATGCATATTCTCATCATGCTTCATTCTCATTCATGCAATCTCTGGCTTATATTTGAGGTAACAGAAATAGTCAATCTTAAATTTCTACAGGTAAAGCTTTCTCAGATAGTCCCCATAGACAGCTATGGCATTGTATGTAGGATCAAAAGTATCCCATCAGGTTTGTATCTTCTAAGGCTTGAAATATTTCATTCATATTCAAGAATATCATGCACTAAGATATAGTCAGATGTGATTTCAGATCCCTTCTCAGAATCCCTTCTTAAGTATTTAATTTAGGGTTATAAGTATGAACCCAGAAGTTCAGCAGTAGTAGAGCAGGGATGACATTATGTAGATTGAACATATTACATATTCAAGGGGATAGTTTTGTGAAGGGTGAATCAGTAGGTTTGAAATATTGTATGCAAAAATTTAAGTATGATGGTGTGTATATGAGTTAAGAGATGTGATATTAGTATTCTATGAATAAATATAAGTAGATGATATGTTTAGTGACGCAAGCATGTGTCATAAAGAGTGTAAGTATGTGATGATGATTGCAGAGACTAAACAAAGTTAAGAGTTGTATCCCAGGAGATAGTATTAGCAGTGGGTTTTATACTTTCAGGTGCAACATTTAGGATGAGTTTATCATTCATATGTATTATTATACCCCGGGCTCTAGAGTAATGTGGTTGTAGTTCAGTTAGAGTTTATAAGTGATTCGCGGACTTATGATGATGACTTAAACCTAAAGGGGAGGTGATAAAGCAAGTAACTAAGTCAGCCTCTTAGACTCTAGTAGTAGTGCCAGTATGTGTAGAAAAGTAGTAATGAAGGACGATTCCCGACCTATTTTTATCTCTGTGCAAAGTTTTGTAATAAGTCATCTCAATACATACACATGCTTTACATGTCAGTTCTATGAAAACAGCTCATATACATGCACTTTATAAAAAAAAATCATGTACGCTTCAAGTTCTTAGTATGAGGAGTTTCAATTCACTCAGCACTAAGAATCATGTTCCATGAAATCATGAACTCCAAACTCAGGTCAAGTAGCTCATGACTCATGTACCCATACTTTATAGTATGTTCAGTTCCAGTACTTATGTTACACAACTAATGATCAGTTAAATTCTGATCTTATCATGTATATCCTCAGTTCATACCTCTCTGATGAATTTATGTCATTGATACTTTATTTCTCAGGCCTCAGTTAAGTGTCAAAATTATTCTTTCATGCATCAGGTCCTCATGCTCTAACCTTTCAGTAACTTTTCCTTATGTCAAGATAGCGATAATGAGAAGTTGTGAACATGGAGGGTGTATTAAATTTATGGTTCAGACAAGTTTTACAGTGTTATATGTGTACTTTGTAGATTTGAGTAGGCTTAAACATGGTGAGAGAATTCAATCCAGCTCAGACTTCAGTAGGTAGACTTATCAGTGCCCTTGTGAATATTTTATGTAGCCTCATGTGAAGTGTAGTTTTGAAGTGGAATGTATAATTTATTTTAGGCTTTCAGTATAATTTAGTCCGTATAGCCAGCAATCTAGTCTAGCAATCAGACAAACAAGTTCCTACGGTTTCCCATCTTTCCTATTCATGAGATAATCCATTCATGACTATGCAAGTTATAAATTCAGTTTAGTTCATGCATCAAGCATCAACTTTAGACCCCATACATCCTGTCATGATTCAGTCCATAAGTGTCCCGTGCATCATCTCAGTCTTTTCTTTGTACTTCAGCCAAGGCAGGATCATTCAAGGGACAAAATATCTCAAGGGGAGATGTATTATAATACCCCGAGTTTTCATATCCTAATTTTTTTATCTTTTTTTCCCGAAACAAGATCCATCTTGAAGTAATAGTAACTCATAAGTTAACTCTCTTATTTCTATCTCAGCCTTATGACCATTCTCATGTCAATGCATGTATTCATGAAATTAGTTTAGTTCATGTATCATGTTTTAGAATCAGTTATGCAATCATGTTCCAAGTCATATATGTTTAGAATAGGATCTCATTTACCTTCGTACAGTACTCTCAGTCCAATCTCATTCAAGGATGAATATTCCAAATGGGGAGATAATATTACCCTGTATTTTAAGGCTAGTCTTTGAACCTTCGTTCCTACGTGTATAAGAAATAACCTAAAAGACAATGCAGTACATCAGTATAATGGATCAACACAACCAGCATTTGTACCCGTGGTATGATACTGACAACCTTCTAACTGGGGTTACAGGTTGGACCCTAATTAGCTCATATTTGGGCGTGTCGGTTAGATGATACCTTCCATAGTTTCATTTTCTGTCTCATTATAGAAATCAGTTCAGGTTTATAGAATCAGGACTGTCAGAAATAGTCACCCAATTATTAGTAATTCAGTTACTAGTAATTTCAGATATTAGTTACTTTGTTATCAGAACTCAATACTTATCTTTAGTAAAATCTCAAATACAGTCTCTGTTACGACCTCAATTCAGTATTCAACTCAGAACTCAGTTTAGTTTTAGGTTTGCTTTACCATAACATACAGTTATTTGCTATTTAGTTATTAGTATTTCAGTACCTAAGTTTAAATATTATATTCAAAACATGTTTTATGCTTGATCATACATCCTCAGTATTTGCACATTTTATGCAGCCTCAGTATTTATAGTTTTCATGAGTTCATGCTTAGTTATCTCATGTTGCTTTGATAGTCCTTACCTCATAAGCATAGTACTCTACAGTTTCAGTCTAGTTATTCAACCTAAGTACAACCTAGTCCAACATGACCAGTATCCAGTTATTAGTCATTTAGTATATTAGATAAGTTAGTATGTTTATACATTCGTGCTAACTATAACTGTATTCTCAGATCCCCAACGTTATGTTGGTTCCCATCACATAGTTTTAGACTCAGTATTCATACAGTATCCATGTTTTATCATATCCCAGCTTCAGTTCTACTTATATCAAAAAAGTATAGTTTTATAGAAACTAAAGTGTAGAGATCCACCAGCTTACCAGATTATGTGTATTGCTCATGCTTTTAAGATAATTCAGCTTTCAGTTTATTCCAGCCTATTGGCGAATCTACTTAAAACTAGTCATGCATATTTTAAGATTACGTATGAAATCAATTTTACTTATTGCGTTCACCCCTGCATACTCATTACATTCCAGAAGTACTGATCCATATATATGTTTGTATGGTCATATTGTTTCATAATATAGGTACCAGTTGTATCCCGCATATCACGATCAGACAGTTACAAATTCCAGCCAGCAGGTGATGAGTTCTCCTACTTTTCGAATTCCAGATAGTTTTAGTTCATGTATAGTTCAATTATTTTGATGTGTATTAATTAGTGGTAGTTTGATGCATGTCCCAACTATGTATAGTCAATATTGTAATGGCTTCATAGATGTCAGTCAGAGTCAGTCATGTAAATTTCAGTTATCTCCTCAGCTTTAATCAGACTGTAAGTATCATCAACAATATAATTTCTTTCAAATTTATTTATGAGTGTGATTCCTTACAATAGAACAACTATTTATTATGATATAATTGTTTTTCTTAATAGTATGTCAGTTCATGAGTTAGCTTGGGATTACTTGTGGTTATTAAGCACTATGTGACGACTAGGGGACATTCTCGAGTCGGTACAGAAGAAAACCAATTTGAAATATTTCAAAGCATGGGTAGGTCTAACGAATGTCCAAATTTTTATGCCTAAAAGGGTGAAAATAGGACCTAAGATAGTGGACTGCGCGTTAATAGGATATACTAAAAGTAGTAAAACATGCCAATTTTTGGTTCATAAATTCAAACACTTGGATATCAGTGAAAATACAATAATTGAATCATATAATGTTGAATTCTTTGTTCACATTTATCCGTATTAAACTAGGCATGAACAATCTAGTGGAGGGTCTAAACGACCTCGAAATGAACTAAGTTAGGATGTACATAATGATGAGAATCCAATAAATAGTACAGGTCAACGAATATTAACTTTGTTTGGATCAGATTTTGTAATATTACTCTTAGAAAATGAGTCCCAAACATTTAAAGAAGTGATGGCATCTTCAGACTTATTTTTTTGCAAAGAGGCAGTCAATAGTTAAATTGATTCAATCTTAAGCAACCATACATGGGAGTTGGTTGATATTCCTTTAGGAAATAAAACTTTAGGTTCTAAATGGATCTTAAAAATGTAAATGAAACTGGATGGTACTATTGATAAATGCAAGGCAATACTTGTAGTAAAATGCTTTAAACAAAAGGAAGGCCTTGATTATTTTGATACATACTCGCCTGTAAGGAGGAATACATCAATTCATATGTTTTAAATACCTTGGTTGCGGTATATGGTCGTGAAATTCATTAATAAATGTGAAAACAATATCCTAAATAGAGAATTAGAGGAAGAAATTTACATGGAACAACCTGAGGGTTTTGTGGCTCCAGATAAAGAAAAGGTGTGTAAACTTGTTAATTCACTTTGACTAAAAGAATCACCTAAACAGTGGGATGTGAAGTTTTTCCTAACTATGTGTAACACTACATACTTTTACCAATCTTAAATTCATTCCAATAATGTTAAAGACTTTCTTTTAAGAAGAACACACTTTTATACATATGGAATTTTCAAGATTTTGATTTTTCATTGTGTGGAAAATTGAATAACCTTTCCATCAATACAAAATTCGCCCAAATCTGACACTCAGGCAAAGAGTTATGGCCATTTTAGTAAGACAGTGTACCACTATAGCCATCAGCGTGTTGCAGAGCCAGCCAAAACGGCAATTGTCAAAAATCAGTGAGCCTCCGTGATATTATCACTTTGCGCCAAGGCTAAATTTAAGAATTTTCCTTTTCCAGTGTTCCAACGTGATACCATCGTATTGCGGTGAACTATCAGATCGTAACCAAGGTGGGAACGCGATTCCACTGTGTCGCGCCACCATGCAATTTCCCAGTTATTATTTTTCAGTGGATTGATACGATAGTGGCATGTCGCTCCAGGGGTCAAGATCAAAAAAATTTCATGAAAACTTGATGTTGTGCCTAGGGTTAAAATAGTCTTTCCCCATGATTTTTATTCACCCAGATATGGGATTTAATCCCTAAAAATGTTTAGACCCTTCATTATCACTTTTCCCCAAAATTAAAAGAAAATTTTGTCTCAAGAAAACAAACTCTAGCACTCAAGAATCAAGGTCAATCCTAAGAATTTCTCCAAGAACTCCAAGAAACTCTCAAATTAAAGTATGTTAGCTGTTCATCCATTGATCCTTACCTTCCATGGAGCTCAAGAATTCTTTTTCAAAAATAAGATTTATGATTTATGATTTCCATGTTTGAATTAGATTGAATTCATGTTCATGATGTTGTTTGAGTTTTAGTCCATGATTTAGATTACAAGTTCCAAGAATTGATTCTAGTATGTGTTTAATTATATGATTTTTATGATAAACCCTTCAATTTGTAAGTTGATTGTTCTAACCATGTTAACCCTAAGTGTTTATGATTTAATGAACCAAGTATCCTTCCTATGTGTTTGATAAATTGTCTATAATAAGGAAATAATGGCATTATTGCATGCTAATAAGTATTCCCCATCCATGTACAAGCTAATGCATTACAAGGGTTTGATGAAATGTCTCTATGAATGAATTATGACCAAGTAAACATTGTTATGTTATTCAAGATGATGCTTTGCATTACTTTTCATGCTATCGAGTCCTGGGGGTATTTAATACATGACAATTTAGTTGTTTACCTAGACATAGTATCAGTAATAGGATAGTTTTAGTTGTGTCATAATCAGTAGTACTCTCAATCAATTATAGAACGTAGTAGAACTCAAATAGTTACAGAACTTAGGAAAACTCAGCAAACTCCATATCAGTCCAGTCAAATTCAGTATGATCAGATAAATATCTTTCAGTTAGGAGTAGGATTTAGTACCGAGAGAGCCTAAGGATGAGGTATCACCCATTAGCTAGGGCTCGGTCCCTAGAAGAAATCCCTAAGTTCCAGAAATACGTATCCAGTGTAGGTTAAGAGATATCACCCGTTAGATAGGACTAACATACTTAGGGATCACCTTCTATATTATGAGTGATCTCAGGGGTCACCCATTAGTCAGGACTGGCTCCATAGTAGTTGTTAGTACCCGTGGCATGGTGACAACACCCTTCTAATTGAGGTTACAAGTTGGATCCCGATTAGCTCAGATTGGGGCATATCGGTTAGATGATTACCTCCCATAGTTTTAGTTTCATTATTTAGTCTAAAACTCAATATTGTTCTACAGGATTAGGGCTGTCCGACACAGTCAATTAGTATCAGTAAATCAGTTATCAGTAACTTCAGATATCAGTTATACAGTTATCAGAACTTAGTACTTAGCTTAAAAAAGTTTAGTTATAGTATACATATACTCTTATATTCAGTTACTCTATATCATTTAGTCAGTTATTGTTCATGCATATGAACCCTCGTATTTAGCCTTACCATATTTAGGATACCAGTACATTCCCACGTACTGATTGCATACTCGTTTTGTGTGCTATGATGTTTAAGCCCATTTGTCTGCATTAATTATAGTATTATTATTTAGTACTAAAAGCAGATATCATACATTGGTTAGCTTGTGGTCCTTCGGGGTCGTAACCACCGTGTGATGACTAGGGGGTAGTCCTGGGTCGTTACGCCATATTGGCAAATGGGTTTAAGATAAATGAATGTGATAAATGTTTTTACATTAAAGACGCTCCAAATCACAAGGTTATTGTTTGTTTGTATGTGAATAATATGTTGATAGTTTGAAGACATATTTCTGACATAAATGCTATGAAACAAATGCTTGAGAGAAAGTTTTATATAAAAGACCTTGGAGTTGTAGATGTGATCTTAGGAATAAGAATCGATAAACCTCAACAAAGGTTTCAATTGTCACTATTTCATTACATCAAAAAGTTACTTGACAAGTTCAAGTATTTGGAATTTAGTATTTTCAAGACTCCATTAAACGTGAGCTTTGCACTTCAAAAGATTGAAGGCGAAAGTCACTCACAGTTGCACTATGCAAGAGTGTTGGGATGTTTGATGTTTATAATGAATTGTACACGGCTTGATATGGCATGTACTATTATTAAGTTAAGTCGGTACATGAGTAATCCTAATAAAACTCATTGGATGGCGATGAAAAGAGTTTTGGGGTATCTTAAATACACTCAAGACTATGATTTACATTATAGTAAATATCCTACGGTAATGAATGATATAGTAATGCAAATTGGATCATCAGATCAAATGAACTTAAATCGATGAGTGGATATGTATTTACTATAGGTGGTGAGAATTCTCTTGGAAATCATCCAAATAGACATGTATTTCTCGCTCAATAATGGAATTTGAGTTTATCGCATTAGATAAAGCCGGTGAAGAAAAAGAATGGCTTCGAAATTTCTTGGAAAATATTCCTTATTCCCACAAACCAGTGGCACCATTATGTATACACTTTGATAGCCATACGATAATAGGTAGAGTAGGGTGCATAATGTACAACGATAAATCTCATCATATAAGACGGGAATATAATAGCATTAAAGAACTTATCTTTAGTGGAATTATCAGTGTTGACTATGTGAAGTCAAAGGATAATGTGTCAGATCCACTTACAAAAGCCCTATGTAGAGAGGGAGTTGAGAGAACATCCAAGGGTATGGTTTTATGGACTAGAACAAGTCATCAAAGCGATAAATCTACCTAGAAAACTGTAGATCCCAAGATATAGGTTCAAGGAGATCAAACAAAGTTGTGTCTGACAGATTCAACATTGTCAATATACCCAGCCAATTCTTATGATGCAGATAATGCTTAGTAAACAAGGATAAGACTTTTGGTGCGAAATCTTTTAGTGATTATCTTAATTTGGCACAATTGAAAAAATATTTTAATCTATAGGATTGAACATTTTTAAATCACCTATGTGTGGATGAAGTGGAAGCCGCTACAAGGAGATTGTTAATAAGGGCCTATACTCTAAGATCTCATTAAACTGGGATGTGTTCATAGCTAAAACGAACAAAACTGTGAGAACTATAAATGGTATAAGGGTGGTTGTGTAACATGTGTTGTATGGGTGTACATTAAAGCTCAACATTTTAAATATATGAAATCTACTAATTTACCGAGTGCATCCAATACATGTTCACTATTGAAAGTTTAAAGGGAAACCGACTTATCTAGATGCAATAAGTCTTTGCTTGATGATAACATGCTTGTCTGTAAATTCCTCATAAGATAGCCATTTTTCATTCATATGCGAGATTTTTGGGTTCAAGTTGATATTATGAATGGTAAATGAAGGGAATTACTGGTGGAAAAAATGAGATCACACTCAAAAAGGAAAGTGTACTAAAAAATATATAAAGTCTACTCAATCTCCCACATTGGTGGGAGAGATAAACTTTCATGTGTTCTTATTAAGAATGTAATACCCCATATTTCCTTAGCTTATTTTAGCTCTTAGTACATGAGTTATCCTATATTAATTTTTCTAAGTACTCAGAAATTTTCAGTTTAGAGATTACCATTGCGTAGGAAATTCAGTTAACTTTCCAACGATACAAAGTTTGCACAAATCTGATACCCGGATGAAGAGTTAGAGCCAATTTTGTAAAACAGTGTGCCGCCTAGCACATTAGCGCATTACGAAGACTAGCCAAATGGTAGTCGTCATTTTCCAGTCAAGCTCTGTGATAATGATGCATCACGCCAATGCTCCAGTTCCTAATTGTTATGTTCCATCATGGAAACACAATACCACTACGTCGCGCCACTTGCTATTTTCCCAGTTATCAAATTCCAGTGAGGCTCCGCGATGGTTTTGGGTAACACCACGGGTCCATTTCACATTCGTCCATTTTTAAACAGTGCCAACCACATTATAGTGGTTTACCGCAATGCTACCGCTCTTGGTGAGGCCCAAAATTGGGCATCCAGTGATGATTTTTAAATCTTTTCTAGGGGTAATTGTGTATTTTTTTCATGACCCAAATTAGCCTTAAATACGTAATTTACCCCTAATTAACCTAGTTATATCATTATTTCCTTACTTTCACTCAAGATTAAAAACATTCTCTCTCAAAAGGTAAAACCTTAACTTCAAGAAATCCTCCAATAACCTTCAAGAATTAATCTTCTCAGGTATGTTAGGTGTTCATTCATGGGTTTATTTCATCCATGAAGTTAAAGAACCCCTTTTTAAACTTACAAGATCTAAGATTTATAAATTCCATGCTTGAAATTGATTGTATTCATGTTCAGGATAGTATTTTGATTTTAATTCATGTTTAATTATAACTTTCCATGAAATTAAAATAGTTTTTGTGATGAATGATATGAATTGTATGCTAAACCCTTGAATTTGTAATTGAGTATGGTGTTCATGATGATCATGTGTTGATCATTATCATGTGAAATAATCCATGCTCCCTAAGTGTTTGCTAACTTGCCTATGTGAAATAAATAGTATAGTCATGACATGTCATTATGTAGTAAGAATCATGTACAACAATATTCCATACAAGTGTTTGATAAAATATCTCTCTGAATGAATTATGAACAGGGGGACATTGTTATACTTTTAAAGATCATGCTAAGCTTTATTTTTATTTCTATCGAGTCCTGGGTCTATCTAATACGTGATAATTTAGCTGCTTACCTAGAGCTACAGTAGTTACAAAATAGTCTCAGTCATCTCATGAAACAGTAGTACTCATTCGGTAACAGAACTCAGTGAACTTAGTAGAGTTCAGTCAGTCAACACGATCAGTAACAATTCAGTTAAATCCAATACAATCTAGTTAAGTTTGGAGTAGGATTTGGCACTGACTGAACCCAAGGATGGGGGATCACCTACCAGTAGAGGGTGTAATCCTTAGAAGCAGTCTTTGTATTCTAGAAATATGTAGCTAGCGTAGATTGAGACATCAACTTGCCAGTTGAGGGTTCATTAGATGTTTTAACCTGCCATTTGAGGGTACAACCATTCTCATTAGTGTACCTACCAAATGAGGCTAACTTTTTATCTTTTCCTTACCCGTGGCATAGTACTAACACCCTTCCAACTAGGGTTATAGGTTCTACCCCAGTTATCTTATTTAGGGCATGTCTGTTATATGGCTACCTCCCACAGTCTTAGTTTCAGTCTCAATACAGAATTCAGTTCAGTTCTATAAAATTAGGACTATCAGAAATAGTCACTCAGTATCAGTCACTCAGTTATCAGTGACTACATACATCAGTTACTCAGTATTCAACTTCAGTAAAAGGTCAGATACAGTATACACATATATTCACAGTATTGCATACTTAGTATTTTACAGTAGTTCCAGTTAACCATCCACTCTTATTCAGTTACTTTATATCATTTAGTCAATTACTGTTCATGCATTTGAACCCTTGCATTCAGCCATACATCATCTAGCATACTAGTACATTCCATGTACTGATGCATACTTTCTCTTTGCGCAATGATGTCTCATATCATAGGTTCGGACGCTTAGGTTGCCGACCGCATTTAGACAAATGCAGATAGCAGTAACAAATTCATTAGTGAGTCCTCATCTATTGAGGATATACTTTATTTTAGTATTTTTCGTAGATTCAGAATTTTAGTAGTTGGAGTTAGTTGGGGGCTTGTCACATCAACTCCACATTCAGAAAGTTTAGTTACAGGCTTTTTACACTAAACTATTTCAGAAAGTATTCAGTTTTCAGATATTATTGCCAATTGTTATTATTATCAGTAATCAAATTATGAACCTTATGGAATTTGAACCTATGTTTCGCATTATTACAATATTATTATTCAGTACTCACAGCAGGTACCATTCATAGGTTATTTTGTGGTCCTTCAGGGTTGTAAGCACCGTGTACCATCCGGTGTGCAGACTCGGGGTGCTTCAAAGAAACATATTTCCACAAGAATAGTGAGGAAAGAATTAAGAGGTGCCTCGCGCCACCGTCATCGTCACTCGCTCAGCTTAGCTTTGGATTTGCATTTGGAAAATAATCGATCGATGAGATTAATTTTTTAGATAAATTTTATTTGAAACTTCTAAAACAAGTGAAATTTTAATAATAAAAATCTAATGGAATGATTTTATCCATATATGTGTGCATTTCAGATTCCTTGCAAATGAATGCGCGACGTATCTCAAAAGGAACACGACCTTTAGAGAAAAAGACACACTGTTTGGGAAAAAGGGCAACCTGCAAATGCAGGTCAGACGCAGGCCTGGCACAAGTCAGCCTCAAAAGCCACTAGAATAGGTGAAACGTCACCTACGGCTGGAGGTCAGGCACAGTTTTATCATAAACTGGGCACAGGTGACATGACTATTCACAATCAATGCAATTTTCCACAACCAATGCTTACTTTCCGAAGGGACACCTAATGGCTATAAATACCTGACTTTTTTCTCAGGTAGATATCTAATTTTGAGAGCCAAAAAACACTTCTTGTCTTCTAAAAACTCATTATAATCATCTCTCAGAGTGAGTTTGAAGAATCCAATAGTTTAATGTACCGCTACTGTTGGATTGTATGCTATTTTAACTTGGAAGGAAAATTCTGCAACCTCAGGTACTTGAGGGGAATTATTTCTTAAGGACATGCCGTGAATTCGAAGGACTTGGCTTTAATTTCTATTTCATTAACATTTTAACTATAACACAGTTCTTTGATAGTTCATTTTGAACTTGTGTTGAAGGTCTTGAAAAAAAATTCACAAGTGTTCTTGAGATAGTATTGAACTTTTGTTGAAGTTTAGTAGATAAAGATACAGATTTTGTACTCCACGAAACAACATTATTTGCGGAAGTCTAAATAATACTATATTAGAGTTACACAATTCAAAAAAATAAGTCGACATATTTATAAATCAGAAATATTTTCAAGTATTTACATGCATGATCAATAACTTAAAACATTACCCCAGACCTGCCTGGACATGTACAAGAGTTTCTATAATGAGAACAAAAGTAAAAAAAAAAGACATAAATTCCTTGGAAAAGAGGTGCGAAAGTTAATGTTGAATGACCGCTGCGTCATACAAGAAACCCCTAGTAATCCTGCAACATATCTATATCTTAAATAAGATATAAACTAGATTAGAATCAGTACACCCCAAGTGTTGATAGGCATCATTGATAAACTAGATTCAGATCACGTAAACATTATATAAAAATTAAAGAAGGATAAACAAAACAAATTCATAGAGTATTTCTACAATAAGTTTTTAATTCCCATACCCACACTTCACTTACCTAGTAGATTCTGATTATATTTCATTATCTTCGTTTGACTAATTTAGTTAAAGTGAGAAAAATTCAAATTGCATCTTATAATTCAAATTCCTCACTAAATCCGTGAACATTACCTAGCAAGATAACTCCTTCCGAATCTAAATCAAGGATTAACCTATGTTTCTTAATATTGACAACACACATACCCAATAAGTAACATACAAAAGAAGTACTACATCTATAGTGACTCTATAAGCTGATAATGACCATGAATGTGTAACCACACAATCAATCACAATTTCTCTATCATTTTATAAATTTAGAAAAGTCATGAAATTATTAAAGTGAATAGAAATGAAACATATAAACTAACTCAACTAACAAATAAATACCCCTCCACATTTAGCCATAAATCCAATATGAGAAAAATTGTATTAAACAAATATTAAGTAATGTCAACCAACAAATTACCATCCACAGATAAAACACTTACACATCCAATAACTTTAACAAGACCAACAATCACCCTACCTTTAATTTTAAAAAGTAGTATTATACTTCCTCAAATCACTATAATACTTTATTAAATGGAAATGATCAACTAAATGACTATGGATATGCAAAAATCTAATCACAACCATCACAACCACTCCTCAAATTCATAACCACATTGTAATGACCCTCAATGCTAGTATTTTCAGTAGATTCAGAATTTCAGTTGTCCGAGTTAGTTGGGGTTTGTCCCATCAACTCCACATTCAGACATTTTAGTTAGAGGCTTTTCTGACTAGACTAGTTCAAACAGTATTTAGTTCTTAGATATTATTATCAGTATTCAAATTATGAACCTCATGGAATTTCAGCCTATGTTCTACATTATTATAGTATTATTATTCATTGCTCATAGCAGGTACCAGTCATAGGTTAACTTGTGTTCGTAAGCATCGTGTGGCATCCGGGATGCAGACTTGGGGCATTACAAACATGGTATCAAATCCTAAGGTTCAATAGAGTTCTCGGGAGTTTGAAGTCCATGTCTAGTAGATTATTGTGCATGTGTGTGTAGCGCCATACTTATGGAAAAGAGGCTATGAGGCATTTTAGGAAAAGTTTCCCTTCTTTCAATATTTAAGTCATGCGAGTGAATATGAGATCAAGTTAAACTCTTAGTATAATCCTTTTATTATTATATTTATAGAAAATACCTCCCAAAAAGAACAATGGAAGAAGAACAGGAACCCAGCCAGCACCTCAGACCGTTCAGGCTGATCCCCTGGACGAGAATGTTTCTCATGCAGAATTCAGAGTTGCGTTCAGCATTCTAACCAATTCTGTAGTAACTCAGAATAAATGGAAAACTACTATTCAGGCCAACCTAGTGCCCAATACTTCTATAGTAAGGATTCAGGACTTCACCCGAATAAATCCTCCTCTATTCTCAGGATCTTAGTCTGAGAGGATCCATAGTAGTTCGTTAATCAGGTTCAGAAAGTCATATATATCATGTGAGTGACATCTAGTGAGAGTGCTGAGTTAGCTACCTATTAGCTATATGATGTAGCTCATACGTGGTTTAACCAGTAGAAGGTAGACAGGGTACCAATGCAGAGCCCATAGAGTCGAAAGAGTTTGCTACTACTTTTCTAGATAGATTCTTTCCCTTAGAGATGGGAGAAGCCAAGGTATTAGAGTTTCAATTTCACTCAGCCTAAGTCAGAAGGTGGTAACCGTTCTTAGTTTCACCAAAAATCTTTAGTTCCATCTCCGTCCTCAGCTAGCTCTCCAATCCCTAAGTTCAAAAATGGTAACAAAGATAGGGCGCTAGGCTCTAAATCTCATGGTAGTGCCAGTAGTGCTCGAATAAATCCCCTTTGTTATAAATATGGCAGAAACTACCAAGGTGTCTATAGAGCTGGCAGTGATATTTGTTTTAGGTCTGGAAAACCAAGCAACAGAGTTAGAAATTATCCTCAGTCAGGTTCTTAGGGTCCGTACAGTCATCCTTCAGCTTAGTCCGATCACCTGAATCAGTAGGGTGCAAATTCCAGTGCAACTAGTCGGCAACGCCCAAATAAGATTTATGCACTTTAGTCTATACAAGATTATGAAAGTTCTATTGATGTGGTCATTGGTACATTATAGATATTCCATTTACATGGTTATGCCTTTTATGATCTAGAAACTTCTTTTTCTTTGTAACTCCTTATATAGCAGTCAACTTCAAGGTAAAACCAGAAATCTTAAAAGAACCCTTCTAAGTCTTTACCCTAGTGGGTCAGTCTATCATAGCCCAATGGGTATATAGGAACTATCTGGTTATGATATCTTAGAGATTCACTTCAACAGACTTAGTAGAGTTAGAAATGATGGATTTCGATGTCATTCTCGGCATGGATTGGCTCTATTCATGCTATGCGTTAGTTAATGGAAGAAATAGAATTGCTTATTTTCAGTTTCCAAATGAGCCAGTCCTTGAATTGAGGGGTAGTACTACAATGCTTAAGGGTTAGTTGATTTCATACCTTAGAGCGAGAAAAATGATATCGAAGGAATTTGTTTATCATCTTGTGAGAGTCAAAGACTCTAGTTTAGAGACTCCTAGTCCTGAGTCAGTTCCAGTAGTGAATGAATTCTAAGATGTGTTTCCCGAAGATCTTACTAGAGCTTCTTCCAAGAGGGAAATTGAAAATGGAATAGACCTTTTTTGGGATACTCAACCTATATCTATTCCATCATACAGAATGACTCCAACTAAACTCAGAGAATTAAAAGAACATTTGAAGGACCATTTAGACAATGGGTTTATCAGACCCAACATTTCCCCTTGGGGCACACCAGTTTTATTCGAGCTTAAGAGAGACGATTCTCTTAGGATGTGTATTGATGTCATGACCCGAACTAGGGCCTGGGCATGATGGACATCCCGAACCATGAAGGCCTGAAATGCGCTTCTTTTTCTGGTAATCATGCACAACATTCATATAATAAAAGAAGATGTGGAAACATAATATACTATGGAAACATGGTCAATTCTGAATTCAACATAAGTATAGAAACTGTAAATCAACTATATCTAAATAACATCTGACTCAATGTACGAAATCTCTACTACATGAAAATCTGACAACTATCTAAAACAAGGGAAAGTCCCCTATTAGACAAAAACTTAAATAAGTGACATAATCTGAAAAGACAGGCCTTCTGGACTAAAGAAGGCTCACCACTACACAATCTAATCAACTGTTTGAATTATGTACTACTTATTTAGACCCCTAGATTGAGTCTCAGAACCTGAGAGGTAGGGGGAGGGGGGTCAATATAGATTTATTGGTATGAAAAGTATATCCAAAATAATCATTTATTATTCAACATATATGAGAGCAATTTTAAATAGTTCATAAGTATATCATATGGTAAGAATTCACATAGGCATTTTAAAGACTCTGTAAAAATTATCTTAACTCTGGTACATCTATGTTACTTCTGTGCAAGGTGGTATACCCTAAAACTTGAAAAAATTCCATGGGCTATATGGAAACTACCATTAACTTGGCAGTGAAGCCCCCAACCCAAGTGTGCCGCAAAGGTCCGAGTCACTGAATCTACCATGCCACACGGCCGTCGCCAGCGTAGAATAATAATCTACCCGTATCGACAAATATTGTTTTAGGCTAACAGTTGCTTGAACTTGCGCCTTCTTCAGGTAACCACCTAACCCTTTTGAAGCCCCTTTTTAAAACTCTATCAAAAAATACAGTCTCAAAAAACATACTCTGAAAACATAATCAGTTATACCATAAATACATATGGTATTGTCATAACATCGACTTGCAAGTCACATCTCTGAGCCATTATTAGTCTATCTTAAATCTCTGTTTTCAAAACGCATATTTTGGGACCACCAATTCAATAATTCAATTCAAAGAAATTCTTTCTCAAACATCTTGTAAACACATGCAAGGAACTCATCTTTGTCAAGCATTTCAGTAGTATAGTACAAGGTGGTCATGTCAAAGTTCTCAATTCACATGCAATTCTTTCTCTTAAACAGAAGAACATATTTATATCTAGAAACACCCTTTCAACAATTTCAAATCATGCTAAAATGTTGTAATATTGCAAAAACATCTTTCAAATCACAAAATCATAATCTTTAATTCAATACATGAGATGGAGTTCATAATATATGCTCTCAACAATCTTAAATCTTAAATTCCATACATATACATATACATCTAAATCAATTTAGGGGATAGAACACAAGGTCAAAACAATAGTAACATTAAAACATTAAGAGTACGTAATTTGGAACATAGATTCCAAAATCCCTTTGAATTCATGCATAAAAATCTAAAAATCATGCTCTAATGGTTTTAAGCCCATGTAGTTTTATTAGGATAAACCCTACGTACCTCTATCTATAAATTTATAGGAATCTTTTTAATCCCCACGGCTTGGGGATTTCAAATCTTCAATTTGTTTTGAAAACCCACGGTTGAATCTTTATTTATTTGGATTATCAATATGTAACCCTAGAGAGTGTTCTTGAATATTTTTGGCGAATGTATGAGTAATATGCTAAATTGCGGCTGAAATCTCGTGTTTGGACTGATAAGGGTGTGGGAAAATACCCAATATACCCTTAATAAAACCGGTATTAAAATATAATTGGGAGCCAATTTCATGGGCCAATGCGATGTGCCACTATCGCGGTGGCTCACTAGAAATTGACGAATGAGAATTTGGCATACTTCGCGATGTTCTACCGTCGTGGAGTTCCACTGAAAATTGATCATTGTTATTTACACCCTCTCTGCGACACGCCAAGGATAGGAATGACTGTGTTTTATGACTAGGACTTAAATTACCCAAAACTTCTTTACCGAGTGTCCGTTTTGGACGAATCTTATGTGGCTGGAAAACTTATTTAATTATCTATAAAAAGAAATGTTGGAATCTAAGGGATTGCATCGGGAAAAAATTATAAATAATTCTATAATTCAATGCTTTTTATTTTAGGGATAAAATTTAGCTAAGAAAAATAATGGAGCGTTACAATATCCCCCCCTTGGGAACATTCGTCTACGAATGTTGACTCTGAATAAAGACAAGTATAATTTCAAGCATACTAAGGCATAGAAAGAATAAGTCAAGGATTGTACCTTCAAGTTTGTCATCCATTGGATAAAAAAGCTCTCATGTCAACTTCTGATTCCCAAGTCTCTTCTTCAATTTTCTCGGTTCTTCATAACACTTTAGCTGAGGCTATCTCTTTTTTTCTCAATCTTCTAACATGGCAATCCAAAATCTCTAAAGGATCTTCTTCATAGGATAAGGAGTCTGTCACTTTGATTTCTTCGACAGACAATACTAAAGAATGGTCTCCAATACACTTCTTCAACATAGATATATAAAATACCGGATGAACCAAACCAAAACTAGCTGGCAATTCTAACTCATACACAACTCCACCTATCCTTCGCATAATTTAATATGGTCCTGTATAGCGAGGACTCATATTACATTTCTACCCAAATTGCATGACTCCCTTCATGGAAGAAACCATTAGAAACACAAAATCTCTAACCTCTAACTCTAGATCTGTTCTCCCTATATAGCGAGGACTCATCTTACCTTTCTACCCAACTGTAACATCTCGATTCCCATTAATGGGAACACCACACGGTGCTCGTGGCCCTGAGGGACCATGATGTTGGGCGTATTTATACGTCCAAGAACCATAATTTACCCATATTTTAGCTAAGTTTTGAGGATAAAATATATAATTTCTCCACTTTTAGTCCATTTGAAATTAAGTGAGCTAACCTATGTGATTAGCATGTTTTTAGGTACTAATGATGAAGATTTCAGCACTTTGTGGACCTGTGGGCAACAAAGGAAAACTTCACATAAGAGGGAAGGAAGCTTTTGGAAGCTTTTGGACTGAATGTGATGCATCGAGAATTTTTCCCGGGCAAAATCAGTATTTTTAAATACTTAGGGATGCAGCAGTAACTTAGTGGAAAAGGATATTATAAAAACGTTATTGCTGGATTTTTCAGCATCACTGGAACATTGGACATTATTTATTATTCAGTTTTCAGATTCTGTAATTTTTAGAATAGAGAAAACGGCTTACGTGAGCAATGGATAGAGGAAAAATGTTATCCTCTTATTGACACCAAACCATCTCCATCGTGTTGATTGTTCTAGTTTTGGTATGATGATGATGTCTACTTTGATTTACGTTGTATTCATGAGTAGCTAAACTTTTCTGTTGGGGTTATGGAAACCTTGTAATGTACTATCTATTAACTATGAGTTTGTAAATTCTTGATGTGTTATGCAACTTATATCATTACTCTCTTCGTTTTAATTGAATTCGCATGGTTGCAAACATAGGGAATATCCCAGTATAACATTAACTTGTTCGATAGAAAAGTTATATGTTTGGAAAAGAGAGTGTGACAAGAAAATAGGGTTTTCAACCTCTATTTACATGTTAATGCCTTAGCAGGATTAACAGTCTTGGAGATTCGTACCAATTGTTACACACTTTAGGTTCGAGAGAGCTAAGGTGAAATAATTCTTGATGGTTGAAAAACACTTGGATTTAGAATTAGAATACGAATCTCTATGAGTGCATGCATGTCTAAATTCTGCATTACCCATAGTTAATAGAGAAGTAGAAACTACAAGGTGGACATAACCCTAACATATCATTCTCTGTGATTAAATCTTACTACATTAATCATTCCATCGTTAGTTTGGTAATATTAGTTCACATTTAAACCAAACCCCCCTTTCCTTAGAATTTTTGACCAATAGTCTACTAGAAATCGCAACACTTAGTGACCAGAGTATTCCCTGTGGGATTCTACACCAAACCTAGTTGGGTTCTATATTTGACAGCGACTGCTTACACTTTCTAACGAGAGCTGTAATTTGGGCGTATCAAATTTTGGCGCCGTTGTCGGGGAATACGGTTGTCAACTAAGTTTGTGATAGTTTATAGACCCTTTGGTCTAAAATTCTCTAATTTTACTTTTTGTTTGTTGTTTTTGTTTTGTTCAGGTTTGGTAGAGTGTATGCCAATTACACGAAGTTCTGTCAGCCATTATTACCTCTAAATCCTGAACCACATCTTATTGGCAGAATAGATGTACAACGAGACATTGAAAGAAGGGTTGCTCAAAAGGAGCAGGCTAGATTAGCTACATTGGCAGCTGCTCAAGTGAATCAACAGAATATTGATAACCCAGGTCAGGCAACAAATCCTGATGATGAGGACCTAGGTGATGATGAGTTACTAAATCCAAGGCGTACAGATGAGGTGGCGGCACCTGTGCATAGAAGAGATCATCAAGCTAGAATGGGACCTGAACGTCGAGCTGTGCAGGCTCCTTTTGATAACAATGATGACGATCTGGATGGGGCTGGTGCCACAGGGGCTATTATTCCTCCGCCCTTAGCACCCAGAGCCAAGTTCAATATCACTAGTACCATGATTCAGCTCTTGCAACTCAAGGGGTTATTTGGTGGACTTGCAGGCGATGATCTGAATATATATCTGATCAATTTTATCTCAACATGCAAGTCGTTTGACAATCCAGGAGTTGGACAAAATGCAATGCGGCTGCACCTATTTTCGTTGTCTCTATCTGGAGAGGCAACTCTATGGTTGAACGGGCTAACTCCTGACTCTATTACCAATTGGAGGAAACTGAAAGACGCTTTCCTAGAAAGATTCTTTACGCCATCCAAGAGAGCACAAATAAGAGATGAGATCAGCAATTTTCAACAGCTTCCAACTGAAGCTCTCCAGGAAACATGGGAGTGTTTCAAAAAGAAGCTTATGCGGTGCCCAAATTATCAAATGACCAATATCCACTTGATGGAAATATTATATAGGGCTTTGAACTCGGTGACTAAGCCAGTGGTTGATAATGCTGCAGGTGGGTCATTGATGGACCTTACTTTTATTGAGTCAAGTGATATGCTGGATCGTATAACAAACAGAGTAGAGCTTGGCATACCAGGGATTCTGAGGTAGTAACCTCTACTGTATCTATTGGCTTGACTGCAGAACAGAGGCAAAGAGAAGAGGAATGTGACCAGGATTTGGCTCACAGGAAAATGCAAATGGATCTTCTTACCAAGCATTTATTATTAGGGAAGACAGAAAAGGTTAAGGCCGTTGTATCACAGGGAAGAGATGACTTCGATTCTGAGGAGGAAGCGAACTACTTGAATAATCAGGGGGGTTTTTGAGGCAATGCCCAAGGAATCCAAGGTTGGAACTATTATGATGAATATGGATACAAGGACCTAGACCAAGGGAGTTGGAAGAATAAAACTGACAGAAGAGGTTTGTACGTTCCTCCTGGAAATTGTGAGGCTGCGGCATCTGGCTCTGGGAAGATGTCCATGGAAGATATGATGGCTAAGATGTTGAAAGGAGTGGAGGCAACCAACACGGGATTAACTGAGGTAAAAAATGATTTGTCTTCAATAATCAATTGGTTGACTCTCATTCCACTGCAAGAAAATAGATGGAACAACAACTAAGTCAACTTTCAGCGGCATTCAACCAAAGAAAGGCTGGCACTTTACCTAGTGACACTGTGCAAAATCTAAGGAATGATGGATCATGTATGGCTATTACTACCAGGAGCGGTAAAGTGTTGGAAAATCCATCTAAAGGCAAGAAGGTGGTTGATAATATAGAAGAGAATATTATTGAAGCAGATTGTGATAATTTTGTAGAAGCTGAAAATCAGAATCTGAATGTTCATGACACTACACCTAGATGTCATCATCCTAAAAAGATCGATAATCGGAAGCAAGATAAAAAGGAAGTGGTGGAGAAAACTCTTCCAACTCCACCACTACCTTTCCCTCAAAGACTGAAGAAGAAGGATGATGACACTAGGTTCAGTAGATTTATGACCATGTAGAAGCAGCTGACTATTAATGTGCCTTCGGTGGAGGCACTGGAGCAGATGCCATGGTATGCCAAATTCATGAAGGACCTTTTGACAAAGAAGAGGGCAAAAAGCTATGAACTGGTAGATGATGTTCATCATTGCAGTGCGATTGCCACAAGATCTTTAGTACAGAAGAAGGCAGATCCTGGTGCTTTCACTATTCCTTGCACGGTTGGATCTTTAGATTTTGCTAACGCGTTGTGTGATTTGGGGGCTAGCATCAATATGATGCTGCTATCCATTTACAGATAGTTAGGGTTGGGTGATCCTGGACCAACTAATATGTGGCTCATGATGGTAGATAGGTCGGTTAAACGAACTGTTGGTATCTTATATGATGTACTGGTGAAGGTTTGTACCTTCATTTTTCCTGCAGACTTTGTTATTTTAAATTGTGAGGTGGATTCTTAAGTTCCCATATTCTTGGGTCGTCCTTTCCTCACAACAGGAAGTGTGCTTATTGATTTACGAGCCAATGAGCTTTTATTTCGGATGAATGACGAAGTGGTCCATTTTGATGTATGATAAGCAATGAAGCAGCCCAAAGATATGAATGTGATCTCTGTAGCTGACGTTTATTATGAATATGAGAAAGAAGTATCTGTAGAGAAGCAGCTTAATGTTGAGCCATTAGCTGCTGTACTTTTGAACTTTGAGCGTGAGGATGTTAAAGAATATGAAGAAACCATTTGTGCTCTAACAGGAATGGGTTCATATTCTCATGCTCCTAAGAAGCTGGACCTTGATCTTAAGAATCGACCTTCACCACCAGCAAAACCATCCATTGAAGAGCCACCAGTGCTATAATTAAAAGAGCTTCCCAGTCATCTTAAGTATGCATTCTTGGGAAGTAGAAATACATTTCCGGTTATTGTTGCGGCTGATTTAGGTGAGCAGCAAGTAACGGCTCTCATCTCTGTTCTGAAGAGGTACAAGAGAGCCATTGGTTGGACTATTGCTGATATAATTGGTATCCCTCCTGGGATATGTATGAACAAGATTCAGCTCGAGGAAGATTGCGTGCCCACAATTGAGCATCAACGTCGTTTGAATACACCTATGTAAGAGGTGGTGAAGAAAGAAATTATTAAGTGGTTATATGTAGTGGTTGTGTATCCAATCTCAGACAGTAAATGGGTGAGTCCAGTACAATGTGTGCCCAAGAATGGGGGCATAACAGTAATCGCAAATGAAAAGAATGAGCTAATTCCACTTAGACCTGTCACAGGGTAGAGAGTGTGCATGGACTACCGAAAGCTGAATTCATGGACGCTAAAGGATCACTTCCCAATGCCATTCATGGATCAAATGCTTGATCGATTGGCAGGGAAGAGATGGTTTTGTTTCTTAGATGGTTATTCCGGATACAATCAGATTTGTATTGCTCTTGAAGATCAGGATAAAACTACTTTTACATGCCCGTATGGTACTTTTGTGTTCAAATAAATGCCATTTGGGTTATGTAATGCACCTGCCACTTTTCAGCGTTGTATGATATCTATTTTTTCTAATATGGTCAAAGACACCTTGGAGGTGTTCATGGACGACTTGTCAGTTGTAGGTGAGTCATTTGAATCATGCTTGGCAAATCTGAGTATGGCTTTGCAGAGATGCGTTGAATTAATCCTGGTGTTAAATTGGGAGAAGTGTCACTTTATGGTTAAGGAAGGCATTGTTCTTGGGCATAAAGTCTCCGAAAAGGGAATTAAGGTTGATCGAGCTAAGATTGAAGTTATCGAGAAGCTTTCACCTCCAATTTCTGTAAAGGGGGTTCGTAGTTTTCTCGGTCATACAGGTTTTTATCGGAGGTTTATTAAGGACTTCTCCAAGATTGCAAGCCCATTATGCAAACTTTTGGAGAAGGATGCAAAATTTGACTTTTGAAAAGATTGCTTGAAGGCATTTGAATGCCTCAAAGGAAAGCTAGTGGAAGCTCCTATTATTGTAGCACCCGATCGGTCCCTACCTTTTGAAGTTATGTGTAATGCAAGTGGAGTAACTTTGGGTGCTGTAATTGGTCAGAAAAGAGAAAGGCTATTTCATCCAATCTACTATGGGAGCAAGGCTTTAAATGGAGCACAGAAGAACTATACCGTCACTGAACAAGAGCTTCTAGCAGTTGTTTATGCTTTCAAAAAGTTCCATGCTTACTTGTTGGGAACCAAAGTAGTGGTTCATACAGATCATGCAGCTCTACCATATCTAATGTCAAAGAAGGATGCAAAGTCGAGGCTAATTAGGTGGGTGTTGTTGCTGCAAGAATTTGATTTTGAGGTAAAGGATAGAAAAGGCTACGAGAACCAAGTAGCTGATCATCTATCTAGACTTGAGAGTGAGCACATAGTGCAACCCGACCTTGATATTGATGATGCATTTCCAATCGAAGAGATCCTAGCCACTATGGTAGAATACTTACCGTGGTATGCAGACTTTGCGAACTACGTGGTAAGTAAAGGGATTCCTGAGCATCTCTCCTTTCATCAAAAGAAAAAGTTCATGCATGACGTGAAACACTACTTTTGGGATGAACCGTATTTTTTTTGACGATGTGCTGATGGTGTTATTAGGCGATGCATCTCAGATGTGGAGGTGCCTAGCATACTGGAAGCAAGTCATGGTTCCCAAGTTGGGGGTCACTATGCAGGTGATCGAACGGCCAGGAAGGTATTACAAAGCGGCTATTATTGGCCTTCATTATTCAAGGATGCCTACGATTTTGTGAGAAGATGTGATCAATGTCAGAGGCAAGGAGCTATCTCAA
Organism: Capsicum baccatum var. pendulum; assembly: GCA_030864225.1. Taxonomy (NCBI): domain Eukaryota; kingdom Viridiplantae; phylum Streptophyta; class Magnoliopsida; order Solanales; family Solanaceae; genus Capsicum; species Capsicum baccatum. The sequence goes on along the minus strand of CM061552.1, from coordinate 157,944,476 downwards.
AGAACCATGAGATGCCTATGTCTAAAATTCTTGAGGTAGAGTTATTTGATGTCTGGGGCATTGATTGCATGTGCCCATTTGTGAGTTCGTTTGGGATGAAATATATCCTAGTTGCTGTGGACTATGTATCCAAATGGGTCGAAGTAGTCGTACTAGCTGATAATGAAGGTAAGCGTGTTGTATCATTCTTAAAGAGAAATATCTTCTCGCATTTTGGGGTACCACGTACCATCATAAGCGATGGAGGATCACACTTTTGGAACAAGTTGTTAAGAGCCGTATTGGTGAAATATGGGGTTAAGCAACATAAGGTAGCTACACCTTATCACCCACAAACTAGTGGGCAGGTAGAGGTTTCTAATCGGGAGATCAATCTGATCCTTGCGAAGACTGTGAATGCCAGTAGGAAAGATTGGTCCAGAAAGCTGGATGATGCCTTATGGGCATATAGGACTGTGTTTAGGACTCCAATCGGCATGTCACCATACCAACTAGTTTATGGGAAAGCTTGTCATTTGCCAATTGAGCTAGAACATAAAGCACTGTGGGCACTGAAACGGCTTAACTTGAATTGGGAGGATGCTACTAATTTGAGGTTGGAATAGCTGAATGAGATGGATGAATTCCGTCTACATGCATATGAAAGGGAAGATCTTTACAAGGAAAAGATAAAAAAGTACCATGACCGGAGGATTATCCAACGAAACTTTCAGAAAGGAGATTTGGTACTTCTTTTGAACTCCAGACTGAAGCTATTTCCAGGTAAGTTTAAATCTAAATGGTCCGGTCCATTGAGAATTAGCCAAGTCTACTCATCTAGAGTAGTGGAGTTAGAAAACAATAATGGTGGTGTTTTTAAGGTAAATGGCCAACGAGTGATGTCATATATCGGTCCACCCGACTCGATAAAATGCATAGCCACCATCTATCTCGATGAAGTCTGAGTACTCGAGATAACTATGTCGTACCGCGACAATAAATCAAGCACTACATGGGAGGCCACCCATCATTTTTAATCATTTTGTTTCACTACGATTTTGTTTTTGATAAATAAAAGTTCAAAAAGAAGAGTCAAGCCACGACCAAAACTAAGGTGCTTGGTGGGAGGCAACCCATCCTTCTAATCATTTTTGTTCTTTTTGATTGAGTGTAGGTGCAAGACGTACAAAGGAGGAGATTAGTCCCAAATTTTGATTTGAAAGTGAGCCATGCTAAAGGTGGTAAGTTAGGAATGATGGAGCAAAGGATATAGGCTAGGCATTGCCTATGCCAATCTTGGCAACAAACAAGGCAATGCCTATGCAAATATAGGCAATGGACAAGGCAAGGCCTATACCAATGTAGGCAATGCTATAGGCGCCGCCTATGCCATTGCCTATGCTCACTGCCTCACATAGGCAATGCTATAGGCGCCACCTATGCTAATATAGGCGATAGGTAAGGCGCCGCCTATGCCAATCTAGGCAATAGGCAAGGCGCCGCCTATGCCTATGTAGGCAAAGCAAAAGGCGCCGCCTATGCTAAGCATATGCAAAGCAATAGGCGCCGCCTACTTATCCTTTTTTGCCTCCTAACCCGATTGTACATGGATAAAACCCGGCCCATGGCTTAGTCTATAAATATATCTTCAACCTTAGAACAAAATGCAATTGTTTTCTCAACATAGGCGTCGCCCAAGCTTCCCCATTCTCTTAAAGTTTTTCTTTTTGTTCATCTAATATTCCAAGCTCATCTTCCGGATCCATCACCAAGTAATTTATTCTTTTATACTCCGTAGTTTTTATGATGCTATACGTATAATGATTTATTAGATTTTGAATTGGTGTTTGGTGATAAATAATATGGTTGGTTTGCTATGATGAATCTCGTCGAGTGAGAGGATAAGTGTGGGCGTTCTTGACTTTGTTCCGACTTGTATTTGATTGTTATACATTGTCATATTTTTATGGAATCGAAATTGTGAAGTTAATGCATAATCTTGAAAGTTGAAATCTTGAATGTTTGAATGACTCATTCATCAAGACACTGATCATGATTGACCACACACATAAGATGGTGTGATTATTTCTATGCAATAACTCGATACGATCTCTATGTGGTAGTCTTGTTCAAAAAGTGCATTAATCCATTGCAATAATACTGGAAAGGATAGTCAAGATTACATGGAAGTATGATTATGCTACGCATATTGTTGGAACATACCGCCTAAATGTATGTCGATGAAGTCCGAGTAATCGACATCACTCAATTAGTCTGTGCCAACAAATTAAGTGTGGGGTGGTGCCATTACTGTTTGTTTTTCGATTGAATCTTCCGAGATGAAGCTAACATGACTCTATTGTGATCTCAGGTAGAATGGCACCAAAAGAACGACAAGGAAAAAAAAGTGTCCACCTCACAGAAAGGTCAGAAAAGGGGAAGAAAAGAGCAAGCTGAGTCCTCCTCTCTGCAAAATACCTCGACACACTTTTGGAATCAAATGGGTTCTATAGGAGGAAGGGAAGGAGTGGTATAGTAACAACAAAGTAAAAAAATATGTTCATGTGGATGTGATGAAGAAGGAGAGTCTAGCAAAGAGAGACCCCCGTATTTTGGCTAAAATCATGGCGCTAAATCTTGAATTCATTTTCTGAGATATGGGGGAATGCAATCTTGATCTAACGCGAGAGTTTTATGCTAATTGGTCCCCAAAGACTACCAAAAGTGAAGTGAAGATTCGGGGCCAAGTCTTGCAACTGAAAGTGGAGTTCTTCAACTCTTTTCTGGGTACTCCATCTATAGATCCATCACCACTCAAGGAGCTGTATCACAGACCTCCCTACAAGGCCATCAAACATACACTGTGCGGAACAAGGTCCATGGCCCGGTAGATTCATCACAAGGATAACGGTCGGCACAACACCTACCCGTATGCTTCTTTGAACAGAGAAGCTCGTATATGGTTGAGGATAGTCAACTCTTTCCTGATTCCTAGGACATAGTTCACAAAGATCACACGTGATAGAGTATGCTTGGTGTACGCTTTGATGACGAATATTCCCATCAACATTGATGCGGTTATACGATCGTCAATGCGCAAGGCTAGGCTGCACAAAAGGTCCCATTTTAGCTTCGGCAATTTGGTGACAGCGATCTTGAGGAAATAGCACATTGAAGAGGAACCCGCTGACTATAAGCTTCCACACAACCCGAAAAAGGTTGATCTCAGGAAAGTTAAAGAGCCCGAAACTGGTCAAGGCATCAACCTTGCCACTGCTGAGAGACATGCTCGAGATGAAAGTTTTTTTTGCCATCTGTATGGAATGACTTGGTTTACAATGATGAGTGGGGGTCGTGTTCCGACTGATACAGAGCTTCAGCAGTTGGATAATGACTACCCTCTTAATGAGCATGCACGGGCCATGTGTGGAGTGGGGGTACATTTTGAGGAACCTCATCATGATGACGTGCCGACTGATGATGATCACCGACTGCCAGACTCAGATGTGGAGGACAACTCTGATGATGACAACTCTGATGATGATTCTGACACAGGGGGTATGACCCCAGACATAGAAGAGGAGTCCGAATAATCGGATTTTCCTTATTTATTTCCACTGAGGACAGTGTGTCCCTTCTAAGTGTGGGGTGCTGGTATATGTCTACTGTATTGTACTGCTTGCCTACATTTATTCTTGTTTGTTTGAATTAGTTAGTTAGATTTTCGATTTTGCATGAAATGCATGAAATTGTTTTGATAGATGGCATAGTATTATAACAAGAGTTTGTGCTAAATCATTACTATTGAGACATTTAGGCTCTAGGTTGTGAATCACTGTGTGATTTAATTCATTCATCGGTTGGGTCAAGAATCTATAATGCTCCAAATTAAGTTAACCATGTGCCTTGTGTGTGCGAGATTATTGTATATTCTTTATTATGACTGATGCTAGAACTTGCCTGGTGTGTGCGTGAAGCGAAATAAAGAGTGTGAGTTTAGGAGATTATTTAGGCATTTCTTTGGCAGCCCTGAATTTGTCTATCTTCTTTTTACCTACCTTTGTAGATTATCCTAGTAAACACGCTTTGAGCCTTTAGCTTTTTTCTTTGGCAGCCTCATATGTAGCCTAATCTATTTTTTTCAATACCATAATTTGATCCAAAATCTCCTAAGCGCTTTAAATTATAGAATCAAGTGAGTAAGGAGTATGGCAAAATAAAAGAAAAATGGTAAAAAGTAATGCCACAGAATGTATTGGTACTTGAAAATCTGGTGAAAAAGAGTAGCTATCATAGGGATGCTTATAAATATAAAAAAAAAATAAAAAAAAAATATATAAAAAAATATATATATAAAAAGAGAAAAGAAAAGGAAAAAAAAGAGAGTTGTATATTCTCAACCTTGTGTTTCTGATTTAATAGCTAATTGGATAAAAAAGGGTTGGTAGATGGAAGGAAGGTAGAGGAATTGTTAAAAGTTAGTGTAAATGGCATAATGTAGTGTATTAAAGCACTTAGGGAACATAGTCACTATTTTTGGCCAAAATAGTCCTATCTGTCCCTTAGCCTACATTACAACCCTATAAAGACCTATTTGATCCTAACCTTAGCTTTCTGATATTAGTAGAGCATTACACTAAGGGCAAACATATGGTCATCAGTTGTAATATAAGAATTCTTTGTGAGAGTGAGAGCAAGCAAAGTCTTATACCCATGTTTCAAAAAATGCAAAACTATTAGTGATTATGGGTGACATCTTGTGAGAGCGCGCATGGTTGATGATTGTTGGGTAGTTTTGTATGATTTCTTGTGACTTAAGTAGTTTCTAGTAATGATCAAGATATCTACTCTTTGTTAATAATTGTCGTGCATGTCTTGTTGAAAATTTTGTGTTGCTCGTGTGAAGTTAGCTAGGTACTGCATAGATGTACTGTTTTGTTGGAGGACAAACAAAGCTTTAAGTGTGGGGTAGTGATGTTGGGAGTATTTATACGTCCAAGCACCATAATTTACCCATATTTTAGCTAAGTTTTGAGGATAAAATATATAATTCCTGCACTTTTAGTCCATTTGAAATTAAGTGAGCTGACCTATGTGATTAGCATCTTTTCAGGTACTAATGATGAAGATTTCAGCACTTTGTAGACCTGTGGACAACAAAGGAAAACTTCACATCAGAGGGAAGGCAGCTTTTGGAAGCTTTTGGACTGAATGTGATGCATGGAGAATTTTTTTCGGGCAAAATCAGTATTTTTAAATACTTAGGAATGCAGCATTAACTTAGTGGACAAGGATATTATAAAAACCTTATTGTTGAATTTTTCAGTATCATTCGAACATTGAAAACTATTCATTATTTAGTTTTCAGATTCTGTAATTTTTAGAACAGAGAAAACGGCTTACGTGAGCAACGGATTGAGGAAAAACGTTATCCTCTTATTGACGCCAAACTATCTCCATCGCGTTGATCGTTCTAGTTTTGGTATGATGATGATGTCTACTTTGATTTTCGTTGTATTCATGAGTAGCTAAACTTTTCTGTTAGGGTTATGGAAACCTTGTAAGATACTATCTATTAACTATGAGTTTGTGAATTCTTGATGTGTTATGCTACCTATATCATTACTCTCTTCGTTTTAATTGAATTCTCATAGTTGCAAACATAGGGAATATGCATGTGTAACATTAACTTGTTCGATAGAAAAGTTATATGTTTGGAAAAGAGAGTGTGACAAGAAAATAGGGTTTTCAACCTCTATTTACACGTTAATGCCTTAGCAGAATTAACAGTCTTGGAGAATTCGTACCAATTGCTACACACTTTAGGTTCGAGAGATCCAAGGTGAAATAATCCTTGATGGTTGAAAAACACTTAGATTTAGAATTAGAATACGAATCTCTATAAGTGCATGCATGTCTAAATTCCGCATTACCCAGAGTTAATAGAGAAGTAGAAACTACAACGTGGATATAACCTTAACTTATCATTCTCTGTGATTAAATCTTACTACATTAATCATTCCATCGTTACTTTGGTAATATTAGTTCACGTCTAAACCAAACCCCCCATTCCTTGGAATTTTCGACCAACAGTCTACTAAAAATCGCAACACTTAGTGACCAGAGTATTCCCTGTGGGATTCGACACCCAACCTAGTTGGGTTCTATATTTGACAGCGACCGCTTACACTTTCTAACGAGAGCTGTAATTTGGGCGTATTAGACCACAAGCTAACCGTTCACTAATATCCGCATCTATTCACCGCATAATATAATATGATAAATGCGGAAACTGGCAAAATCTGGCCATAAGGTTCAAACATCTAAATATACAGTACTAAAAACTAAATATCAATACATCTGTCTGTGAAGCCTCTATACTGTCTGAACTATGGAGTTGAAGGGACAATTCCCCAACTAACTCCGTCTAATAAAATCAGCAAAACACTAAAATAGAATATCCTCGGATGATGAGGACTCACTGCTGCACCTACTGCTACAAGATCTGACAACTAAATATACTCTCAATCTCGCTCTTATGAACCTATGTAGGGAAAGCACCTTAGTGCGAATGCGTCAGTACAAAGAATGTACCGAGTATGCAAGGATAGGGTAAGGTAAAATATAAGGCTTATGCATAGACATAACAATCTGAATAATATGTATTCACTGGAATAAAAATATATGGAAACTCTGTAGTTACCAATTTTGAAACATGTCTGATCAACAATACACACATGGACACATAAAGTACAACTAAAATCATCATGACACTGAATGTTACATTTTGAACGCTGACACCTAAAATTAATAATATTGACAATAAGATACTGGGTATCTGAAGCTACTAGAGCTGGCATTTGTACTTATCCACACTGTAAAATCGCTAACTGATTTTACTGATATTTGATATCCAAATTCACCAACTCTGGAACACTGAACAACTGAATCTGAGATCAACCATCATCTAGCAGGAAGTCTATAGAACACTGAATAACTGAATCTGAGATCAACCCTTATCTAGAAGGAAGTCTCTAGACTCAACGATAATGATAATGGGTAAATAAGTTCGAGAGCAACCCTCATCTCGCAGGAAGTCTCTCTACTCAATGATAATGATAACAATACTGGGAAGCCTATATCTGACAGTCTCAACTTCTACAAATTAACTAAGTTCTTTTTTTAGACTGTTACTGAAACTGTGGGAGTGATTATTTAACCGACATGCCCCACTTACCACAAGTGGGATCCAACCTCTACCCTAGCTGGAAGGGTGTCAATACCGTGCCACCAGTAAAGACAACTGCATAGGACCCTCTACTATCAGGACCTCAAACAAGAATAGTGGGACCCTCGACGCGCAGGGCAACCACCTCATCTAACTTTTTACTCACAGGATAGATGTCTCAATCTACGCTGGCGACGTAGTTCTGGAGCATAAGGATTGCTACCAGGAATCAAACCCTCTACTCGCAGGAATGTTCCCATCCTTAGCTCGCTCAGTGCTGAATCCTACTCCCAACTGAAAGTTATTTAACCGGTTCTTAACTGTACTCAACAGAACTGAATCTGTTCTCACATTATGATATTTTATCAATATGACAGAGTTCACTTGATTCCGTTCTCTGATAGAGTATTTCTAATTGCCACTTACTTTTAAGAAAAGATTACTATCTCACAAAATGTATAGAGGTCTATAACTGAGTGAAATGATATATAAGATTTCAGAGCTTCATGGCCCGATTTTTCAATAAAGAATGATTTTCGTGATTACTGAGTTTTCCCCAAGTTCTGAAACTAACCGGGAGTTCATTGTTCATCGCTCGATTGAGATTACCGCAAAATTGACTCGGCTCTAGAACAGTAGAATATTTTGGACATACGTACCCCCAACACACAATAGCATAAAGTAACAAAAGATAACTCATACACAATATGACCATAGGCCATCATACGCAACTCATAATTAAGGACTTCACACTTAGCAAATCAAATGGCCTTATTTTCCCATATAAGCATCCAATCGAACACGTGGGGAGCATGCTTTGGGTCCACAGAAAATACTACACACAAACATCATAGTTACCACAAGAATTCACCATGGTATTCCATCATACACCCACAACGCACCACAAATTCAAGGAAATAATCTATCCATAGGAACAAAGCATGAATTTATCTCTTAAGACCTAATGAACCACAATGCATAGTTTCCTATTCTCTTAAATATTCTGTCAAACATATAGTAGACATAAGTTAAACATATAGATATGGAATGAAATCATAATTTGGATAACAAATATGTCAAATACTTAAATTCTTCTTCACATAGGCATTTTAGTAATCATCTTACATGCACCATTTAGGGAATAGGTTTAATGCTCAATTTCATGCACCACAACACCATCATCCTTCAACTTCAACATCCACATTTCTCAATTCACAATCCAACTTACATTTAGAATATATTTTACATATCAATCAATAGTAGGGATATATAATTCCCAATAACAATTATCAAGTCATAACAAGGAAATAGTGGAATAATAGTATAAATCAAGGGTTAACAATTTAAATCATCATATATTCATAATCAATTAATTTTGGACCTATTATGTTATAAAAACAAAATCTCTAGTCTCTTAGGTAATTTCACAAAAACCTTACATGCACTTCTTAGGCATAGGTGGATTCATTATGATTACAAGTATTCAATCACCCATTTTATATATTTATACATCACACACCACCATAGTTTCCACAAACATACAAAGATCCCTTCTTGGATATCATCAACTTCAACGACATAATCACCAACCATCACACAAACACTACACACGTATAGTTCAACCAACACACATAATCATCCCACACATATATCTCAACCATCATGTGAATACTACACACATACACAATGAAAATTGAGAAAGTATAATCATATATATATATATATGTACACATGTATCTTGAGCCTTTGAAAAAGGATTTGTTGGCTCTATGGACGAAAGGAACCCATAGATAAAACTTTCATACCTTAGATTTCGTAGCCGAAGAGATTGAAAGAAGCAATTCGCGAAGCGAAGCCTTAAATCGATTTTCCCCAAATTGGAACCCCAACCCTAACTCCTCTTCTTCTCTCTCTATATATATCTATGTATATATTTTGAGAGAGATATATAAGAGAAATAAGAGAAAATGAATGAAAATTCTCATCTCAAAGGGGGTATATATAGAGGGTTACCATAATGGGAAATGACCAAAATACCTTTAAAAATCAATTAATGTCAAATCTGCCCTTCGGTGATTTAACCGGTAGGCTGAAGTAAATTGGTTATAACTTTTTAATCCAATGTCCAAATTGGATGAAACCAATTTCATTGGAAAGAAGACTCTCAGGGATTTCCGTTGATATATAGTAGATCACACAGTTCATTATGTACAAGGAGTTATGATCGTTTGAAGTTGACCAAAAAAATTGCCTGGCTGCAGTATTTTTTTTCCTGCACATTTTAGTGTTCACAGTTCGTTCGGAATGGTCGTAGTTTGATCGAAATGGTCGTAACTCATCGCTCGAGTGTTCATTTTGGGTGATCCACATATCTTTGGAAAGATTATTCGATGGTCTATGAAATGGTGGGTCAAAATACAAGAAATGACACATAAAAAAATTATAAATCATTCTGAAAGATAGGATCCAATACGTTTACGCACAAAATTTCAATGAAAAAATTTTTTGGGGTATTACATCATATCCCCCTTGGAAACATTCGTCCTCGAATGGGAAGGCCAAATCAAGAACACTAATCGACTGGGCTTATTCAAGACAACAACACATCTCAAAACATAACCACACGACTGAAGCAACCAATACTCTGCGTACGTTCACTAGTCATGCACATCTATGACATAAAACATTCAACAACCCACTCATGTGTAAATTTTCACAACACACATGCATCACAAATGCACAGAATCATAACCCAACCAATCTCTTCAATACATGTTCAAACATACCCACAATTCCAGTTCCTTTCTATTGAACATGCATATTAAATATGAATATACCTAATATATCAAATTCTCGAAAGCATAACTAGAAATGCAATGAACGATGATGTTAACATCATAGAAAGAGCATGGACATTTAATTATTATAACATTATGGGGTATCTCCCCCTTGGGATCCAAGGTCCCTCTAGACATATTTCACTGAAATAAGAATGGGTCGGGAACTTTCTTCCTTTACTGCTTTTCCATACCTACTGGAACCACTACCAGATTCTGAGGGCCTGACTTGTCACTTTCTCTATCATCCTCATCTCAGCTTTAAGTCATCTTCAGACACTTTTGAACACTTGGCTCAACCTCGAAATGAACTACAACCAATGTACTCTAGAGTCTGAGGCACAACGGTGCACAAAATGATGACTTAATTCATCCAGAAAGACTACACCTGAAAACATAAATTCAATACCAATGTTGTTTCTTGTAATACAACTCTTATCTTTCCTTAGTCTCTAGAATCATCATCATATACATACACTCTTTTCAACACCTACTTATCTCACTAAACACATTTTTTGCTTCGATTTCTTCATAGGATACTAATACCACACTCACATCTTAATACTTACTTTGGAGTCCACAAACCTACATTCTTCAAATATTCAAGCTTAGCTTCTAAAACATAACATGAATATCCACAAATCTTTAATAAACATACTATTCTCACTCTAGCCTTCACATATCACATCTCTTAAACTTATACTTCTCTACACAATGAGAATCGCAGCTATATCTCAATCAATCAACACATATAATTCCAAACTTCCACACTTAGATTCTTACATATATAATTTCAAGCCTATTCATTCACCATATAAATAGCTAACCCCATAAGGCATACTCTGCTCACTTTAGAGAACACTATCCCGAACCTATCTGCGAGGACCGTCAGAGAATGTTCTATCTGAAAGACTTTGGCTTCACTACTTCTGTTACCTTTAAAGTAAGATAAATCTAACATAAGTAGATCATTACAAGAGTCTACATAACTCTCTTGGAAAATCTTGCTATAGAACAATCTGGATCATGAACAAACGAAAACTCTTCTAAACATCCCATAGCCTCCCGTACATAAATATGGCGCGCAACACACTCTTGTACAAGACTCTACTTGATGCGGCTTTTAAGTCTCCCTAGGACACTGTTGAACCTTAGGCTCTGATACCAAGTTTGTAACACCCCGATTCCCATGAACCGAAATGCCACATGATGCTCGTGACCCCGAGGGACTACAAGTTAATTCTTCACTAATATTCGTATCTATTCACTGCATAATATAATACGATAAATGCAAAAAACTAGCTAAAGATGGCCATAAGGTTGAACATTTAAATATACAGTACTGAAAACTAAATATCAATACATTTGTTTGAAAAGCCTCTACACTGTCTGAACTGTGAAGTTGAAGGGACAATTCCCCAAAAAACACCCTCTACTAAAATCACCGAAACACTGAAATAGAATATCCTTGGATGATGAGGACTCACTTCTGCACCCACTGCTACAAGATCTGACAGCTAAATATACTTTGAATCTCGCTCTTCTGAACCTATGGTGGGGAAAGCACCATAGCACGAATGCGTCAGTACAAAGAATGTACCGAGTATGCAAGGATAGGGTAAGGTAAAATTTAAGGCTTATGCATAGACATAACAATCTGAATAATATGTATTCGCTGGAATAAACATATATAGAAACTCTGCAGTTACAAATTTTGAAACATATCTGATCAACAATACACACATGGATGCATAAAGCACAACTGAAATCATCATGACACCGAATGTTACATTTTGAATTCTGACACCCGAAAATAATAATAGTGACAATAAGATACTGAGTATCTGAAGCTACTAAAGCTGACATCTATACTTATCCATATTGAGAAATTGGATAACTGATATTACTGATATTTGATATTCAAATTCACTAACTCTGGAACACTGAACAACTGAATCTGAGATCAACCCTCATCTAGCAAGAAGTCTCTAGAACACTGAACAACTGAATCTGAGATCAACCCTCATCTAGCAGGAAGTCTCTAGACTTAACGATAATGATAATGGGTAAATAAGTTCGAAAGAAACCCTCATCTCACAGGAAGTCTCTCTACTTAATGATAATGATAACAATACTGGGAGGCCTGTATCTGACAGCCTCTACTTTTGCACATTAACTGAGTTCTTTTCTGAGACTGTTACTAAAACTGTTGGAGTGATCATTTAACTGACATGTCCCACTTACCACAAGTGGGATCCAACCTGTAACCCAGCTGGAAGGGTGTCAATACCGCGCCACTAGTAAAGACAACTGCATAGGACCATCTACTATTAGGACCTCAAATGAGAATGGTAGGATCCTCTACTCGCTGGACAAACACCTCATCTAACCCTCTACTCACAGGATAGATGTCTCAACCTATGCTGGCGATGTCGTTCTGCATCATAAAGATTGCTACCAGGAATCAAACCCTCTACTCGCAGGAATGTTCTCATCCTTAGCCCGCTCAGTGCTGAATGCTACTCCTACTGAAAGACATTTAACCAGTTCTTAACTATACTCAACAAAACTGAATCTGTTCTCATATTATGATACTTTATCAATATGATAGAGTTCGCTTGATTCCATTCTCTGGAGGAGTATTTCTAATTGCCACGTAATTTTAAGATAAGTTTACTATCTCATAAAATATACAGAGCTCTGTAACAGAGTGAATTGATATGTAAGATTTCAAAGCTTCATGGCCTGATTATTCGATTAAGAATGATTTTCGAGATTACTGTGTTTTCCCCAAGTTTTGAAACTGATGTGGAGTTCATTGTTCATAGCTCGATTGAGATTAGTGTGAAACTGACTCGGCTCTAAACTAGTAGACTATTTTGGGCATACGTACCCCTAGCACATAATAGCATAAAGTAACACAAGATAGATAATTCATACACAACATGCCAGTAGGCCATCATACGCAACACATAATTAGCGACTTCACACTTAGCAAGTTAAATGGCCTTATTTCTCCATATAAGCATCGAATCGAACACGTGGGGAGCATGCTTTAGGTCCACAACAAATACTACGCACAAACATCATAGTTACCTCAACAATTCATCATGGCTTTCCATCATACACCTACAACGCACCACAAATTCAAGGAAATCAACTATCCATAAAAACAAAGAATGAATTTATCTTTTAAGACCTAATGAACTGTAATGCCTAGTTTCCTATTCTCTTAAATATTTTGTCAAACATATGGTAGACATAAGTTAAGCAAATAGATATGGCATGAAATCATAATTTTGATAACAAACATGTCAAATACTTAAATTCTTCTTCACATAGGCATTTTATCAATCATCTTACATGCACCATTTAGGGCATAGGTTTAATGCTCAATTTCATGCACCACAATACCATCATCCTTCAACTTCAACATCCACATTTCTCAATTCACAATCTAACTTACATTTAGAATATATTTGACATATCAATCAATAGTAGGGATATATAATTCCCAATAACAATTATCAAGTCATAACAAGGAAATAATGGAATAATAGTATAAATCAAGGGTTAACAATTTAAATCATCATATATTCATAATCAATTAATTTTGGACCTATTATGTTATAAAAATAAAATCTCTAGTCTCTTAGGTAATTTCACAAACACCTTACATGCACTTCTTAGGCACAAGTGGATTCATTATGATTACAAGTATTCATGCACCCATTGCATATATTTATACATCACACACCACCATAGTTTCCACAAACATACAAAGATCCCTTCTTGGATATCATCAACTTCAACATCATAATCACCAACCATCAAACAAATACTACACACATATACTTCAACCAACACACATAATCATCCCACACATATATCTCAACCATCCTGTGAATACTACACATATACACAATGAAAATTTAGAAAGTCTAATCATATATATATATGTACACATGTATCTTGAGCCTTTGAAAAAGGATTTGTGGACTCTATGGACGAAAAGAGCACATAAATAAACACTTGCATACTTTAGATTTCGTAGCCGAAGAGATTGGTGGAAGCAATTTGCGAAACGAAGCCTTGAATCATTTTCCCCCAATTGGAGCCCTAACCCTAACTCCTCTTCTTCTATATATATATATATATATATATATATGCATATATTTTGAGAGAGTGATACAAGAGAAATAAGAGAAAATGAATGACAATTCTTATCTCAAAGGAGGTATATATAGAGGGTTGCCATAATGGGAAATGACCAAAATACCTTTAAAAATCGATTAATGTCAAATCAGCCCTTCAGTGATCTATTCGATGGACTGAAGTGAATTGGCCATAACTTCTTACTCCGATGTACAAATTGGAGGAAACCAATTTCATTTGACAGAAGGCTTTCAGGGATTTCCATTGATATATAGAAGCTCACACAGTGCATTATGTACAAGTAGTTATGATCATTTGAAGGTTACCAAAAAAATCGCCTGGCTGCAGTATTTTTTTTTCCTGCACATTTTACTGTTCACAGTTCGATTGGAATGGTCATAATTTTATCGGAATGGTCGTAACTCATCGCTTGAGTGTCCTTTTTGGGTGATCCACATATCATTGGGAAGCTTATTTGATGCTATACGAAATGGTTGTTCGAAATCCAAGAAATGACACACAGAAAAATTATAAATCATTCTCAAAGATAGGATCCAATACGTTAACGCACAAAATTTCAACAGAAAAATTTTTCAGGGTATTACATCATCTCCCACTTGGAAACATTCATTCTCGAATGTGAAGGCCAGATCAAGAACAATAATCGACTGGGTTATTAAAGATAGCAACACATCTCAAAACATAACCACACGACTGAAGCAACCAATACTCTGCGTACGTTTACTAGTCATGCATATCTATCATATAAAACATTCAACAACCCACTCATAGGTAAATTTTCACAACACACATGCATCTCAAATGCACAGAATCATAACCCAACCAATCTCTTCAATACATGTTTGAATGCACAGAATCATAACCCAACCAATCTCTTTAATGCATGTTCAAACGTGCCCATATTTAAGTTCCTTTCTATTGAACGTGCATATTAAATACAAATATACCTAATATACCAAATTCTCGAAAGCATAACTAGAAATGAAACGAATGATGAGTCTAACATCATAGAAAGAGCATAGACACGCAGTTATTATAACATTATGTGGTATCTCCGCCTTGGGACCCAAGGTCCCTCTAGACATATTTCACTGTAATAAGAATAGGTCAGGAACGGTCTCCCTTTACTACATTTCCATACCTACTGGCACCACTACCAGATTTGAGGGCCTGACTTGTCACTTTCTCTATCATCCTCCTCTCAACTTTAAGTCATAGTCAAACACTTTTGAACACTAGGATAAAACCCGAAATGAACTAAAACCAATGTACTCTAGCGTCTGAGGCACAACGGTGCACAAAATGATAACTTAATTCATCCAGAAAGACAACACCTGAAAACATAAATTCAATACCAAGGCTACTTCTTGGAATACAACTCTTATCTTTCCTTAGTCTCTATAATCATCAGCATATATATACACTCTTCTCAACACCTACTTGTCTCACTAAACACATTATCTGCTTTGATTTCTTCATAGGCTACTAATACCACACTTACATCTTAATACTTAATTTGGAGTCCACAAACTTACATTCTTCAAAGATTCAAGCTTAGCTTCTAAAACATAACATAAATATCCACAAATCTTTAATAAACATACTATTCTCATTCTAGCCTTCAAATATCACATCTCTTAAACTTATACTTCTCCACACCATGAGAATCGCAGCTATATCTCTATCAATCAACACATATAATTCCAAACTTCCACACGTAGATTCTTATATATTTAATTTCAAGCCTATTCATTCATCATATAAACAGCTAACCCCATAAGGCATACTCTACTCACTATAGAAAACACTGTCCCAAAACTATCTGCGGGGACCGTCAGAGAAAGTTCTATCTGAAATACAATGACTACAAATTATTGACTCCAGAATCTTATGATAAAGTGGTTTGTACGGAATTACCTGATTCTAATTCACAAGAATATTTATGGTCACTTGTTCGATTGCATATGATGCATGGGTCTTGTGGAAATTTAGATCCGACGAGATTATGTATGCGAAAACAAAGTCATTGTAAATTCAAGTATCCAAAAAATTTTGATGATCAAACATCAAAATGCAAGAATTCATACCTAATTTATAGAAGGCGAAAAACAGGAGATGTTGTAAAGATCAGAAATAAATACCTTGATAATTCATGGGTTGTCTCGTACAATCCTTTCTTACTTAGCAAATTTAACTATCATATAAATGTTGAAATTTGTAAGATATTAGAGCTTTTTAGTGCACCGGGTGGCCCTTTTTTATCTACAAAGGACATGACAAAATTGCATTTCACATACACAACAATGATATATAAGCAGAAATCGATGAAATAAAAGAATATCGATTTGCTAGATGGGTATCTCCACCCGAAGCTACGTGGCGTTTATTTGTTTTCCCAATTAACGAAATAAATTCAACTGTCTATCTTCTTCAATTACATCTTGAGGGACAACAATTCATTTCATTTAAGACTGCAGCAAGCGTTGATTTAATTATAAATAATCCGATGATTAGAAAAATAATATTGACAGAATTCTTCATTATGAATAGAGAAAATAAATATGCTAATGAGCTGAAACTATTGTATAAAGAATTTCCACAATACTTTGTATGGTGGGTGCAATATAAAATGTGAACTCGACGAAAAAAAGGTAACGTTATTGGACATGTTGTAACCTGTCATCCAACAGAAGGCGAAAGATATTATTTAAGATTATTATTAATGAATATAAGAGCATGAAAATCATACAAAGATCTACAAACTGTTAATGAAGTACCTTACAATACATTTAGAGAAGCCGATGAAAAGAGAGGATTGCTTCAGTCTGATAATAATTTGACAGTTACAAATCCTTTATTTTGAGTTTTCTCTGCAATTGATGAGCTTCATCGTCTTTGTGCTATTCAGGGAACAACAAGACCCACACACTACCATGTTCTGCATAATGAAATTGGATTTTCTGCAGATGACATGCAAGAGCTGGTTCATTCATTGTCCTATGTGTAAGAAAGCAATCTCCTTTCATGAGGAACTTGAACATCCAAGAAATGATTTTTATTGTACATAAACAACAGTTTTCAAAAAACCAAAACAAAATATTCCTAGATCATGTTTGCAACTTTGATCAAGTAATATTTGTACACGTTCCATCATTGTTGTTTTATCTGTGCCAAACTTTTTGACTAAGTCTCCATTCGTGAAAAGAACTTAAGCTAATTTCTGGATATGTTGGATGGATGCCACAAATCTTTAAATTATAGTCCTTGTGTTTTTTTTGTTTTGTTGTGCTTTTTGTGTTTTGTACTTCACAATGTTATTTTGGCAGCATTTATTTTCTTATTTCCGGCTAAGGGTGTTAAGTGGGTCAGGTCGGGTTGGGCTCAATAGTAAAAATTTTAAAAATAGCCTTAACCCGGACCGCTTAACCCAACCCGGTCAAACCCATCTAAACCCGATCAAATTCGGTTAAAAATTCGTTCAAACCCAATTAAAAATAAAAAAAAAAAGTTTTTTTTCAATATACACTATATATACCCCACCTAAATACATTTTAAATACTTTAAACAATATATATACACTATATATATAGTATATACTATATTACAATTTAAAATATATATACACATATACACAATTACACATATATACGTACCATTCAAGATATATGTACTACTTTAAAGTTTAAATAAAATATACTACAATATATATACATTACAATATATATATATACATATATATAGTTATTTACTAATTTATAAAACATATACACATGTATACGTTAAATATACATGCCTATAGAAGATATATTCACATATATACGCTCTATTAAGTGTATATGTACTACTTTAAATAAAATATACTACAATAAATATACATTACAATATATATATATATATATATATATAGAGAGAGAGAGAGAGAGAGAGTTATTTACTAATTTATAAAACATATACACATGTATACGTTAAATATACACGTCTATAGAAGATATATACACATATATACGCACCATTCAATGTATATGTACTACTTTAAATAAAATATACTACGATATATATACATTACAATATATATAGAGAGAGTTATATACTAATTTATAAAACATATACACATGTATACGTTAAATGTACACGTCTATAGAAGATATATACACATATATACACACCATTCAATATATCTGTACTACTTTAAATAGAGCATATACCACAATATATATACATTACAATATATATATATATATATATATATATATATATATATATATATATGTATATATATAGTTATATACTAATTTATAAAACATATACATATGTATATGTTAAATATACACGTTTATAGAAGACATATACACATATATACATTAAATATACACAGCTAAAGAAGATATATACACAAATATACAAAACATATGCTACTTAATATAATAAGTTAATAATACTTGTAAATTAACAATATATTAAAAGTAAGTTTTTAATTTAAACTAGAAATTCAATTTAAATCATTAAATGAAAAAAATTACAAGTAAGGACTAAGGAGTGAATGAATGTTGAATTTTATTGATTGCGAAATGATCCAAAATTTATAATTTAAATGAATGAAAAATCTACAAATTATGCATCATTTTTTTCCAACTTATTCATGTTAATATTAACGGGAACTTGGATATGATAGTCAAAGTCAATGGGGGCAAAACAATGCATTGGACTTGACTCTGCTAAGTTCTCCCGTGAAGACATAATTTCTTCAAGTCTCTACTTGTCGTTCGGTTCCAGTTCCATTCCTTGGTTTATTATTTCCGCTCTAATCTAATCTCAGAGGTAAACTAGAACATTCATACCATTGCTTCCCAATGAGTGTCATTTGTCTCCAAGCTATTGTTGTCACTGACTAAAGGCGCTCTCTGATGCAACGGTTGACATTGAAATATTCAAGATATCTCTAGCTAATCTTGAAAGCACAGGATATTGTGTTTCATAACTCTTCCACCAATTCTACGTGTTAACCCGTCGTCTGCTATCCTCTGGCGGCGACCGAACATAATATTTCAGCTCTTCCCGATAAGTTGATGTGTAAGCTCTCTCATCAACATTGTTCTAACAAGGCAAATCATAAAAGGAATCAGAAAAACCACTATGTGCCGGCCTTTTAGAAGATGATGGCTCCTCGGGAGGATAAAGAGTGACAGTTGGAGTGATATTTGTAGGTACGGCTAAATCAACTGAATCAACATAGTGATTATATAATTTTTCTATGTATTTATTCGCATCACCCATACTCGTCCATAAATCAGGTTGTACTTGTTCAGTATCATTATTAGTATTTATTTCTAAGTTAGCATAAATAATAGTACTAAAGTGGCACATAGTATTATATTTCATGCACGGATTTAGCATAACACCAACCAAGTAAATAGGGGAATCGGAAAAAAAATATTTTTTAAATTTAGTAAACATGACACCAACAACTTCTTTATAACCTTTTTTATTTTTATATTCTTTGAGCAAACCAGAAATATCGGCTATATATGTCAAAATATTACAAATAGTAGGATAATAAGCATCGAAAAATTCAACCGTAGCTACATAAAATTTTTCTAAAAACTTAAGAAGATCATTAATTACAACCCAATCAGAATTATGTAGTATGCAATCAGCAGAATCAGCAAACGAACCGCAATGTTGGTTAAAAGCTAGTGTAATAGGAACTTTATATTTATAATAAGTTTTTAAAAAATCATGCGTAGAATTCCATCTAATATCAATTTCCTTAGGCATCAATATCGGTGTAAGTCCATTTTTTTGACATTTAACTTTAAATTCTCTAATTCTCAATCAACGATTATTTCCTTGAATAAAACCAATAGCAAGACGGATTTTTTCAATATAAAACTCAAGACCATCTTTTACAATTAAATTATATATATGACATACACACTTAATATGAAAAATTTCAGACAACAACAGAGATAACTTAGATTTTAACTTTTTTATAGCAGTCTTGTTGTTAGAGGCATTATCAAAAGCAATACATAAGATTTTATTTTCGATACCATAAAATTCAGCAACTTTACCAATAAAATCAGCAATAAAATCTCCAGTATGTTTACGATCTTCATCATATAAAAAAGCAAGAATACGTTTTTGCATCACAAAATTGCTATCCATCCAGTGACAAGTAACGGTTAAATAATCATTTTTATTTACAGCACGACCAAGATCAGAAGTTAGGGATAATCTACATTGAATATTTGTTAACAGTGTTGATAAATAAAAATAATATTGTGAATGAAGTCTAAAAATATCAGACCGACAAGTACTTCAAGGAATACCATTAAACATAAGATTATAAATTGCTTGAATATAATGAATAAAGGCATTAGAAGAAGGAAAACTAAAAGGCAAACAACCCACCGCTACCATTTTAGCTATTTCTTTCTGGACCCTCAATTTATTATACTTCTTCGTTACCTGACTGGTTGCAGGGCCCATTCTAGTTTGCGTTGGCCCACCAACATCCCACCACTTCGTGTAATATTTAACTCTCTTTCGTGAGCATCACCTATATGTCTCATTAACGTTGTCTCATTAACGTACTCATACCCCTTGTTTGCCTCCACTTTTATGCTTATATATTTGTTGACAAATATTGCATTGCACCTCTGTATCTGATATATGTTCAAAAAATTGCCATGCAATACTAGTTGTTTTACGAGCTCTTGGGGCATAGAGAAGACGGGAAGGGAGATTCACCGATTCAGATCTAATGTTAACATTTTTCACTGTGGGTGTCTCACCAATATTTTTATCATCTTCGTCTAAATTAACCGCATCTACTTCATTTTCTTCTTCTATACCGTAATTTTCCTGAGCTTCTACATAATCCATATAGTGAGCACCTACATCTATTTCTTCCTCAAAAGGTATACCAAGCGGTACCGGAGGCAAAGGCACACAGATATATCTACTACTTGAAGTACCTCTACCGCTAGTAATTCGCTTTTTACTACCACTACCACTTCCGGGACAAAAATTTTAGCACCTTTAGTAGCGAGGTTTCTTAATTTATCCATAATATAAATTAAACTAAAAAAATTCAAAATACACAAATATAATAAAATTAAATATTCAACAATCAATACAATAAATAAAAATTAAACGTAAGAGATGGAACGATAATACTAAATTTTGGAAGTATCCGAAGGTTGCGACTTTAGAAATATCCACTCGTACTTTGTAATCGCAAAATTAAAAAATTAACGTGAGCACTTTAGAAAATTAAATATATTGAATATTTGAGATTTGAGATTTAAGAGAGTGAAAAATTGTGTGAAAAATGATTTGAAAGCGTAGGGTATTTATAGAATTTTTTTGGGATTAAAAAATATTTTGAATGAATTTTTTTTTTCTTCTTAATAAATGGGCCCAAACTAGCTGTTTGGACCCAAAAAGGGCTATATAGCCATTGGGCCAACGGCTAGTTTGACCCAAATATCAATTTTTTTTTAAAATCTTATTCGGTCTGGACCGGTTAACCGACGGATCTGAACCAGGCTTGGTCTGAGTCGGGTTAATCGGGCCCAACCAAAAAATTTAATCCGTCCAGGACCGGGTATTCTACAGCCCATGGGCTGACCGGGCCGGATCAAATCGAGCTGATTTTATTAAATGGGCCGATTCAGACTGGGTTGGGCTGGGTCAACCCAACCCATTTGACATGTTTATTTCCAGCATATTTCTTTTTTATGCAGTTATTTAAGAGTTGTTTTATCACAGATTCACTTCCAATTACGCTTGCCCAAAAAGAAAACCAACTTCAACATTTATGTTGTTACTCTGTTGCAGCAACCCAATGGCTAAATGAGAGTACAAATCAAATTTAATAATCTGCTCATAGAAGTGATCTTTCCAAGTCTATGCAAACATTAAATTCCTTGCATAATCACAAGATTTATTTAATCAAATGTTTGATGCTATGTAAATATGCATATGTTGGGCCCCACCAGTAAGAGTATAATAAATCAAAAAAAAAAAAAAGAGGAAGTTTTTAAATATAAAATATTTTGAGATCCGTGATAATTCCTTTCTTTACGCACTAGTTTGTTCACTTCTTGTTACACTGTGCCTACCTCCTCTCCCTCCTGGGTCACTCACATATTCATTTTTCCTTTTTTTTTCATCATTCAATGCACAATTTCTTATTCTAGTTCCATTAAAATATATGACTTCAATTTTACTCAAAACTGTTACAATAAAAACATGCTAGTATGTGTCTGCTGTTTGGTAACAGAATTGTCGCTTTTTCTTCACTCTATACCTTTCCTTTTGCTCCTAAAAGTCAGTTCTTCATGAAATCTCTCACATTTTGCCTTCAAATTCATCAGATTTTGAAATCATTTTCATTGTAATTAAGTGTTTTTTTTTTTTCATCAATTTATTATCACATGGGCATTTTGCGCTAAGAACTTTTCCCTTTGATAAACAATTTTTGTTTGGTGGGGAGGGTTATGGGCCTTCTGGATTCATTGTTTGGAAATGGGGGTAGAAGGTTTATCAAGAGAAAAGATAGCGATGCTGGTGAAGCAGGTTCGCATTATTCGGCCCTTTCTTTATTTGATTTCTGAATTTGTTATTCGTACCGTTAATTTTCAGGTCAATGGGGTTTTAGGTTTTCAAAATTTAATTTCATTGTGAAATTTGAAAAAAAAGTAGCTTTTGTTTTTTAAAGCGAAAAAAAAAAATTTGAAAATTGAAGTTGTTTTTGACTATGAATACAACTTGAATTTGTTTTTGAATTTTTTCTGAGTAATTTGCAATGAAAACAGTTTTTTGTTATTTTTCAAATTCTTGTGTGTTTTGTTTTAGAATTTTCCGTTATTTATGCCAAATATTTTCGGGAGTTCAGCTACGACAAAAAAGTGAAAAAGTTTCATGGTCAAGCGCGCCCAATTTTTATTTTGCACACATTCTTTGGAGGGTTAATAACTGGAAACTGGGATTTGACAATCTGTTAGTATTGCTGCAAAGTTTATTGTATACTGTTGTGTAGGGTGAAAATCATTTTTTCTTCCCAACTTTGCCTTAAAAATTAACATCCCTCAACTTTAAACAATAGTTATGCTCCCACATTATCATAATTGAAGTTTTAAAATACCTATTATACCATTTCATCATCAACTTCTTTTTTTTTTTTTCAAATAATCATATTTTCATCTTTTTTAAAATTCATGTAACAAATTTTTCATGAAAACACAAACATTATCTTCTGGGCGAAAAAATTGAGAAATACTAATCAAGTATATAAGTTTTTTTTGTTGTTTCCCAAGATATCTCCACAGTCGACGACTAATCCTCCGTTTCACGGTCAGCGCACTAAGTTGTAGGGAACTGGTTACAGAGTTTTCTTTATTCACCAGGGTTGGGGGATCGAACCCCCAACCTCTTGCGTAAGGGGTGAGGTGCTGAACCACCACACCAACCTTTGTGGTTAAGTATATAAGTTAATGATAATCTATAATGAATAAAATTAGCATAATAAGGAAATTAATTTTATTAATAATAACCAAAACTCTAATATTTATTTTATAAGTGAAAATAATAAGTAATATTAACTTTATAAACAGGTTTTAGTGCAGAAAATACAAAATAATGAATAAAAATATGATCGAATTTTTAAAAATTATATATATTTATTTAGGTAAGTTATAATTTATGTAATGCTCTATTAATGAAAATTACAACTTATTTATTTATGACAATAGATAATATCATTTTTTTGTCACTTGACCCTCATAATAAAAATAGTTATTTACTTATTTTAATTTATTTGTCCAATTTATGAATCAAGAGCATTGTATTACCTTTTCTTAACCTTTAGTATTAAGTAACTACATAAAATAATAGTATAGACAAATTTAAAGTTTCAAAGTATCATTAATAAGGTTACTTCAGTAAAATACGTCTCTAAATAAAATTTTCTTAAAGGTTGTGTTATGTCAATAAAAGTCAAGTAATATGAAACGGATATAGTAAGAGAACGGTGAAACATAAAAATGTACACACATGCATGTATATACATATGTACACACATGCATGTATATACATATGTACACACTTAGGGGTGGCTTGGTTGGGAACAAATTATTTCGAAATTTATTATCCCGAAATAAGTTGTACCAGCATGTATATGTGATAACTTATCTCATTATTTGATATAAATAGTGGGATAAATAATTTGGAACTAACTAATACCTCTAATCAACCACAAGATCAAATAATCATGAATTTTATCACTGAATTATTATAATTATACCTCACACCAAACAACTCTTTAATACATATAATATTAAAATAACGATCTTAAAAAATAACATTAAATTTTGTGATATTTTTATAAAAAATGCTATTTTACTTATAATGTTAATAAACTTAAATAAAATGCTATAAATACCTAGGTTAAAAAATATATATTATATATAATATAAAGAGGTATTACATAAATATATATAAGATTAAAATTACAAGGGCAAAATGAACATTACATAGGATAAAAGGGGATAGTATAATTATTGTTCAGAGAGTTTGATTTTTATAATAAAGTTAGGGGTGAAAACGATTTTCACCCAATTGTATACAATTATCCTAATTTATCCGGCATTTACTTAAGAATCAATTATTATTCCATTTAGATGCCTTCCGTACAAAGGCGGTCCACAATTTAAACTTGACATGTTCGTACTTAAGGTTCTTAGCACTAAACTAGGCGGTCCACAATTTAAACTTGACATGTTGTACTTAAGGTTCTTAGCACTAAACTCACTGTATTCTCTCTTTTTTTCATTCTCAAAGAAAAAAATATACACATGTATGTATGAGTCCCATGTCTAAAATAGTGAGTTCAGTTGAACCCATACAATATAAGCTGCATTTCTCCACTTATTAGTACTTACTATACATAATTTAGCTGTTATTTAGAACAACTTGTGCTTTTGCCTCAATTCAAAGCTATATTCTTAAAATTTTGCTGGTATGACCATATTATAAACCAGGTCGGGCACTGGAAGATCTCAGAGGTTCCCTCTACAATGAGCTTCGAACATCAGAAGCAGCCAAGCGCCAGCAACGACGATTCTGTGGTCCAGTTGTTGCATTGACCTTCAATTTCATGGTTGCTGTTGGAATAATATTGGGAAACAAACTTGTATGCCTTTCCTTACTACATTTTCCATATCCTGATGGTTGCAAGTTATGTAACCTCCCCACCAAAAAAAAAAAAAAAAAAGTCTCTAGCTGTTATTGACATGACCTGGTGTAGCTTATGTTGTCAGATGTTTTATTTGTGAAATATTTTATTGGCTTCTAAACTCGTTAATGTGTTTTGCAGGTTATGGGCACAGTCGGATTTAATTTTCCCATTTTCCTAACATTTATCCATTATTGCTGTGCTTGGCTACTACTTGCCATATTCAAGGCTTTGTCATTGCTTCCAGCTGCTCCTCCTGCTAAATCAACCCCATTTTCTTCACTCTTTTCTTTGGGTGTTGTGATGGCTTTTGCCTCTGGCCTTGCCAATGCTAGTCTGAAGCATAACAGGTTCCGATATTGTAAACCTTCTCTCCGAGTCCAAACCTTGTGGGAACTTCTTTTTCCTAACTAACTGACTCGTGCAGTGTGGGTTTCTATCAGATGGCTAAAATTGCTGTTACTCCAACCATTGTCATTGCAGAGTTCTTTCTTTTCAAGAAAACCGTATCCTTTCACAAAGTTAGTCACAGAAAAGCATTACCAAATAATATCTGTAAAAACATAAAACCCTTCATGATTACATCATTCTAGAATTTGCTTGTTTAAGTAGAAAAAATGATGCAGGTTCTGGCTTTGGCTGTTGTGTCAGTAGGCATCGCAGTTGCAACTGTCACAGACTTGGAATTTAATTTATTTGGGGCTTGTATTGCACTAGCATGGATAGTTCCAAGCAGTGTAAACAAAATTCTTTGGTCAAATCTCCAACAACAAACCAATTGGACTGCTCTTGCGTAGGAAGTGCTTTTCTTTTTTCTTCTACTTTTCAGATGATATCATGTACCTCTGTCCTTGAATATGCTGAAGACCAAAGTTTTAATGCAGGTTGATGTGGAGGACGACCCCAGTGACAATTTTCTTCTTGGTAGCACTAATGCCTTGGTTAGATCCTCCAGGAGTGCTATCCTTCAAGTGGGACGTCCACAATACGAGTGCTATACTCATCTCAGCTTTACTTGGTTTTCTCTTGCAATGGTCTGGAGCTTTAGCACTTGGGTAAGAAACATTGTTTTTCTGTTAATGCTCAAAACCGTCACTTTTTTTTCTTCTAGGTCACAGATCTAAACTAGGGAGTCTTCTAATATATGCTCCAGTTGTCTAGTACTACTGAATTTTTTGAAGATTTCCTTATTTTCTCATGTACAATTTGCTACATTTTGTTAAGAAGAACTGTTATTGTCCATGCAGAGCTACATCGGCAACTTCACACGTTGTTTTGGGACAATTCAAGACTTGTGTGATCCTACTAGGAGGATATCTCCTGTTTAGTTCAGATACAGGCTGGACAAGTATATGTGGTGCCGTTACAGCTCTTGGTGGAATGACAGTATACACATCCCTCAGCATAAAGGAATCAAGAGAAAAGGCAAGTGACCAGCTTCCAAAGCACAGTTTACCTCCTCAAAAACTCAAAAGTACTGAAGATGACGACAACTCCAGATACTCACCTCCGGACCACACTCCTGCTGTCGTCTAAGCTGCATTTCTTCCCTTTTTTTTGTAGGTATATAAGTTAGATCTAATTTTTGGCTCACTTTAATCTTATGAACAACATAATGTGTAAATTTCTGCATTGTAAAACATTGCAACACACCAGCATTGTCTATTGAAAAAGATGCTTTAGGATTACAACAACATGCCTAATGTATTCCCACAAAGTGGGGCCTGGGGAGGGTAAGTGTACGCAGTCCATACCATTGCCTCGGATTAATGCAAGATAAATTAGAAAGCTTGGTTGTTTAGCATAAGAACTGCAAAAGTTACCCAACTTAAACTAAAATATTAAAAAAAGAAGAGGAAAGATGTATGATAAAAGCCCTGTGGCTGCAGTTTCCCATTCCTTCAGGCCAGAAATTGGATCAGTGGCCTTTTAGGAAACATGGTGAATACTTTTCCTTTCTTTAAGTTTATGAATCTTTTGGCAAATGAAGAGAATAACCCTGGGCATCACTAGCCATTCAGAAATAGCCTTCCAATTCGGATGCACAAACAAGATATTTTATCTGCATTTCCTATTGTGCATTAAAGCGCAAGGGAAACACTAAACCCCTCAAATGGCATTGTTAGGGGTAGTTTTGGTAGGGTGTATAAGATAATACTGAATAGGGTGTATTAGTAATGTTGGGATTAGTAATGTTGAGATTAGTAATATTGAGACTAGTAGTGCTGAGATTATTTTTTATGCAGTGTTTGATTTGATGTATTGAAAACTATAAGCATTGTTATATTTTAAAAATAATATTATTTTTTTATAAAAATACCCTTGACATACTATAACTTTGTGTTTTTTTCAGAAAGCTTTACTATTTAAAAATAAAATAAAATCAACAATACAACTAATAACATACTTTGAAATATTAAGATTTAACCATTCATTGCAGGAATTGTTTTTTTTTTAATTATCTTTTTTTTATTTGTTCATCATTTGTTTGTTGTTCCCACTTTGTGGTGTTCTTAAATTGGAGGGATGTGCGTGTAACTTTTGAATGATACAATAGAATCGTTGTTAACATAAAATTGTGTTTCGTAGAGTGCTAAAGAAAGCAAAAAAATTAGTTTTATTTGTGATATATTCTATTTATAAAATTAAAGCTTGTATGCAATCATTCAATTTGTTTTCAAGTTTTGATCAATAAGTATTTTTTAAGTTAACGGGATTGTTTTTTTTTATGACAAATTATTTGAAGGGATATTATCATCTTGATAAATTGAAAAGAAATAACTCACATTGAATAAATTGAATTTTTTTTAGAAAAGATTTAAAGAAATTTGAGGGCATTTTTTTCTTTACACATATCTATCCATAGATTGTAATTCATGGATTGCTAATCCCACCAAATTAGGTGTATTAGTTAACACCCTATAATACCATGTAGGGTGTATAATTAATCTATGTATTGATTATATATTGCTTTAAATTTACTATCAAATAATGTATTAAATAATATCATACTTTAATAAATAGATTATTAAAATAATACACCGTAGATGGCTCTGTAGAGGATTAATTTAGTGCTTGAAGTTGATACCTACATTAAATAAATTCTTAAGTTGCAATGTCAGTATACTTCTCATATGTCCCTCAAATTTCTTGGAAATCCAAAATATAAAAATTGGATTTCAAATAAAATCAAGGATAAAATACACTTTTTACAAAACCCAGAAGCTTCAACTTTCCATAATTAATAACGCAAGCAATTTTGCCGTAAACCATGATCCTCAAAATCCAATATAGCTAAGCAAAGGAAAAATAACATAAAAAAATATAGCTAAGCAATCAAGACTTTGCCACGAGATTTTATAGTTAGTTAAAAATTCATACTTTCTTAAATTATGGAAAGCACAAATTTCTGACATTGAGAACTAACCCGCACCATGCAGTGGATTTCTTGGTTTGTAACCGTGATTTCCTCTACATTAACACTTTGTGTGTTTTGGTAGGTGGATAATGTTTTCAAAAACTAAATTAGATTTTTTACTTATTTTCTATTATTAGGAAAGTAAGCAAAAAATATCATGTCAAGAATATTTATTTGTAATTTAACAAAAAATTATAGAGGTGGGAGAGAGTGGGCTTGGAGCTCGGTGGTGGCAGGAGAGGGAAGGGGCAGTGGTTGGGTGGCGTTGGGTAGATGGGAGGATTTATAATAGGGGAAATTTTAGAAATAATAATCCTTAAACTTAATTAAAATAAATAACAATATTTATATAATTACATCTCATAACAATTCTCATCTTTATTTTCTTCCTTCATTTTCTCTCCTTCTCTATTTTCTATCTCTGTTCTTTATTTCTTTTTCATTTTTTTTGTTATTTTTCTTCTTTTCAATTTTTTCTCATTTTCTTACATCTTCTTTTTTTCTTTCTCATTTTTTTCCTTTTCGTTTTTTTATTTTCTTATTTTTTCTTTTTTTCTTTGCTGTCTTTTTTCTTCTTTTTCAATTTTTAACATATTTTTTATATTTTTTTTTCTTTCTCATTTTTTTTGGTCGTGATTTATATTTTCTTGTATTCAAACATATATTTCAATAAATTTATTATTTATTTTGAATAGTTTAGATTTGAATATGTATAATTTATTATTTATATTTGTATACAAATAAATATATGTTATACTTGTATTTGTTTGAGTCAAAAGTACATTAATATGTGATGCATTATTTGATACAAATATATCATTATATTCATATCCTGAGTGTATGCTGTATATTCTAATAAGCTTGATGAATATACATTGACTATACATTAAAACTATATAATAAAATTTTTGGAGTAATATTTAAGACTTTGAAATTGATAAAAACTTTTATTTTATAAAAATTATTTTCTTATTTTTACTACGTAATATAACTATGAAACCTTTCATATTAATTGTCTAATTTACTAAGCATCTAATAAAATAAGGGATAATTACATAACTTAACCAATATTGACTTCTAATTATCTTATTTAGCCTAATTTCAATTAATTACAATTCATAACCCTTTCTTGCCTATTAATTTTTCATAATTACAATTCATAGCCTCTCTCATATATTTTTTTTCTCTATTTTCTATTACTTACCTTTTTTTTTTCGTTTTCTCTTTCTTTTCTTTTTTCAATTTTTTCGTTTTTTTTTCTTTTTTCCTTTTTCTTTTTCTCTTTTTTTGTTGTTTTTTCTCTATTTTCTATTTTTTTTTCCAGTTTTTTTCTTCATTTTTTCTTTTCCTTTTTTTATTTTCTCTTTCTTATTTATTTTTTCAATTTTTTCTTTTTCGTTGTGTTTTTTCATTTTGTCTTTCCTTTTTTCAGTTTTTTTCTTCTTCTTTTTTTTTTGTTTTCTCTTTCTTTTCTTTTTCAATTTTTTTTGTTTTCTTTTTTTTTCTTTTGTATTTTTTTCCTTTTTCCTTTTTTTTCTTTTTCTTTTTCTCCTTTTTTTAATTTTTTTTTCTATTTTCTATTACTCTTTTTTTTTCAATTTTTTTCTTCATTTTTTCTTTTCTTTTTTGGTTTTCTCTTTCTTCTTTCTTTTTCCAATTTTTTTTTCGTTGTCTTTTTTTTATTTTGTTTTTTTTTTCTTTTTCTTCTTTTCCTTTTT
Source organism: Capsicum baccatum var. pendulum (assembly GCA_030864225.1). Classification (NCBI taxonomy): domain Eukaryota; kingdom Viridiplantae; phylum Streptophyta; class Magnoliopsida; order Solanales; family Solanaceae; genus Capsicum; species Capsicum baccatum. The sequence continues at coordinate 157,913,881 of CM061552.1, read as the reverse complement.
ATTTTTTCTCCTTCTATTTTTTTATTTTGTTTTTTTCTTTATTTTCTATTACTCTACCTTTTTTTTTTTTCTCACATTTTTTCTTCTTTTTCTTCTTTTTTTTATTTTTTTATTTTTCTCCTTATTTTTATTTGTGCGAACTAGCAAACATAAATATAAGTGCAAACTATAAAATATAAATACGAAGGCGAATTCTAATCTACAAATATAAGTGAAAACTATAAAATACAAATGCGAACTATAACATATAGATATTAGTGTGAACTATCATTTGTATTTTTAAATTATTGAAAAGGAACGATAGATTTTATTTTTACTAATATTTATTTGTATTTATTTATACGAGTTGTATTTATTGATACAAATAAATACAATTCAAATTTTTATAAAAATACAATATGTATTTGTATTTTTAAAATTGTTGGTTTCATTTGCTTGTAATTGTATTTGTATCAAGTGATATTTATTTATTTACAAATACAAATAATAATTTTGACATACAAATACAAAACGGTACATTTGTATCAAATGATACATTGCATACTTATATATTTTAGAATCAAGAAAATACAATTAATGCATTTACTTGTTTGTATACAAATACAAATGATAAATTGTACATAATCACAGTTAAATACAATATGCAACCAACTTACAAATACAAATACAAAATAATTCTTTAAAAATAAAAAGACATTGACGAAAATAGAATACAAATACAAATATAATCTAAATATACAAACACAATAAAATCATAATACAAATATAATCCAATATAATATACAGTCAATTATAAAATGCAAATACAAAGTAGTTCTTTAAAATACAAGTGCGAATTATATAAAATATAAATGATGATGCAAACTCACAAATACAAATACAAGTGCGAACTATAAAATACAAATATAAACGCGAACTAAAAAATACAAATACAAGCACGAACTTCAAAATACAAATATATTTTTATTAATGAATACAAAAATATAAATGATGGTGTGACTACAAATAGATAAACAATTATGGTATTTATGTTATCATCAATGACTTGTGCTCGAGTAGTTATATTTTTTAAACATATAAAAAATATAAAATAGAACAAAAAATGATAAAGAAAATAAGTACAAAAAAGAAAACAAAAAAAAAAGGAAAAAAGAAAGAGAGATAGAAGAGAAAAAAATATATAAAAAAATGAAATTTTTTTTTAGGAAAAATTAGAAAAAAGAAGAAGAAAAAATGAGGAAAACACGAAAAAGAAAAAATATAAAAAAAAGAAAAGAAAAAAAATGATAGTGTTTTTGGCAACACTAAATATGTAGTGTATTTATATTTTTATGAATACAGATCACTAAGTAAAAGTGAACACAACGGCTGTGAATTGAATACAACAGCTAAATGGTACTGTATTTGTATTTTATATGAATACAGACTATTGATAAAATCGAATACAACGGGTGTAAATTGAATACAACGGCTATAAATGGTAATTATGTAAAATATGGCTATGAAAGGTGAGTTTTCCAGCAAAATGTAGCTATTTTTGAAAGATCCCCATAAAATAATACTAATGAGTTGATAGAAAAATTTTACACCAATGTTTTGTCCGATTTAAATAAATCATCTTTATAAAGTTTTTTTTTAAAAGACTTTGAAATATGTTAATTGTTAGGAGAAATATCCGTCTAATTATTGTTGGACGCTTATACTTTTTATGTTTGTACAATATATATTTATGTTTTACTAGTTTAGGATACGTGCGTCACACGTGAATTTTTATTCTTATAAAAAGTTACATAAATATATAATTATAAAAATAAATTATATGTAATTTCAATTAACGCTTAGATAAATATAATATTTATTTAAATGAAGAGATAAATATTAATACATTGACACAAAATTTGTGTTCGAAGTAAACCGAATATTTTTTGAATTTGGAAGGACAATTAATATATATTTTATTTAGTTAATTATATAGTATTTGACCCTGGCTAATGTGGGAAATGATTAAAGTCATCAAAATAAAAGAAAAAAGAAGATACTCATATTATTTTCAATATCCCTATCTAAATAAACAAACAAATATAATAATTAAAATATGAATTATTAAGATTAAGACCATCATCAAATACTTTGTGTTGCATACCTTAACAAATTTTAAAAACAAAAGATTCAAATCTTAAAAAAATATTCTCCTTTAGAAAATCGCTAATAAATAAATAAATATAATAATTAAAATCTGAATGATTAAGAGAACCTTCATCAAATACTTTGGATACATACCTTCACATAAAAAAATCTTCAATTTCTTGTTATCCTTTCTGCAACCTTAGTCTTCAAGTCTTTCTCCTTATTAACATCTTCTTCATGACCATCATATGCTCTTATAACATAAATAGAAAGTGATAAATGTACCCCCGAACTACGATAAATGATATATATATACCATCCGTTATACTTTGTGTACACATATACCTCTATCATTAATGAAATGGTACGTACATGCCCTTCACACTAACAATAAGGGCATATGTGCGCCCAAAGTATGGTGGAGGTAATATACGTACCATTTATTCCTTGTCAATTCTACAGTCAATATTTGCACATCCCTAAATATGATATAGAACTTTGAGTTAAAAATTATAATGCACTACAGAATTAATATTATTGAACTTAATCGATTTACATTATAAAGTTGAAGTACAAATTATTTGAAAGACATCAATAGAATTATCTATGAAGTAGATAATAATTAATTATTATATATTTTAAGTACATATCAAAATTTTAGAAAACTTACCTCAAATTACAAGAAAATTTAACTTATCAAAAGTTTAGAAAACTTACCCTAAATCACAAATAAATTTGTTTCTTTAATAATAAGATATAATAAAATTCCACAAAAAAACTTCACAATTAGCAACTTTCTGTCAAGAATATATAATGATTTATTTATTGTAAACTTCAAGCACATACTAAAAGTATAGATAACTTACCTCAAATCACAAACAAATTTATTTCTTTAATGATAGATACTATCAAGATTGTAAACATCAAGAATATGCTAAAATTTTAGAAAACTTACCTCAAATCACAAGCAAATTTATCTATGCTATCAAGATTGGTAGAATATTTTGTGTATTAATTTCTATATCTCATGCTCTTGTTGTAAAGGAATATCAAAGTGCTGCTGGATATCAAGTTTTCCATAACATATAAGTATATATATACAATGTAAAAAAATTAAAAAGAACAAGTCCATGTTTAACGTAAAGAGAAAATTCAATTTTGATGTAAAATATATTTAGATGCTCAGATTAATAAGTACGACGCATAAATTATGCTATTTCAAATAAGGAAAAGATTTGTATTAGTTCGTTATAATTCCCCCCTAAGCAACGACCTCTTCCTTCTGCCAAATTAGATCTTTGGTAATTATAGGTTTTTTTGGTAGGAAGTATTGTAACATGTTATAGCCAAAAAAAGATTTCTCTTGATGGTAATTATTTTTTTTTTGTAAATAATAATATCATTAGTGTTTATATATGTTTATAATTTTACTGCCAAAAGTAATTTATTACAAAAATAGTTAAATAATAATTCGAAGAAAATAGTAAATGACAATTTTGTCTATTATTATGTCTTTTAATGAATGGCAAAAAGTTCAAATTACTTTTTAATGGTCTTCTCACGTTTAATATATTTTAGATGTAAATGTAGATTGTAAATGTAGACGTAGATGTAAATATATCTAGATTTTAACTATTTATTGCAAAAGATATGATCAAACACAACTCAAATTACTTTAAATAGTTGTGCAAATTATCCTATTTTAGGAGTCATTGCTAATCGAGATGTTCGAAATATTAATTATAGTCTAGCCTTCTATATATTTTAGAAATCTAATAAATTTTATAAAAATAATTAAATAACAATTTGAGGTCATTTAATTAAGTACAAAGATTTCAAAGCACTTCAAACTATTAAAAACGGAAACATAAAAAGAATTGTCTTATGTATGAAGAAAAAGTATTTAGAAAAATTGAAAAGAACTTCAAAGTTTCAATTTAGATTTTTATGTTTAAAAATATATCTAAATTTTAATTGTTTATTGCAAAAATTATGGAAAACACAAGTCTAACTCCGATTTTAACTTTAAAAATTTCAAATAACATCACATACTTTTCTCAAGCAACTATAAAATCCTTGGACATATATTGCTGCATATACCCATTAAACACAACCTCTTTAAGATTCATCAATAACCACTGACACTTAGGAAGTCATATAAATGTGTCAGATATAGATATAATAATAGTATAATTGGAAGAAATAAGTGAAAAGATGATTTGTCTATTATGGAGACCTTTAATGAAACAAAAGGTTTAAATCACTTCTCTAAGGAATTTCATACTTTTAATATATCATAGATATAAATGCAGCTATGTACACATAATAATTTCTGATTTTTGTATACATTTGTTACTCACCAAAGTCCTCTTAAAAATTATGTTATTACTTAAATCAATAAGGACTAACTTGAATATTTTATTAAATAATTCTGAAATTAAAATAAATATAATTTTAACCGAACATCACAAATAATTTAAATGTCAATCATAAAACACGTTATCATATTGAACATAAACCAAAATTAAATCCGATGACCACTTACAATATAAAAATGTCGATGAAAATTATAGAAAATAAAGTTAAGAAATTCTCAGAAACAAAAATTATCAATTTGTAAGTGTGGATTCTTTCGACATGGGAACAATAGTTTTTTCTTCGCATTTCTTTTTCAAAAATTATTTTTTCTTCTTCTGCCTGTAATTATGAAGAAAGAAGAAGAAGTGAGAACTTTAGGTCCAAAGAAAATAAGAACATACATATCATCAATTGAGTATCAACCAACAGAATGCCTTACACTTAATCATACAACCACACACTTTACACCACCAAAACCCTAGAGCCACCACTATAGTCAACATATTAGAGTTTGAATTTATCAAGCAACTGGGCAGAGAGTTGACATCCAGTAATTGCAACCATAGAACTTCAATTTAACCAAAAATAAAACTTATAAGGTACTACATAAACTGTAAAAATATAACAAAACTTATCCTCCGTAATAAACTATGTTTTCTTCTCAATTTAGGCATTTAAGATTAGTTTGTAAATATAGTCATACTTTAAGATCCATCCATCTCTAAGTTTCGATCTATGTTATCATGACATTGGTTGGTGCATTCACCCTGGCAACACCAAATCAACCACTTTAATGACCTTAAAAGAGATATTAGGTAAAATTTTATGCTATATTGATCTTGACTAAGCTAACAAAAGATACTACATGAATATAATTTTTTTGGGTACCCAATTAGAAAATGTAAAGCCCGTAGAAAAGGTATATTGAATAATTTAACGCTTAGTCATAAAGGTGTCAAACGGGCCGGGCTGACCCGGCCCGGCCCGGCCCGTATCTATAAACCGGACCGGTTTGACCCGGCCCGGAAAGCCCTAGGGCTTTAGGGTACCGGGTCCCGGTCCGGTTTTTTAAAAAAATTGGGCCCGGTTAACCCGGCCCGGACCAACCTGGTCCAGGCCCGCCGGTTAACCGGCCCGGCCCGGCCCGGTAACCGAAAAAAAAAAAAAAAAAAAAAAAAAAAATTCTGTTGGGCCAAACTAGCCGTTGGCCCAACGGTAATATTACCGTTTTTGGGTCCAAACGGCTAGTTTGGGCCCATTTCATTAAAAAAAAAAAAAATATATATATAAAATATTTTTTAATCCTCAAAATAAATCTATAAATACCCTACAACTTCAAATCATTTCTCACACAATTTTCCAATCTCTCAAATCTCATTCTCTCTCAAATCTCAATTCTCAATTCTCAAATATTCAATATATTTAATTTCTTAAAGTGTTCACTTTAATTTTTTATTTTTTCGTTTACAAAGTAAGAGCGGAAGTTTCTAAAGTCGCAATCTTCGGATACTTCCCAAATTTGGTATTGTCGTTCCATCTCTTACGTTTAATTTTTATTTATTGTATTAATTGTTTAATATTTAATTTTGTTATATTTGTGTATTTTGAATATTTTTAGTTTAATTTAATTTATATTATGGATAAATTAAAAAACCTCGCTGCTAAAGGTGTTAAAAATTTTTGTCCCGGAAGCGGTAGTGGTAGTAAAAAGCGAATTATTAGTGGTAGAGGTAGTTCAAGTAATAGATATACCCGTGTGCCTTCGCCTCCGGTACCGCTTGGTACACCTTTTGAGGAAGAAATAGGTGTAGGTGCTCACGATATGGATTATGTAGAATTTCAAGAAAATTACGGTATAGAAGAAGAAAATGAAGTAGATGCAGTTAATGTAGACGAAGATGATGAAAATATTGCTGAAACACCCGCAGTAGGACATGCTAACGTTAGATCTGAATCAGTTAATCTCCCTTCCCGTCCTCCCAGTGCCCCAAAACCCCGTAAAAGAACTAGTATTGCATGGCAATTTTTTGAACGTATATCAGATAGTGAGGTGCAGTGCAATATTTGTCAACAAATATATAAGCATAGAAGTGGCGGTAAGCAAGGGGGTACGGGTACGTTAATGAGACATATAGCTGAAGATCACAAAAGAGAGTTAAATATTGCAAAAGGTGGTGGGGATGTTGGTGGGTCAACGCAAACTAGAATGGACCCAACAACCGGTCAAGTAGCGAAAAAGTATAATAAATTGAGGGACCGGGAAGAAATAGCTAAAATGGTAGCTGTGGGTTGTTTGCCTTTTACTTTTCCTTCTTCTGATGCTTTTATCCGTTATATACAAGCAATTTATAATCCTATGTTTAATGGTATTCCTAGAACTACTTGTCGGTCTGATATTTTTAAACTCCATTCACAATATTGTTTTTATTTATCAACATTCTTAAAAAATATTCAATGTAGATTGGCCCTAACTTCTGATCTTGGTCGTGCTGTTAATAAAAATGATTATTTAACTGTTACTTGTCATTGGATGGATAGTAATTTCATAATGCAAAAACGTATTCTTGCTTTTTTATATGATGAAGATCGCAAGCATACTGGACAATTTATTTTTGATTCTATTATTAAAATTGCCGGATATTATGGTATAGAAAATAAAATTTTATGTATTGCTTTTGATAATGCTTCTAACAACAAGAATGCTATAACAAAAATAAAATCTACGTTATCTCCACCCTTTCCTGAAATTTTCCATATTAAGTGTGCATGTCATATCTATAATTTAATTGTAAAAGATGGTCTTGACTTTTTTGAGGTTTATATTGAAAAAATTCGTCTTGCCGTAGGTTTCATTCAAGGAAATAATCGTAGAGCGAGAATTAAAGAATTTAAAGTTAAATGTCAAGAAAATGGACTTACACCGATTTTAATGCCTGAGGAAATTGATATTAGATGGAATTCTACGTATGAATTTTTAAAAACTTGTTATAAATATAGAATTCCTATTACACTCACTTTTAACCAACACTGTGGTTCTTTTGCTGATTCTGCTGATTGCATGTTACATAATTCTGATTGGGTTATAATTAATGATCTTGTTAAATTTTTAGAAAAATTTTATGTAGCTACGGTTGAATTTTCCGGTGCATACTATCCTACAGTTTGTAATATTTTGGCATATATAGCCGATATTTCTGGTTTGCTCCAACAATATAAAAATAAAGAAGGTTATAAAGAAGCTGTTGGCGCTATGTTTACGAAATTTAAAAAATATTTCTTCCCGATTCCCCCTATTTACATGATTGGTGCTATTTTAAATCCTTGCATGAAATTTAATCATATGTGTCACTTTAGTACGCTTATTTATACTAACTTAGAAATAAATACTAACCGTGAGTCTGAACAAGAGCAGCCTGATTTGTGGACGGCTACGGCTGATGCAAAAGATTATATAGACAAATTATATAATCACTATGCTGATTTATTTGATTCAGCCGTACCTACAAATATCAGTTCAACTGTCGCTCCTCATCCTCCCGAGGAGCCATCATCTTCTAAAAGGTCGGCACATAGTGGTTTTCCTGATTCGTTTTATGATTTATCTTGTTGGAACAGTGTGGATGACAGAGCTTACACATCTACTTATCGGGAGGAGCTGAAATATTATCTGCGGACGCCACCAGAGGATCGCAGACGACGGATCAACTCGCTGGATTGGTGGAGAAATAATGAATCACAATATCCTGTACTTTCAAGATTAGCCAGAGATATCTTGAATGTTCCAATGTCAACCGTTGCATCAGAGAGCGCCTTCAGTCAGGGACGACAGCAGCTTGGAGACAACCGACACTCATTGGGAAGCAACGCAATGAATGTTTTAGTTTGCCTTAGAGACTGGATTAGAGCAGAAAGAAGAAACCAAGGAATGGAACCAGAGCCAAGCGACGACCTCAAACTTGAAGAAATAATGACTTCACGGGAGAACTCAACAGAATCAAGTCCAATGCATGGGTTTGCCCCCGTTGACTTCGACTATCCTATGCAAATTCCAATTAATATTAACATGCATGAGTTGGAAAAAATGATGCATAATTTATAGATTTTTCATTCATGTAAATTATAAATTTTGGATCATTTTGCAATCAATAAAATTCCACAAATTCATTCACTCCTTAGTTGTTGTTTTTTATTTTTTTTTATTTATCAATTTAAAGTTTTAATATCTTCTATAGAAGTGTATATTTAATGTATACATTATATATATCTTCTATAGAAGTGTATATTTAATGTATACATGTGTATATATCTTTTATAGAAGTGTATATTTAATGTATACACGTGTATATATCTTCTATAGAAGTGTATATTTAATGTATACATTATATATATCTTCTATAGAAGTGTATACTTAATGTATACATTTGTATATATCTTCTACAGAAGTGTATATTTAATGTATACACGTGTATATATCTTCTACAGAAGTGTATATTTAATGTATACATGTGTATATGTTTTATAAATTAGTATATAAGTATATCTATAAATATTGTAATGTATATATAATGTAGTATATTTTATAAGTAGTAGTGTATATACATTGAATGGTGCATAAACACGTGTATATATCTTCTATAGAAGTATATATTTAACGTATACATGTGTATATGTTTTATAAATTAGTATATAAGTATATCTATACATATTGTAATGTATATATAATGTAGTATATTTTATAAGTAGTAGTATATATACATTGAATGGTGCGTATACATGTGTATATATCTTCTATAGAAGTGTATATTTAACCTATACATGTGTATATGTTTTATAAATTAGTATATAAGTAGATCTATACATATTGTAATGTATATATAATGTAGTATATTTTATAAGTAGTAGTATATATACATTGAATAGTGTGTATACACGTGTATATATCTTCTATAGAAGTATATATTTAACGTATACATGTGTATATGTTTTATAAATTAGTATATAAGTATATCTATACATATTGTAATGTATATATAATGTAGTATATTTTATAAGTAGTAGTATATATACATTGAATGGTGCATAAACACGTGTATATATCTTCTATAGAAGTGTATATTTAACCTATACATGTGTATATGTTTTATAAATTAGTATATAAGTATATCTATACATATTGTAATGTATATATAATGTAGTATATTTTATAGGTAGTAGTATATATACATTGAATGGTGCGTATACACGTGTATATATCTTCTAAGAAGTGTATATTTAATGTATACATTGTATATATCTTCTATAGAAGTGTATATTTAATGTATAGATTGTGTATATAGCGTATATATAGTGTATATTTGACCGGTTTTTATCCGGTTTTGACCGGTTTTGACCGGGTTTGACCGGGTTTTAGCGGGTTTGACCGGATTGGGTTAAGTGGGCCGGTTCCGGGTGGGTTTTATTTTTTTTACTGTGCGGCCCGGCCCGGCCCGGCCCGGTTAAGGCCAAAAACGGCCCGTAACCGGCCCGGAACCCGGTAAGAGAGAGGGGGCCGGTTCCGGGTTGACCCGGCCCGGCCCGTTAGACAGCCTTACTTAGTCAATCATCACTGAGTGATTCTCTTAGTTGAAAAAATTTACATGATCCACATATAATAGTTATACCTTTGTCGCACACATTCTTTGTAATACAGAGGTCTCATAGTATATCAATAGATATTTCTATCTCACCATTCTAGCCTTCTCACCATTAAAATAGAGAATGATCATCTGAAATCACAATACTGAATCACATCAACTTCGATATAATATAGATTTTCTCCATTTATAGACATAGTCAAGATGTCATACATTAAAGAATATGAACTTAAAAGGAAAATATAAATCTTTTTTGAAAAAAAAGACGAACAACAATTCGAGTGGCTTTCTCTATAAAACAAACATGAGAAATATATATATATATATATATATATATATATATATATATATATATATAACAAATTATAAACATATACTTGATCAATAGCGAGGTAAGAATTAGAGAATGATCTAGCAACACTTTTGCCTCATCCATTAACGTTATTCCTACAAAATATAAAGCTAAAATAACTTAAAACGGATGAAAGAGAGGTGAATGTTTATAAAACACAAACATAAGTAAATCAAATAAACTTCACTAACTAAAATAAATTATAACCAACTAAAAATAAACAACAATACTAAAAATTTAAAAACTCAATTTTTTAAACGATGATAACAATAAGTTGTGAGAAAATATTGATTTGTTGACATAAGCTCAGCAGATCACGAATGAAGACTACATATAATTACGAATCTTTTCTTTTACAAAGTATCAAATACAAGAATTCTAAATATATTCACTTGCAGAAAAAAAGTTTTTTAGAATCCTAAAACACGGTGCATAGTTTAATATATATTAACGTACAAAGTGGTGCATTAGGGGGGAAAAACCGATCAATGCATTAAGGGGAAAAAACCTATCAACACTAAATTTATTTTTCATACGGTATATATTAGGAGTCCTTTTTATATTAGGAGTCTTTTTCTAATATTCGTTTCCATATATTTTAGGACTCATATATTTATTTACTTACTTATTTATTTATTTATTTATTTATTTAATTCTATATATTTATTTTAATTTTGCAAGTCATTAATTTAATAAAGTAATAATTGAAGGAAAATAGTGAAAAGACGATTTTGTTTAAAGCGAATACTTTTAAAGAAGGGAAAAAAGTTCAAACAATATTTCTAACGTTTTCATATATTTTGGGACTCTCATATTTATTTATTTTCCATATATTTATTTATTAAGATTATTTCCATATATTTAATAAAATAATAATTGAAGAAAAACAGGTGAAAAGACGATTTTGTTTAAAGGAGAGACTTTTAATGAAGGGTAAAAAGGGCAAACGCCAATTATAAGGGCCTTCACACTTTTAATATAATAGAGATATGAATGAAATGAAAGAAAAATAAAAATAATCCATATTTAGTTAGTTCCTTTCTTTGAGGAAAAAGTTATGAATTTCTATAATTGAGATTTTACAACAATACAATTGTATCCATAATGTAATTTTTAAACAAAGTCCTTTTTAGAGGAAATTATTCTCCTTATAATTTTTAGTTTTTTTTTTATATTAGTCATATGAAGGTCAATTGACCAAATTAATTTAATATATTACAAGTCTTTTTATAATTCTCATTGTTATCATCCTTCAAGATTTCTTTGTCAACTTTTACATGATACTATGTTGTTGTAATTCTTATAACATGCTCATAATTTAAGATCAATCAAATTCTAAGGCACATCAAGATCTTGGGACTCACTGGATGACATAGTTCGCGTAAACATTGCTAAAATTATCATGTTGTTAGCTTTGGTAGATGACTTTGAACTTTCTTTCACACAACTTTTAGGTTGTCATCTTCTACTTTATCATAATTATTTATGTTGTTGTTAATTTGTAGCAAGTAGTTGCTTTATATTATTATGATTATATATAATATAGTTTGTTTGTCCTTTAAACTATTGTTTAAATTATGTTTTATTGTATCAACACTGATATAATTGACTTTTTGTATCTGGTGAAATTTTGTTCACAACATTTAATTTTACTCAATTGTTGGTATGATGGCGAGTTATCATATTTATTTTTTTACGTTATTTTTTTAAATGCTCAATAATATAACATACATAGAGTCTTCCGCCGCTTGAGGAAAAATGTGAGAGGATCGATGCCAAGCAGAAGTGGGGTTAAAACCACCAACAACACTTACATAGTATCGTAGGCTTGAAAAGCTGGATAGTTTGTCTTCCTTCCCTTACCAACATTTTCAATCCAAGCCGAAATAGGAAATGCCACAAGCACCAGTAGGCCCGGTCATTTATTGAACGTTTGTAAGGTCCGATATTCATTCTTTACTCTTTATTCAATTTTAAAGTCTTAAATATTAATAGTTTTACATAATTCAAATAAGGAAAGATTTATTGATCAAAGTTTTAGTTGATTTCAAAGTCTTTAAATTAGAATAATAATTAAATAATAACTATTTGAGAACATCAGTAAATTACAATTTTGTCTATTGTAAAGTCTTAGTAAAAAAAAAAAAATTCAATCAACATTTTAAAGAACCTTCACACTTTTGTTGTCTTATATTATGTTTCTTATTATATCAACTTGTTCAAACTTGAAGTTGCATGATATTTAAGATGATTTTGAGAAAGAGGCAGAGAAAAAAATAAAGTTTGCAGATTTAGAGATGAAATTTTCAGATTTTAATTCAATTTTTATTTACCTTCACAAATGAATAAATGTCCTTTAATGAGGAAACTGCTACTCAAAAATTCTCTTCTTCAAGTTTAAGATACGAGTTCCTTGATTTTTCACCTCAAATATGTTAAATATAAATATAATTGTTGTTAAGTTTTACAAGAAAAAAAATACATTTTTACTGTTATTTTCTTTTTTTTGGGGCTAAATTATCGGGTAAGAGTTTTTATTTTATTTTAGCATATATACTATTTATTTGGCTACAATTTATAAGTTGAATTAATGAGATCTAGTCACGATCCAAAATGGATACGTGATGGCACTTGTCAAATCCAACAAACAAGTAAGTCTAATCTCTCCCCCTGAATACATAATTTAAGAAGAAAGAAGGAAAAACAAAAGAACGAGTAATCCCAAATATATGTATATATAATTATGAGATATGAATCTCAAAGATACATTTCATATCTAGTTGTCATCAATACAAACCTCAAAATATAGAATAATAACAATAGCTAAAACATCTTAAATGTGGGTAAACATAAGATAATAAAAAGAGATCCAGATAGGCTTGGAGTCCGTCAGCACTACCTCGATCTCTGCAATGTCAATACTGGAAGAAAATAATTTGCAAGTTGCTACTCGGTCCAATATCTGCATAGGGTGTAGAAAAACCAAAAAAGGCAAAGAGAAGCAAGGGTGAGTACGAAACTAAATGTACTCAATAAGCACCACCGATAACTAACTCTAATCCAAATCGATGATGAGAACCACCATCCCAACTACCTAAAGTTTCCCTCTATCAATCTGTATCACACGATTACCTCCTTTCAACCTATCAGGGTAACCCAACATAATGGTCAATAGATTCACCAAAAATAGGGTAGGTATACTAACCTAGGTAAGACAATATTATTCAGTATATTAAACAACAAGGAAACTAATTATAATCAATCCAATAATATGGGAAGAAAATAGGGAGAGAGTGCACATATATGTAAGTGTATCTCATACTAGCAACAGGGACTACACAACTATTTCTCCTAGCAAGCCTCAGTCATACCCTATGTCTCAAATATTCCAACCTCCAAATCAGTATATGATGATATAGGATAATGTAATGAAGTAAAATGAATGCTCCAATACAATATCACAAACAAGGTCCTAACATAGAAATACAGTACAAGAGTAAATACTAACACAATATCAAATCATACCAAGGATGATAACGCAATGCAAATGACGCAATGCAATATAGTGACAATGGTGAAATATTTTGAAAGTTATCGTATATGTATAACTTTTTGTGTACATCCACCAAACTCGCAGCTACCAAGTAGGATCCATGGGGGTTTCACAACCTATATACTCATATAATCTTAATCTCATGTCCCAAATCAACTTTACTAGTACATCCCTCAGTATAGGTGTTTTATAAGGTGTCCCACTTTCTTATAAAGTACAAAATGTCTTTGTGATACCAATATCTCATGAATATGCATGTGTGATATGAAGATGTAATGCTCATAACCAAACAGTATGAAGATCAAAATCCATTCAATACACGTTTAAGCAAGCTCAAAATTAACTTAATGTACCAATAATTCATGCTATATGTTTTCACTTGGCATCTCCAGAATAAATAGTCATGTAGTAATCAATATTATTATTTCCAACACCTCACAAGGGCATCTCTATAATGATAATGTAATTAAATGATCAAATAAGGCCTACAATGTCAAGTTAAGCCCTCACTCGGCTGACACAATGATATATAAGACATTTTAATGCATTGATAATACCTATGATGATATGCACAAACATGACCAATGACATTAAGTCATACCCCCCACCCATTGTCATAATAATATATCCTCTTAAATAAATAAATAGTATGCATATAAGCCCCTACTGCGAAATACGATTATAAATAATTACTCAAGTCCTTAATTATATTCACATAAGCCCCACACGGGCAATATAAAATAAACAAGAATCCCATTAATAATAAATTACGAACTACACAAAACTATATCGTTCTATACATGAAGTTTCATCAATAATTACAAGTATATTCATACTTTATGTATTATCTAAAGGCTCAATCATTCTATCAATAATGATGATAATAAATAATTTCCCCATAATAAGAACCACAACCATCTCAATAAAGTCTTCTAACAAGATTAAAAGCTCTAAATTAGGCAATTTAATAGCAATTATTCGAGAGCACTAGGTTATCTATCTACATTCTACTCTAAGGATAATTGTAAGTGGAAAGACTAACTAGGATAAACAACTACATAACTGCAATCCATCAAGGACTCCGATGCCCCCGTAAAGATTCTCGACATTTCATCTAAGTGTGACCCTCAATCCTAAATGACACACAAAATAAAACAAAAAAACATACAATATATAAACACTTTAAAAAAAGTTAAACGTACATCTCAACTTTCCTTAAATGAAGATCCACAAGTCCAAGCACCATCCAAATTCCCAACTAGAAGCTCGGCTCCCTCGAATCAACAACTAATATGTCCAATCTACTCAAAAATGACATCTATAAGACAAAATAAAACTAATGATACCCATATTGATCCTATTTAAGAAGGGTCCAAAATAGGTTCAAAAAATGAATTTAAAAATAAATGAGGTAAAATTAGAATTTTATTTAACTAATATATTCCTCAAGGTTATAGGATTCTATAATTGAAAACCCATTAAAAATGAGTTAAAAATAAGGTCTATATCAAAGAAAACTATTTTAAAGCTTTCTTAGTACCCTACAATCACATGGTCATTAAGACCAACCTTCACATCAGCAAACATGAGTTTCCAGTATCAGTCTTTTGGGAATCACACCTTCATGGTCAGCTAACACAACCCCCATTAATCCTAATTTAAACATTTAACACATAACCCATCCACCAATTTTTGGAGTCAATTATTAAGGCATTGTTAAGTGGTATCATCATACCGACAATAGTTTGCAAGCAATGTCATTAGCCAACTCTTTGAGGAATCCTACATACCTCGTATACTCCATTATTAAAATTACTTGGGGGATTATTTCGTACCCCACACGGTTTTCTAGAAAATTATTTCACTTGAGGGAGTCCATTGTACCCCACAAGATTTCCAAAACCATACTTAACCATATTCTCATTCATGTAATACATTAGTTTTAAAGAAATAAGTCAAGCCAATTGATAAATCACATTTCAAAACCAATTACACAAGTGGGTTGGGGTTCTTATCAATTTCAATACCCAAATCCATTTATTTGGGGAATCCATGTACCCCTTAATTCATCACCATTCCCATGCACCCCAATGAGTGTACAAACCAACAATTTAATGCATAATAGTTCAATACCAATCCTGGGAAAGCATTCAAATAATTTATATCCAAAACCCTCAACCCATAGTTCAAACCCAACATCAAAACCATGTGAATAATAAAACAATTTCATGCTATTAAGAAAATAAGAGTGTAGGGAAATAAATACATGCCTTAGACATATGAGAATTGTAAAGTAATTTAGAACTTGGAACCTGAAAGATAAATTTACGATAAAACCCTTAAGCTTTTCTTGGGTTTCGTGTTTGAGGGTGAAATAATAGCTTTTGTGTTGTGAAAACTGATAAAAATAGGTTCATATAGCATTTAAAGGTCATTTATAGGTGAAAATACCTTATTACCTCTTATCCTAAAGGAAATAAAATAAGACAACATGACTTTTATATAGCGGCGTGGCATGGATCTTATTGAAAAGGCTAACCTCCATGCCATACTGCTTATCATGGAGATCATCCTCCGTGACATGCTGAAATCACAGACCCTCACTAGTTCCTCACGAAAATGCTCATAACTTTTTGCTCAAGTATCAGATTAAGGTAAAATCGGATATATTGAAAAGAGGACTCAGTTATCTTAAATTTGATGGGTCTTGAGACCCAAATACAATATATTCTAGATATTATACACGTTCAAATTTGAACCTGGTAGAATCGAATACCAAACTTTGGTTGATAATGAAAGTTCTTAACTCAACTGCATCTAAGTGTTTTCTATGAACATTATTCCCCTCAGAAGTACTTTACTCACTAGGTAAATGATCATGACACTTACATTTATATAGAAATAATCGTATTTGAGTTTATACACATAGGAATAATGGTTCAAATGCTAGCTCAAAAATGCGGGGTGTTACAGTTGAAAAATACTTGAATAAACTACAAACATTAATGATTTGTTGTTTTCCATAAGTCACAAAAATTGTGTCCAATAACTAATAGTTCACAATGATATTAGCTATAGTGATCACAACTTTATTTTGAATTCATCACTAATTTATAATAGTACAAGATTAACTCTGAGTTTCCAAGAAAAATCAAAGCATTAATTTTAAATTTTTAGGATAAAACTCCCATCTTATGAAAACTTTTGACTATCGGTCAATTAAATCATGATCATCTTAATTAACACCATATTTTCTGTTGGATTCGACCCTAACCTTTGTTGGGTTATATATTTGACAACGACCACTTGCACTTCTCTAAAGGAAGTTGTAGTTTGGGCGTATCAAGTAACTCTTTGTTTAGGTCTCGATTCTTTCAGATTTATTTTGGGTTACTGGGTGGATTTTATGAAAAATAAAATGATAGGCATGGACCCTACACTTATTTAAAATGATGTAGGATTAAAGTTTTGATGGTTCCATTGATTTTGGATTGTTGAATTTATTATGGTAGCATAATTTGTTTGCCTCACGAGTTCTGTGTGAATCTTGAACACTCGGTCAGAGTCCATTTTGGACTTAGAAAATCTGGTGCATAGAACTATCTAGTGAAACCACTTAAGTGGACATTTGGTTGCTTAAATGGTGGTCGTGTAAATGACCCGGGGATTACTTAAATGATCTCCCTTGGACCCATCCCAACTAATTAAGAGATAGCCTTGCCACTTAAACAGAGGTTGCTTAAGTGGTACTTGACCATTTAAGTGAAGGCAAGATATTTATTGTGGTTTTGATGGTCCCATTAAGTTTGAAATGTCAAAATTAGTATGGTAGAATAATCTTTTTGCGCGGATGGGGTTCTGAACGAATTTCGAACACCCTTTCAGAGTCTTTTTTGGACTTAGCAAATTTCGTGCATGGCACCATTTGGTGCAACTTCTTAAGTAGAAATTTGGTCACTTAAAGTGATAGTCCTATAAGCAACCAGGGTATCACTTAGGCAATTTCCCTTAGACCTACCCCGACTGCTTAAGCGATGGCCTTATCGCTTAAGTGGAGGTCACTTAACCGTTACTTGTGTAATGACTTGATTCTTTAGTGATTTTTATGAATTATTCATTTTTGTGTGATTTGACCATTTTACCTTACCTTGTGGTTGATTTATGGTTATTTTAGGGTATGGAGATGATTGGCACAAGTTCCAATGCATTTTGGTGTAATTTATGCAAGTTTGTGGTTTTTGGTGGTTAAAAAGACTTTATAGTTGACTTTGATCAACATTTGTTGTTCTGTGCATTGAATGGCAAAACAGACTATGGTAGTATATCCAGACCATTTATTTTAGATTTGTAACATGGTTGGTGTGGTTTTAAGGCTTTTGCACCTCATTTTGATCATTGGTCTGAAAAGTTGAAAATTAATATTTTTTTTTGAAAATCTACTATCACCATTGAGTCTAGAGCATTGAATTTGATGGGTAGCATAGTTTATTTATGTTCTCGAGATTTTGAATAAATTCTAATAGATCAGCAGAGACTTGTTATTCTCTGAGTATTCAGCTGATGCAACACTCAGCTGGTGCATCTACTTAAGCAGACAACCAATCATTTAAGTGACCTAGATTCGCCAGCAAGTATCGCTTAAGCATCCTTGGGTTCGCTTATACGAGTGTCTCTTAAGCGACACTTGGAATATTTTATAATCATGTGCATCCATGATGAGTCTCACTTTTGCGATACTTGGACACTTAAGCAATGATTGCTTAAGCGGCCCAGTGTCCACATAAGTGATGCCTGGGTAGTTTAAATACCCTATTTTTTGATTTTTCACTATTTTTGACACTTGGAGCTTTGAGTTTTAGATTTTTTGGGCAATTTCTTCCATTTTCAGGCTTGGGTAAGATCCAAATCTCTATTTCAATTATTTTTCTTCAATTCATGTCATTTAAAGCTTGTTAAGTCTCTATTTCAAAAGTGGAATTTGGGAATTTGGCTCGAAAGGCCTAAATTAGGAATTCTTCAATTCAAACCCCAATTTCAACCCATTTTCACTTTGGGTTTCTTCTATGGGTTCCTTTAATGGGTAATATATATTTGAACTAAAATTCTAATTTTACCTTTTTTTTTTCAAAAACTCATTTCAGGGGTCCGTTTTGACCCCGACCTAGAAATGGGCAATATGAGTATCACTCGCTTTCTTTTGATACGTAGATTCTATATTTGTATATTTTAGTAGATTTTGAGTCGTTCGTAAGGAGAAGCTTCAATGTTAAAGGATTTTTGATCCAATTTTCTTCATTAGAGGTAGGTTATGGATTACCTTTCTTTAGACTGGGTTGGGTAGTTAATACTGATATAAATTATGTTATGGGTGTGGGAACTAATCATGAAAATGGATTTATTATTATTTTGTGCTCGTGTGGAGGTTTATACTGTTATTTTGTGCTTGTGTGGAGGTTTGTATTGTTATTTGGTGGTTTTGTGACATTATTTTCTATGTGTGACCATGTGGTGTCTTATATGATGTTATTGGCTTGGTATTTATGTAATTGGTTGTCTTCCTCTTGGTGGAAAACTATCTAAGTTAGTATTTGTATGGTATTGGATGATATATTATTGTATATCTTATTCTATTGGTTTATGGACTATATTGTATCATGGATGGTCGACATATTAAGTGGATTTATGGCTCATATGGTTGGTATATTGGTTGGATTTGGAAATTCTCATCCTGGTTGGTTGTGAGCATTACATCCTCATATCATATACATTTATGAAACATTAGAACCACCGTTGAAATACTAGCTTCTTCTGATTGAAAATGTGATATATTTCAAAATCCTCCGTCGACGTATATTCCAGAGATGAGTTATAGATACTAGATTGGTATTGATTATTGGATTGTATATGGTTTGATGACCCCCCCATGGGTCCTACCTTGGGAGCACAACTCAACTGATATATATGGAGGTTGTGGGACAACCTTGTGCATTACATCATTATCTTTATTGTATTTCATATATTGTGCACATTCTGTGTTGTATTTTTGTTCTTAACTTGATATCTATCTATTATGCTTCTTTCTCGTACTTGTCTTTGGTATATGAGTATATTCTAGAACTATTAGTGGAGGCTGTATGGGCTATCATTTAAGATTTTTTCTCATTGCAGATGATGTGCCCATAGTGTGTATTTTATTTACTTTATTTTCTACTTTGCTTAGTAGGCCTATGCTACCTATTGAGTACAAGTGGATTGTACTTACCCCTACTGTACCTTTTCAGTGAATATCCAGGTATGAGTGCACCATACGGTATCTAATTCGACTAATGATTGGAGTATTTTTGAGGTAGTGGTCGGTTTATATTTTTGGAGTTGATCTACTACCTCCTCTTATTTAGCTTATGTCTTGTTTTTGTATTCAGAGATAGATTATGTTCCTTTTGGACTAACCCTCACCCATCACTCAATTTAGCAAATAAACTTCTAGTGGGTATTTCATCAAACACATAGTGTGCACTAGTGTATGGAAACAAGAATTTTGCAATTTAGCATTTGAAACAAGACACACATTCAAAAATCTTCATCCCCAAAACCACATTCTACCAAATTAAGCTCAAATGAATTAAATTCAAACCAAAAGAAATCATAGAATGTGATCATCATATGTATTTTAAAGGTCATACCTTGTAAGCTTACTTAAGAGAGGAAAATGATAAAATGAAAGTCCAATATACTTATTTGGGGCTTCATTATTGAGGTACCCATTCTAACTTGTACTATCACCCATAAACACCCAAAAACAATCTAAAAATTGAACCTAAAACATTAGAAAACATCAAGAAAAATACCTTGGGTTGCCTCCCAAGACGCGCCTTAGTTAAAGTCGTGGCATGACATTTTTTGGCTATCATTTATGTCTCAATTTAGAGGATTTAAACCGGAGGCCCAACTTTAGATCAATACATCTTTGAGATACTTTGGAAAAAGGTGAGGGCACAACGATACATATTCTATCTCGCCACTTTCTAAACTTGAATCTTTTACCTAACTTCACATCAAACTTCATTGTAGGCTCCTTGGGTATTGGTGCAAAAATAAAAAAACAACTTGTCAAATATTGGATTTTGAACTTATTGGCCTTTAAGTGAGGGACTTTATTTCTCCCTTTTGGAATGAAGAACTCTAAAATATAAGGATTTTGTACCTTATCTCCCAAATTCATAATATGCTCGGTTGGTTTGACTTTCATCACATCCACCAAGCATAATGTCAAAAAATAGTTGGAATAAGGCCGTCTTCCTAATTTCGAAGTTGTATTCTTCTTGACATTCTCACCCCAAAATGAACTAGAGCCTTCCCTAAGGATTCTCTTGGTTTTTTCTTTCGACGCTACTACTATTTCCTCAATCTTGGAACCCTTCACTATTTTTAGTTCGGTTGGTTGGCAAATCACCAAGAAATCTTCAACGTCAAGATCACCATAAACCACATGGCTTGATATCTCTTCTTGATCTACCTTATTTTAAATATTGGGCATATTCATGGTATTTGAAAGATCGTTCTTCTTACCCATTTCTTCTATCTTGTTAATCTCCCTTTCTAATGCCTCATTGGATTGATGCACATCCTCTTCCATTGTATTACCCAATCCAGAAGAGTTTGAAGCATTGCTTCGACACATTGTATCCGAAACATTGTTCTTCCATTATCCCATCTTGAGACCTATCAAACTTATAAGAAGAACTAGTATTTTTGTTGGCATAATGAGGGGAAGGGGAATTTGGAAAATCACTCCAACGTTCATCCCGACCACTACACAAAGAACAATCATACTCCCAATAGGATTGAGATATTGCACACATCTCTTTCTGGGGAGCATATATACAATCTCGCCAAAAGTGGGGTCCATCACAATATGGACATGGATCATCAAGATAAGATTTTCAACCACCAAACTCATATTCATTCACAAAAATCTACCTAACACAAGAAAAAAATAAAACCACAGACAAATATTTACAAGTTTGAATCAAAGAAAGTAAGCTAAAATTCTAAACTAACTTAATACGCCAAATTATTCCCCGGCAATGACGCTATTTTTGATAACACTCTACTTACACATTGATTTAAGTGAAATACGATCATTGTCAATATAAACCCAATAAGAGTCAGGAATAAATCCACGAGGAACAATGTGAATGGTGATCGAGAAAGTTCGAAATGGAAGTTACTTGCTAATTAAAACCTAGGGTATAAATATTTGGGGGGTTTGAAACATTTTTGAAAAGTATACCAATTTTAAGGCTTTTAAAAGTCTAACTGGAGGTTAAGAATAATTAAAGTATAATTAATTAGTCATGGATCTTGGGGCTATGCTTTAATAGAGACAAGTAGTGTGTGGGTACATGAAAATCAACTTCAAATATTAGTTAAAGCATGAGCGGGTAGGTTCGGTTAGGGATTTCAATACTATCCTTTCAACAAAGTACCAATCTATCACCCACAGATTCTTTCAAATTCCTCTTGGGTGTGGTCAACCAATCATCACAAAGCCTCAATTAGGCATCCCTATTTCTAGGATGATGCCCAAGATATATCAATTTCATAATTTATCCTTATTTTTAAGACAATAAAAAGGGGATAACCATTATTTATCTTATTGTTCACAGATGCTCATATCACCTACTTCCCTCTTTCAAAGATGATGTAGGATCTAGACTACCTACGTCCCTCTTTCAAAGATGATGTGGGGTTTAGGGAAATTGAGGCTTTCACCAACAAATTCTATTTTATAATCAAACATTTGTGACACCTAACAACATTAACTAAGAGTTAAAGATAACAATCACAACCCACATGCAATTGCACCCTTATCAAACATAACCCCAAGAGGAAGAACTAGCAATTTATAAAGATAATAAATAAAAATATATCAAAATCTCCATCAATTTGATTCATGAAAAATAAAGGCAATGCAAACCACACTTTAAATTCCAATGAATCCTCAATAGTATTTGCCAATTCTTCATGTAGGAGTCACTTTAATGCATCTTATCTCAAGATTAGTACAAATTTTGTTCTAATCTCCATGTGATAAAACCCTCGAAGCTAAGATAAAGATGAAGGATAGGATAAATATAGATAAAAAATGAGTTTAAAACCCATATTTGAGCCCCGATTCCACATTTACCAAATATCACAAAAATGCCCTTAAAAGTTTTCTACTCTACCGAGATCACTATATCTTGACTGCAATTGTGATACCATAATTGTGGTAGTCATATCGCGATCACACTCTGATTTACTTGTTGAATGGTAATGATTGCGACTCTCAGGCCACAATCATGGTAACTGAGGGTCAACTCTTGGGCCTGTATTTTAGCTTTTGTTCTTTTTGCTCATATTTCTCTCTTTCACCTTATCCTTATCTTGTTTTTATCATGTTTCCTTATTTAAATTCTCATTTTAACTTTTACCTACACAAATGAGCATTAAGTAAGAAAGTAACAACAAATCAATAAAAAATCATGATAATTTAGGCCTAAAAGATGCTAGTAAGTTGTTAAATTGACGAATTATCAATGGTCAAGAGGATCTCCCCCTTATAGAGGTAGTACTAGAGGATTATCCCCTATGCCCCAGGTTGAGAATGCTAAAGATATAGGGCCTACTCAGGTCCCATAGAGTTTTTCTACCTCGGTCTTCGAGGGCTTGTTAATTCGTATGCTGACTCATTTAGAGAGTTCTCCTTTGATTTTACCTAGTGTTCCTCGAGCTCTTAATATTTTACCTCTGTCTGTGCTAGATCTTGCCTATGATGATCCTTCAGTTCTGAGTGGGGATCCTTCAGTGGTACCAGCATCTTTTTATGGTACTCCATAGACTCCTAGTGTTGTTTCTCTTTCTGTTCCGATATCTGAGTATGGTATTTGAGATCAAAATTTCAAACTTTATCTATGTTACCCCCTTAGGTGGGATATCAACCAGCCATATTTACTATGCCTCCTATTATTATAAGTGTAGTTATGTCTTCTGAGGATCAGAAGAGGTTTGACAGATTTACTCATTTGGGTCCACCTAGATTTAGTGGTATTGTTGGCCTAGAATACCTATGAGTTCTTAATTGATTATCATGAGAAGTTGTATAACCTTGTATCTTTTGAGTTGTATGAGGGTTGCTTACACTTCTTACCAATTAAAAGATATATCTAGGGATTGGTGGAGGTCATTTATTAATTGCAAACCTTTTATTTCTCCTGAGATACCTCAGGATTATATTGCTGAGGCCTTCTTAGATAGGTTTGTGCCATGCAGTTTGAGGGATCAAATGAGAGAAGAGTTTGATCACTTGGTAAAAGGGTTCATGACTTTGGTAGAGTATGAGGCACGTTTTCATGCCTTGTATAGATATTCTTATTCCAGCATTTCCATCAAGTCTGAAAAGATTCAACAGCTTGTGGAGAGGTTGGATGTATTACTTTTGCTTACTACTGCCCAGATGGTAGTGTCAGGGGCATCATTTAGAGTATATGTATCATTCTAAGAGGACTAAGTTTATTGTTTGAGCATCTCAAGAAGGCGCCAAGAGGGTGTGCCATTAGGGAGAGTTCAGAGGTCACATTTCTTAAGGTATAAATTCTAGAGAATTTTGTTGGTATTATGGTAGACTAGTGTGAGTAGCCTTGAAGGCTTTAGGTAGTGGGTTTTCTAGATCAATCGTACTTCTCCTTACTAAATCGGGCTATAAAGTGTGCTTTTTGTGTGATTAGGTTGGCTATTAGGCCTGTAAGACCTTGCAAAATCCTAGTCCCTGCAGTCCTATATAACATGCCAAAAGAGTCACCAGACTTAGAAAAATTTACCTAAGTATTGACACTTAGTCTCATTTTTGGATTTGATATTTAAATGGCATCATTTATGATCTTTTTGACCTTAGAATATCAATTTTTAAATTGATTCATGATCAGGGATGTTAATAGGTCATATTGGTCGAGTTTTGGAATTTTTGGACTTCATTTGGGTCGTGTTTGGATGGCTAAAACGGCAAGCCAATACGATCTTAATTCATCATATTGGCTATCGTGTTGTACCCATTGACGCGACACATTGTGATCGTATCGACCCCATCAACGCGGTGCATTGCCAATCATGTCGTTGGGCCAATTTTGCTCTTTAAATTCTAAGTTTCCAAGGGCAATGAGGTCCTTTTCCCCTTACCCAATTCAGCTAAAACATGAAATTTAATATCTAAAAGGGAAAATTACATTCATTCTTCTCAAAATCCTCTCAATAACAAGCCCTGGTTTCATCAAGCGCAAGATGAATTCAAGGGTTAACTTGTATCCATCAAGCCCTAGTTTCATCGCCCTAGTTTGATAGAATACGCAAGATGCAGTTTTTCTCAAACTTGGATATGTTTTTCTTGATTTTGAATTTTAAATCCTTTTTACCTGGGAGCATATAAATACCCAGTTAGGGTTTTATTTGGATGACCTTGGAGATTGTTACCTTAGTTTTCCATCTTTGAAACCTTGTAACGTAGTATTCTATGAATCAAGTAAAACTTGTGGATCTAATCATTCCATTTCTATTGAAGATTCAAGAACTAATCCTTATAACTTTTTAAGTGAATTCTAAATTTATTTATGAGTAATACAAAGACTCTTTCTCTTTCTTCTATGGAGATGTGTGGCTAAGCAACCATAACTTGGGTTGTGGGAGTCTTGATGTGAAAAAACTGATGTGGGTTGTGATTCTACTTGAGTTCCATGGGTAATTGTCATGGCATAAACCCTTCTTCATTTTAATGACTTTTCTTGATTGCAAACTTGAGTTCCATGGGTAATATGAGCCCAAGAACATCACTTGTCCGAATAGGAAAGTGTTTGTTTGGAAAAGAAAGGGTTTACATAGAATTTAGAGGCTTTAACCTTTGAATTAATGGCAAATACCTTAACATGATTTACCTACATGTGAAAATAGTTGAATATTCAATGCTTTCTTTAAGTTTAATAGAATTAAAGGATAAACTACACATTTAGGTTGAGAAATTAATAGGTAAACAATAGGATTCAACTACTCTTGCAATTGAAGTTATTAATTGGAACTCTAAAGTGAGTCACAACCCTAGCTGTTGAAGCATCTCGGTATCCATAACTCTAGTTTTTTAATATCATTGAATTACTACTTGCAAAAAGAATCATTAGTTGGAACAACTCTGGTGCAATTATTTAGAACATAATCTTTAAATCAAAACCCCTTTATTCAGGAACCTTTGATCAACAGTCTGATAACAATCACAATACTTAGTGAACATGGTATTCCCAGTGGGATTCAACACCCAACCTATTTGGGTTCTATATTTGACATCGACCGCTTACTCTCTTATAAGAGAGGTGTAATTTGGTCTTATCAATTTTTGTGCCGTTGCCAGTGAATACGATTGTCAATTAAGTTTGTGTTTTTTAATTGACCTTTGGTCAAGTTTCCTAAATTTTACCTTTGTTGTTTTTGTTTTGTAAAGGGTGGTTATTGTTATTCCAAGTACATGGAGATCGGGTGCACTGTTATTACTAGTATATCTGGAACCACAGTTGTTTGGTAGAAAGGCAGACCCCCAAGATGCTAAAAAACTAGCAGCTTTGTCTAGAGCTTAACTTAATCAGTAGAATGACGGCTAACCGGTGAGTCACCCTAATCCTGATGATGATAATTTGGGGGATGAGGATTTGGTAGATCCTGTCAACCCAAGGTGTACAGAGAATGTGGATGAACCAGTGAATCAAAATGTAAATAGAAATCCTCTCTTCAGGGTGAGACAGGATAGACAACTAATACAATTTAATCTTAATGATGATGAGGATAGAATGGATGGAGCCGATGAAACTGGAGTTATTATTCCTCTACCTCTAGCACCTGGAGCTAAATTTAATATTACCAGTACGATTATTCAACTCCTTCATCTTAAGGGGTTTTTTGGTGGTCTTCCAGGAGATGATCCTAACATGTATTTGGTGAATTTGTCACTATTTGCAAGTCTTTTGATAACCTAGGAGTAGGTCAGAATGATATCCGCCTATATTTGTTTCTTTTGTCTTTGGCTGGGGAGGCAACATTATGGCTTAATGGACTGACTCCCAATTATATAACTAACTAGAGGCAGTTGAAAGGGGATTTCCTAAAAAAGTTCTTTCCACCTTCCAGGTGGGTAATGTTGAGGGATGAGATCAGCAACTTTTGACAGCTTCCAATTGAAGCTCTATGCGAGACCTAGGAGAGGCGTAAGAAGAAGCTGATGCAATGCCTAAACCATAATATGGCAGATATTCAGTTGATAGAGACTCTCTATAGGGATTTAAACTCTATTACAAAGCCAGTTATGGATAATACTGCAGAGGGATCATTTATGGATCTCACATTTCTAGAAGCCTCAGAGATGCTCGATAGAATGACCAAACAAAGTAGAGCTTGGTATACCAGGGATTTTATGGTAGCAAGCCCTACTTTGTCTATTGGTATGAATGCGGAGAAACATAAGAAAAAGGAGGAACATGATCAGTACATGGCACACTTGAAGACACAACTGGATTTGCTGACTAAGCATTTATTATCTGGAAAAATAGTGAAGGTGAATGCTGTTGCATCCTAAGGTAGAGCTGAATCTGATTCAGAAGATGAGGCGAACTATCTAAATAATTAGGGGGATTTCCAAGGCAATAGCCAAGGAAATCAAGGCCTGAACTATTACGACAAGGCTGGTTACAAGGATAGGGATCAAGGAAACTGGAAGAGGAAAAATGATAGGAGTGGACTATATATACCTCCCAAAAGAAGAGATAATGCTGTAAATTTCTCTAGAAAAATATCCACGAAGGACATGATGGAGAAATTATTAAAGTAAGTTAAGGCTACCAACTCTGGGGTGACTACTAAGAAGAGTGATTTATCTTCTATAAGTCAGTTGGTAAACTCACACTATACTTCTATCAAACAGTTGGAGTAGCAAATGAGCCAACTCTTAGCAATATTAAATCAGAGGAAGAGCAGAACATTGACAAGCAATATAGTTTAGAATCCTCATAATGATGGCTCTTGCATGACAGTTACCACACGGAGTGGTAAAGTATTACCAGGCCCTTCTGTGGGCAAAACTGTGATTGAAGAGGTGATCAAAGAACATGTTGAGCATGAATAAAGTAATACAGTGGAGTCTGAGAAATTGGATGACACTGATATTCCTTCTAATTATTAGGAGGTTGATGATTTAGAAAAAAAGGAAAAACAAGGAAAAGGAAGAGGTGGTGACTGCTCCCCCCAAACCACCACCTCTCTTTCCTCACAGATTAAAAAAGAAGGCGACTAATACAAAGTTTAGTAAATTCATGGCAATGTTGAAGCTACTGATAGTGAATGTGCCTTTGGTGGAGGCAATTGAGAAGATGCCATGATATGCTAAATTTACAAAATATCTTATGATGAAGAAGAGAGAAGTCAGCTATGAACCGGTGGATAATCTCTACCATGATAGTGCTCTTTCTACAAGATCCTTGGTACAGAAGAAGGCATACCCAGGAGCTTTCACCATCTCTTATAAAATTGGGTCTTTTGATTTTTCTAAGGCCTTATGTGATATGTGAGCGAGGATCAATCTGGTGCCGCTAGATGTTTATAAGAATTTGGATTTGGGAGACCCTACACCCATAAATATGAAACTATTGATGGCAGATAGGTTGGTAAAATAACCAATTGGTATTTTGTATGATGTGCTAGTGAAGGTGGCTAGTTTCATATTTCCTGCAGATTTTGTTATTCTGAATTGCGAGGTGGATTTTGAGGTGCCCATAATCTTGGGTCAACCTTTCTCACAATCGGAAGCATGCTTATTAATTTGCAAGCTAATGAGCTCTTACTCAGGCAGAATGATAAAGTGGTGTGATTTGCTGTGTGCAAATCTATGAAGCAGCATAAATAGATGAGTGTGTTCTCTATTGTTGATATTTATTATGAGGATGAGCAGGAAGTTCCGATAGGGGAGAAATTTGCTGTTGAGCCCTTAGCTGTATTTCTAATGAATTTTGATAGTGAGGGCATTGAAGAGTATGAGGAGACTGTTTGAGCTTTGATGGGAATGGTATCATATTCTTATGCCCCTAAGAAGTTGATCTGAATATTAAAAATCTCCCAACACCTCTAGCTAAGCCGTCTATTGAGAAGCCACCAGTGTTGGAACTGAAGGAGTTTCTAGGATATCTTCAGTACGTGTTTCTAGGTAGTGGAAACACGTTACCTATGATTATTGTGGCTGATTTAGGTGAGCAACAGGTTGAGGCAGTTATTTCTATGCTTCAGAGGTACAAAAGGGCGATAGGATGGACTATCATGGATATTATTTGCTTTCCTCCAGGTATTTGCACTCATAAAATTTAGTTGGATGAGGATTGCATTCCAATAATTGAGCACCAATGCCTTCTTAACCCACCTATATAAGGAAATCATCAAATGTCTTAATGTAGGGGTGGTATATCCTATTTTTCATAGTAAGTGGGTGAGTCTTGTACAATATGTACCCAAGAAAGGGGGCGAACAATGCCGGTTATGGATCCTGATGGTTTGAGCCATATGATTGGGATAACAAGTGAATGGTTGTGTGAAAATTGGTTCAGTAGTTGAATGCCTGTCATTGTATTGTTCATGTTTGCAATTTGGTGTTGAGTTGCTTGAGGACAAACAATTATCTTAAGTTGAGGGTGTTGATGTTTTGGCTTTTGACAGAACATTTGTATCTTTTTCTTGGAAAAATTATGTGTTTTCAAGCAACTAAAGTTGTATTTAATACTAGATTTGAGTGTTTTCAGGTTAAGGAGTTAGCTGAAGAAGAAAACCTGGAAAAGTAATAGGAAAAGGTCATTGACAATCCAACTGACGGATTGTCAACCATTCGATGGACTGTCGAGTTTGCCGTCAGAGTAAACCAGAAAAATTCAAATGAGGGAACCCTGCGACGGTCCAATTGGTGGACCATCAAATATTCGATGAATCGCCCAACTTGATCGTTAGGTCTAAACAGAACCTAGAAATTTGGAGACTCAAGTGACGGAATGCCTGGACAGCGACAGACCACCGAGTTGGCCACCATCGACACTTAACAAAACCTGAATTTATGGAAACTCCAGCGACGATCCACCCGATGGACCGTCAGTCCACCGATGGACCATCAATATGACCGTCATTTTGGATGTAGTTTTTTCGATTTTGAATTTTAAATCCTTTATACCTGGGGAGCATATAAATACACAGTTAGGGTTTTATTTGGAGGACCTTGGAGATTGTTACCTTAGTTTTCCATCTTTGGAACCTTGTAACGTAGTATTCTGTGAATCAAGCAAAACTTGTGGATCTAATCATTCCATTTCTATTGAAGATTGAAGAACTAATCCTTGTAACTTTTGTAAGTGAATTCTAAATTTATTTATGAGTAATACAAAGACTCTTTCTCTTTCTTCTATGGAGATGTGTGGCTAAGCTCCCATAACTTGGGTTATGGGAGCCTTGATGTGAAAAAACTGATGTGGGTTGTGATTCTACTTGAGTTCCATGGGTAATTGACATAGCATAAACCCTTCTTCATTTTAATGACTTTTCTTGGTTGCAAACTTGAAAGGTGAGCCCAAGAACATCACTTGTCCGAATAAGAAAGTGTTTGTTTGGAAAAGAAAGGGTTTACATAACAGGATTGACCTACAAGTGGAAATAGTTGAATATTGAATGCTTTCTTTAAGTTTGAGAGAATTAATGGATAAACTAATCATTTAGGTTGAGAAACTAATGGGTTAACAATAGGATTCAACTACTCTTGCAATTGAAGTTATTAATTGGAACTCTAAACTGAGTCACAACCCTAGCTGTTGAAGCATCTCGGTAACCATAACTCTAGTTTGTTTAATATCATTGAATTACTACTTGAAAAAAGAATCATTAGTTGGAACAACTCTGGTGCAATTATTTAGAACATAATCTATAAATCAAAACCCCTTTATTCAGGAACCTTTGATCAACAGTCTGATAACAATCACAGTACTTAGTGAACACAGTATTCCCTATGGGATTCGATACCCAACCTAGTTAGGTTCTATATTTGACATCGACCGCTTACTCTCTCATAAGAGAGGTGTAATTTGGGCGTATCACCTAACGAGTCTTAGCTTGAGTCGTTGTGACTGCTTTCAAAAATTTGTTAAATATTTTAAAAAGGGGCTTTTGGTCTTTTACCATTCTTTTAACATCTAACTCATGCCATTTTGGGTATCCCAAGGAAAAATATTGGGATTTAAAATTACCCTAAGCTCCTATTATTCTGAATAACATTTGAAACTTTGTTTCTTAACAGACAAAAGAAACAATATTTCTCGCCAAAGTGCAATTAGGGTCCTTCAGCTTCCAACTCCAATTCTAGGGAATTCTTCAAGGATTTTATCTCCAGGTATGTAGTATTTCATTAATGGGTTCCTTCTACCCATTAAGTTCCAAAGATTTCTCCAATACTCAAGTTAAATTCTTCTATTAAGTTTAAGGTTCCGTGGAAAGCATGAGTTTCATAATTCTTTAGTTTATTTATTGAATTAAATTATAATACATGTTTCCCATAAGTTTAAGCATCTTGTCATATGCAGAAACATGAAATACCATTATATTGATAAAATTGTTAATTCTTGGGTTTGAGCTATGAAATTCCCTATCATGTTTATATTTTGATATTGTCATGTTTAGTTGCATTCCTCAGAGCTGGTGGGTTATGAACACCCGATTCCTAGGAATTCATGTATACATAATTTTACATGTTCTTGAGTACTTTAGATTATGCATATATATTGTTATTTTTAGAATATTATTATATTAAGCTTATCCGTTATCAATGTCTTTCAGTTAGGTGTAGTACTTAGGACCGAGCGAAGGCATGGATAAAGGCTCACCCATCAATTAGGACTGAGACCTTTAGCAGAATTCCCTATGTTCCATAACTAGAGCGTCACCATAGGTTAAAAAGGGTCACCTGCCAGATTAGGACTGACACCCTAGTACTTTTGGACACCAGTTTAGTGGATCCACACCAACTAGTGGTCGTACCCTTGGTAAGGTACTTAACACCCATCTAATTAAGGTTAAAAGTTGGATTATGTCGGTTAATGTTAGCTCCTAGTCCATAATTTATGTTTCAGTCTCAAATTTTGCATGACCTTGTATTTAGTTGTTCAACTTATCATTCAGTGCATGTTTATACTTGGTCTTGCACCAGTTTGCCATATTTCATACATTATACCCAGTTTATGTTTCTTATTTCCCATCTACATACTCAGTACATTCATAGTACTGATCATATACTTTTCTATTGCTTATATTGTCTTATAATATAGGTCCTAACACAGAGTATTCAGATCGAGTTTAATATGCTTCCATACTATCAGCAGCAACATTTGGTGAGTCCTTATCATCAAAGACCAATTATAAGTGTTTTTTTGCGTTCTTTTTAGTTTTAGATAGTTGGAGTTAGTTGGGGGTTTGTCCCAACAACTCATATGATTTAGAGTCTGTTAGATAGACCGATAATTGTGCTTTCAAGCTTGTTGAGTATTTTAGACAGTCTTAGCTTTGATATTCAGTATTGATTTTTATTATTATTATTATTATCAGATCATTTTAGTTTAGCTTCTGCCTAGTTCCTTATTATTTCTTCAGTATTCTTAGTGTTATGCCAAGCCATAGGTAAGCTTGAGATCACTTGTAACTCTAAGAATCATGTAATGACTAGGGGCTGTCTTGGTCGTGACAAACTTGGTATCAGAGCAGCAGGTTTAATGTGTCCTAGGGTGTCTAAAAGACACGTTAAGTAGAGTCTTGTTCATGGGTGTTAAGTGCTCCACACTTATGAGTAAGAGGCTATGAAACGTCTTTGCAAAAGTTTCACTTCTTTCATGATTCATATCATTCAATAGAGAGTGAAATCTATTAAAATTCTTCTTCTAACTCGTCGTCTATACGTTTACAAAAAATGCCTCCCAAGAGAACTAAGAAAAATAGGAATGGGAATCAGGAAGCCCCACCATCATTTCCAAAAGACCCTCTGAATAAGCAGTAGAATAACTAGCAGGTACTTCAAGTGAAAAAACAAAAACTGGGCATTTTTAACACAACAGTGTGGAATACCAATATCGCGAAGGCAAGCCTCTTTGCCACGCTGCTCCATTGGCGTGGCACACCACTATTGAGGAGGCACACTGCCTTGGAGTTCCAAAATAGCCTTGAACCTCTTTCAAAAATTCTGAGACTTTTCCAAAATACCCTTTTGATATCCCTAAACATAATTCAAGTCAAAAGTTGAGATTACGCATGCGGAAGGGTCAAAAATAAAATGGTCAAAATTTTAAAGGGTCTCACATTATCCCCCCTTAGGATCATTCATCCCTGAATGATGAGTTAGGATTTTTAGCATGATAATAGCAAGAGTACATCAAAATCAAATTTCAAATTCTAAATGTGACGAGGGGGTAATGAAACCCATACCTTAAGCACTTTCATCCAACTCGGGGAACAAGAATGGGTACTTGGCTTTCATATCTTCTTCAACTTTCTATGTAGCTTCTTCCACTTTTTGATTTCTCCAAAGGACCTTACTGAAGCTACAACCTTTGTCTTCAATCTATTAACTTTCCTATCCAATATCTCATTGGGACCTTTTCATTAGGCAAAAATCTAAAACACTAACTTTCTCAACAGGAACTATCAAAGAGAGACACATAGAAAACAGGATGAATAGAAGCCAAACTTGCTGGTTAATCGTAAGCGATATTACCAAATATCCTTACAATTTGATATGAACCAACATAACGACGATTGATCTTTCCCTTCTTCCCAAATCTCATGACTCCTTTTATAGGATATCTTTAAGAATACCTTGTCACTTACTTCAAACTCCAACTCTCTTCGGCTCACATTCGCATAAGACTTTTAGCGACTTTGAGTAGTCTTAAGTCTTTCTCTAATTACTTTAGTCTTATCCATGGCTTGGTGAGCCAATTCAGACCAAACAACCTAGTCTTACCTACCTCGAATCATCCAATAGGAGACCTACACCTTCTACTATAAAGAGCCTCAAAAGGAGCCATTTGGATGCTATAATGGTAATTGTTATTGTAAGAAAACTCAATAAGAGGCAAATAGTCAACCCAACTACTCTTAAAATCAATCACACAAGCCCTTAGCATACATGCAAAGTTGAATAGTCCATTTATCTTGTCCATCTATTTGAGGGTGGAAAGCGGTGCAAGGTTTACTTGAGTACCCAAACCTTTTTGAAACAAATGCCAGAAGTGAGACGAAAACTACTTACCTTTCTCTGAAATGATGGACACTGGCGCTCCATGTAATTTAACAATCTCCTGAATGAACAACTTAGTATAATCCTCTCCTAATTAGTTAGTCCTCACAGGCAAAAAATGAGAGAACTTAGTCGTCCTATCCACAATGAATCAAATAGAAGTATATTGATTGCGAGACAACAGAAGACTAGTAACAAAATCCATATTAATAATTTCCCACTTCTACATAGGTAACTTATCTCTTAAGACATGCCACCAAGCCTCAAATGTTCAACTTTAAATTGTTGAAAAACCATTAACTTAGCCACAAAGTTTGCCATATATCTCTTCATAGCATTCCACTAGTAGATTTCCTTTAATTTATTATACATCTTAGTAAAACAAGAATGAACTGTATATCTAGACTCATGAGCCTCGACCAAGATTCTTTCCTGCAGTCCATCAACATCAGGAACACACAAACTTCCTTAATACCTCAAGATACGATCTCCCCCAGTCTTAAATTCCATAACCTTTTGCCGACCCACATCATCCTTAATATGCATAAGTGTGGTATCCAAAACCTACTTTTCCTTCACCTCATCACAGGAGATGAGTTGACCACTAATTGAACAATCACTCTTTCATCCTCAGAGTCCAAGAGATGAACTCCCAAGTTACCAACCAATGAATATCCTTTACCAATCCTTTTTTATCCTCATCAACGTAAGATAATATCCCTATAGACAACCTGCTTAGAGTATCAACAACCATATTAGCTTTACCTTGGTGGTAGTGGAGGCTCATGTCATAATTCTTAAGTAGTTCAAGACACCGCCTCTACTTGAGATTCAATTCCATTTGTGTAAACACGTACTAGAAGCTCTTATAGTTTGAATAGATTTCCACATGCATCCCATTCAGTTAATGACACCAAATCTTCAAAGCAAAGACCACAACTTCTAACTCTAGATCATGAGTTGGATAATTCCTTTCGTGAGCCTTAAGTCGCATAGAAGCATAGGCTGCAACCTTACAATGCTGTATCATAAAACAACCCAGTCCCATACGGGATGTATCACAATATACAACAAACCCCTTTGCACTATCGGGTAGGGTCAAAATTAGCAGAAAAGTCAACTTATCCTTTAACTTCTCAAAACTACCTTCACAAGCATTGGACCACAAAAACTTAAACCTTTTTCTCAGTCAACCTTGTCAGTGGAGCAACAATAGGCGAGAAAATCTCCATAAACCTCCTATAATACCCAACTAAATCCAAGAATCTCCTAATATCAGTTGGACTCATGGGTTTAGGCCATTTCATAACTGCATTAAATTTTTTTGGATCCACCATGATCCCTTTACTAGAAACAACATTCCCAAGAAAAGTCACAATACTTAGCCAAAATTTACACTTAGAAAATTTTGCATAAAACCTCTGGGTTTTAAGAGTTTGCAACATAATTTGGAGGTGATTAGCATGGTCCTTCTCACTCTTAAAGTACACTAAGATTTCATTAATGAAGACAATAACAAACAAATCTAGAAACTGCTTAAACACCCGATTCATAATATCCATGAAAGCAACCGAAGCATTAGTCAACTCAAATTACATAACCAAAAACACATAATGGACATACCGGGTTTGGAAGTAGTCTTGGAAATATCAACCTCCCAAATTTTCAACTCATGATAGCCCAAATGGAGATCAATCTTAGAGAAATACCTAGCACCCTGAAGCTTATCAAATAGGTCACTAGGAAGATGGTACTTATTTTTCACTGTAACCTTATTCAGCTGACGATAGTATATACACATCTATAGAGACCCATCTTTCTTTCGCATGAAAAGTACAAAAGCACCCCATGGAGAAACACTCGGATGAATAAAACCCTTATCAAGATGATCTTTTAACTGCTCTTTCAATTTCTTTAGTTTAGTCAGAGCCAACGTGTAACTGGTTAAAGATCAATCCCAAAATATATTTACCTATTAGGAGGAATTCCAGGAAGATCATTGAGAAACACTTTAGGAAATTCATTAAACACAGGGACAAATTGTAAAGAAGGACGTTCAAAATCATAATCCTTAACCCGAACTAGATGATACTAACACCCTTTGGAAATTAACTTTCAAGCTCTAAGATATAAAATAAACCTCCCTTTGGGTACTAAGGAACTCCCCTCCCATTCGATCACCGGTATTTTAGGAAAATAGAAACTAACCTTTTGGGTCCTATAATTCAGAGAAGCATAGCATAAATAAAGCCAATCCATCCCCAAGATACATAAAAATCTGCTATGTCAAGTTAATTCCATCAATGTCTCATTGTGAAAAATAGAGACCACACGACCCCTATAGATTTTTCTATCCATAATAAAATCACCCACCGCAGTAGACACAAAAAGGTGTTGGAAATATTTTCAGGATCAAAGCCAAAGTGTACAACCACATAAGGGGTCACACAATACAGTATGGAACCTAAATCAAGAAAATAATGAACATCATGAGAGAAGAGTTGTAACATACCAGTGACAACATTGGGGGATGCCCCAAATTCCTGATGAGTCGCATGAGCATAGAGACAATTTCAGCTCTATCGGTATCTGAAGTGGAACCCTTAGGTCAAGAGCTCAAGAAGTGGCAACCGAGACCTTATTAGCTTCAGTGGAAACTCTAGCTAAAGGATAATCTCACTGTATTTGACCAAGATGACCATAATTATAGTACTGATTTCTTACCTCCTTATAATATCTATAGTGAAGCTGCCAACTAAATGTCAAGAAGGATAAGATTGTGCTGATTGAGCTTCATTAGTCTGACATTAGGCACCCTATGACTTAGGACCACTTCTAGACTAAAAATGGCAATCACCCAAAGGCTTAGGATAAGGAGCTCTAGCAGTCGAATGAGAATTTCCCCAATTCTTTTT
Source organism: Capsicum baccatum var. pendulum (assembly GCA_030864225.1). NCBI lineage: Eukaryota > Viridiplantae > Streptophyta > Magnoliopsida > Solanales > Solanaceae > Capsicum > Capsicum baccatum. The sequence continues at coordinate 157,876,572 of CM061552.1, read as the reverse complement.
CTTAGTCCACTACCTACTATCTCTCCCATTGTTCTATTAATTCTCACCTTAAATGCATATCTAAACTTCTTATTCTATCTCTATCCCATCTCTTCTTACATTTTGTTTTCATTTTTCACTTGCTACATACAAACCACTAATCCGGATGTATCCATATCGTTATTCAATATATCAGCCTTACACTTTAACACCAAATCATGAGAAAACCAAAAGCAAACTTCCTCACTTGAGACCTCATATTAGACCCTAATTCAAGAGCATAATGATACATTTGATAGAACTTTAGAGCCTACTCCTTAACACTTATCTTATCCAGCTTCAAGTTCACAAACTCTTCATCCTTAGTTTTTTTCAACTTTTGAGGAAATAAGTGATCTAGGACAATGCTTGAAAAGTCATCCCATACAATCGACTCAACATCATAACCCCTGTTCACATCCCACTCCTCATACCACTAGTAAGCCATATCTTTCAACTTAAGGCACACTCCACGCCTTCTGAATCAGAAGCATGCATAAGCCTAAAAATATTCTTCATCTCATTAATAAACCCTTGAGGATCCTTCTTAAGCTTAAAGAATATAAAGCTTAAGGATTCAATCTCATAAATTGGCCAACTCGAGTGTCCTCAGATGAACTTACAACATGACCAACATGATCAGACTAACACGACAGTGACGCTACCAATTGAGCGAGCATATGAATAGACTGATGGAACTCTGCATCAGAGATATCTTCCTGAGGTGACTGAGCATAAGTGTCCCCAGCCTATAAAGGTTGAGGAAGACTAGCTGAGACCATTGGAATCCCATGTGGAGCAATACAGTCAGGGGCAAGGACCCTAGACCAGGTTTGTACTTTATAAATAGGGCGAGTTCCTTCTATATTTTCCTCAAGCGGGGATAGAGTTTCCAGTAGAGTTTCTATAATTGTGAAATCTTTAGAGAGGCATGATCTAAATTGCAAGTAAGCTATGAGTCAGAGAAGTTTCATAGCACTAGATTCTATAGACCAAAAATAAAACACAAGAAGGGGAAACATTCCTAAATGCCTTGTCGCCTCCTCCTTATAAGTGTGGCGCACTACCCACCCATAAAAAGAATTCTAATTGGCATAGATTTATGGAAGCCCAACAACACTGGACCTGGCTTAGATATCATACTTATAATGACCCTACCAGGGCTCAGTCGTGATGGATATCTTAAGCCCACGTCGGTCGGAGACCACCTTCTTAGCCTTACCTTAAGAGCACATAAATATAAATAGCGGAAGCCAACTAAATCAATGATTGATAAATATAAGCAAAAGAAAATGTAAAGAGTTAAAATAAGACATCAATGATATCCCAATCCTGTCCACAAAAGCCTCTAACCCATAATACAAACTATGTTGGGACATACCTCCAACTATGGACAAAAGGATCCCAAAAAATACTAAAAAATACAAAAAATAATAAAATGATTGGGCCTTTCAAAATATAGAGGTTCACCACTTTATAGTAGATCCATAAGAATACCAAATCACATAATGCTGCACATGAGCAATAGAAAAGTCCTCTGAACCAACATCTGGAAATAATGTAGTGTCCATGAACGGTTAGTGGGGTGAGCACAGGCATGTAACTCAGGGAAAGGTATAAAATAATATAATTACCAAATTCTAGTCATAAACCATATGCACCATATTTATTTATATATATATATATGATGCCGGGATAGGGACAAGGGTCATGAACATAAAGTTTGAACCATTAACCTAAATAGGATAACTCGATCTATCCTAAAGACACCCATGGGCTATATGAGTTCAGCTTCTCCCGCTGAAAGGGCCTAGAAAGTATTGCCACACAAAACATGGAAAAACTAAGGAAAAGCTCAATACATCAAGGATATAGCCCTCCCAATATGTATATAAACACACACATATATATATAATGTGTGCACCAAGTACACGGTCACATAGGTCCCCAACACCGGCCAACATGGTTTCTAATATTGGTCCCTTCGAGACTTAACCTTCATGGTGAGATACACGATTCCTTTTAAGTTCAAATTAAAACACTTTGCACATAAAAAAACCATTAAACCAGGAGTCATTTATTAAGACATTTACCTATTTGGTATCATCATGCCAATAAATCTTGTAAGCTAATTCAATTATGCAAAACTAGTCCATATAACCAAACTGACTCCAAAGTTCTATTGATAAATCCAATCCATGGCCACCAAGTCTATTCCAAAACCATATTCCATTTATTATTGAATAAATTTGATGGGTTCAATAAATAAGTTAAATCATGCAATTATCCATATTCAAAGCCAAGTTTACAAAGTGGGTTGAGGTTAATGCCATTATCAACCCAAAATTCAATTAATTTAGGGAAACCCATGTCTATCATTCCAACCATTAAAATAATGCACCAATTCAGTCCCCATAACAATATGAATAAATAAGTTAAAACATGGGGAAAATAATTCAAGTAAACACAATAAAAATCCCTCAACCAATTTCAAACCAACAAATTAAATCATATGAATATCCAGTAATTCAATGCCATAATGTAAAAATACAAGTTAGGGATGAGCAACATGGTTGAAATATTGAACAATTTAAATAATTTAGAGTTTGGAACTCGGAGTAATGATTTCTTAAAAACTCTTGGGATTTTTTGAGTTGGGAGTTATAGAAGAGAATAGTGGAGTTTGATATTAGAAAACTGAAGAAAAAGAGTTGATTTCCAAAAGCCCCTCACCCCAAGTAAAAAAAATAGGAATTTTACACATTAGCATTGAACACTAATATGGCAGAGGCTAGCCTCCATGACATGCTATTATCATAGAACTCCAGTGGCATGGCATGCCACTATCACGGAGGCACACTACCATAAAGTTCTAAAATTATTACCAAACCCCTTTTGAAAATTCCAAGACTTTTCCAAAACACCCTTTTAACATCCCTAAACATAATTCTAGTCAAAAATTGACATTACGCACGTGAGAGGATCAATAATAAAATGGTTGAAATTTTATAGGGTCTCATATATCTTTTGGAATAACGAATGCTCCTGCAGCTTTTATGGACTTAATAAACAGGGTGTTCAGGTAGTACTTGAGCATATTCATCATAGTCTTTACAGATGACATCCTTGTTTATTCTCGCAATAAGGATAAACACACAACTCATTTTAGGATTGTCTTGTAGACTCTTAAAGATCACCAGCTATTTTCTAAGTTTAGTAAGTGTGAATTTTGGTTGAAATTAGTAGCGTTCCTAGGTTATATCATTTTTGGTGAAGTTATTCTGGTTGATTCTCAAAATACATAAGTAGTGAGGAACTAACCTAGATCCATCTCTCTATTAAATATCAGGAGTTTTTTGGGCTTGTCCAGTTACTACCAATGGTTTGTTGAAGGATTTTCCTCTATTACTTCTCCTATGTCCAGACTAACTCAGAAGGAAGTCAGTGGTCCAATTTATATGGAAAGAGTTTTTAGGAGTTAAAGGCCTAACTCACCTTCACTCCAGTTTAGACTATACCAGAGGGTTCTGATGGTTTTATGGTTTATTGTGATACTTTCAGAGTTGGTCTAGGTTGTTGGTTGATGCAGAAGAGAAGGGTTGTAGCATATTTCTCTAGACAACTCAAACTTCATGAGAAGAACTACCTGACTCATGATCTTGAGTTATTAGCAATTGTGTTTTCCTTAAATATTTAGATGTATTATATTTATGGGGTTCATTTAGATGTGTTCACTAATCACAAGAGCCTTCAATATGTGTTTAGCCAGAAAGATCTATATCTTCATTAGAGAAGGTGGCTAGAGTTATAAAGGACAATGATATGAGCATTTTGTACCACATTAGTAAGGCTAATGTTTTGGCTGATACCCTTAATAGGTTGTCTATAGGGTGTGTTTCTCACTTTGATAATGAGAAGAAAGAGTTAGTTCATGAGGTTCATCAGCTTTCTAGTTTGGGAGTTTGGTTAGTTGATTCAACTGAAGGTAAGGTCTTGGTTTAGAATGGTATGGAATCTTCATTGATAGCTGAGGTGAAGGAAAAAGAGATAGTGATCCTATTTTGTTTAGGTTAAAAGAAGCAATCCGGAATAAAAAAGTTAAGGCTTTTTCCCAAGGAGAGATAATATTCTTCACTATCAGGGCAGACTGTGTGTTTTGAATATGGATGACTTGAGATAATGAATGTTAGAATAAGCTCATGATTCTTGATATTCTATTCACCTAGGAGCCATAAATATGTACCATGATTTATAAAAAGTCTATTGGTGGATTGGTATGAAAAAGGATAATATAGAATTTCTAAGTGTCCAAATTTTCAGCAGGTTAAGATTGAGCATCAATGACCTAGTGGTATAATTTAGGAAATCAACATTCCCACTTGGAAGTGGGAAGTAGAAAATATGGTCCTCATTATAGGGTTTCCTCATACTCGTTGACAACATAATTCTATTTGGGTTATCATGGACCAAATGACTAAGTCAGTCTGCTTCTTGCCAGTTAACACTTCAAATTTAGCTAAAGATTATGATAAACTCTATCTTAGAGAGTTGATAAAACTACATGGAGTCCCTTCGACTATTATTTCAAATAGAGGTACTAAGTTACCTCTCAATTTTGGAAGACTTTTTAGAAGATTTTTGGTACTCAAGTTCATCTTAGTATGACTTTTTACTTGCAAATAGATGGTCAGGTAGAGAGGACTATTTATACCTTATAGGTTATGTTGAGAGTGTGTGTGATTGACATCAAAGGTAGTTGGGATGATCACTTTCCTTCTATTGAGTTTTCTTATAATAATAACTACCACTCCAATATTCAGATGGCTCCATTTAAGATGCTTTATGGTAGAAGGTGTGGATCTCCTATTATTTTGTTTAAGACTGGTAAAACAACTTTTATAGGGATATATTAAGTGTATGAGGAGATGTAAAAAGTTCAGTTGATCAAAGAAATACTGAAAAACACTTAAAGTTATCAAAAATCTTACATAGATGTGAGGGGAAGGGAACTTAAGTTTGATATTGGTGACTAGTATACTTGACGGTTTCATCTATGAAAGGGGTAATGAGATTCGGTAAGAAGCGAAAGCTCAGTCCCCACTATGTTAGTCCTTATAAGATTTTTAGTCAACATGATAGTGTAGCCTATGAGTTGGAGTTGCTGGTTAATTTAACATCAATGCATTAAGTCTTCCATATTTTCCTATTAAAGAAATGTATTGGTGACCCAGCAGTAGTCATTCCTTTAGAGAGTGTGGATGTGAAAGATAGTCTCTCTTATTAAGAGATCCTAGTCGGATCCTTGATCGATCGATTCATAAGTTAAACAATAAAGAGGTAGAGTTAGTAAAGGTTCTATGGAGAAAGCAGTCAGTTGAGGGAGATACTTAGGAAGTAGAGGCAAATAGTATGACCAAGTACCCCCATATTTTCTCTTCTAACTCCGTTCCCACTTGAGGTAATAGTTCCCTTAATTAATTAATTCTTTCTATCTAAGGCCACTCAAATATTTTTATGTCATAACTGTAATGATCCTTTAGGTCATTTTCCATATTTCAACTTATTTTAACCATTAGAGATTCTCTATAGCTTCCCTAAGTTATTTATGACTTAAAGGAACTGATTGTTCGGTTACTGGGTAGTTTGTTTAGTTTGTATAGACGTTTTCCTAGTTTAAAGTCTGCACGAGTTCCAAATGGTCATTGAGAAAAAACTTTTGTCAAATGACCTCAAATGCAAATTTTAACTATTCCAGCAACTCTGGAATGTTGATTTTAATCTAAGATGACTCTTGGTTTAGGTCTCGAGGTACCCAAGCTTATTTCAACCATTTGGTCAAACAGTTAAGAAATTGGAAATTGAGTGTGGGACCCATATTTCATTGAAAAACTTTGGAGACTGAGACATTAAGTTTGAAACATTGAATTCTGTGTGGTTACATAGTTCATTTATATATATATGGGATTCTGAATGAATCTCGAGGGCTTGGAAAAAATTTGGAAAATTCCAAGTCTACTGCTGTTATTTGGTGCATTACAATTACGAGCCAAGGGCTGTGATCGTGATACCCTTCGCAATCCTAAAGTACCATGATCGTGATGGATTATCACAATCTTAATTCATTGATGCAACCCATTGCAATCCTAAAGTACCATGATCGTGATGGATTATCACAATCTTAATTCATTGATGCAACCCAATATACCGTAATCACACAAGTTAGGTCATGATTGTAGGACCCAAGTACCTGGCACAAGTATAAATAAGGCATTTTAGCCTAATTTTGCTCATTCTTCACCCATTTTCTTAAGAGATAAAACCCTAATTAGAGAAAAGATATTGGGTAAATTCTTGAGATTATCTCTTCTTTGTTTTTTTAGTGCTCTAGGTAAGAATGCATATTAGTTTCTAATTGCTTTTGAGGATAGGCTTCGTCGCTTGGTCCTTGTTAAGACTCGTGGTGTAGATTTCACCATATTTTAGTTGGACTTGGCTGCTCGACATTGGTAGAGAGGTATATGGATTCTAGACCATCTGGATCTTCTCCATTGTCATAGGCTTAGTTGTCTAAGATATTCTTAGAAAAGTACATGCCTCATAGCCTTGAGATCATTTGAGGGATTAGTTTCCTATATTTGAGTTCATGGTTGCAGAGTCTGAGGCTTGTTTTCATATGTTGGCTAAGAATGCTACTTCTATTTTGGATACTGAGTATGAGAGAGTTCATTGTTTGGTTTGAGGATTGAGACTTCCCCTTCATATATCTACTCAAAATTTGTTTTATTGGGTACGTATTTTGTGGAGGTTTCAAATCACGCTCGGGTGATGGAGGAGATGCATCATTAGGACCAAGGGGGCACCAATAGTAGGACTAGATATTAGGGAATTTTTAGTGAGAGCTATAGTAGTTCCCGATTTAGAGGTAGTGGTTCTCATGGTGGGTTTTATCCGCATCCATCCTATCAACCATAGAGTCAGCCCAATTGACTGGTGCAGGCAGATCTTCAAAATAATAACAGAGGTCAGTCTAGTGCTAGTGATCGCCCTAGTCAGGTTGATGGTCAGTCAGTAAGGGGTTCGTCTTTTGGCTATTCTAGTTATGGTGGTTACAACGAGTTGGCCGGATCTATTGGTTCCGGTTCAACTCAGGGAGCATATTATCATTGTGGATCTTTTGGTTATTATTCTTATAAGTGCTCTAGTAGTAGACGATTGTTGCTTTATCTTAGTGTTCCTCCTTTAGAGCAATTTATCCCCCAGCTAGAAGTGGTTCTCAAGTTTATAGAGGTGGTTTTTAGGGTACTTGAGGAGGTTCTTAGGAAGCCAAGATAGGAGGTTGATCTAGAGCTCAGCAAGGTGGCGAGTTTGGTCAGTTGTATGTAGTACCTTCTAGATCTAAGACTGAGTCTTTGAATGCTACTATTATAGGCACAATTTTAGTGTGTTATCCATTGTCTCTACTCTATTTGATATGGGATCCATTTATTCTTATGTATCTTCTTATTATGCTCCACAGTTAGAGTAATCTTGGGATTTATTATCAATGCCATTACATGTATCTACTCCCATGGGTGATTTTTTAGTTGTGGATCGGGTTTTCAGATCATGTGTTGTGATTGTTATAGATGTTAATATTCATGATGATCGTATTATTCTAGATATGGTGGATTTTGATGTGATTCTAGGCATGGACTAGTTATCCCACTATCATGCGGTCATGGATTGTTTTGCCAAGATTGTTACCTTATCCATGCTCGGTATACCCCCAGTCTTGTGGTAGGAAGCAGTTACCTATGAGCCAATGGGGATTATTTCTTATATTCATGCTATAAGTCTTATTTCGAGGGGTTGCGAGTCTTATATTGCTTATATTTATGATACTAGTGAGTAGAGTCCATTGCTTGACCCTGTTCTGGTAGTTTGTAAGTTTCCTAATGTGTTTCCTATCGACCTGCCTGGTATTCTCCCTATCCATAAGATTAATTTTGCTATTAATCTTAAGCCTGGAACCCTACGTATTTCTATGGCACCTTATCATATAGCTCTTGTCGAGCTTAAGAAGTTGAATTCTCAGCTTTAAGATCTTCTTGGTAATGTTTTTTTACTGAGTGTGTAACTTTGGAGTACTCTTGTGTTGTTTGTGATAAAGAAAGATGGCTCCATGCATTTTTGTATTGATTATAGGCAACTTAATATGGTGACAGTGAAGAACCGTGATCCTATGCCTCATATTGATGATTTGTTTGACCAACTTTAAAGAGCGACAATGTTTTCTTATATTGAATTTAGATCTTTTTACTATTAGTTGAGAATTGTGGTTGGTGATGAGGCAAGGTCTTTGCTTTTTGAGCAGATTTGGGATCTTTAGTTTGAGGATTGTAAAATTTGCTTTCTTCGTGATTAGGTGCTATGTGGTGAGTTCGAGAGGAACACCATATATTCTGAGGGTGTTTTGCAATTGATGGCCATATTTGTGTTTTGAGGATTGATGACTTGATTCAGGTGATTTTGTATGAGGCTTACAACTCAAGATATTTTATTCATTCTGGCATAACAAAGATGTATAGAGATTTGAGATAGCATTATTGGTGGAGTGGCATGAAGAGAGATATGGCAGACTTTATAGCTTGTTGCCTTTGTTGTCAATAGGTAAAGGCCAAGCATCGGTGTGCTAGTGGAGTGATTCAGAGATTGTCCATTCTCGAATGGAAATAGGAGCGAATTACCATGGAATTGGTTAGTGGTTTGACTCATACTTCTCGTAGTTTCAATGGTATTTGGGTCATTATGGATCAATTGACGAAGTCAGCATATTTCATTCCTATTCAAATGTCCTTCAGTGCGACGAGGTTAGCTCATATCTACGTACATGAGATAGTTCGTTTGCATGACGTTCCAATATCTATTATTTTATATTGGGGTTCCATGTTCACTTTTAGATTTTGGAGAGCTTTTTAGGTGGAGTTGGGTACTCAGGTGGATCTTAGTATAACCTTCCATCTGCAGATCAATGGCCAGTCCGAGTGGACTATTCAGGTGTTTGAGAATATGCTCCGAGCAAAAATTTATGGATTTTGGAGGACAGTGGGAGGAGCACTTGGCTAAGTTTGCTTATAATAATAGTTATCATTCGAGTATTGAGATGAAGCCTTTTGAGGTTTTGTATGGTAGGAGATGTCGTTCTCTGATTGGACTATTTGAGAATTCTGAGATTCGACCTCTTGGTATTGATTTGCTTACAGAGTCGTCCAATATATTCAGGGTGATTAAGGACAGGTTGAGAGTAGCTTAGAGTAGGAAGAAGGCCTATGTAGACCATAGGCTTAGTACCTTGATATTTAGAGTTGGGGATCTAGTATTCCTTAAGAGTATTTACTATAAAGGGTGTGATGAGGTTTGGAAGGGAGGGAAAGTTCAGCCCAAGATATATTAGACCGTTTGAGATTCTTTGAATGGTTGGTGAGGTGGCTTATTAGCTAGCTCTACCTCCAAATTTTGCAACTGTCCATCCGGTTTTCCATGTTTCTAGGTTGCAGTGATAGATTCCCGATCCTTTTCATGTGCTTAGATGGGAATCAGTCCAGTTGGATGATCGTTTGACCTTTTTAGAGGAGCTGATGTTTATTTTTGCTAGTGATATTAGGCGGTTGCACACTAGAGAGATTCATATGGTTAAGGTGCAATGAAGGAACCACCTAGTGGCGGAGGTCACTTGGGATATAGAGAGAGAGATGCAGACCTAGTATCTCACCTGTTTGGAACTTCAGGTATATCCTAATCCTTAACTTTCATAGATGAAAGTTCCTTTAGAGTGGATATTGTAATGACCCTTCAGGTCATTTCCATATTTTCGCTTATTTTTGCTGTTAGAGCTTCTCTATAACTGTGATAATGCTCAACTCACTCCCATAATTGAGGGGTGAGGTGATCGTTGTCAAGTGACCTAATGTTAATCAGTGTCGAATCTTGAGGAGTGAATACTATAGACTTCAAACCTATGGGTATTTCAATTACTATAAGGTCATCCAGAATGCTATAGAAAAAGACATGTATAACTGAATGGGGGAATTTGTTTGGGAACCCTTTTTACTACTACCTTTAGCAAGTAATTAGTAAACGATATCTTTGACTTGAATTCAAGGTTTGGAGAAATCTTAGGATCATGTATCCTTAGAAGTTAAGTGTGTGGGATAGTATGGTTTAGTATGAAATTTTGTTGTTCATCAATGGATAGGCTAGGTCGAAGGTCGTTGAGGTCAATCTTTTATACAACCCTAACGATTTCACTCATTGGCTCTTTCGAACACTTAATAAGTGTGAAGTTTGTATAACCACCCAAAACCTCAACAAAGCACCCCTATTTCTAGTATGATGCTCTTGACATGAATTACAATCCCAAAACACTTATTTCTAAGATTGCAAAGGGTAGTAATTAATAGGCTTATTTGTTCGCATTTCCTTATCCCCCGATAACCCTCTATCAAGGATGTTATAGGTTACCTAAATATTCACCTAAGTCCCTCTTTTGAGGATGATAAAGGGTTTCTAAATCTTGAAGCTTTCACCCATCAAACCCATTTGGGAATTTGGAGTTTTCACCCATAGAATCCCAACTCAGAAGCTCAAGCAATGGTGAAACCCATACTCAACAAGTAAAATCCATGAAAACACAACAATACCCACACACAATCACACACTAATTCAACATAATCACAAGACTAAATTATTTAGCTACTCATGAGGAAATTAAAGAGAAATATACCATATGGGTCATTCAAAGCATCCATTCTTCAGCAAAAAACTAAGAAATTAATCCTCCAAAATTAATTACACCCTTGCCTAAGATTATGGTTTCAAGTATTGAATTCCAAGATATCTTATGAGCTAAGCTATCCTAAAGAGAAAGGTTTTTTTTCTTAAATATGGCTTGGGGTGTGTCTAAGTGCTTTCACAAATCTGCCAGAGCTTATTCCCCCTTAACCGTGATTGCGAACATCTGTTCGTGACTGTGACCTCACGACTGTGGTTTTGTGATATGATTGCGTTGCTCTGACCTTCTTGACTTACTGCGACCACGGATTAAGGACCGCAGTCACGGTAACTAGGGCTGATGTAGTCCAGGTCTTCAGCTGCACTCTTACTTGCTCTCTTTTTATCATTTTCAGATCCAATCCACATCTGTTGGTATTCTTAATTTTATGCCTGCAAAAAGTGGATATTTGTGCATCTACCTATATATGTTATCTTATTTGTTCATTGAAAATAAGGTAATGTGCACGAAAAATAAGTGCGAATAAGTGGTAAACTCACCACTATCGACACCCCCAACTTAAGACCTTGCTTGTCCTTAAGCAACACTACCACTTATTAAGAGACAATTTCATATGTACGCCCTCTTACTATCACTTCAATGATCATAAATACTCAAGCTTGATTGGACCACTAAAAGCATTTCACATGTGGGCAAATAAGTTTCTAACCACTACCCTTATTATAAAGTGGAATACCAAAGGATGCAATAGAATTTGGTGAGCAACTATGTAACAACTAATAACACTCTAAAAATGACTTTCTTGCCATACCCTTATTTACTTCATTGTGCAGGAGATGACAAAATCACTATCTCAACTAGCTCGCATGCCTCTTCACGAGGAAGAAAATTTTCACACACCTAGTTTCTAATCATGCAACAAGGAATTTTAAGTGCAACCACTCACTCTCTCAAGAAATTCTCCATGTTAACAAGTATCATGCCATAGGCTTACGCCTATTTTCAATCACCACTACAATGACTATACTTGGCTGGGAATAACAAAGGGCTTATTGAGCTTGTAATGTAGGTTTAGGGTAGGGTAGGAGATCAACTTAGAAATACAAGGCTACACCCTCCTTGAACTTCTGCATCTTACTTTTATCCCGCTTCACTTATTGGCCACTTATCATCACTTTACTACTTTGCCTACCTTTGTTTTTTCAAGGCTTTCCCACTTTCCTATTTTTCTCTTATTCTACAACCCCTCTTTTCTCTCTTTTTTTTTTAGAGAAAAAGCCATCCTTTTCTTTATGGGATCATTTCTTTATTCAACTTAAAAAAAGCTTCACTTTCTTAATATTGTAGGGATCTTCTTAAGACTTTTTGGACCAGCTATAATTCTTTCTCTTTCCACTACCCCCAACTTAGGCTTTTAGCCTCAATTTGTATTCTCAAGTTCAAGGAGGATAGGGTTAAAGAGCAGATAAATAGATGGGTCACGACTTGTAATGTGTTTACCAAAGAAAGGTCCAAATGCCGGAAGAGGGTGACTAGGGGTAACTCTTATGTATTGGTAGGATCTTTAGGCTAAAATGGACTTCCAAAATCACAAGATGGCCTATGATCAATTTACCAACCAAGCACAGTCAAACATTAGCTTTGAAAGACTAATGGGACAAGTTCTAGATAGTACAAGTACACATGAGATGGAGACAATTAATACACACACACATGGCATGCACATGTCATCAAGGTGATTCAATTATTCTACCCACTCGAGACAAAAATAGAGTATTCAATGTTTTTCTGAATTCAACTTTCGGAGTCATAGGATGAGGGAAAAATTTCATCACAAAGTTGCTTGTGCCCATGCCTTCAAATACTTTAACATTTTTAGACGAAGGGGATTTTTTTATTTTACATCTGCACCACATATGATTTACAAATTATGGCAACCATCCAAGTTATTGTCTCACATTGAAGTTCATAGTATGGGCAAACCGCCATATGGTTACTCTGACTTCACCAATGGATCTTAATGAAACCCGAAATTAGCAATGCTACAGGTACTTAGACTTTTCTTGCATTCTAAGGCCGTGATACCATGGGTACTGAGAATTCCCCTGCACCTATGGTTGGAAACCCAATCACGAAGGCCAAGATCGCCTAATTAAATTTAGGCTGAAATAGCCAACTAAGAATAAAATAGTTTATCCATGTGAATGTGAACACTATCAGAGTGCCCGAATATTACAAGCTAAATAAGCATCACGATAATAATTGTCCAAAAGAATAGAAAAGTATGCAACAATGTAAATAATACAAGTCCAAATGAAATTAATAAGGAAACACCCCCAATCGAAAAGGTTGCAGTGTCCTTATTGGATGAATAATCAAAGCTAACAAAGAGATAAGGGTGCTCCTTAACACTTCATTAAAGACCGCTATTCTTTTCAAAATTTTCACCATCACCAATTATATTGAGATTAGACCATTCCTACATGCAAGAACATGAGTGAGAGTACGAGGAAATTAGGGAGATAGTCGATGAATCAACTAGCTTCTGTTCCCATGATCGCAGATAGGTGGGTAGCCATGATCGATCTTGGGGACTGCAATTGTGATAACCGAGGTTATGCCTGCTCCCCTGCTTTTCCCCTGTTCAATATTTCTACTCACTTGAAGCTTATTACTTTTTTAATTGGCTTTTCACCTCAAATTATGCATACTTCTTTCTTTTTAAGCTTATGCAAACTCTCCATAGTATCACATATGCATGAGTTATTCATATATAAAAACTAACCATCAAAACTATAAAAATATAATAAAAAAGATATGAGCCATCTTCATAGCATTTGTGGGTTGCCTCCCACACAACACCATAGTTATCATCGTGGCATGACGTTGGCATGTATTAATTATTCAAGGAGGGTCCATAGGACCCCACTTATCAAACTCTCCCTCATTAATTAACTGACCAACAATGCTTTCTACCTCTTTCTTCTCTTTGTTGATTAGACTTTGGGACAACCTTTTTTTTTGATCGGGCGTTAGGCAATTTTCCTCCTAAGTCCTCTGTCATGTTCTCTTCTTTTATATTTTTACCCTCTGCACGCATCACCAAGATTTTATCATCATTTTGGAGGTTTGTGATTGTGCCAATAGTGGATTACCTCTCAGGTTTAACGTCTAGACGTACGACGACTGGACCCATTTGATTTTCTAATTCTTTAATAGAGATCGAATGGGAGACCACCATTCTCGAGGGTGAAATAAAGTCCTCTTTTAATTCATATACCATTTTGTTCGTTCCCTCAACTTTGTTCAAATTTTTTCAAGGAGATCCTCCGTTATACCTCTATCGGTGTTAATGGATCTTGACTCTTTGTTAGAATCCTGACATAATAAGGTGCGAATTAGAAATCTTTATGCTCTCATTGTTTCCAAAATTGACTACCGTCCCGATTTATCCAACCTTGATTCCCACCTTGCCTATGATAGGTTAGGTGGGAACTCTCCGAGGGGTTTGCTAATTGCCAAATTTCTTCATCATCCTTGCCATGGGCTGTTGGTGGAGCACCCATGACATACTTGGTTAGGAGCTCAAGTTGAGTCAATATCTTTGCCAAGGTTTCCTCTTGCTCATCGCCTCGCTTTTGTTGTTCCTTCCTAACCATAGGCAAAAGTTAAGAGCTAGTGGATATGTTGTAATCTCGGGTATGCCATTCTTGATTTTGATTAGTTACCTCTATCAACAAATTTGTGGCCACATAAAAGTGCAAGTTCAAGAGAGGACCTTCCCCCGCATTGTTTACCACCAATTGGTTCAAAGGATCTAGTCCCCGATAGAATATTTGGAGAAGTATCTTCCCCTAAATCTCATGGTTTGGGCATTTGGCCAACATTCTATGGAATATCTCTCATACTTCATGTAGAGGCTCGCCATTCTTTTGCCTAAAATTCATATTTTCATCTCTTGAGTCACACAACTTGGATAAATATGAGTATGCAAAACCATACAATGATTTACTCATTAGTGAGAATGGAAAGAGACGAAACCGATAGGGTTCTTGAGCACTAGGTGAACTGTTGAATGGAGTACAAACTTCCAAAAAATTTCTCAAGTGAACATATGGATCTCATGGGATTGTCCTACGTATAGCCCTTTTAATTGAAACACATAAAGCATGATACTAGACACATGAAAAGTCCCATTCCCAAGGTGAGGTGGGGTATAATTTTCATCCGCATGTTACCCATTGTTTAAGTTGCTCTCTCCCTATGTATCATCAGATGGTTACATGATTAGGGCCTTCACTTATGGTTCTATTTATGCTAGAATTACCTACAAAAGATTAAAAAACAACAAGAGAAATAAAGTATGACACTTCGGATGCTCCAATGTAAGAATTGCACCACACAAGCTAAATCTACACTTCACTCTCCGGAGATAGTGCCATTTTTATAAAGCTCAAATCACTCCCATAATTGAGGGGTGAGGTAGTCGTTGTCAAGTAACCCAATGTAAATCGGGGTCGATTCTGGAAGAGTGAATGCTATAGACTTTAGACCTATGGGTATTCCAATTACTATAAGGTCATTCACACTGCTAAAGAAAAAGATATATATAACTAAATGGGGGAATTTGTTTGGCAACCTTTTTTACTACTACCTTTAGCAAGTAATTAGTAAACGATATCTTTGTTTTGAATTTAAGGTTTGAAAGAATCTTGGAATCATGTATCCTTAGAAGTGAAGTGTGTGGGATAGTTTGTTTTAGTATGGAATTTAGTTATTCATCGATGGATAGGCTAAGTCGAAGGTCATTGAGGTCAATCTTTCAATAAAACCCCAATGATTTCATTTATTAGCTCTTTCGACCACCTAATAGGTGTGGAGTTTGTATACCTACCCAAAACCTTGACCAAGCACCCCTATTTCTAGTATGATGCTCTTGACATGAATTACAATCCCTAAACACTTATTTCTTAGATTGAAAAGGGTAGTAATTCATAGGATTAGTTATTCACCATTTCCTTGTACCTCAATAACCCTCATCCAAGGGTGTTATGGGTTACCTAATATTAACCTAAGTCTCTTTTTTGAGGATGACAAAGGGTTTCTAGAGCTTGGAGATTTCATCCATTAAACCCATTTGGGAATTTGGTGTTTTCACCCATCAAATGCCAACTCATAAGCTCAAGAAATGGTGAAATCCATACTTAATAATTAAAATCCATGCGAAAACAACAATACCCATACTCAATCACACACTAGCTCAACACAATCCCAAGACTAAATTATTTATCTACTCATGAAGAAAGTAAAGAGAAATATGCCAAATGGGTCATTCAAAGCATCCGTTCTTCAACAAGAAACTAAGAAATTGATCCTCCTAAATTAATTACACCCTTGCTTAAGATTAGGGTTTCAAGTCTTGAATTCCAAGATATCTTATGATCTAAGATATCCTAAAGAGGAAGGGTTTTTGATTAAATATCACTTGGGGGTGCGTCTAAGTGCTTTTACAGATCTACCCTTGGGCCTATTCTCTCTTAACTATGATCTCATACATCTATCTACGACTGCAACCTCGAAACTGTATTTTTGTGATGCAATCGAATTATTCTGACCATCATGACTGACCGTGATCACGGATAGAGGACCGAAGTTGTGGTAACCAGGGTTGATGAAGTCCAGGACTTTAGGTGAACTCTTTCTTACTCCCTTTTTATCCTTTTCATCTCCAATCCATATTTTTCTTCTTTTTAATTTTATACCTGCAAAGAGTGGATATTAGTGCATCTAACTACAGATGTTGTCTCATTTATTCATTCAAAACAAGGTAATGTGCATGAAAATTGAGTACGAATGAGTGGTAAACTCACCACTCATCAAGCTGCCCCAAGTTATTTATGACTTTATATAATAGAAATTTTGGTTACCAGGTAGTTCATTTGGTTTTTATAGCCATTTCCCTATTTTGAGGTCTTCATTGGTTCCAAATGTACACCATGCAGAAACTTCATCCAAATGACCCCAACTGAAAGTTCTGACTATTCTAACAGCTCTAGAATATTGATTTTAGGCTAGAAGGACTCTTGGTTTGGGTATCAAGGTACTCGGGCTCATTTCGATCGATTAGTCAAAAAGTTAAGAAATTGGAAATTGGTTGTAGGACTGATGTTTCATTGAAACCACCTTGGATGGAAGCTTTGAATGCATCATTGAGTCTGTAATATTGAATTTTGAGTGGAGACATAGTTCATTTATGTGTACGATACTTCGAAGGAATCCTAACAGCTTGGTGGAGACTTGGAGAATGCCAAGTTTATTATTGTTATTTGGTGTATCGCAATCACGAGCCAAGAGTCTTGATTGTGATACTCCTGATAGGACTCAGTACCACTTTTGTAGTGGCTTCTTATAATTGCAATTCATAAGTGCAGTCCCAATGTACCACGATCGCGAAGGTCGAGTCATGGTCGCGATACTCAAGTAACTATGATAGGTATAAATAGGCCATTTTAGCGTAATTATCACCCATTTTTTTGAGAGCTAAAACCCTAATTAGAGAGATAGATTAAAATTGAAGCTCGTGGGTGTATTGGGGAACTTGATTAACGTTTATTTCCTAATTCTCCTTCAGATTTGAGGTAAGATTTCTCTAGATTCATGGTTGATTTTTCCATTTTTTGACCAAAAATTCCAAAACTTAGGGGCTTGATTTTAGCCCCAAATTAGCTTTGATTGTACCTATTTTTGAGTATAATGATTCCTTAAGCATGTGAGAACGTTGGGTTGGCTTCGAAAATCTAATTTTTTGTGAATAGGATCCACATGGGATTTTGGATTAATTTTGGATCCAAAGCACAATGGTGCAATATGAATATCATTATTCTCGTATTGAAGAGTAGGATGTGAATTTGATAGCTTGCTATCTTGCATAAGCTTCTTAGAAGGTAAAAATAATGATTTAGCAGATCTTTTAAGCTTTCTCTGGTGTCGAGGTAGGCTAGGTTTTACCCCTTGTTAGATTGAGCTTATTTATATTATGTTTATAATAATGTGTTAGATTTGGGATAGGTTTTAGGTATTGGTATTATGAATTTCAATGCTTGGGTTAGTTGGACTATTTAGGCCATCCAATTAGGCATAACTGACCTAGTTGCTTATATTTTAGGTGAATTTTCTATCTTAGGAATAATTGAGTCCTGTTTAACATCTAAAAGTGGATTTAGATACCTTAATCCTAGTTCGAGTATAATTTCCCTAAAATGTAACTTAGGGGATTATAGGTAAGACTTTGAACCACCTTAGGCTAAGATGTCTGTTATCTTATGTAGACCTTTATACCCTTGTTAGACTCTTATAAATGCTTATTGAGGTAATATTGAGAAACCTTGACACTTGATAGATATGTTAGTTGATGCGAGGGTTGATGCCTGTTGATTATGCTATTACTGATTCTATTAATGATACTATTGATGATGTTGATATATTTATAATTATCAATTTGAGTACACAAGATGCATATGATATTGATTATATTTACAGGTTCAAGTCTGGCTATTAATGATATATTTTTCGGTTCAGGTCCGATTATTGAATGTATATACCGGTTCAAGTCTAGCTATTTATTATATTTATCTGTTCGAGTCTAAATATACATATTATGCCATTATGATATACTTATTATGATATGATGATACCAGCTGTGAGATTGAAAATAACAATTGCGCTAAGTCTAAAAATAAGGAAATGGTTATAATGTGGTATGATATATATGGATTTAGTGAAATGATGACTATTTGATAAGTGATGTTTAGTTGATAAAAGATGATTTATTGATACATGAGAATTAGTTATCGCATAATAGTTAGTTGATAAGTGTTTATTAATTGAAAAATGATGAATATGGAAAATCAATGATTATAGTGTGTAATGATTTGGATGAATTCCAATATGATTATGAGAGTTGATAAGTGACAGTGGTAGGATATGCTATCTTGTTTGTACCTTCCAGGCTTATGGTGGCTAGAGATGGGTTATTTACTTTTTTTCACTAATTGGTGTATGGGTGCCAATTTTGTAGTTATGTTTGTGCGTGTTGATGATTTATGTTATGTTATGCTATTATTTTGGTTTATTTACCTATTTATACACTGTGATGTTGGACATGATTCGGGTTTTTTCCTACCTTGACTTTGTTATGTTATCTTGTGTTTTGCCATATTTATATCATGATTTAGCTTAGTAGGCCGATGATGCCTACTAAGTACCCGTGGTTTTAGTACTCATACAACACTTCTGTACCTTTTTAGTGTAGAACCGAGTACTATACTTGTTTTTGGAGTCAGAGTCACCTATTTCCTTCTACCTTTCTATTTTCAGTCTTTTATTTTGAGATAGATATATTGACTATTAGATATATTGACTATTCTAGATACTTGGGTTGTATTTGTGTTTCTAGATGCTCTTGCACTGGCTCTACCATGTCGTGGGATGGTATATATGTCGTGACTACCTTAAACTATTTTTATTGTCTTACTTATTTTTGTGTTGGATTGCCTATTTGTCCCTTTTGGGGCATCTCCACCAAGTTGACCCATTGCATCAAGCTCTGGGTTACGGTTCGACTTACCTACTGGTGGAATTTAGTAGGTGCCATCAGGAATCGTAAATTGGGTCATGAAAATAACATGCATTAATGAGTTTGGTTTAGTCCATGTAACAATTATTGATTTAGTATTCAACTCATTGTTCAACTCATAGGAGTTAAGTGTAAAATTCTAGCTTTTTCTCTAGTGCTTCAACTTAGATAGTTTCATTCAGTGATGAATGATCCTAAGGGGGAGATATTGTAATACTTCAAGTTTTCAAGCTTTAGACCCACCAATATATACACAATTGAATTAGCTTTCCAACGCCACTAGTCTCACCTTAATCCAATATCAAGATAAAAAGTTATGGCTAATTTAGTAAGGTATTGTCAAGATGCCAGTGAAGATGCCTTTGACGATGACTCATTGTCAGTGTAATCGCCATCAAAACATTGAATAACTAGAAAATTTAGTCCAGTGATGACGTCCCCAACATACGACTCGTTATCAGTCCATATAAGTAGTCAGGTGGAGTCGTTGTCATAACAGTGGAAAACCAAAGTCCCAATCCTTTAGATATGACCCTTGGTGATGACTCATTTCAAACTACACAAGTCATTAGAAAAAGCCGTTGTCATAACATTAAGGATCCAAGATTTTGGTCCTCTAGTCATGACTCTAAGTCACGACTTATGGTTAGACCCTACGTGTTGTAGCCTGAGCCATCGCGACTTCTTCTAGAAATTTGCTAAATATTTTAAAAAGGGGTTTTTGGTTTTTTCCTATTATTTACATCTAACCCATCAATTTCTATCCCGTTTAAATATCAAATTCTAAAAAATTAGGTCTTAAATTCCTAGACCTTAGGGGACGATTTGGACCCTGACTTACGTATCATTTATTATTAAATTTTAAGCACACATTCCTTGTCCTTTGAGGGACCTTGTGAAGGATTCAATTTTGAACTTTGTTGCGGGCCTCGCAGTCTAGTTGTTGACCGAATTCTAACCCAACCCTTTTCATAGTAGTATGGGTCTCTTTTTACTACTAATGATATGTAGATTACTATTTTGTTTGCATGACATTATTTCGATATTGTAAAGCCTTATGATTTATGGGCGATTCAAGGATTTGTGATTCAATATTGAGGTAGGCTTCTGTCTACTCTTTTTCATGAGATAGTGTATTATACATATTGCGTGTTAGTTAATAATGATAGGATGTGATTATGGGTAGAACACCATGACTTAGCCTATATTATGAGTTTGGGGGATTGAAGGGTGAATTAGCCTTTAAGATGAAGTACTGGTTATACCTATAGGATCCTATTACCCTAGGTTATTAGCATGCTGGACACAAATGAGGCTACTGATCCATTAGTATAAGGTTTACTACTTGACTAGTGGATTATTATGGTTTCCCAAATTATGGTATTATAGTTATGTTGGTAATATATTATTGGGCCCAGGGTCATGATATGATATTGTCCAACTCCGGGTGAGTGATTTATACTTGTAGAGGATGTAGCTGTAGTCTATGGACATTTAGACACATAATTGTATTGTTTGGATACTGGTGATGACATTCATAGATTCGGTACATTCATTATCACTTAATGGTACGATTCTAACTAAAATTATGGTTTTGATACTATTTTCTAAAAAACTAATTTATTCTCACTTTTCACTTTTAAAATAGAATCTTCCATAATGGTAATCATACCACCTTAATGGATGACTTATGAGATTTTGAAATTAAAAATGATCTTTTAGAGATTTAACCAAGACAGATTTTGATCCACGATTTAACTACTACTATGTACTTTGATCGAGAAAGATTCTTACCCTTTCTACTCTTTGACAGTTATTTGGTCTTGGAGTTGATATTAGGCAATAGATTTATAGATTTACACCTTTTAAGCCACAGTTTTAGACTGTGCATTTATTATATATATATATATATATCTCCGATACTGGATGAAGTAGATAAATGATGATGATTGGAAATCTCAGATCTAGTCCAGGTCAGTGTATAGGAGTGCTCCCAAATATCATAGGGTCCCCTTTATCTGTGAGCCACTGTGCAAAAAAGATAGGTTGCCATAGGTCCTACCTTTGCAAATCGTTGAGATAGAAGAGGTGTATACACTATGTTAAGTTATGGCACTTTGCTCGACTATGGTATTATGGATTTATTTTGCATTTATTCTTGCATGCGCATTGCCTATCACCAATATTTTATTTGATCCCTATATCTATCAGTATTATAGGGGCTTGCATAGGTATAAGTTATGAGTATTGTTTGTTGTGTGTTGTGTACTGATGGAACCTTCCAGGTTATGGGGCTTGGTTAAGGTATTATTTGTCTGGACTAGGATGTTACATAATTATTATTATGGTCTAGTTGATTTTAGACTGATACTGAGGTTTGAGGTATGTTTCTGATTGCTTTATCTAATGATCATTATATTATGGATAATTATCTCATGTTTTGACATTTGGATTAGGGACCCTGATTATGCCAACACTAGTTCCCAGTATGATTAAAAGGCATTGAGATGTTAGTATGATTACCTTGGGTTTTACCTTTGGGTTAGTCTTGTATATGTATATATATATATGTATGTATACATATGGATAATACTGTGTATCCCCCCTCCTTCATTTATTCATATTTTATATCTATTCCTTGTCCTTATATACTACTATTTATCCTTCTTCTACCCTTTATTTGTATATTGGCTAGTGATATACGTTATAGTGCTTCAGTGCCTGAATAGGTCTAGAATAGGGTAGTTTATCCTTATACCCTCTCTAGTTTGATTATGTTATCTTCCAGGATATTTTGATGTGTTTACATTCCTGTTTGCATGTTATCTATTTTTGCATTGCCTTTTGAGCTCAGTCGGTATTTGCGTACTATGAACCATATGTTTGGTACTCATACTACTTTTCTGCAGCCTGCAGATCATAGTACGAGTTCTCGTTGTTGCTGCCTGCATCATGAGGAGAAGCTATGGATTAGAGATTTGGGGTAAGCTCCTTGTATTCAGAGTATTGCTATTCTCTGTCTTATGGATTAGACTAATATCTATGTTGTATTCACCTGTATATTCATTTCATACTTCATTTTGTATTCTTAAGATATTAGAAGCTCTTGTACTGATTCCACTAGGTTTTGAAATTGTCTTTTATATACTAGTCTCTTATTATAATTGTTCTTCTATCTTCATTCATTGCTCGTGGAAGTATGTTACTAGAGGTTTTGGACTAAGGGTTGGCTTACCTACTGGCGGGTTATAGCAGGTACCATCAAGACCTGAGAAATTGGGTCATGACAAAGCGGCTGCACCAGTTGATGCCTTGCTCCAAGAACTTAGCAAAAAGATTAAGTTTTTAATCGGACCCTCGGGATTCATTCAGAATCCTATGACTACAAAAAAATATGCTACTAGACTATTTTTGATGCCCCAAACTCAATGGTGATGTGAGATTTTCAAAAAAGATCATTTTCAATAAAATAATCCTTGGGACCCTCTTTTAAGCCAATTATACTATTTTTGAAATGGAGGATTGAAATACAAAATAAAGGCTTGGGGAAAAAACTAATCACGCTACTAATTAAAAATTTACACATTGAAGCAAATGGAACTATCATTATCTTTATCCAAGGCTTGAAACACAAATTGTTGACCTAAGTTAAACTACCGCTTATGAGGATACTCGAAACCAAAAACTCAAATAAAACACGTTAAATGCATTGGGGACTGTGCCAACAATCCCTCTATCTCATAAATCATATAAGGCAACCATAAATAAGGGAAAAATAGTCAAAAAATAGAAAATTCTAAATTTCAATGCGAGGTCACTACAGTATCCACGACTAAAACTGCATTCATCCTCAAACATATAAGTAAGAAAATGTTAAAAATAGGTATAAGATAGGAAATTCCCTTGAGAAATAGCAAGCAAGCACTCCAACACAGAGTCAAAACCTATAATTCCCTGAGAGTACACCTTGGGCGCCACACGATGCATGCGGTACCGAAAGACCACAACCTAACCTATGACTGGTACCTGTTATGAGCACTGAGTATAACTGATATCAAAAGATCATATGCGAAATTTAACTAAAAAATTCCATAAGGTTTTAAAACATAATTATGATAATGTCTATAAAACTATACTGATAATACTAATAAAATGACTAAAAACTGACTAATTATCTGTACTAGTCTAAAAAGCCTTTACTGACTGACCGTGGAGCTGATGGGATAAACCCCTAACTAACTCTGGCTGAATAGAAAAAACTGAACAGATAAGGTAAACTGAGATAAATAAACCATGCCCTCGAAGTATGAGGACTCATCAATGCTATAGCTGATAATCGAGTATGTCTATATGCGATTAGTAAACTGAGTGCCCGAACCTATCTTATTAAATATCATAGTGCAAGAAACGAGTACGCGATTAATACTTTGAATGTAATGGTACGGCAAATGAGGTTAGGCCAATATGCATGGTTTTATGTGCATGAGCAATAACTTAATGAATGAATAAAATGAAGTACTGAGTCAAATGCATAAAATCTGTAAAGAATGAGAATGCACGACCAAGCATAAAACATGTTTTGAATATAGTCTGTAAATTGAAATACTGAATACTGATAAGTGAATAACTGATATCTATATGCTATGGTCAAGCAAAATTAAAACTGAATTACTAAGATAAATACTAGACTAAGACTGTGGGAGCTAGCTATAACAAACATGCCCTAATATACTATCAGGGTCCAACATATAACCCCAGTTGGAAGGGTATCAGTACCGTGTCATGGATACTAAAACTAGCTGTGTGGATCCAATAATCTGAATTCCCAAAGGAGGAGGGTGTCATTCCTAACTGAAGGGGGACCCCTCAAAATCTATGGTGGTGCCGTAGGTATGGAACCTAGGGACTACTACTAGTGCTTTATGCCTAACTGGCGAGCGAGACACCATCCCTACGCTCACTCGGTGCTAAGTGTTACTCCCAACTGAATGACACTAACTATTAGACTTAACTGAGTTTAACTGATTATGAATTCTAATAGTGCTCATTTTGAAAATAATAACTGAGAATCAACTATGATCATGGTTTAACTAAAATCATTTTGAGGATACTGAAAGTATGTAAAACAGCAAAATTTCAGATATTCAAACCCCCAAGACTCAATAGAAATAACAATAAGATCATACAAAAACTTTGAGGACATGACATTTAGTCAATATTCAAAACTCATTCTTTGAGGCATTTCATCAAACACATGCAATGCATGGCTTAAGCATAAGAATAGTTTTAAACATGTGGTAGTAGCATGATTTTTATACTAAATCACCAATTAAGAGTTAAATTAGCGAACAACACCATACAAACATGTAAGGTTTAATAAAAATAATAATTTCTTGTAAACATGATATAAAATTCAAAATTCATGAAAATTCATGGACATAATTGATAAAAATATGTAAAGATCATACTTTTAAATTTGAAATTGAGTTCTTGAACTTCATGGGTGAAAAGGGCCCATAGATAAACATCTAATATACCTTAGATATTTGAAATTATCTTTTCTTGAACTTTCATGGATTGGGAATCTTAAATTCTTGATTTTCTTGAAGGAGGACTTTAATCTTGTTCTTGGGGAATGATCTTGAAAGGAAATCCTAATCTTGATGTTGAGAGTGAATGAGGAGTTTTTGGCATCTAAAACTGATAAGTGATGGCTAATAACGCATAATGATGCTTTGAGTCGTGGGAGGGGTAGGGTTTGAGGTGAGGAAAACACCAAAATACCCCGCCAAAGTTAAATAAGAATTTCTGAAATTTTTAGTATATGACTTGAGCTAATAACTTATCAACTTAAGTCGTCAACTCATTGTTGGAATTGGGCCATTTCTGGTCATGGGTGATGACTTGGATTGATAAGTAGTCACTTAGGTGATGGATTATCACCTCAAATCATCACTTTGTTGCTGAAATTATCACATACTGATTATGGGCGACGACTTGGGCTGATAAGTCGTCACTTAGTTGGTGGCCTATCAACTGAGGTCGTCACTTGGAAGCTGAAGTTGATGGTTTTTTGGTTGGCCTGATGACTTGGGCTAATAAGTTGTCACTTAGTTGACGGCTTATCAACTCAGGTCGTCACTTTGTTGATAGACAGACAGGCTGAAGTAAATGAATATAACTCTCCACTCCAATATCGGATTAAGGTGATACCAAATGAGTTGCAAAGAAGATTAAAATATCTTTCTTTTAGTATATAATAGACCATGTAACTAATTATGTAAAAGGAGTAATGGTCGTTGAAAGTTAACCCAATCTGAAATGTCCACTAAAACTTAACCAATAGAAACGTTCTTAACTCGTCTTTGAATTAGGAGATTTTTATGACCTCGGCTGATATAAAAGGAAAATTTTCACACTATATAATTGATCATCGCACATAAATATACATAGAATTATTGGGTTTAGGTCTGTATAATTAGGAACAACGGTTTGAATCCTAGCCCGAAAACATGGGGTGTTACACCTTGATATACATCAAACTCACTCATAAACTACCAAATTACTTTAAGTTATTTTGCATGAGCTTGAAGCATGGTTCTAATATTAGTTTTATTTTCGGGGTATTACAATATCTCCCCCTTGGGAACATTCATCCTCGAATGAAGCTTGTTAAACTGAGAGTACCGAAGAATGTGTGATCATATACTAAATATGCATGAATAGGAACGTGTGAACATAACTGATTTTGATAGATGATATATGATACATGAACTGAATATCATAAATTAAATTGATTTTCCTAAATACATTAGAATGGCTTTAAGGATGAGATTTGAACGAGAGAGTCAACTTATGAGTACCCATTACTTCAAGCTGGATCTTGTTATGTGAAGTGAATATAAAAGATTAGGACATAAAAGCTTGGGAGACTATAGTACATCTTCCACTTAGGATATTATGTCCCCAGAAAGATGCTGACTTGGCTGAAATACTAAGGAAAGACTGAGATGATGCGCGGGGTACTTACGAACTGAATAATGACTGAATATCTAGAATATAAAACTAATGCATGATCTGAACTAAATTTATGACTTGCATGGTCATGAAGGAATTTCATCATGAATAGGAGAGATGAAAACCATAGGAACTTGTCTACTTGACTGCTAAACTGAATTGTTGGCTATACAAACTAACTCATACTAAAATCTTATACTTAACTGAAGTATTTCTTTGACACTATTTCTATGAAGTTCTAATAGCCTTAGGGAGCAAAGAATCTTGGGCATGTTCTGAATAGACATTTGAATAAGAAATCACAACATGGCTAAAATTCTGTAAAATGAAACACTAGCCTATGAAACATCAGCTAGGATAAAGTTACTAAGACTTATGCACTGCAACTACTAACTTTCAAGTTTATCCACACTTCTTAAATACTCCCTCAACTATACTTTATACTTCAACACTGTGCTTTACTTGAGGCTATTGAGAATATCCATATGGACACTAATAAATCTACCTACTGAAGTTTGAGTTGGACTGAATTCTCTCACTATGTTCAAACCTACTCTAATATACAAAATACACATATAACACTTTAATACTAGTCTCAGTCATAAATGCAATACACTCTACATTTTCATAACTTCCTATCTACTAAATAATTTTTATTACCACTTCAACAACTATATTCAACCTCTTACTAGACATTCACTTACGCGCAATACAACCATCCACTTACACCAACCTGAAATTCAAGCCTATCTTTACAACTACATATGAACTTCTAAACAAACACCCATAAAAGCATCTTCCTCACATCTTCCAAACCTCCATCATTAACAACTTTTATTTACTACCCTAAGAAAACACACATAAAATTTTAACTAACCAAGACATATATCAAAACTTAGCCTTAATCTCAATTCACACTTACAAGCTTAGTTAAAAAAAGAATACAATAATCTTTTGTCAATAAGAAACATTTACTCACTCCCATCTAAGAAACTGCTCATCACTACTATCATTTCATATAGAGAGGTTACTAAAAGGTGAACACATAAGGACCTGAAGCATTAATGAATGCTATACATAACTTGACACTTAGTTGAGGCCTGAGAAATAGAATATCAACATCCTAGATTTATTAAGAGATCTAAACCGAGGACATACATGACATAAATCTAATTTTTTTTGCTGATCATTAAGAGTATAGTATGAGTCATGGGAACTGAGCATATTGTAAAGCATAAGCACATGATTCATAAGTTGCATGACTTGAGTTTGGAGTTTTTGAATTCAGGGAACGTGATTCGTATGCTCAGTGGACTAGAACTCCTCATACTAGGAACTGAGAGGTTACATGAGTCTCAATTATGTGTATGATCATGAACTATGATCATGGAAATGACGTGTAGGCATGAGTAGATATTGTGATGACTGAACAATTTGCATTGAGATATGAATGGGTTGGGCATTTTCCTCCCTTACTGATGTTCTATAATACGTTGGCACCACTACTAGAATCTAAGATCCTGACTTGGTTACTTGTTCTATCATCTCCCCCCTTTGCTTAAAGCCATCATTCTAAGTCTGGTAATCACTTAATCAATATCTCTAAGCTGAAATGCCCTCGCTTTACTCTAGAATTTGTGGTATAATAATACACATAATTGGTAAACTCACCCTGAGTGACTATGCCCAATAATGTAAAACTTGCTGCTAGTACTTTCTTCTGAGATACAACTCTTAGCCCTCTATAACCCAAATAATAACCATGTAACAACTTAAAATTGGCATAGAATTTTTCAACTCCTCTTTCTATTAGTTCAACCTTCAAAGATTCAAACTTTATTTCTAACACATAACATGGATATCCCCAAATTTTTAATAACCATTCTACTTTCATCATAGCCTACTATATCATATACCTAAACTTATATTTCTCCCTAAACCATAATAACTACTATTATATATGAACATTTGATGTCAACATGCTATAGCCCATAACTTAGCTGGTAAGAACATCAATTGCTTTATTACTAGCCCCCTTTAAACTTAGCACTTAAGGATGCTACATAAGCAAACCACGCTGTCATACTTAGCTTAAATCCTTGCATACACTATTTCAAGCCTACTGATTCACCTTTTATACAACTAGCCCCATATATACATAATCTTCTCAAATTAAAATAACACTATCCCAACTCTACTACTGCTGCTATGCTCCTGGTTTTATGCTTCTAATTCTAGATCATATGATATCATAGGATTCTAAAAAGGAATCTAATAACACGCCTAACTCCTAAGCACTGAGGTACTATCCCTTCATTCACTGACTGGTTTATCGAGAAGCTGAAGCTGAACTACTCTATTTTTAAAATCAACTAAAGTAATTTACTGGGATACTGCAATCGAGCAATTTCTGTATACTCACCTGGCTAGGATAGATTTACCCACTAGAGTAGACACTAAAAAGGGCTCTGCTAAGGTTTTGAGATTGACACTGAACATGACAATTATATAGGGGTTACAAAACAAAGAGAAGCTCCAGGGTCTAACAAGGCATAAATATGTAAATGAAAGGCCTGTAATGTACCTGTAACCATATAAGGAGAACTTTCCTGATCCTATCGGGACTGAAATGCATATAGCCTATTCTGACGCTGGACAATGGTTGTACTGGAAAAGGCACCCTGCTGAGTCGAGTGAATGGATGAAACTAGAGGACGGTTGGAACGACCTTGATGACCACTCTTTGGATAATATCTAAATTTGTGGCCTGGCTTTCCACACCCAAAACACACATCATTGCCAGCCCTATACACACCCTTATGATTCTTACCATATTCTCCGCAAAGCAGATTAGTACAAAAATCCTTCCCACTAACTTGTGACTTAGAGTCTAGTGATCTATCTTGACTATCATTCTTAAACTTAGGCACTGGCACACTGGCTGAAGGCAGAGGTGGGGCTGAGAATTCTAACGGAATTGGGAGTGATAAATACCCCTTGACCTTGTCTTAAAACTCTTATTATGGCCCTCTTATTCTTTCTCTCTTTCTTTTTATGCTCCCCCCTCCCACTCAGCTGAGTATGAATTAAAATCCTAGATAGGACAACAACCTATAGATTGTTTTAAGAAACTACTACATAGGCTAAATTAGTGAAAGAAGCTCTAAATTCAATGTGAGACATAGGCTCATTCAGGGGATTTTTTTGAATAGGCGGAGGTGCAGGATGATTCCTATTTCTTTTTTTGTTATTCTTTCTGGGAGGCATTCTTTGTACACGAAAAGATGGATGAGTTAGGAATAGATTTTAAATGGATCTCATGCTCTATCGCATGACATGAACACTGAAAGAAGGGAAACCTTTCCTAAAACATCTTGTAGCCTCTTATCCATAAGTGTGGTGAGCTTCACACCCATGCACAAAACTCTACTCAATGCGTATTTTAGACACCCTAGGATTCTTTAAAACCTTAGGCTCTGATACCAAGTTTGTAATGCCTAGAGAGTACACCCTGGGTGCCACATGGTGCTTACGGTCCTGTAAGACCACAAGCTAACCCATGACTGGTACTTGCTATGAGCATTGAGTATAACTGATATCAGAAGATCATATTCAGAATTTAATTGAAAAATTTCATAAGGTTTTAAAATATAATTTTGATAATGTATGTAAAAAAATACTGACAATACTGATAAAATTACTAAAAAATGATTAACTGTCTACACTAGTCTGAAAAGCCTTTACTGACTGACTGTGGAGTTGATGGTACAAACTCCTAACTAACTCTGACTGAATAGAAAATACTAAACCGATAAGGTAAACTGAGATAAATAAACAATGTCCTCAAAGTATGAGGACTCACTACTACTACAACTGATAATCTAGTATGTCTATGCACGATCAGGGAACTGAGCATCCGAACCTATGATATTAAACATCATAACACAAGAAACGAGTATGCAATCAATACTTTGCATGTACTGGTATGTAAATAAGGTTAGGCTAATATGCATGGTTTCATGTGCATGAGTAATAACCGTCTGAATGAATAGCCTAAAGTACTAAGTAAAATGCATGAAATCTGTAAAGACTGAGAATGTATTACCAAGCATAAAACATATTCTGAATGTAGTCTGTAGCATGATTTTGATACTAAATCACCAATCAAGGGTTAAATCTGCAAACAACACCATAAAAACATGTAGGGTTTAATAACAACAATAATTTCTTGTAAACATGATATAAAATAAAAATTCATGAAAGTTCATGGACATAATTCATAAAAATATGTAAAGATCACACTTTTAAACTTGAAATTGGGTTCTTGGACTCCATGGGTAAAAAGGGCCCATGGATGAACATCTAATATAACCTAGAGATTTAAATCTTGAAAGAGAATTGAATTTTAAAAGTTCTTGGATTGGGAATCTTAAATTCTTGATTTTCTTAAAGGAGGGCTTGAATCTTGTTCTTGGGTAATGATCTTGAAAGGAAATCGTAATCTTGATGTTAAGAGTGAATGAGGATTATTTGGCATCTAAAAATGATAAGTGATGGCTAATAACGCATAAGAATGCTTTAAGTCATGGGAGGAGTAGGGTTTGAGGTGAGGAAAAGACCAAAATACCCCTCCAAAGTTAAATAAGAATTGCTGAAATTTTTAGTTGATGACTTGACTCGATAACTTATCAACTTAAGTCATCAAATCATTGTTAGATTTGGGCCCTTGCTGGTCATAGGTGATGACTTGGGTTGATAAATCATCACTTAGGTGATGGCTTATCACCTCAAGTCATCACTTTGTGGCTGAAATTATCACATACTGATTATGGGTGACGACTTGGGCTGATAAGTCATCACTTTGTTGACGGCCTATCAGCTCAGGTCATCACTTGAAAGCTGAAGTTGATGGTTTTCTGGTTGGACTGACAGCTTGGGATGATAAGTCCTAGACCCGAAATGTAGGGTGTTACACCTTAATATACATCAAACTCATTCATAAACTACCAAAGTACTTTAGTTTATTTTGCATGAGCTTGAAGCATGGTTCTAATATTAGTTTGGATTTTTGGGGTATTACATAACCATAGACCTATCGATCTCACTATAGAACTAAAAATATATCACATAAGGAGTCACCAGGTCACATCACAACCCTTTAAGGTCAAAACATCAATGAAGTTGAATTTATATATTTAAGAACTTCCTTTATACCCTATAACTAGGTCAAAAACAATAGAAGTTCTGAACATACTCAGTTAACCTAAACCTGACCCAAGTACTAATGTTCTATGGTTTCATGGCACTTTTGATGTATAAAATCAAGAAATATGTAAGTACTTAGGTCTATTTTAGGGGATATAATGTGTTTTTGTGTCTATTTTACAGGAAACTAGGTTCTTTGAGCTAAATAGATGAAAAAAAGTTGAAAGCTAAATTTTGGGTCACCTACTTTGGCACCTAGTGGGCGTAGGTGATAGACCATAGGTGTCAGAGGGTTAAATTTTAGAAAATCAGAAGCTGAAATTTTGCTCTGTTGCCTACATCTTACCACCTACTGGCCGTAGGTGCCACCTACAATCCATAAGTAGCACCATAGGTGGCCACTGACTCAAATTTCCCAAATTATTTTGATTTTGTTTTGTAGGATTTCTATGTAATCTATAAATACTCTTTTGATGCCTTTTTAGTTATTTTATTCCTTTGGAGGCTATTTTTATGTACTTTGATGAACTTTATACTCTTATAAACATATATTGACTTCAAGATTGACTTTTGATCTTTGAATTCTATTTTTCTTGGTTTTTGGTTACGTAATTAATTTGAGACTTTGGGTTTTTATCTTTCATTATTGAGAAATTAATTATATGATTTCTTTACGGAATTCAATGGATTGTTTCACAACTATGGGTGGCTAATTCCCTTAGCTGGGGTTGTGGGAATCTTTCTGGGTTAATAAAGTAAGGAAAGTGTGAGGTTCAACTAAACCATTATTGTGGTATGTATTGTGACCTTATTCATATTGTTTGATTCCTTAGCTACTGCAGAAGCTAAGGACTTACCTATATTCGCGACCATCTTAAAAAAGAGGTCAAGATTAAGAAAAAAGGTTATAATAGTGATTTAAGGCATCAATCCTCGTCTAATAACTTAAGACACACAATGTGAAAGTTAAACTAAGATAAAGACAAGGGTTAGTAAGGTAACACACTGAGACTCACAAGGTAAAAGGTGGGATTCACCAAATGTTCACATGATAATTGGTGATACATAGCTTGTTAGATTCTGCATGCATGACCTTGAGATAGTCGGATTGAGCATGATAAACCTACAGAGTTACAAGCAAGAGGGAACACAAGCCTAGTGTTCATTTTAAATTATTTACAAAAAGCATTCAAATCATGTTACTTTTACTATTTGATACAAAATCTCTCTATTTACTTTCCTATACTTTTGGCTACTTCAACAAGTTTGAGAGATGAGCTTACCTATTCCCCGTGGAATCGAGCCCAACCTAGTTGGGTTACTATAATTTGATAGCGACCACTATATCTTCTTGGAGGGTATGGTTTTAGGTGACATCAAATTTTGGTACTGTTGCCGGGTATTATGGTTACTTATTGGTTCATTGGATTTGTTGAATTTTTTTGGGTTTTATTTTCTTATACTTTCCTACTCTTATTTATTTGACATCCTTACAAGAGAAAGTGTGGAGTGATGAGGAGTCCCTTTTTATTGATCCTTATCCTTTTAATATAGTGCATTATTGCAGGAGTGTGATAGATATATTGTAGGAGGATAATGAGAGAATTCTAGAAACATTGACACTCTCCGCAAAAGAAAACCATGACTTTAGTAAAAAGGTTTATAGGTTTAGTTTGGATATTCACAACTTAAAAAGTGACTTTAATGTAAAGGTTGATGCATGTAATGTCCAATAATGTAGTAATACATTTTGTGAGGCTGAAAAAATACTTATAAGCCAAATTAAGGAGCTAAAATTGGAGGATTCAACACGTGATCATACTTTTATGGATGTTTTCACTATTTAGAAGAGTACACTAGAGTTATGTGAGGATGTAAATAAAAATACCAT
This sequence comes from Capsicum baccatum var. pendulum, assembly GCA_030864225.1. NCBI lineage: Eukaryota > Viridiplantae > Streptophyta > Magnoliopsida > Solanales > Solanaceae > Capsicum > Capsicum baccatum. The sequence goes on along the minus strand of CM061552.1, from coordinate 157,843,035 downwards.
TCATAAGTTGGGACGTATTAGACCTCATTCTAAGCATTTTTCCACATTATGTTTGTATAGTAAGATATTAGTTGAGCCATCTGATCCTATAAAAAAGTGTAAAAAGAAGGAAAAATATGTCTATATTTTTGAATTTGTTGTGCCAAAATTAAAAAAGTACATTCCTCACTTAAGGGCTAATTATTGCAATATGCCACATCTGTCGTTTTATTTTTATGCTACCATCCTTTGAGCATAGTATAAAATTGAAAAAAAAATTAAGGGTGCAATTCATAAGTTCAAAATGGAAAGAAAAATTGGAGGTCAACCCTTTGGCTACGTTGATGAAGTCTGAGTCATCAAGGTACCCATGTCGTGCTGTGACATTAAAGCAAGCACTGCTGAGGAGGCAACCCAAGGTATCTTTTTATTGTTTCAGTTGTGTTATTTCATGTTAGTGTAATTTACATAACATCTATGCACCTAAGGTGCCACAGGTATGTTCCTAAATCTCTTGTTTTATAGCAGCCTAATGCATTGGGGACAATGCATGACTATTTGATGGTGGTGGGGCTGCTTGTGGGTTTACATCTCCTCTTGGGATTTTTTATTACCATGCTTCTTTTCTTGTCAGCTGTGGTATGATTGTAGAACCACTATGTCTAGGAAATATTGTGTTGTATATTTTTTTTGTTTCATATTGTATTTTTTTTGTTTAACTAGGTGAAAACTGAGTACCTAAGGAAGTTGATGTATTTTGTTTGTTTGTGGTTTAATTATTTTTGTGAAAAATGATACCCCTCTAAAAGATTTATTTTTGAACTATATGATGTGTTTATATATTTTACCATTGTGAATCTCGTTATGGAATTAGTATTAGGGACATAATATTGATAACTAATATTTGCATGAATCGGATAGGCGGTAGTTAGTGATGCAACCCTGTTCCATGTGTGTGTGAGATGCTTGCTTTGTTCCCATTGTATGTTGAATACGGAACTTGCTTGGTTAGTCTTTTCTAGGTTGTAGGATAGTTGGTTAGGAAAGGATCATAGGCCGTTCTTGAAAATAGTCAACTTTTAGCCTAAATGACCTTTCAAATGTGAATAAGTATCCCTTGATCCCTATTTTAAGCCTATATAGACTATTTTTATTATTTCACCTTTCAACTTTCCATTCTAGTTACAATGAACTTGGTTTGGACCTGGTCCTCCTTGGACATTATGCACCTTACCTCAGGTAAATCACCTAAGTTGAGGGTGCCTATCATAGGGGTGTGTGATTAGAAGTGGGTATAAAGAAGGGTGTAAATAGTGGAAAAGAAAATAGGGTTGGTTGTGGTAGAAAGATAAAAAATGGAAAAAATAAAGCAAAAAGAAAAACAAAAAAAAAATAAAAGAATAAAAGAAACCGCACCGAACTTGAATAGGCAATAAAAGAATAAAAAGGGAGAAATAAGGGCGGAATAAAAATTTTGAGTTGGTGATAAGTGGTTCCTGGAAAGTAACTGTTGTGCCGAGGAGGCTTAGTCACTAAAATTCCCAAGTATACCATACCAGACCCTAAACCTACATTACAAGCCGAATAAAGTCCTATAGTGATCCTAACCCCATCATATGAAAATTAAGGTAAAGAAAATAAAGGCAAGCCTATGGTATTCTGTGCACATTATTGGAACTTCTTTGTCGGTGTGTCTCATGATCATCCCAATATTAACATGCATGATTTATCTCAGTGAGAGAGAATTATTTGGCATGAGGGTACATGGGTTGTGTGGCTAGCTTCTTATTTGTTAGGGTAGTGTAACTTGTACATATGCATGATTGTTTGTTTCTAATGTAATGTCATAGCTTGAATCCCTTATGTCACATTGTTATGCTACACTGCTATCCACATAGATGGTTTTGAAGTGTTAAAATTTAAGGGGTGATGTTCTTGAGCTCAATTGAAATTGACTGCTATAGGTATCTTAGGTTTCTCTTAGTTAAGCATCATCGTGTTATTTTGTTGTGTTTTATTGCCCGAGGACATGCAAATGTCTAAGTTGTGGGGGTTGATGTTCCATAATTTCATGGAACTTTCAATGCTTAAAACCAAGAAATATTCAAGTACTTAGGTCTATTTTGAGGGATATGATGTGATTTTTTGTCTATTATGTAGGAAACTAGGTTCTTGGAGCTAAACAGAAGAAAATAAGCTTAAAGCTAAATTTTGGATCACCTACTTTGAAGCAGACTAAGTGTAGGTGCCACCTACTAGGCGTAGGTGATAGACCATAGGTGTCAGAGGGTCAAAGTCCAGAAAATCAAAACCTAAAATTTTGCTCTGCTACCTACGGCCTGCCACCTACAGCCCGTAAGTGGCACCATAGGTGGCCATCGATCCAATTTCCTGGATCATTTTGGTTTGATTTTTAGGGTTTCCATGCAATCTATAAATAATCTTTTGATTTTTAGTTAGTTTATACCCTTGGAGGCAATTTTTATGCATTTTGATGCACTTTATACTCTTACAAACATAAGTTGATTCCAAGATTGACTTTTGATCTTGGAATTCTCTTGTTCTTGGTTTTTTGGTTACGTAATTGATTTGAGACTTTGGGTTTTCTTCTTTCATTATTGTGAAATTATTCAATTCTTTCTTTAACGAATTTAATGGATTGTTTTGTAACTATGAGCGGCTAATTCCTTAGCTAGGGTAGTGGGAAACCTGGTGGGTTAACACAGTAGGGGAAGTGTGAGGTTCGACTACACCATTGTTGCTGCACGTATTGTGACCTTCTTTATTTTCTTTGTCCCTTGTATACTTCAGAAGCTATGCATTTCCCTGTATTCGCATTCATCTTCACCGGAGAGGTCAAGATTAGTAAAAGAAGGTTATCATAGTGATTCAAGTCTATCCACACTCGTCTAATAACTTGAACACCTCAAGGTGAAAGTTAAACTAGGATCAAAGACAAGGGTTAGTAAGGCGACACCCTGAGACTCACAAGGTAAAGGGTGAGATTCACCAAAGATGTTCACAAGACGGTTGGTGATTCATAGCTTGTCTAATTCTGCATGCGTGACCTTGAGATAGTCAGATTGAGAAGATAAACCTACAGTGTTAGAAGCCAGGGGGAATACAAGCCAAGTGTTCGTTTCAGATTATTTACAACCAAAAGAATTCAAATCATGTTACTTTTATTGTTTGATACAAAATCCCCCCATTTACCTTACTGCACTTCTAGCAACTTCAACAAGTTTGAGAGACGAGTTCGGCCTATGCCCTATGGGATCAAGCACAACCTAGTTGGGTTACTATAATTTAACAGTGACCACATTGTATTTTGTTGGAGGGTTTAGTTTTGGGAAACATCGGGTAGTACATAACATTGGCTACAACTACAAGACCAAAATTTATCCTCAAACCCACCAAAATCCAAGGAATGCATAAATCACATCTCTACCTACCAAAACACTAAATAACCCACCTAAGGTCGATACTATCGCTATCAAGACAAACCACATCAAAACCTAGGCAATATTTACTAGGACAGAAACCCGTATCAAAGCTATACAAAATCTTAAAAGCCACACTCAGCACAATAGGTCCCCACCCAATAGCTAAAACCTATAACTCAACCCTTTGAGGAAATTGAGGATCATTATAACACTCCATCAACTATAGGAATAAAATGCCTAATCGAAACTAAGAACTCAAGGTACATATCAAAATAACATGTGTAGTCCTTAATGCTCAAAATCCATCAAACAACTTGAAGTCTGTATTAACTTGGTAGAACAAGGATTCTTTTTGACCTTGTACACATACATAACCCATCATAATAGGAAACCACCAGTCCATACCAAGAGTGCAGCCACTACTATATCTCACAAACGGATGCCAAAATCATAGATCAAACTCGAGAAAATTATCACTAAACTCTGTATAAGCTACTAACAAACCACACTATCAAGACTTTAAATATCTGAATCGAATCCACAACGAAACTATGAATGCATCAAAACTCCTTATAAATAAGTTCTTTTACGTTTCCTTAACTTAATTTCCATTTACTATTTTTTTTTAACACAAGAGCTATAACATTGTAACACTACTCCAAAATCAAAACTCATGAGGAGAATTATCCAATTTGCCACTTAGCTATAGAAGTAACATTTGCTTCACATAAGTTTTTCCTTTTCCATTCAAAACTCTTTCCAAATGAAAGCAAGCACCCCTCAAAATTTGAAATCCTTCAAACCTAATTGAGAAATGTCTTAAGATGTCGAATCCCATCATGCAACAAATGCCAATCACTAAGAAAGTAACCAATCGCATGGCCTAAATGCCTAAAATCTTTCCTTATCCAACTAGAATCTTTCAAAGGTGATCCTTCCAAGTTGGATTTACCAAAATAGATCCACCACAAAGTCTTCTTTCATAATCTTTTAAGCACCACTAGTCACCCCACGAAGTCGATATCGTCAATATGACATTAATCCAAACCATATTTACATTAAAGTGACCCCCTATAACAACTAACTCATGCACACACACTAATAATATGTCACGACCTAATTTCTTAGGTCATGATGACACGTACTCTAACCCACCATTAAGTAAGCAAAACTATAGCACAGAACATTAGTGATGGGATAATTGGTGAAGTGTATGTGAAATACCAAAAATAAAGCATAAAATAAAATAAAATAGATAAATATAGATGCAAGGTACTAAGTAAAAATAGAGAATGATAAAAGTGTACAAAATAATATCCAATGACTTAGTTAGGTCGGTACAAAATCCACTAACTACAAAAGATGAGTATTGAATAATGTTAATACACAGATAGTCTTAGAAGTAAAGATTGTCCAAAATTGTAGAAGGAGAGAAGATCAGTTCTGAAAACTTAACCTATCTACAAGGTCCAAATAAAATTTTGATGTAACATTAATGATGGTAATTAGTACTCGGATATGCATCAGAACAAGATATAGAAGTGTAGTATGAGTACCAAAACAATGGTGCTCAGTAGGCATCATCGATCGACTGAGCCAAATCATAATAAAAATATAATAATATCTGAGAATACTTAGCTTTAGAGAAATAGTAGAATCTGGTGAAGGCTTTCTATCCTGATCCATAGCTGGGGACACAACTATCACCTGATCTCGACCCCTGGCTAGTAACCACCTCTAACAGAAGCCCTAGCTAAAAAATCATAGCTCATATCCTAATCTGTGAAAGAGTGAAATAATGTGAATTTTAGAAACTAACATAGACTCGATGCATGAAGTGAATGAAGAAAGTGAAGTTCTTCTAAGAATGACCTAAAGCCTTCCAAATATAAGACCTGGACGTTATCTTTCCGATCTATGAGACTCTACTAGAGACTTTCTCATTTACCAACAATACCAGAGAACCGAGGCTCTAATACTAATTTGTCATAACTCAATTTCTCAGGTAATGATGGAACCTACTCTAACCTACTTATAGGTAAGCCAAACTATAGTTCAGAACATTAGTAATGAGCTAATTGGTGAAAGGTATAATATATACCAAAACTAAAGCATACAAATGATTCGTAAATAGATAAATGTAGATGCAATTTACTAAATAAAGGCTGAGAATGATAGAAGTGTACAAAAGTGTATACCATAGCCTACTAAGGTCGATACAAGAGCTACTAAATATAAAAGATGAGTATTGAATAATGTCAATATACAAATAGCCTCAAAATAAAATACTATTCAAAATAGTAAGAAGATAGAAAATCAACTCTGACTCTGAAAGCTCATCCTATCTCCGAGTACCAAAAATTGGATGTATCATTAGTGATGGTGACTAGTACTCTGATCTATATCAAAAAAAGATGGAAAATTGTAGTATGAGTACCAAAACAATGGGTACTCAGTAGGATCATCAACCGACTGAGCTAAATAATAATAAAACATAATAAGTTGCGAGAAACTTAATTAAAGTTAGGGATAAAAAGGCAAACCCAAAATAGTATTTCAATAGATAGCTAATAAATAATGAGGTAAATAAAGCCAATAGAATACAAGCTAACTGGAGCTAATTAGGCCCCATAAGCCCAGAAGGCAAAAACAAGATAAATATAATAAAATCGAGCCTCCATAAGCCCGATGGATATAATAAAGAGAGAACTACTGATAATAATAATAATTACAACGTAACCAACACCGAAATACCATAACCACCAGATCCAAAATAAATTCTTAACATCATAAGTGAACCATAAATATCAAACTTAAACCAGACTCTAATATCATATATTACGGACATAAATTAAGAATTTGGTAACATAAGAAAATAGTAAGTGTCAGACTCAAACTGGTCTTAAAGTTAATGCAAGGTAATAAGTCCAGTTAAGAGTTGGAAATATGTGTAAATCATACTATGGCTTAAGAATATTTGTAAGGTTATTAGAGAAGGGATCTTTGGTCTACAAGGAGATAATTAGGATATTTGATCTAAAAGAGGACCAACGGGGCACAATACTGAACCCCCTAATGTCCATATAAGGTAATTTCTACGTAAAACTAGATTAAGGCTTCCAAGTTCTACTAATAGGTGTTAAATAAGTCCTAAGGCAACAATTTAACTCAAGGGAAGGAGGAATGGGTGAATTTTACATAAAACTAGTTCTTTAGCCGGCTAAATATTCTAAATTTCACTAGACATGCAACCAAGACATAAATTCCAACCTAAATCTAGCATAATACTATACAAATATCATAATAAAGCTCAATATAAGAGGAAGGTGAGACTAAAATTCCTGGACGATGATGAAGTTTGAGAAAGTCTACTAAATTAGAGCTTTTCCCTTTTGAGAAACCTCTATAATGACACACTATTAAAATAATGATCTACACATTAATACAAGAATAAAAATACCAATATTGCCCATAAATTCTCCTAATCCAAAACTAAGCTAAAAATTTCATGTGGAGCCCGCTTGCGGAATCACAAATTTTAAACCGCAAAACGTCCTTCTAAGCTCAAGGATCATTTACCTAAAAAAATAGGTGGAATTCGATCACAAATAACATATTAAATTAGACCGTAAAGTATTAGAGATTTTGATTTAAATTGAATATTTAATTAGGAAATAAGAGGAAACTTAAGGAAATTTAGATGAGAAAGTGTTCCCAAGTAACTCTCCAACTCACCTCGAACACTCAATGATCAAACTCCAAAATTTTATGATCTTCCTAAGGTTTTATGGATTTGGAAGATGAGATAAATGAAGAAGAGGTCAGGTTCCACAACTTTAAATATTTCCAGAGGTCCCTTCGTTGTGCGATTGCAGGGACCTCATTATAGATACAACCCTCAACCTGGAATACCCTTTGAGTATGTGGATAATAGCCCACAATCGCGAATACCTATGAACTTGGCCTTCTTAAATTAATCCAGGTCATTATGATTGTGATAACTAATTACTTCGGGTTGATCGATCTCGGCCAAAGTCCCTATGAATGTGTAGGCCATTTTTGGTCTACACCAACCGAAGCTTGCACCAGTAGTTTTGGCCAAGGGCCAAAACTTTGATGGGATGTTTGGGATTCGTTAAAAATCCTATGAGCACAAACAAACTATGCTACCCTACAAAATTTGATATTTTGAACACAACAACACCATTAAATTTCCATCCAAGGTCACTTTAAATAAGTGCGGGTTCCACATCCAAATAACTGTTTTAACGAAAATCCACCTAATAGCCTTAAATGAGTTTGGAAGCCTTGGGACCCAAACCAAAGGTCCCCATAACCTAAAATCAATGTTCTAAATTTGACGAAATAGTTAGAATTAGAATACAAGGTTGTTAACCTAAAGTTTAAGCCTAATGATCAATTCTCAATTATAATAACATCAAAGTAGGGAACTGGCTCTAAAAACCAAAATGAACTACCCAATAATTGAGCTGTCAGCTTCAGCAAGTCATAAATGACTTGAGGTAGCTATGGAAAAGCTAAAAATAGTAAAATAGGGTGTAAATGAAGACAATAACCTAGAGGGTCATTCTTAATGACCCTCCAGGTCATTACCTTAATTTGCAGGCATTTTCAGCATTTCAAGCCTTCCCATAGTGGCTATAGGTCATTTATGACTTGCCAGAACTATCAGTTTAGTTATTGTATAGTTTATTTGGATTTTATGCTCATTTTTTTTGGAGCATTTGCTATTAAGGATTAAGTCTCAGACCAAAACTCCTAGTAAATAACTTTAGATAAGAATTTTCATAGTGCCATCAGCTTCAAAATGTTAATTTTAATCTAGGGTACCCTTGGTTCAGATCCCATAGCTTCCATACTTATTTTGGTTTATTAGAAGGATTATATGTAGCATGAAAATATAGGTGTGGGTCCCATATTTAGTCAAAATTATCTCAAATAAAAGTTTTAATGGTTCAATTGAGTTTGAAACATTGAATTTGGTGTGGTTGCATATTTTGTTTACGCGTTTGGGGTTATTAACAAATATCAAGAACCTAATCAAAGTACATTCTAGACTTAGAATAATCTGGGGCATCAGGTTACTGATGCAACCGTTTAAGTGAACTTTGTGTCGCTTAATCGGACCCTATGTACATGACATGTTGTCGTTTAAGTGACATTGACCATTTGGTAAATATACTCTTAAGCCATCACTAAGCCCTCTTAAGCGGCTTGGAGATTTCTTAAGCGATACTCGACCTCTCATGCTAGATCACATAAGCGATAGGTGAGTCGCTTAAGTGCCACCTAACACTATTTAGCCTCTTTCTCCACCTAATTTTCTATTACTTATTCCACCATTTCTACACCAAATTGGAATCTCAAAGAGAGGAAAAAGTGGGAAATCATCTACACAAGTTGATTTACACTTCACTTTCCATCCTAATTCCTAGTAAAATTCTTAGAAATTAGGGCCCAAATTCCTAAACTCTTAGGGTTGATTTGAGACCCGATTTGTACTTTATTTGTACTCAACTTTTGAGTACAACTTCTCTGTTCTTCAAAGGACCTCGTTATGAGTTTAATTTTTAATTTTGTTTGCATGCTTCATAGGCTGTGCTTGACCCAAAGTTTTTCCCAACACTTAATATAGCAATATGGGTCTTGTTTTGCTACTAAAAATTTGTAGATTACTATTTTTATAATGTAATGAAATTTTTAGATCATGGAGCAAAGACAGATGATTTAAGGGCGATTCAAGGATTAGAGTTTGACTTCATGATATAATTCTGTCTACTCTTGTTCATGAGATGGCGTATTATATATGTTACATTCTAGATAGGGATGTTACGATGTGATTATCGATACAACACCATGACTTAGACTAATTTATGAGTTTGGGGGAATATGTGTAATTGACCCTTAAGGTGAACTACTTATTATGTTTATAAAAATCATATTACCCTAGGTTCCTAGCATGATAGACATAGTCGATAGTAATGAACCCTTAGTACAAGGTTTTCTATATGACTTGGTAGATTGTGATAGTTTTTCATCGGATGATGACATGGTGGTTATGCCATATATATTCTTGGCCTAAGGGTATGATAATAGTAGTGGTTGAATTTTGGGAAGAGTTTTATCTTTATAACATATATGACCATGGCTATTAGATGTTTCGACGCTTATAATCATATTATTTAGATACTGGTGATGGCATACATGATCACTTAAATAGTAAATGGCATGATTCCAACTAAAATATTGTTATACAACTTATTTTCCTAAAAAGGGATTTATTCCCACTTTTTACTTTTAAAATAGATTTCTTCATAATGAGAATTGTTCCATCTTAATGATTAATGTATGAGCCTCTGAGACTAAAAATAATAATTTGGAGATTTAACTGAGATAGATTCTAGTCCATGGTTTTTCTAGTACTATTTACCTCGGTCAAGAGTGATTCTGACCCTTTCTACACTTTTATGATAATTTAGTCCTAGAATTTACCCTAGGAAATGGACTTACGTACTTATATTCTTTTAGCCACGGTTCTAGCCTATGTATTATATATATATATATAGTTATATATATGATTCTGGACAAAGTGGATTAATAATGGTATTAATGATATGAGTTTTGCTTTAAGTTGGGGGATTGACGATGGCATTGTTGATTATTAGAAATCCTCAATTGGGACTAGGTCAGTGTATATAGGTACTCCCAAACCCCCTAGGGTCTCCTTCATCCATGAGCCATCATACCAAAGAAGTGAGGTCATCGTAGTTCCTGCCTTTGTGAGCCATTGATCTAGAAGAAGTGTTTACACTAGGTTACTTTATGAAACTTTGATTGGTTATAGTATTATGGATTCTCCTTGAATTCATTCATGCATTTTCATTGTCTATCACTATTATGCACTTATATCCATCAACTTTATGAGTGTTGCATAGGTATAAGTGAAAAGTATGGCTTAGGGTGTGTTGTATGTCGATTGAACTTTCTAAGTCTATGGCAATAAGGGTTTATGAAAGGCCCAATTATGTATTGTTTGTTCGGACTAGCCAGTTATATTATTATGGTTATTATGGAGGGTTTACAACAAGTTGATTATCAGACTAGTATTGAGGTTTGAGGTATGATTCTGATTCTTTTACCTTACGGCTATGTTATTACACATCATTATTCCATGGTTAGGAAATATGGATTTAGAAACCGATATTCAAATTTTTTTCTTTATGATTTCTTATTTATGGTAATTATCTCATGTTTAGACATATGGATGAGAGACCCTAATTATAGTAACGCTAGTTCCTACTATTATTAAGAGGCTTAGAGATTCTAGTGTGATTACTTAGCTTGTACCGTTGAGGTATCCTTGATAAGTGTATGTATCCATCTATAGTAGTTATGGTATTAGCTTATATCCCTTCCTTCTTTTATTTACTCATGTTGTATATCCACTTCTTGGACTTGTATACTACTATACATAGTGTATTCACTAGTGATATACAATATAGTGCTGGGGTCTCAGAGTATGGTTAGAATAGGGTAACTTATCCTTTTTGCTCCACTAGCTTATTAGGTTAGTTTCTTGGATATGAATAGAATAGTTATCCTTATTATTTCCTTAGCCTTATTACATATTTTCCTAGGATTTAGGTGTACTTTACATTCCTGATTGCATGCTATTTATATTTGCATTATCTTTAAAGGTCAGTCGGTAGTTTCCTAAAGAGTACCAAGTGTTAGTACTTAAACTACACTTCTACAGCCTGCAGATTATAGTATGGGTTCTCGCCATTATTATGTGCATCATGTAGAGTGACTATGGTGTTTAGACGTAGGGTAAGATCCTGTCATTTGGAGTATTTCTATTCTCCCTCTTATGTACTAGACTTGTCTCTATGGTGTATTCAGAGATGAGTTTTATCAGTATATTCTTTTTGTACTTTATTTATCAATCTTATTACATTAGAAGTTCTTTTACTAATTCCACTAGGTTTTTGGACTATCTTATGTATTTTAGTTTTGTTATATTATTTGTTCGGTATTCTTTCTCCATTTTCCTTGGCAGTTCATTACTAAAAGTTCCAGACTAAGGGTTTTCTTATCTATTGGTGGGTTAGAGTAGACACCATTATGACTTGAGAAATTGGGTTGTGACAAATTGATATTAGAGCCTGGGTTTATTGGTGTGTTAGTACAAGATCCAAGTGTCTATTAGAGTCCTGTGGATTGGTGCAGATACATTTATAACCTATCTTTAGGAGGCTACAGGGCATTGTTAAGAAATTCTGTTCTAGACTCCTTATCACATGTCCGTATTTTGATGAGCCTTAATTATATTATCTGAATCTATTCTGTTCAAGTTGTGAGATAGATGTAAACAATATTTCACACACCCGTCACGACCCAAGGCTATCCCCTAGTCGTGACAATGGTGCTTTTTGTCACAAGTGACCACAAGCTAACCCATAAACTGGTACATGCTGTGAGCAATGAGTAAACTGATAATAAAAAACATGTGTAGAAAACAAATGATAATGCTATAAGGATTAAATACCGACAACACAACTGAATTCACAAGTCTGTAACGTCTAATAAAATACTAATAACATAACTGATTAGATTGATAAATTGACTAGCTGTCTATCTAACTGTCTGAATGTTTGAAAGCCTCCAAACTGACTGAGGAGATAGTGGGATAGGCCCCAATTAACTCCAAATGACTAACTAAAAAGAAATGCAGAAAAGCTAAATAAACATAATAGGTCCTCAATAGATGATGAATCACCACTGCTACTACTACTGAAGCACTGGACTATCTAAGTATGGTCGAGAAACAAAGTGTCCGATCCTATGATATAAGACATCATAGAGCAAAGAAGAGTATACGATTAGTACTTTGAATGTACTGGAATTTGAGATGAGGTTATACTGAAATGCGTAGGTTCCTGTACACATGAAATATGGAATAACTGAATAGTATTAGATAACGGTACATAAATGCATGAAAAAATGAAATATCTGAGAATGCAAGACCAAGAATAATTCTGAAATCTAAAATAAGCCTATAATCTGAAAGACCAAAAACTATAAAAATGATAAACTATAAATCTGTAGAATTGGTCAAGCAAATCTGAAAAGAAACTATACTAAATATTGTACTAAAATTATGGGAGGTCTCATCTAACCGACAGGGCCCAATCTGAGCTAATCGGGGTTCAACATGTAACCCCAGTTGGAAGGGTGTCTGTACCATCCCATGGGTACTAATAATTGCTGTGTGGATCCACTCAACTGGTGTCTCGAAGGACTAGGGAGTCAGTCCTAAACTGGCGGGTGACCCCTAAGAGAATGTCAGTCCTAAACTGGCAGGTGAGATCTCATAGAATGTCTGTCCTAAACTGGCGGGTGACATCTTATTATACTACACTCGCTACGTAGTTCTGGAACTTAGGGACTACTTCTTAGGACCGAGTCTTAGATGGTGGGTGAGCCCCCATCCCTAGGTTCGCTCGATGCTAAATCCTAGTCCCAACTGAACTAACACTGATTACTAAACTAAACTAAGTTTAACTTAATAAACAACGAACCATAAATAACTTGACTGAATGACAATGCTCATAGTTTATCTGAAATAATTCTGAAGATACTGAATTTATGTAAACGACTAGGTATTGGGTGTTAATAAACAACCAACACTGAATGGAAATACAAATAAGGACTTATAAAAGCTTTGAAAACCATAATGAGAAATCGTCATTCAAAACCCATCACTTAGTCATTTCATAAAAAACATGGAGATCAAGACTTTAACATGGGGATGCTTTTAAGCATGAGGAGATATCATGAGTACATGACAAAAATCATAATTTGAGGTTTTATTCTTACGTTCATGATAATGACATGGGAACTACAACATTTAAAACATACTATTATCCATTCTACTTGAAAAATTCATAATCTTAACTTGAAGTTTAAATAACAAAAAATTTATGAAGATAGTTCAACATAATCATGTACAAACTCATAATTTAGAATCAAAAAAGATTCTTGGACTCTATGGGTGAAAAGGGACAGTGGATAAATATCACACATACCTTAAACCCTTAAGATTGAAAGAAGAACATCAATTTTGATGCTTTCTTGAAGCTTCTTGGATTTCGGAATCATGAATTCAATACCCCTACGTTTTTACAACTTCTCATCTCACCAATAATTCTTCTTACCAATTCAACAACTAATGTCAACCTCTTACCAGGAATGCTGATACGGTTAGGGTAGCCTCTACAGGTACACGGCCTTTCACACGAAGCCAAGCTCGGGAATTACAAAAACTCCAAGCTTTGTTCATGCAAATGGCCGTGTGTGAGTTGGTGATTGAACCAACCAAGGACCTAAACGTTTTTATGTGTGAAAAGAGGTCCTAATGTGTAAATAACTACTCTCCAAGGTTGGCACAAGAAGCAAGGGCCGATGGGTCATTTTACACCTTTGTTTGTAGTATAAATAGAACATGTTAGAGAGAGTTAGAGTTAGTTTTTGAATGCTGATTTTGTAACCTAGAAACACAAAACATTTCCTCTCTCTTTCACTCCTAGAAGCCGCCACTATATTCTCACAAGTAGAGGGATACCTGTGTTGTCTCTTTGGCTAGAAACAAGGGTTTTGAGGTTGTTGAGTGCCTCTTGGTCCTCGTAAGAACTTGGTGTTTATATTCATTAGACTTAGGGTCCTCTCTTGATGTTAGGGTTCTTAGTTTCTTGAATGTTATATGTCAAGTTATCTATCTTTCTTTATCTTGTTGTTGTTGTGTGGATTTTGTTATCTTGAAAGTCTAGTGAAGCCGTGTGGGGCTCTTTTCGATTCACTAGCATTTGTTATCTATCTTGTTGTTCTTGTGTTGTAAGTTGAAAAACCGAAACTAAAACTTGTTGTTTCTTGTATTGTTGGACGGAAATCCGAGCCTACTAGAAGCTCTTGGTGTTGTTGGTTTGATTTTGTATCATTTGGTATCAAAGCAAGACCGGTTTTGTTCCAACATAACCCATCTTGGGCTAGCTCACGGCTTAAACAAACTACGCCAAAGAAATTCTGAAATCTGTCCACTAAAAGTTGAAAACCGAGAATGATGTTGTATGTTTAGATCTAGGTGTTATTTTGCTTGTTTAGTGAGTTTCTAGTGTTGTTTTCTTTCTCACCCACACTAAGGTGTCTAGATCCGAAAGTTGAGCTTGAAAACTTGAACATTGTGTGGTGACTTGAAGTGGCCGAAAGTTGTATGTTGTTGATAACCAAAAGAAAATCGGTGGTTGTGTGTTTATGTGCTAAAGAAGTTGATGAAGTTTGTTGAAGTGTTCATCTTTTGAACTTGTTCATCTTGTTCATCTTGATGTGTGCTCAAGTGGTTAAGCTATAAAGTTGTTGTGAAAGACTTGCACCCATCACTTTGTAGTCTTGTCAATCACTTTCCCTAATTCAAGGAGCCTTGTTTTGTGGGATTTGTCAACCAACCCCCACTTTCTTGAGTTTGAAAAAGGGTGAAAGACTACAAAATTTTAGTTTTCCCACCAAAACACTTTTCAAATTATAACAAGTTGTGTGAATATTAACTCAAAACAAAAAAAAAAAAGAGAGGAAGAGAAAAACCGAGAGAAGAAGAACGTGTGGGACCATTGCATGCTACCACGTCACTATAAGCTCAACTTAGGATATTCTTTGGTTGCTAATTGTTGATCCTTGGTTTCCCTTACTTGGTCCTAGAACTAATTAACAAACTAGTACTTTCCTACTAGGTTGTCAATTAGTTCCTTGAACCGTTTGTTCGTGTCAACGATTATTTGAGTGCTTTTATTCATTTGAACGAATTGCTGATTTTTGATTCTAGTCCGGCAAGAATTCCTTGAGTCTTCAAACAAGAATCCATTCCGGATAAGAGCTTACTCATACCTTAGAATCTCACGGTTACTAGCCAATTATACAACACTTGTGGAACACGAACTTGTGGTGAACTAAAGCGGATAACACCTTGACAATGGAAGGGGCTACATCTCAAAATGCGGATACTAATGTCCTTGATTCTATGAGGGTCACTCTTGAGGCCGTTACCCGGACACTTGAAAGGTTGAATTCGGAATTTGGGGCCGTGAGAGGGGACTTGGCAGCAATAAGGGGGGAAGTCTCGACTATTAGTGGGAGATTAGATCAAGTGGAGAGTCAAAGGAACTCTCGTCCATCTACTCCTCTACATGTATCTACCAATGGTCATGATAGGACCTCCTCCGCAACCATCACCCCCGAAACAGTCCACCAAATGCTAAATGCACCCCAAGCTCCACTAAATACCGCAAGCCAAACTACCTATTTTCCTCCAAACCGGGACTCCACTAGACCACTACAATTCCAAACCCCCCCGATTCCACAAGAGGGATTTGGGCGCCAAGTACCTCCACTAAATCCGAACCCTCCATTCCAAGCTCCATTAAACCAAAGACCGCAAATTCCAAATCCTCCGAATCAAAACGGCCAAGGCCGACCAGCCCACTTTGAAGGCTACGGTAGAGAGGAGTATGAAGGAGAGGGAGCCTTTGATGATGCTTATATGAGGGAGGAGGAGTTAAGAGGGGGTCGAGGAGAACTTAGGAGATACCGGGGGTATGGAGATAGGGGAAACTGACACCAAGAGAGAGACGTAGGCATCAACACCATCAAGTTGAGCCTACCTATCTTTAAGGGTGAAAGTGACCCCGAGACATACTTAACTTGGGAATTGGCTTGTGACAAAGTTTTCCAAGTTAATGACATCTCGGAAGAAAAGAAGAGTTGCTACGCTATAGCTCACCTCGAGGGCTATGCTAACACTTGGTGGGAGTATGTTAAACGATTTGGTAATGAATTAGTGGATGGGCAGCCACCACCTTGGTATCGGTTGAGGTATTTGATGAGACAACGGTACCTTCCCAAGAGATATCGTCATGAGTTTCTCGCTAGATTGTATGGCTTGCGGCAAGGAGGCAAGAGTGTGATGGCCTATTTTGACGAGTTCCAACAACTCATGTTGAAACTTGATCATCGTGGGGAGCAAATCAGTCACGATATCATCCGGTTCAAGTGTGGATTGAACAAAGAGATCTCCACTTACTTGACCCTTCACCGGTTTGAAACCATTGACGGTATATTCCAAGCGGCCCTAGAGATTGAAAGGGAACTTAAGGAGAGATCAACCTTCAAGGCAAAGGTACAAACCCCCTCGGGTTGGCCCAAAAACAAGGACCAACCCGGCCCTATGAAGCTGCCCGAGTCCAAAACAGTCCCTAAGTTTCCTCCGAAGCCGGAGGCTCACAAATATCCCAACCCAAAGGGGTTCCAATGCTTCAAGTGCCAAGGTTGGGGGCATAAGACCAATGAATGTCCGAACCGGCGCAATGTGATCCTACGAGAAGGGAAAGTGTACTACCTTGGTGAGGAGGTGGTTTCCGAAAGGGGGGAGGATGAGGCCGAGCCTCAAGATGGAGAGGGGGCTGAAAATGGGCCGAATGATGAAGAATTAGAGGGTAGTGAAGATGTCTATCCACAAGAAGGGGAGTGTGTGGTACCAAACTTTGTGGTTAGACGTGTCATGATTAGTAAGGCGGTGGATAACCCGAGTCAAAGGGAAAATCTATTCCATACTAAGTGTCTCGTAAAGGGGAGTGTGTGCACTTTGGTGAATGATAGTGGTAGTTGTACAAATGTTGCGAGCCATGCTATGGTAAATTTCTTGAAGATACCAACTACACTACACACTAGTCCTTACAAGCTACAATGGTTGAACGATTGTGGTGAATTGAAGGTCACAAGGCAATGTGTGATTCGGTTTAAGGTGGGAAACTACCATGATAAAGTGCTTTGTGACGTGATCCCAATGCAAGCATGTCACTTGTTGTTAGGTAGACCATGGCAATATGATAGGTCTACTAAACACGATGGGAGGTCCAACCGGTATACGCTTGAGAAGGATGGCCGAAAGGTCACACTTCACCCTCTTTCACCCTCCCAAGTAAATGAGTGGCATCAAAAGATGAGAGAGTTAAAGGGAAAGGGGAAGGAACCCGAGAAGGGAGAAAAAGGGGGGATGCCGTAGGTGAGGGGGTAGGGACATCCGAGGCTGTCCGCACGCCAAGGGAGATGGAAAACGTAGTGATGTTGGCTAGGAGAAAAGAACTCTTCGTGGACCATGATGAAAACAAGCCGATGCTACTTTTGGCCCATTGTTTTAATACTAACCCCACTAATTCTTCCATTTCCCCTTTGATTTCTTGTGTGTTACAGGAGTATGAAGATGTATTTCCTCAAGAACTTCCGCAAGGATTGCCCCCACTTCGGGGAATTGAGCCCCAAATTAATTTGGTACCGGGTTCACAACTTCCAAACAAACCGGCCTATAGGAGCAATCCTATGGACACTAAGGAGCTTGAAAGACAAGTTGAGGAGCTTCTCAACAAGGGATACATCAAGGAAAGCATGAGTCCGTGTGCTGTTCCGGTGCTTTTGGTACCAAAGAAGGACGGAACTTGGCGCATGTGCGTCGATTGTAGAGCCATCAACAAAATCACTATAAGGTATCGTCATCCAATCCCTAGACTAGATGATATGTTAGATGAGCTCCACGGATCTTGTTTGTTTTCTAAAGTGGACCTTAGGAGCGGCTATCACCAAATTCGCATGCAACCCGGTGATGAGTGGAAGACCGCATTCAAGACCAAATTCGGTCTATATGAGTGGCTGGTCATGCCCTTCGGCCTTACCAATGCTCCTAGCACGTTTATGAGGCTAATGAATCATGTAATGAAGCCTTATATTGGCAAGTTTGTGGTGGTTTACTTTGATGATGTGTTGGTGTATAGTA
This sequence comes from Capsicum baccatum var. pendulum, assembly GCA_030864225.1. Taxonomy (NCBI): domain Eukaryota; kingdom Viridiplantae; phylum Streptophyta; class Magnoliopsida; order Solanales; family Solanaceae; genus Capsicum; species Capsicum baccatum. Next base: position 157,824,717 of record CM061552.1, on the reverse strand, counting down.
AGTCTATTGATGATTATGTAATGCATTTGAGATGTGTGTTTGATGTGCTCCGAAAGGAGAAGCTGTATGCCAACATGGAGAAGTGTTCTTTTGGTGTTGATAAAGTTATATTCTTGGGTTTTGTCGTGAGCTCAAGGGGTGTGGAAGTGGACGATTCCATGTTAGACTCTATTCGAAGTTGGCCGACCCCTAAAACTATTGGAGAAATCCGAAGTTTCCACGGGTTGGAAAGCTTTTATAGGAGGTTTGTCAAAGGATTTAGCTCCATAGAAGCCCCCTTGACCGAGGTAATTAGAAAGGACGGACCCTTTAAATTGGGTGATGAGCAAGCTAGGGCTTTTGAGGCCTTGAAAGCTACGCTCATCTCGGCGCCTCTATTGCAATTGCCCAATTTTGATAAGATATTTGAAGTAGAGTGTGATGCTAGTAAGGTTGGCATCGGGGCTGTTTTGATGCAAGAAGGTAAGCCCGTTGCTTATTTCAGTGAAAAGCTCAAAGGGGAAACTCTTAATTACTCAACTTATGATTTGGAGTTGTATGCCCTTGTTAGAGCCTTGGGAAATTGGCAAAACTATTTGTGGCCTAAGGAGTTTGTGATACGAACGGATCATGAGTCGTTGAAACACCTTAAGAGCCAAGACAAGCTGAATAGACGTCATGCTAAGTGGATTGAGTTCATCGAGACTTTCCCTTATGTAATTCATTACAAAAGGGGAAAAGAAAATGTTGTTGCCGATGCCTTATCTAGGAAGCATGTGCTTGTTGCTACCTTGTCTTCGAAGTTGATGGGTTTTGAGAGCTTGCGGATGTTGTATCCCGAGGATCCTACCTTTGCTCCTATTTTGAGGGAATGCGAAGAGTGGGGAAGGGACCGTTGGCTTAAGGAGAATGACCATTCCTCCTACTCTCGGTTTGATGGGTATTTGTTCAAAGGGAGGAGGTTGTGTGTTCCTTCTAGTTCCTGGAGGGAATTATTTGTGAGGGAGGCCCATGACGGAGGCCTCATGGGTCACTTTGGGGTAGACAAGACCCTCGGCATCTTAGAGGAGAACTTCTATTGGCCCAAAATGCGCAAGGACGTCACTAAAATTTGTAGTCAATGCGTGGCCTGCCGGAGTGCGAAATCACGTCTCCAACCTCAAGGGTTATTCACCCCACTCCCTACTCACTTTAGGCCTTGGTTGGACATTTTGATGGACTTTGTTTTGGGGCTGCCAAGGACTAGAAAGGGTCGAGATAGCATTTTTGTTATTGTTGATAGATTCTCTAAAATGGCTCATTTTATTCCATGTGCTAAAACCGAGGATGCTCCTAGTGTAGCTTCATTATTTGTTGAACATGTTGTAAAGCTTCACGGGGTACCGAGGACTATTGTGAGCGATAGGGACTCCAATTTCCTAAGTCTCTTTTGGAAGTCCATGTGGGGTAGGCTTGGAACGAAGTTGCTTTTCTCCACGTCTTGTCACCCCCAAACCGATGGCCAAATGGAGGTAGTAAATAGAACCTTAGGGTCTATGCTACGTTCTATGGTTAAAGGTAAACTGACTTCATGGGAAGATCACCTTCCCTTGGTGGAATTTGCATACAACCGGGTAATACATTCGAGCACGGGAATGACTCCCTTTGAATGTGTTTACGGCCTGAATCCCCTTACCCCTTTAGATCTCACTCCTTTGTCTAGTGATCTCATGACCAGCTTAGATGGAAATAAAAGAGCCGAGGCAATGAAGAAAATGCATGAGACGGTGCGGATCAAGCTTGAAAAGAAGAACCAAGAGATTGCAAAAAGGGTAAACAAAGGGAGAAGAAGGCTTGTGCTTGAACCCGGAGATTGGGTGTGGGTGCATCTTCGAAAGGATCGGTTTCCAGCTCAAAGGAAGTCCAAATTTCTGCCAAGGGGTTATGGCCCTTTCCAAGTACTTGAGAGAATCAATGACAACGCCTACAAGATTGACCTTCCACCGGAATATCAAGTGCACAACACTTTCAATGTTGGTGACCTCTCCCTCGTGGATGCGGTTGAAGATGACCAAACGCTGAATTTGAGGTCAAATTCCTCTCAAGATGGAGAGGATGATACGGTTAGGGCAGCCTCCACAGGTACACGGCCTTTCACACGAAGCCAAGCTCGGGAATTACAAAAACTCCAAGCTTTGTTCATGCAAATGGCCGTGTGTGAGTTGGTGATTGAACCAACCAAGGACCTAAACGTTTTTATGTGTGAAGAGAGGTCCTAATGTGTAAATAACTACTCTCCAAGGTTGGCACAAGAAGCAAGGGCCGATGGGTCATTTTACACCTTTGTTTGTAGTATAAATAGAACATGTTAGAGAGAGTTAGAGTTAGTTTTTGAATGCTGATTTTGTAACCTAGAAACACAAAACATTTCCTCTCTCTTTCACTCCTAGAAGCCGCCACTATATTCTCACAAGTAGAGGGATACTTGTGTTGTCTCTTTGGCTAGAAACAAGGGTTTTGAGGTTGTTGAGTGCCTCTTGGTCCTCGTAAGAACTTGGTGTTTATATTCATTAGACTTAGGGTCCTCTCTTGATGTTAGGGTTCTTAGTTTCTTGAATGTTATATGTCAAGTTATCTATCTCTCTTTATCTTGTTGTTGTTGTGTGGATTTTGTTATCTTGAAAGTCTAGTGAAGCCGTGTGGGGCTCTTTTCGATTCACTAGCATTTGTTATCTATCTTGTTGTTCTTGTGTTGTAAGTTGAAAAACCGAAACTAAAACTTGTTGTTTCTTGTATTGTTGGACGGAAATCCGAGCCTACTAGAAGCTCTTGGTGTTGTTGGTTTGATTTTGTATCAAATGCACTAACACACAATGTACCCATCCACTTATATACACCAACATGATGTTCAAGCCTATCATCAAAACCACACATGAACTTCTAGGCAAACAACCCATCAAATAATCTTTTCTATATTCTCTAATACTTCTATCATTAATAACTTCCATGTGCTATTATCTAGAAAATCACACACAAAACTTCAACAAGCCATGAGATATATAAGAAAATTGGCCTTAATATTACTCCACACTTATAATCTTAGATAAAACAAGCATATAACAATCTTTCCCCAACATGAAATATTTACTCTCTCCCATCTAAACAACTGTTCATCACCACTACTATTTCATAAGGAGAGGTCACTAAAAGGTTAGAGCACGAGGACCTGAAGAATTAAAGAATGCTATGCATGACATGGACGCTTAACTGAGGCCTGACAAATAGAGTATCCACGACCTGGATTCATTTCAGAGATAAAAATTGAGGATATACATGACATAATTTGAATTTCACCAATTATTAAGAGAGTAGAATGAGTACTGGAACTGAACATACTACAAACCTAGAGTACATGAGTCATGAGCTGCATGACTTGAGTTTGGATTTCATAAATTTCATGGAATATGATTCGTACAACTGAGCAAACTGGAACTCCTTATACTAAGAACTGGAAACGTACATGATTCTATGGAAGGTGCAGGAATTTAAGCTATGATTAGGGAATTGACATGTAAGGTAGTAGTATATATCGTGATAACTGAAGTACAAATATAGAAATAAGAATTAATCCTTCCTTACTACTATTCTATCATGTACTGGCAGCACTACTGGAATCTGAGAGCCTGACATGGTTACTTATTCTATCATCTCTCTCTTAGCTCTAAGCTATTACTATAAGTCTGTCAGACCTTTTTTATAAACTTTGAATTGAACTTCAACAATTCAAGATTCAAACTTAGATCCTAACATATAAAATGGATATTCCCAAACTTTTAATGAACCATACTATATTCTTTCATAGCCTACTAACAACACATCTCTAAACTTATATTTTTTCCTAAACCATGAGAATTACCATTACACTTAAACATCCTACATAATCATCCTATAGCATATAACTAAGCTGGTAAGAACATCAATTACTACATTACTAGCCTCATTAGGACATAACAACTCAAGGTTACTGTATAGGCCCACCCACATCATCATACTTAACTTCAAATCAATAAACATAAATTCTTGCATAAACTACTTCAAGCCTTCTAGTTCACCTATCATACAACTAACCCCATGAATACAAAAATCTACTAAATCCAGATAACACTATCTCCACTATACTACTGCTAAGCTTTTAGATCTATGCTTCTAATTCTAGACCATATCTTGTCTATGTTTCTGAGAAGGGATTTGAAAGACCATCCCTTAGATATCATCTTTCTTGCTCTAAGATATGAAATTATCTGACCCTCTAAGAATAGAGTTACTACCCCTCCAATCAGTAATTGTTTCATTGGGAAACTGGAAATGAACGACTCTATTTCTATAATCAACTAAGGCATAACACGAGTGGAGCCAATCCATACTGAGAATAACATCAAAATCAGTCAACTCTAACTCCAAAGATCTACTGAAGTGATTTTCAGAGATACTGTAATCGAGAAATTTATGTATACTTGTCTGGATATAATAGATTTACCCACTGGGGTAGAGATACTGAGAAAGGCTATACTAATGTTTTGGGACTAAAACCAAAATTGACTACTATATAGGGGTTAGAAAAAGAAAGTGAGGCTTTGGGGTATAGTAAAACATACATATAAAGATGAAAGACATATAATGTACCCATAACCACATCAAGAGAACTCTCCTGATCATGTCAAGACTGGAGTGCATACAACCTATTCTGGCACTGTCCACTAGTTGAACTAGAAGGGGCACCCTACTGAGTTGGGCGACTGACTGGAACTTAGAAATGACTATGCTGACTATGCTGACCCACCTGGGGGCAATCTCTAAATCTGTTCCCTAGCTTGCCACATCCAAAACATATATCACTGCTAGCCTTACATACACCCTGATAATTCCTATCACACCTCCCTCAGAGCAGATTAGTAGGACCATTGTTCGTGCTACCCTAAGGACTAGAGCCCAGTGCTCTATCTTGATTGTCATTCCTGAACTTTGGCACTGGAGCACTAGATGAAGAAGGAGCTGGGGATGAGAATTTTTTGCAGAACTGGGAATGGTTACCACTCTCTGACCTTGACTTAAAAATACTTGTTATGGCCTTCTTATTCTCTTTCTCTTTCTCTCTATGCTTCTCCTCTTCACTCTATTGAGCATGAACCATAAGCCTAGATAAGAAAACAACTTGCCGATCATTCTAAAAAACTACTAAATGAGCTAAGGTATTTAAAGTAGCATTGAATTTAGTGTGAGAGACATTCTCATTCAGGGGATCTTTCTAAACATGCGGACGTGCCGGCTGCTTCCTGTTCCTTCTTTTGTTGTTTTTTTTGGGAAGCATTGTTTATAAAAAAAATAAAAAATGAGTCAGAAAGAGATTTTTAAATAGATCTTATGCTCATTTGCACTCCTTGAGTACTGAAAGAAGGGAAACTTTTCCTAAAGCATCTTGTAGCAGCTTATCCATAATTATGGCACACTTCACACCCATTCACAAGACCCTACTCAACGTAGATTTCAGACAAACCAGGACACTATAAAACCTTAGACTCTAATACTAAGTTTTGTCATGACTTGAGGTTGCCCTTAGTTGCTACAATAGTGCTTGCGGTCACAAGTGACCAAAAGCTAACCCATGGACTATTACCGGCTGTGAGCATTGAGCAAACTGATAATAAAAGACATGCAAAAAATAACTGATAATGCTGTAAGGTTTAAATACCAACAATACAACTGAATTCACAAGTCTATAATGGCTGATAAAATACTAATAACATAATTTATTAGACTGATAAATTGACTAGCTGTCTATCTGATTGTCTGAATGTTTGAAAGCCTCTAAATTGAATGAGAAGTTGATGGGACAAGCCCCAACTAACTCCAACTTACTGATTAAAAAAATGCAGAAAAGCTGAATAAACATAATAGTTTCTCGATAGATAAGGACTCAACACTGTTACTGCTGCTAAAGTGCTAGACTGTCTAAGTAAGGTCAGGAAACTGAGCGTCTGATCCTTTGATATCAGACATCATAACACAAAGAAGAGTATGCGATCGGTTATTTAAATGTACTGGTATATAAGATGAGGTTAGGCTGAAATACATGGGTTACTGTACATATGAAATATGGAATAATTGAATAGAATGAGATAATGGAACATGAATGCATGAAAAACTAAAGTATTAGAGAATGCAAGATAAAGAAAAAATCTTAAATATAAAATAGGTCTATAAACTGAATGACTGAAAACTGTATAATTGATAAACTATACATCTATAGACTTGGACAAGCAAATTTAAACTGAAACTATATTAAATATTGTGCTAAGACTATGGGAGGTATTATCTGACCGATAGGCCCCAATCTGAGCTAATCGGGGTCCAACCTGTAACCCCAGTTGGAAGGGTGTCAGTACCATGCCACGGGTACTATCAATGGATATGTGGATCCTTTTAACTGGTGTCTCGAAGGACTAAGAAGTCAGTCCTATACTGGCGGGTAACACCAAAGAGAATGTCAGTCCTAAACTGGCAGGGGATATCTCATAGAATATCAGTCCTAAACTGGTGGGTGACATCTTATAATCCTACGCTAGCTACGTAGTTTTGGAACTTAGGGACTGCTTTTTAGGACCTAGTCCTAGCTGGCGGGTGAGCCCTTATCCCTAGGTTCGCTCAGTGCTAAATCCTACTCCCAACTGAACTGACACTGATTATTGGACTGAACTAAGCTTACCTGAGCAGACAATTGATCATAAATAAGTTCACTGAATGAAAATGCTCATACTTTAACTGAAATCATTCTGAAGATACTCAATTTATGTTAGCAACTAGGTATCGGGTGTTCATAACCCACCAGCACTGAATGGAAATAACAATAATGACATATAAAAGCTTTGAAAACCATAATGGGAAATCATCATTCAAAACCCATCACTTAGGTATTTCATCAAATACAAGGAGATCATGAATTCAACATGGGAATGTTTTTAAGCATGAGAAAATAGCATGAGTAGATGACAAAAATCATAATTTGAGGTTTTTTGCTGACTCGTATGATAATGACATGGGAACTACAACATTCAAAACATACTATAATCCGTACCACTTGGAAACATTCATTATCTTAAGTGGAAGTCGTAATAAAAAAGGATTCATGAATATAGTTCAACATAGTCATGTAAAAACTCATAATTTAGAATCAAAAAGGATTCTTGGAATCCATGGGTGAAAAAGGCCCATAGATGAACATAACTCATACCTTAAACCCTTAAAAGAATACCAACTTTGATGCTTTCTTGAAGGTTCTTGGATTTTGAAAGCTTGATTCTTGGTTTCCTTGAAGATGAAGTAATGACATTATAATTCATAATTTGACGACTTAGATTGAGGGAAAAAGACACAATTGCTCCTCAGACATTGAAATTCATAATTGGAATAAGTTTTAAAGTGGAACCATGATGCGATGTGGGCTCTATCACTATTACGACTACGACGTGACCCAATCGCAATGAGATGCTGGAATTGTGATCCAAACATAACCCAATCCTCATCCGAAAAATTTGGAACTTTCTCGTGACATACTTTTTACACCCCTGAACATAAATTAACTTAAAAACCAATACCTAGAGGTTAGGAATACCAATTTAAAAATCCTCGAAGTTGAGAGTCCTTAAAATGACTAAGTCCCCAACATTTAGTGAAGTTTTTAGGTTTTAAGCCTCTTATGTATGCAACTAGGAGCTGAAGTAAGCTAAGAATAATATGGGGTATCAACATATCTCCCCCTTGGGAATACTCATCCTCAAATGAGACTGATTTGGCTAAGAGTTCAGAAGAAACTGAGATCATATACTGAATACGCATAATTGAAAGCATGATTACATGATTGAGTCTGAAACATGATACGTGAACTGAATATCATAAACTGAAATGATTCCTTGTATATATGAAATGACATGATAATGGTTAAAAGGCTGAGATAGAAATGAGAGATTCATCTTATGAGTAACAATTGCCTCAGGCTGGATCTGGTTTCAAAAAGAAAAGTTGAGAGGTTTAGGACATAAGAACTCGGGTACTGCAACATCTCCCCCTTGGGATTATTCGTCCCTCGAATGATACTGACTTGGATGAAATACTAAGGAAAGACTAAGATAATCCACGAGACACTTATGAACTGAATCATGACTGAATGTTTGAATCTAAATCATGATACATGAACTGAATTGAATTAACAGTTTACATAGATGAAAATAAACTATCTCTTGGAATAGTAATATTCGTGAAACTTTTGATAGTAAGACTAGATTAGAAGATGGAAAAACCATAGGAACTTGTCTTTCTGACTGCAAAATTGAATTGCTGGCTATACAGACTGAGTTATATTGAAAGCTTATACTCAACTGGAGTATTTCTTCAACACTCTTTCTAAGAAGTGATAATAACAGTAAGAAGAAAAGAACTTGGTCATGATCTGAATAAGATATATGAGTAAGGACACTTAATATGGCTATAACTCTGTAACATGGAACATAGGCCTATGAAACATAAACTGGAATTGCTATGCCTTAGACAATGCAACTGTTACTCTCAAGCTTAAACATACACCTCAAATACTCCCTCTACTATACATTCTTCTTCAATACTGCACTTTACTTGAGGCTACTGAAAATATTCACATGGGGTATTGATAACTCTATCTACTGAAGTCTGAGATGAATTGAATTCTCTCACTATGTTCAAGCTTACTCGAATCTACAAAGTGCCCCCATAGCACTATAATACTAGTCGGAATCATAAATTCAATACACCCTATGGTTTTACAACTTCTTATCTCAACAACAGTTCTTCTTACCACTTCAATAACTAAATTCAACCGCTTACTAGGAATGCACAAACGCACAATGCACCTATCAACTTATATATACCAACATGATGTTCAATCCTATCGTCATAACCATACATGAACTTCTAGGAAAATAACCCATTAAAGTATCTATTCCGTACTCTCTAATACTTCTATCATTAACAACTTCCAAGCGCTATTCTTAAGAAAATCTCACATAAAATTTCAACTAGGTATGACATATATCAAAAGCTTGGCCTCAATTTTACTCCACACTTATAACCTTAGATCAAACAAGCATATAACAATCTTTCCAAAACATGACACATTTACTCTTTCCCATCTAAATAATAGTTCATCACCGTTACCATTTTATAAGGAGAGGTCACTGAAAGGTTAGAGAATGAGGACCTAAAGAATGAAAGAATACTATGCATAATTTGGAAGCTTAACTCAGGTCTAAGAAATAGAGTATCCATAACCTAGATTCATTATAAAGATAAAAACTGAGGATATACATGACATAATCTAAATTTTGCTAATAATTAAGAGAGTAGCATGAGTACTGGAATGTACTGGCATTATTACTGGAATCTGAGAGCCTGACTTGGTTACTTATTCTATTACCTCCCCCTTAGCTCTAAGCCATCACTCTTAAGTCTGTGGGACCTTTTTTGCTAAACTCTATATTGAACTGTAACTATCCAAGATTCAAACTTAGATCCTAACACGTAACATGGATATTCCTAATCTTTTAATAGACCATTTTATATTCCTTCATATCCTACTAACATCACACCTCTAAACTTATATTTTCCCCTAAACCATGAGAATTACCATTAGACTTAAACATGCGACATGATCATCCTATAGCCCATAACTTAGCTGGTAAGAATATCAATTACTATATTACTAGCCTTATTCAAACATAAAAACTCAAGGGTACTATATAAGCACGCCCACACCATCATACTTAACTTGGAATCAATAAACACAAATTCTTGCATACACTACTTCAAGCCTTATGGTTCACCTATCATACAACTAACCCCATGGATACAAAAATCTATTAAATCAAGATAACACTATACCCACTGTACTACTGCTAAACTTTTGGATTCAAGATTCTAACTCTAAATCATATGCTGTCATAGGATTCTGAGAAGAGACCTTAAAGCACATCCCTTAGATATCATCTTTCTTGCTTTAAGATATGAAATAATTTGATCCCTAAAGCACCAAGATACTACCTCTTTAATCAATAACTGGTTCATTATTAAACTAAAAACAAACAACTCTATTTATACAATCAACTAAGTCATGACATGAGTGTAGCCAATCCATATCAAGAATGACATCAAAATCGGTAATCTCTAACTCTACAAGATCTACTGAAGTGATTTTCTGAGATACTGTAACCGGGAAATTTCTGTATACCCATTTGGATGTAATAGATTTAGCCACTAGGTTAGATATTGAGAAAAACTTTCCTAATATTTTAGGACTAACACCGAAATTGACAGCTATATAGGGGTTACAAAAATAAAGTGAGTCTTTGGGGTCTAGTAAAACATACACATGAAGATGAAAGACCTGTAACATACTCATAACCACATCAGGAGAACTCTCCTGATCATGTCGGGATTGGAGTGCATACCACTATGCAGACCCACCTAGAGGCATTCTTTGACTCTATGGCCTAGCTTTCCACTTCCAAAACATATATCACTGCTAGTATTACTCATACCCTAATAATTCCTACCATACCTCCCATAGAGAGGATTAGTACGACCACTGTTTATGCTACCCTGAGGCTAAAGCCTACCGCTATATCCCGATTGTTATTCTAGAATTTTGGCACTGGCGCACTAGCTGAAGAAGGAGCTGGGACCAAGATTTTTTTGTGGAATTGATAATGGTTACCACTCTCTGACCTTGACTTAAAACTACCTGTTCTAGCTCTCTTATTCTCTCTTTCTTTTTCTCTAAGTTTTTCCTTCTCACTCTACTGAGCATGAACCTTAAGACTATATAGGACAACAACCTACTGATTATTCTAAATAATAACTAAATAAGCTAAGGTGGTGAAAGTAGTTCTAAATTTGGTATGAAATACTTGCTCATTTAGGGAATCTTCCTAAATAGGCAAATGAGCGGGTTGCTTCCTATTCCTTCTTCCATTGTTTCTTTTGGGAGGCATCGTCTATAAACAAAATAAAAAAATGAGTTAGAAAAAGAGTTTTAAATAAACCTTCTGCTCATTCTCATGACATAAATGCTGAAAGAAGGGAAACTTTTTCTTAAACATCTTGTAGCTTCTTAACCATAAGTATGATGAACTTCACACCCATGCACAAGACTCTACTCAATGGAACTTTTGGACTAAATAGAACACTATAAAACTTTAGGTTCTGATTCCAAGTTTTGTCATGACCTGAGGCTATCCCCTAGTCGCAACAATGGTGCTTATGATTACAAGTGACCATAACCTAACCCATGAACTGGTACCTACTGTAAGCACTGAGTAAACTGATAATAAAAGACATGTGCAAAAAATAACTAATAATTCAATAAGACTCAAATACCGACACCACAACTGAATTTACAAGTCTATAATATCAAATAAAAAATTAAAAACACAATTGATAAGATTGATAAACTGACTAGGTATCTATCTGAATGTCTAAAAAACTCTAAATTGACTGAGCAGTTGATAGGACAGACCCCAACTAACTCCAACTAACTAACTAAAAAGATATGTAAAAAATTAAATAAATATAATAGGTCCTCAATAGATGAGGACTCACCACTGCTGCTGCTGTTAAAGTGCTGGACTGTCCAAGTATGGTCGAGAAATTGAGCGTCCAATCATATAATATAAGACATCATAGCGCAAAGAAAAGTATGAGATAGTACTTTGAATATACTGGTATATGAGATAAGGTTAAGCTGAATTGTAGGGGTTACTGTACACATGAAATCTGGAATAATTGAATAGCATGAGATAACGGAACATGAATGCATGAAAAACTAAAATATCAAAGAATGCAAGACTAAGCATAAATTTGAAATCTAAAATAAGTCTATAATTTGAAAGATTGAAAATTGTATAACTGATAAACTATAAATCTGTAGACTTGGTCAAGAAAATCTGAATAAAAACTTTATTAAATACTATACTGAGTTTGTGGGAGTTATCATCTAATTGACAGGCCCAATCTAAGCTAATTAAGGTCTAACCTGTAACCCCAATTGGAAGTGTGTCAGTATTGTGTCATGGGTACTAACAATGGATGTATGGATCCACTCAACTGGTATCCCAAAGGACTAGAGAGTCAGTCCTAAACTGGCGGGTAGCCCCTAAAAGAATGTCAGTCCTAAAATGGTGGGTGATATCCCAGAGAATATCAGTCCTAAATTGGAGGGTAATATCTTATAATCCTATGCTGGCTACGTAGTTCTAGAACTTAGGGATTGCTTCTAAGAACCGAGTCCTAGCTTGCGGGTGAGCCTCCATACCTAGGTTCGCTCGGTGCTAAATCCTACTCCCAACTGAACTGACACTAATTACTAGACTGAACTAAGCATAACTAAATGAAAAACTAATCATAAATAACTTAACTGAATAACAATGCTCATAGTTTATCTGAAATCATTCTAAAGATACTAAATACATGTAAATAACTAGGTATCGGGTATTAATGACCCACCAACACTGAATGGATTTAACAATAAGGATATACAAAAGCTTTGAAAACCATAATAGGAAATCATCATTCAAAACCCATCACTTAGACATTTCATCAAACATATGGAGATTAAGAATTTAACACGGGGATGATTTTAAGCATTAGGAGATAGCATGAGTACATGACAAAAATCATAATTTGAGGATTTATTCTGGCTCATATGATAATAACATAGGAACTACAACACTCAAAACATACTATAATCTATTCCACTTGAAAACATTCATAATATTAACTTGAAGTTGAAATAACAAAAGATTCATGAAGATAGTTCAACATAATTATGTAAAAACTCATAATTTAGAATGAAAATGAATTATTTGACTCCATGGGTGTAAATGGCCCATGGATAAACATCACACATACCTTAAACCCTTAAGATTGAAAGAAGAATACCAATTTTGATGCTTTCTTAAAGGTTCTTGGATTTCGAAGCTTGAATTCTTGGTTTTCTTGGAGAGGAAAGAATGGAATTTGATGATCTTAGGGAAAGAGTAGGGTTTAATTTGAGAGGAAATTAGAGAAGATGGGAAAATAATGGCCTAACTGATATTGTAAATCATAATTTAATGACTTAGATTAAGGGAAAAAGACACAATTGCCTCTCAGACATTAAAATTCATAAATAGAATACATTTTAAAGGGGTACCACACTGTGATGAGGGATCCATCTCTATTTTGAAAGTGATGCAACCCTATTATGATGATCTTCTAGAATCGTGATCCAAATATGACCCAATCTTCATCTAAAAAATCTTAAACTTCCTTGAGATATGCTTCTTACACCTCTAAACATGAATTAACTCAAAAACCAATGAATACCAATTTAAAAATCCTCAAACTTAAGATCCTGTAAAAATGACTAAGTCCCCAAAACTTAGTGAAATTTTTAGGTTTTAAGTCTCTTATGCATGCAACTAGGAGTTGAACTAAGCTAAGAGTAATACGGGGTTTTACAACATCTTCCTAGAGATTTAACATAACTTTGGACCAGGGTGTTATGAATGGATGTCAAAAATCTTTAGCATTAGTCAGAGGATTTGGGACCAGCCCATGATCGAATAGATTTTGCGACTGCTTCAACCTTTCAAAATATAGTATTGGGGATTCTGAGCCTCTTATGGATACCTTACAACCATGGATGACAAATGATTCATGGAGTAGTTCTCAGTCTAGATTTGTGTTTATTGGTGTTCATTAGAGTTTATTGATGGTTTCAAAGTTTGAGATTAGTTTTTTTTAGTAGGCCAGACATATTTCTATGCTATATCTTTCAAAGCTTAATATAATGCATAGTTTTAATAGAGTATTAGTATTTCCACTTTGTTTGGCATTAGAGAACTTTATAGTAATATGATCTTCTTTCTCTTAGGTTATTGACCATACAAAGGCCATAAAGAGAGAATGTATTGGGATTTATGGAGATGGCAGGAAGAGGCCATATCATTAGCATAGTTCTATTGGTATTCTATCTAGAAGTGAGGATCTTCTAATGGAGGTAATCTTCACTCGTAGTCTATCAATTTTATGCAGGTAATATTTTCAAACTATGGGTGGCTCTTAGGTTATTCATGGCAGTCGCAGTAGGCAGAGTTCTCATTAGACCTTGGACTGACGAATCTTTTACTTCTCGGGTGGTATCGAACAATGGTGCTTGCATTGTAGGAATTTTAAGAGGGTTTTTAGGCCATAGAGGCATCCTAGATTAGTAGGGGTAGCCTTCTAGAGTATTCTAGGATTTTATTTCAATTATGATGGGATTGGACATTGGTCTAAAGAGTGCCTTAAATATAAGTTTGTTGTTCAAGTAGAGTTAGAATATATTCCTCACCAGATTAAAGTTCCCGAGATCTGTTATTATTGTTTGTAGGATGTCCATTTCATTAGGGAGTGCCCTCAATGTCCATTGGTCAACAAATTGGGGTTAGCTCTAATTTTTTGCTAGTTTAGGGCTTTAGGGGTTTGATACACCTATGGAGATATTGACTACTGGTTCAGAGAGTGTCCCTAATATGGGATTATTAGTCGTTCAGCTTATTAAAATTAGTCTCGTAGTCGTGTGGCACCTTTGATTAAAGGAAGTGTGCTTAGCACCTCAAGTAGTGATTCAAACGCCCATCCTGAGTTTAGAACCACTCAAATTGGTACCCCTTCAGGTATGTCAAGCATGTGACTTTGGATTATACCGTGATAGGTGCACTTATATTTCCTTCCTTTTCATTTGAGTATATTGGGGTTCTTGTACCTATCGATAATTATATGCCTTGGTAGGTTTATGTTGTTTGTTATGTGCCTTGATATCAAATTCATAGTTATATGACTACCCTTGTAGACTATTTATTTTAGTAGTGGATACAGTAAATCAGTGTTGACATTTCCTTTGGGGTGTAGCATTTGGGTTTGAGTCCCATTTACCTTGGCATATGGCTTTCTTATGGCCTCATAGTTTTACTTGTTATTGATTTTTATTTAAGGGTACTACCTATGTTTTATACTAATACTTGTATTATTGTTTCCATTATTATCATTATATGAGGTTAATGATCCCCTCTTGGTAGATAATTTGACTAGTATTATATAGTTAGAATTCTATTCCTCATGGTTCTAATTTATTGGCTTGGGAAACCAGCTTGGTTGGATGATTTCTCTCCCATATCAAGGTGAGGCTAGTCTTTTTTCTATTTTGTTAGTTATGCTAGATTGGTTTTGGAGTGTATTATGTTATTAAAGGTAAGTTGGCCTTTTAATGGTTTTGTTATGGTTCTAGAGTTGATGATTGGGTTGTGTATCCTATTTTTGAGGTTGAATAGTTTGGGGTCCATCCTTTTTATTTAGATAGTTCATCGCCCGATAGTGGTTTTGATATTGATGTTAATAGGTTTTGGATTTCTCTTTTAGGTTTCTTGGGTTCATCACCTGGTGATAGTGTATTCTTGGCATTAGTATGGAGTTGCATACTTTATTCTTGCCATGATATGGTTTTTGTTCTAGTTGAGTTAGTGAGTTGAAGATAAGTGATCTTTCCTATGACCATTTCCTGTATTAGTGAATTAAGTGTTTGTTTCCTATATGGAGTACTAGATTGATCAGTTTCTGGCTAAGGTTGCATATCTCTGAGTTTCTAGAGTTCTTATAATTAGTAATATGGTGTGTGGCTATGTTGATTTCTTGGGTTTTGATGGTTCATGCTTCCAAAAGATATGGACTTAATTGGTTGTGTTTTTATCTGATGATTTATCCTCCGTTGTGATTTTGTTCTATAGATATATTTTGGTTTTGGTTCTTGCATGATTCAGCAAGGATATAATTTTGATACTAGTCGATTGGGTATTTGTCCTTCAATTAGACTCGTTAGCTTAGTTTTAGATCTGATGACTTGGAATGATGATTTAGAGGTTATGAAGGATTTAAAGTGTGGTCACTTACCTTTTTTTAGGTTTGGTTTAGGTGGTTAAGATAAAGTAGTTTAACTTTTATGTTGAGAATTTGGCTTGGAGTTGTAGAGCTTGGGTGCATTCTTTGTTTGCAGATTTGTCTTAGTTGAGATTTCATCTATAAGTAGGCTAATCCAACCCCTTATCTACCTTTACAACCTTCTTCAATTTAGATAGATTATGCTTGATAGATGTTCAGATGATACTCTATTGGCATAATATTAGTTCCTTCAGATTTGACCTTGGGTTTCAACTTTTATTGGGATTTTGGATGATCTACACAACAGGAATTATATGCTTGAGGTTTATTCAACATGACTCCATCCTTGGTTGATGGGACCTCTTGGTATGGATTATTCTGTGGTGAGTTTTTGTTCTTTGGACTCTTGTCTTTTAGTTTTGAGGATCATTTGAACCAATTATAGCATATACATAGATTGCAAACCTTGGATATCTCTATTTGTGTGCGTAGGTAGCGCCTTATAGGCTTATTCTCATGATTGCTTTTATGAATTTGTAGTGGAGCAACTTTTGTTCTTTGGGTTAATTACAATGGGATTACACGATCAAGATAAGAGTGATTTTTTTCCTGGTTTTGAGTGGATAGTAGGTTTAGAAAGGCAAAAAAGGTTATATTTGGATTTTGAGTTTGTAGCATAACTCATGCCCTGGTTTTCCTTTGGCTTGGATGAGGTTTTGTTTGATTTTGCTGGTATCAATGTTCTATTAGAGTGTCATGGTTTAGATTTGCATACATTAGACTTCCTCGATTCAATTGGAGGCCAATTGGTGGTTGAGGTTGAGTTTTGGATTAGGAGAGTAAAGTGCTAAAGTTGGTTGTAAAAGGATACCAATGGGAAAATCCCTTGGAAGCTTTGTTTCTTCTTGGAGGTTATCTGGGAACTCATGCTTAGAGCATACAGGCATAATATCTTATCCCTTTAAGATTTCATGATCTTTCTATCTACTAACTTATGGGGACGAAAGTCTTTTTAGTAGTGGATATTGAAATGACCCTCTAGGTACATCCTTAATTTGTGAGCATTTCTGGCATTTAAAGCCTCCCCACAATGTCTACAAGTCATTTATGACTAGCTAGAACTGTCAATTCAGTTATTGGAAAGTTTGTTTAGATTATAGGCTCATTTCCCTATTTTGGAGCTTTTGTAGTTAAGGATTTGGTCTTGGACAAAACTCCTAGTAGATGACCATGGATGAGAATTTTGATAGTTTCATCAGCTCTGGAACATTAATTTTAGGATAGGGGACCCTTGGTTTAGTTTTCATTGCTTCTAGGCTTGTTTAGGCTATTGGGCGTATTATATAAAAAATAAAACTATAGATGTGGGTCCCATATTTAGCTGAAACAATCTCAGATGAAAGTTTTAATGGTTCCATTGAGTTTGAAACATCGGACTTGGTGTGGTAGAATATTTTATTTATGCGTACAAGGTTTTGAATAAGTCCCGAGCACCTGATCGAAGTCCATTCTGGACTTAGAAAAATCTAGTGCATTAGGTCACTGGTGCTACCGCATGAATGAACAGAGTTTCGCTTAAGCGGACCCCATATATGTGACATATTGTCGCTTAAGAGACATTGACCATTTGGTATATGTCTGCTTAAGAGATCACTGTGCTCGCTTAAGCGAGTATTGCTTAGTGACTTGGAGATCATTTAAGTTATACCCGACCCCTAATTCCAGATCGTATAAGCTATAGGTGAGTTGCTTATGCAACTATCTCCTAAGCTATAGGGCGATGGATTAACTGACAATCATACTATTAAACCTCTTTAGCAGACATTTTTTTTATTTTAGTCTCATTTTCCTATTTTTGAGCTTTCATTATTTACGATTCACCTCTTATAAAAATTACTAGTAAATGACCTTAGATGGGTATTCTGACAGTGCCATTAGCTTTAGAATATAGATTTTAGGCTTGAGGGAACCTTGTTTTAGGTCCCATAGCTTCCCGACTCATTTAGGTCTATTAGGCAAATTATATGAAAAATGGAACTATAGGTGTGGGTCCCACATTTAGTCAAAATGATCCTGGATGAACGTTTTGAATGTTCCATTGTGTTCAAACATCGAATTTGGAATGGTAGAATATTTTATTTGTGCGTATGGGGTTCCAAATTGTGGTTGGATTTCAACAAGTGTTTTGTTCTTATAAAAGACATGACCGAACTATTAGACATTTTGATGCTTATAATCCTATTATTTTTATACTGGTGATGGCATGCATAGATTTGGTACATTTATAATCACTGTGATAGTAAATGGTGTGATTCCAACTAAAATATAGTTTTATTACCCATTTTCCTAAAAAAAGGATTTATTCCCACTTTTTACTTTTAAATTGAATTTCTTCACAGCGGGAATTGTATCATCTTAATGAGTAACTTATGAGCCTGAGGCAAAAAAGATGATTTGGTGATTTGACTTAGATAGATTCCGATCCAAAGTTTTGCTACTCCTATTTACCCTAGTCGAGAGAGATTCTAACTCTTTGTACACTTTTATGATAATTTAGTCTTGGAGTTTACCCTGGGCAATGGACTTAAAACTTATACTCTTTTAGACACGATTATAGCCTATGCATTTATGTGTATACAGTTATATGTATATATATATATATCTAGTTCTGGATAGTGTGGATTAATGATGGTATTGATAATATGAGTTTTGGTTTAATTCCAATGATTGATGATGACATTGATGATTACTGGAAACCCTGGATCAGGACCAAGTTGGGGTATATGGGTACTCTCAAACCCCCTAGGGACTCCTTCACCATGAGCCATCGTGTTTTGGAAGAGAGGTCGCCGTAGGTCCTGCCTCTGTGAGTCATCGAGCTGGAAGAGGTATGTACACTGGGTTACTTTATGGTACTTAGATTGTTTATGGTATTATGGATTCTCCTAGCATTTATTTATGTACGTGCATCACCTATCACCAGTATGCGCTTATATCCATTAGGCATATGGGGGTTGCATAGGTATAGGTAAAAAGTATGACTTATGGTGAGTAGATTAAAACTATGGATTATGGTGTGCTGTATGTTGATTAAACCTTCTAGGCCTATAGTGGTGGAGGTTTATGAAAGTCCCAATTCGGTGTAATGGACTGATATTGAGGTTTAAGCTATGTTTCTTATTCTTTTACCTTACAGTTATGTTATTATAAATTATTATTCCATTCTTAGGCATTATGGCCTTAAACCTTGATATTCTGATTCATTTCTTTATGGTTTCTTATTTATGGTAATTATCTCATGTTTACACATATTGGTTAGAGACCCTAATTTTATTAGCACTAGTTCCTAGTATGATCAGGAGGCCTTGAGTTGTTAGTGTAATTACTTAGCATGCACCCTTGAGTTAGCCTTGTTATGTATATGTATCTATCTATAGTAGTTATGGTATTACCCTATCTCCTTCCTTCATTTATTTACTCATGTTATATATCCATTGCTTGGAGTTGTAAACTGCTATACATATCATTCTTTATCTCTTTATTCGTGTATTAACCAGTGATATATGGTATAGTGCTTGAGTCTTAGAGTATAGTTAGAATAGGGAAACTTATCCTTAATGCTACAATAGCTTATTATGTTAGTATCTTGGATATGAATAGATTAGTTATCCTTATTGTCTCCTTAGCTATAACAAGTAGTTTTCTAGGTACTTTGGTGTAGTTTATATACCCACTTGCATGCTATTTATATTCGCATTATCTTTGGAGCTTAATCGGTAGTTTCCTACTGAGTACCATGTGTTGGTAGTCATACTACACTTCTGTAGCCTGTAGATCATATTATGGGTTCTTGCCATTGTTATGTAGGTCGTGTAAACAATTACAGTTTGGAGACATAGGGTGAGTTCCAGGCATTCAGAGTATTATTGTTCTCCCTCTTATGTACTAAACTAGTCTCTATGTTATATTCAGAGATGAGTTTTACCAATATATTATTTTTGTACTTCTTTTTTTAGTCTTATCACATTAGAAGCTCTTGTACTAATTCCATCAAATTTTGGGACTATTTTATGTATTTTAGTTTTTATTTCATTTTTGCTTTCTTTCTCCATTTCCCTTGGTAGTCTATTACTAGTAGTTTCAGATTATGGGTTAGCTTGCCTAATGGTAGGTTATTGAAGGCTCCATCATGACATGAAAAATTAGGTCATGAGAAATTGGTATCAGAGCCTAGGATTATCGATGTGTTGGTATAAGTGTCAAGTGTCTATTAGAGTCCTCCAGATTGGTACTGAGACGTATATATCCTATCTATGGGTGGCTACAGGATATTTTTAGAAAATTCTATTCTTGAATCCTTGTCATATGTCTGTATTTTGAGGAGCCTTAATTACATTATTTAATTCTATTCTATCCCAAATGGGTGATGCAAGGATGTCGATAGAAGCAGATGGTATTTCATCACACATTTCCAAAGCTTTAGCACAACTTTAAACCATCGAGTCAGGGATGGATGTCAAAAATCTTCAGCTTCAGTCAAAGGATTTAGGGCTAGCCCAGGATTCAGTAGATTTTGCTACTGATTCAGACTTTAAAATTTAGTATTGGGGATTTGGAGCCTTTTATGGATACCTTATAGTCGGGGATGGCATTCGATTCGTTGAGTAGTTATTAGGCTAGAGTTGGGTTTATTGGTGTTCAATAGAGTTCCTTGATTAATTTAGAGTACCAGATTGAGTTTCTTGAGTGGGCTAGGATATTCCTATGGTATATGCTTTAGAGCATGATATGGTGCATGGATTGATTAGAGGATTAGCATTACCACTTCATTTAGCATTGAACTAATTGATATCAGCTAGGTCTTCTTTCTCTCAGGTTTTTGACCATAAAAGGGCTATAGAGAGAGCATGTATGTGGACTTAAGAAGGTGGAAATAAGAGGCCATGTCATCAGTACAATGCTATTGTTATTCTATTAAAGAGTGAGCATCCTCCTGATGGAGGTCAACTTTACTTAAATCCTATCGATTCTGTTCCAGTAGTATTTTAGTCTATGGATGGCTGTTAGGTTACACATGGATATCATAGTGGGCAAAGTTCTTGTTACACCTTATAGAGTATTTGGTATGGGTCTTCCAGCCATGGCAGTCATTCTAGATTAGCTGGGCAATATCTCAAAGTATTCTAGGAACTTATTTTGGTTGTACAAGATTGTGCATTGATCTAGAGAGTGCCCCAGATATGAGGTGGTTGCTTAGGCAGATTTGGCATATGTTCTATGCAAGCCTAGAGTTCGTGAGGTATGTTATGATTATAAAGAGGATGGACATTTCAATAGGCATTGCCCTCAATTATAGTTCATCAACCAATAGGGGTTAGCTCTTATTTCTCACATTGTTAAGGATTTAGGGGTTTGTTAGGGCTTTAAAGAGATCATCCCCTGGTCCCTAGAATGTTCCGAGCATAGGATTATCAGTTATTTCAATTATTCAAATCAATCTCATAGTGTTGTAGCACATTCATTATGAGGCAATGTGCTTGGCACCTCAATTAATGATTCAAATGTTCAATCTGATTTTGGACCACTCAGATTTGTACTCGCTCGATCAAATCAAGCATGTGTCTTTGAATTTAACCATGATAGGTGCACTTTTATTTCCTATCTTTACCATTTTTATTTGAGTGTAGTGGAGTTCTTGTACCCATCGATGATTGTATGCCTTGGTAAGTTTATTATTTGTTGTGCACGTTGATATCAAATCATGATTATATGACTACCCTTATAGATTATTTTTTTAATAGTGGATAGAGTGGATCAACATTGATATTTCCTTGGGGGTGTAGCATTTGGGTTTGAGTTCTATTTACCTTGAAATATTGGTTTTCTTATGAACTTATTGTGGTACTTGTTATTGATTTTTATTTTTTGGTACTACCTATCTTTTATAGTGATGTTTGTATTACTATTGCCATTATTGTAATTATGCGATGTTAATCAATCATCTCTTGGTAGATAAATAGACTAGCATTATCTAGTTAGAATTCCATTCCTCGCAATTTTTATTTAATGGCTTAGGCAGCTAGCTTGGTTGGATGATTTCTTCCCTGTAGTAAGGTAAGGTTGGTCGTTTTTCGCTTTTATTGGCTGTGATAGATTGGTTATGAGTAGATTAAGGTATTAAAGGTAAGTTGGCATTTTTTGGTTCTAGAGTTGACGATCAGGTTGTGTAGCCCATTTTTGAGGTTGACTAGTTTGCAGTTTGTCCTTTTGATTTGACTAGTTTATTGACTGATAGTGGTTTTGATGTTGATGCCAAGAGGTTTTGGATTAATCTTTCAGGATTGTCAGGTTTATCTCCTTATGATAGTATGCTCTTGGTATTTGTGTAAAGTTGCATACTCTGTTCTTGTTGTGATGTGGTTCTTATTCTAGTGGAGTTAGAGAGTCAGAGATAGGTGATGTTTTCTGTGACCATTTCCTAAGTTGATGAATTCAGTATTCATTGCCTAGATGGAGTATTATATTGACTAATTTTTCCTAAGGTTGCATTTCTCAAAATTACTAGAGCTTTTGCTATTACTAGTGAGATTTGCAGCCTTAGTGAGTTCTTGCATATGTTTTTGTGCTTTATGCCCTCCAATACATAAGGAGTTGATTGCTTGTGTTTTTAGTCTGTGATTTATCTTCCATGATGATGTTGTTTTTCAGCTATGATTTAGTCTTGAATTTGGCATGATTTAGTAAGGATATGTCTTCTTTGGCTCCTAAGGCCGATTGGGTATTTAGCCTTAGACCAGACTTATTATCTCAGTTTTGGATTTGAATCCTTGGAATAACGATTTGGAGGTTATGACAGATTTAAAATATGGATGCTTACCTATCTTTTGGTTTTGATTAAGTGACAGAGATCGAGTTGTTCAGCCTTGGTGTCAAGAATTTATCTTAGAGTTGTAGAGCTTGGGTGCATCCTTTGCTTTTAGATTTGTCTTAGTTGGGATTTTGTCTATAGGCTGGCTAAGACTACCCCTTTTCTACCTTTTTGATTTTCTTCATTTTAGATGGATTGTGGTTGATAGTTACTCAGATGATAGTCCATTAGCACACTATTGGTTCCTTCATCTTTAATCTTGGGTTTCAACTTTCACTGGAATCTGGATAATCTACTCAACAGGAGTTTTATTCTTGAGTTAGATTTAATATGGCTCTATCCTTAGTTGATGGGACCTCCTCTACGACAAGTGTTTGTGCTTCGGACTCATGGATTTTCATTTTGGGGGTCATCCAGACCAGTTGTAGCATTGACATAGATTACAGACCTTGGTTGTCTCCATTTGTGTGCCAAGCAGTGCCTTATGGGCTTATTATAATATTTTCTTTATGGATTTTTTTTGTGGAGAAGCTTTCATTATTCAGGTTTACTATGATCGGATTACATATACTAGACTCAGGTGATTTTCTTCTTATTTTAGAGTGGATAGCAAGTTTAGAAAGACAAAAGAAGTTTATATTTGGCTTTGGAGTTGGTTACATGACTCATGCCTTAGTTCGCCTTTGGATTGGATGAGTTTTCATTTGGTTGTGCTGGTATTAGTGTGTTGTGGTTTGAATTTTCATGCTTTAGTCTTTCTCGATTAAGTTGGAGGCCAGTTGGTGGTTGAGGTTGAGTTTGGATTGTTTTAGAGTAAAGTGCGGAAGTTTGTTGAAAATGGGATATCTGTAACCTTGAAAGCATCATTTCTTCTTAGAGGTTATCTAGGACGTCATGATTGGAGCATGGATTGTCCAATACCTCATCCCTTAAAGCTTTCTTGATCTTTCTATCCATTGACTTTCGTAGACGAAAGTCTTTTTAGTGGTGGATATTCTAATGACCCTCTAGGTTATTACCTTGATTTACTATTTTTTTTTGATGTTTTGAGCCTTTCTTTAGTGGCTATAGGTCATTTATGACTTGCTAAACTTGTTGGTTTGATTATCGGACTGTTTGTTTGGATTTTAGTCTCATTTCACTATTTTTGAGCTTTTATTGTTTAGGATTTGGTCTCGTACCAAAATTACTAGTAAATGACCTCAGATGGGTATTCCGATAGTGCCATATCTTTAGAATGTTGATTTTAGGCTTGGGGGACCCTTGGTTTAGGTCCCATGGCTTCCCGACTCATTTATGGCTATTTGGAGAATTGTATGAAAAGTGGAACTATAGGTGTGGGTCCCATATTTAGTTCAAATGATCTTAGATGAAAGTTTTGATGGTTTCACTGTGTCTGAAACATTGAATTTGGTATAGTAGAATATTTTGTTTGCATGTACAGGGTTCCAAATGAGTCTCAAGTACCCGATCGAAGTCCATTAAGAACTTAGCAAAATTTGGTGCATCAGGTTATTGATGCAACCACTTAAGAGAACATAGTATCACTTAAGCGGACCTAGCGTACGTGACATGTTGTCGCTTATGCAAATGTTGTCACTTACGTGACATGTTGTCGCTTAAGCGACATTGACTTTTTGGTTAACATCCGCTTAAGCGATCCCTAAGCTCACTTAAGTGGGTATCACATAAGTGGCTTGGAGATTTCTTAAGCAATACCCAACCCTTCATGCCAAATCGAATAAGCGATAAGTGAGTCGCTTAAGCTACTATCGCCAATTCTATATGGTGATCGCTTAAGCGACACATGACACTATTTAACCCTTTTTCTCCTCCCAATTTTCTATCACTTATTCCATAATTTTTATGCCAAATTAGAAGATCAAAGAGAGGAAAAAGTGGGAAATCATCCACATATGACACTATTTAACCCTCTTTTCTATGTCACTTCCCATTGATTTACCCTTCCATTTCCATCCCGATTGCTGGTAAAATTCTTAGAAATTAGGGCTTGAATTCCTCAACTTTGAGGGTTGATTTGAGATCCCATTTGTGCTCTATTTGTGCTCAACTTTTGAGCACAACTTCTATGTCCTCTGAAGGACTTCATGACAAGTTAAATTTTGGATTCCGTTTGTATAATACCCCGTACCAATGATAGTTTGATTTAGCTCTTAGTTTCATGCTTAAGGAGCTTAAGGCTTGAAATTTTCATTAAGTATTGGGCACTTAGCCATTTTCAAGACCCCTAAACTTTGAGGATTTTCATTTTGGTCTTCCTGACCTCGAGATGTTAGTTTTTTGAGTTCATTCATGTTTAAGGATGTAATAAGTGTGTCTCGGAGGATTTTCAGATTTTTCAGACAAGGTTTGGGGTATGTTTGGTTCACGAAACCAATAGGTTACAACGATATGCCAGCAGCTCGGCATTAGTCCCAATCGCTTGCTGACTGCATCGCGGTGAAGGTGTTGTATCCCGTTCTTGGTTTATAATTGAATACATGTTTCATGATCTTTATCCTAGTGTGTGAAGTTCTTATGAGATGAAAACTGTTCATAGGAATCACTTAAAACAAATTTGAGCTAAGAGCCTTTGCCTTCACCAAATTTTGGTATTCGATTCTACAAGGTCAACTTTAAATGTGTATAACATTTTACATATATGAAAATTTTCATCATAAGACCCACCAACTTATAAATAATTGAATTATCTTTCCAACAACACGAATTTCACCTTAATCTGATACCCGAGTGAAAAGTTATGATCATTTTTGTCAGAACCAATAAGCTGCCGTGATAGCGCCACGATGCGGGACTAAGTTACAACATCTAGCTCGGCGATGCAGATTAATGTTTTCTTGCATAAGTAAATACAAGCCCAACGGGCATTTTAGTCATTTTCCCTTGCCCCCAGCACCCAAGTGATGGATTAAAAAACCAAAAAAGCATTATTTGCTCACTTCTCATCATCAAACTCTTATGTAAACTATTCCTTTCCCAAGAACAAAAACCAAACCCTTTTCCCCAAGAAATTCAAGAATTCAAGCTCTTAAGTTCAAGAATATTCAAGCAAACATCAAGAATAGGGTTCCTTTCACAAATTCATCATTCAAATCCCAAGATTCAAGCTTTCTTCCTTAAGAATTCAAAAGTTCAAGCTCTAATTTAAAGTTTCTTCAAGATTCATTTAATTAAGATATGTACGATGTTTATCCATAGGTCCCTTTCACCAATGGATCCCAAAACCCCCCTTTTGGATTAATTTATGAGTTTATTCATCTCCGATATGAAATAAGTCCACGAATCGCTTGTTAATTCGATTATAAGTTATGGCTACATGTGTTTTCCAGTGGAACGAGTCATATCATGCTTCGAGTGTTCCAATTCCCATGTTATGTTTAATTGATTTTAGGATAAATCCCCAAAATATGAAATTTAGCAATGTAATCCTATTGTTTCCTCATGTTTAGTACTCTCTATGTTTAAATTCATGTTTCCCACATGTTTTATGAAATGTCTATGTTTTGGGTCTTTGAACCATGATTACATACTTCAATATTTCAGGTTTGATATTTTATTTTCTTTTTAATCATTCAGTGCTGGAGGGTTATGAACTCCTGAAACCTATGTATTTGACATGATTTCTATTTTTCAATTAACAAGTCAGCCAGATCATGATTTTAATATCATATTCAGGACACCATGATCATTTTACCATTATCAATTTATCTGTTATAATTACCTCAGTATCTGTGTGCACTGTTATTTTTAGAACACCATGACCTGATCATGTTCCGGCTTTTGATGGAACATTGTGCATCTTTTCTTGGGAAAATTGTATGTTTTCAAGCAACCAAGGTTGCATTTAATGATAGATTTTAGTGTTTCAGGGTAAGAAGCTAGCTGAAGGAGAAGACTTAGGAAATTAGCAGAAAAACATAAATGATGGCCAAAATGGTGGATCACCAGTCTTGTGATGGACCACCAACCTGACCACCAGGCCCAAAACAGAATCTAGGATTTCAGAAAACCCAGTGACGGTCAAAATGGTGGACCACCAGCCTTTTGATTGACCACCAACTTGACCACCAGGCACTAAATAGAATATAGGATTATAGAAGACCTAGTGACGGTCAAAATAGTTGACCACCATTCTTGCGATAGACCACCAACCTGACCACCAGGACCAAACATAATCTGGCATCCTGAAACACCCAGTAACGGCCCATGTGGTGGACCACCAGTCTTGCGACGGACCACCAGTTTGTTGGTTAATTTGGACACAGTTTTTCGAAATTTGAATTTTAAATCCTTTTTACCTGGGAACAAATAAATACCCAGTTTTAGGTTTTATGAGGGATCTTTTGACCTTTTTTGGAGAGTTCCCATACTTGAAACATATTTTACGCTGTTTTTCTCTGAGATTTATTCTAGACTTAGGGATCTAGAGTTCATTATCATTTTCTCTTTTGAAGAATGAAGAACAATAATTGTGACTTTTGTAAGTAAATTCTGAATTAATTTATGAATAACACAATGATTTCTTTTCTTTCTGTGATGGAGATGTGTGGCTAAGCTCCCATAACTAGTGTTATGGGAGCCTTGATGCGAATAGCTGATTGGGGGTTGTGAATCTAGGAGATTCCAATGATTAATTGAAATTGCATAAACCCTTCTTCACATTAATGAATTTTCTTGGTTGCAAACTTGAAAAGTGAGCCCAAGAACATCACTTTTTTGAATAGAAAAGTGTTTGTTGAAAAAAAGAATTTACATAAATCTAGGGGCTTTAACCTTTGGATAGAGGGTAGAAGCCTTAACCGGATCAACCCATGTGAGAATAAAGTTAAATAAATAATATATTCCTTAAGTTTGAAAGAATTAAGGGATAAACTACTCATTTAGGTTGTGAAACTAATCGGTAAACCATAGAATTCAGTTACTCCTGCAATTAGAGTTTTTCATTGGGAATTCAAAATAGTTCACAATCCTAGCTGCTTAAGCATCTTGGTAACCATACTCTAGTTTGACTACTCTTAGTGAATTACTATTTGCAATACAATCTTTAGTTGGGTTACTTTTTATGACAAGCATTTAAATACAATTGATAAATCAAAACCCTATTTTATTTTGGAACCTTTGATCTATAGTCTAATAACAACTATAATACTTAGTGAACATAGTATTCCCTTTGAGATTCGACACCCAACTTAGTTAGGTTCTATATTTGACAGCGACTGCTTACACTTTCTAACGAGAGTTGTAATTTGGGTGTATCAAATTTTGGCACCATTTTCGGGGAATACAATTGTCAATTAAGTTTGTGTTTGTTAATTGACCTTTGGTCAAGTTTCCCAAATTTTACCTTTGTTTGTTGTTTTTGTTCTGTGCAGGGTAGTTATTGTGTATGCCAAGTACTTGGATAATAGGTGCACCATTATTACTAATACATTCGGAGCCGCAGTTAATTGGCAGAATGGCTTACCCCCAAGATGCTGAAAGACTAGTCGCTCTAGATAAAGCTCAACTTAATCAGCAGAATGATAGCCAATAGGCTCGTCATCCTTATAATGATGATGATGATTTGATAGATCTTGTTAACCCAAGGCGTATAGAGAATATGGATGCACTAGTGAATCATAATATATATAGGAATCATCCCTTTAGGGCGAGGTAGGATTGATAATCAGTACAGTTTGATCAGAACAATGACGAAGATGGAATAGATGGAACAGGTGTAACTGGAGCTATCATTCCTCCATCTCTAGCACCTGGAGCTAAATTTAATAGTACCAGTACGGTGATTCAACTCTTTCATCTTAAGAAGTTGTTTAGTGGTCTTCCTGGAGATGATCCAAACATGCACTTGGTGAACTTTGTAACCATTGTCAAGTCTTTCAATAATCTAGGAGTGGGTCAGAATGCTATCCACCTACGTTTATTTCCATTGTCTCTATCTGGGGAGGCGACACTGTGGCTCAATGTGCTGACTCCCGAATCTATCACCAACTAAAGGTAGTTGAAAGAGTCTTTCCTAGAAAGGTTCTTCCCACGTTCTAAGAGGGTATAGTTAAGGGATGAAATTAGTAACTTTCGACAACTTCCCACTGAAGCTTTTTATGAGACCTGGGAGAGGTTTAAAAAGAAATGATGCAATGCCCGAACCTAACATAATGAATATTCATTTAATGGAGACTCTTTATTGGTCATTAAACTATAATATGAATCTAGTCATAGATAATACTGCAGGAGGGTCATTAGTTGACCTTGCTTTTCTAGAGGCTTCAAAGATGCTTGATTGGATGACTAAATAGAGTAGAGCTTGGCATACCAGGAATTTTGTGGTAGCAAGCCCTATTATGTCTGGTAGTATGACTGCAGAGCAACTTAAAAAGGAGAAAGAACGTGACCAAGACATGGCACACTTGAAGACACAGATAGATTTGCTGACACAGATAGATTTGCTGACTAAGCATCTATTTTTTGAAAAAATAGAGAAGGTGAAAGTTGTTGCATCCTAGGGAAGAGCTAACTCTGATTCAGAAGAAGAGGCGAACTATCTAAATAATCAGAGGGGTTTCCAAGGAAATAGCTAAGGAAATTAAGGTCGAAACTATTACGAATAGGATTGTTACAAGGATAGAGATTAAGGGAACTGAAAGAGCAAGAATGATAGGAGTGGACTATATGCACCTCCTAGAAGTAGAGATAATGTTTCCACTAGCTCGAGTAAGATGTCCATCGAGGACATGATGGAGAAATTATTAAAAGGAGTTAATACTAACAACTTTAGGGTGACTACTATGAAGAGTGATTTGTCTTCCATGAGTCAGTTGGTAAACTCACACTCTACTTCTATCAAATAGTTCGAGTAGCAAATGAGCTAACTCTCAGTAGCATTAAATCAGAGGAGGAGCAGAAATTTTCCAAGTGATACAGTTCAGAACCCTTAAAATGATGGCTCTTGCATGGAAATCACCACACAGAGTGGTAAGGTATTACCAGGCCCTTCTGTAGGCAAAGCTATTATTGAAGAGGTGATCAAAGAAGATGTTGAGCTTAAACAAAGTAATCCTGTAGAGTCTGAGAAGTAACATGGCATTTGATGTTCCTTCTAATCATCAGCTCGTTGGTGGATTAGAAAAAAGAAAAGATAAGAAAAAAGAAGCAGTGGTGACTTCTCTACCAAAACCACCACCTTCCTTTCTCATAGATTGAAGAAAAAGTCCAACAACACAAATTTTGGCAAATTTATGGACATGCTTAAGTATTTAATGATCAATTTGCCATTGGTGGAGGCATTGGAACAAATGCCCAGGTATGCAAGGTTCCTGAAAGATCTTTTCATGAAGAAGCGGATGGTTAGCTATGAGCCGGTGGACAATTTCCATCATTGTGGTGCTATCTCTATAAGGTATTTGGTGCAGAAGAAGGCAGACCAGGGAGCATTTACCATCCCGTGCACTATTGGGTCTATTAATTTTTCAAAAACTCTATATGATTTGGAAGCTAGTATAAACTTGATGTTGCTTACTGTGTATAAGAAATTGGATTTGGGGGATCCCACTCCCACAAATATGAGGCTAGTTATAGCGGTTAGGTCATTGAAAAGGCCTATTGCGATTCTATGTGATGTACTTGTAAAGGAGGTTGATTTTATATTTGCTACCGACTTTGTAATTCTTGATTGGGAAGTGGACTTCAAAGTACCTATAATTTTGGGCAGGCCATTCTTAGCAACTAGGAGTGTGTTAGTTGACCTAGAGTTGAATGACCTAAAATTTAGGCTCAATGGTAAAGAGGTTAGTTTTGAAGTGTGTAAATCCATGAAACAACAAAAGAAGATGAGTGTCTTCTCAATTATTGATGTATTCTATGAAGATGAGTGAGATGTACCAATTAAGGATAGGTCTGCTGTGGGGACCATGGCTGGTGTGGTTCAACTTGAAAGCAAAGATATTAGTGCTTCCAAAGTTGCTAGTCTAGGAATAAAGTATTTCCTTGATTCAACAAGTAAAGAGGTATCAACAAGGTATCTTGATGAATTTTGAGTAGTCAAGATGACTGAGTCGTGATGTAATGCTAAATCAGATGCTGCTTGGGAGGCAATCCAAGGTGTTTTGTTATTTTTATTCATCTTATATGGTTGTCATTAGATCTTTGCACCTATGGTGCCACATGTCTATTTCTAACTCTCTTGTTTTGGTTTGATGCATTGGGATAGTGCATGATTTTAAGTTGAGGGTGTATGGGGCTACTTATGGGTGTTGATGTTCTCTTGAGATTTTTATTGCCGTGTCTCTTTTCCCCGGAGTCTTATTCCTAGTAAAGCCGGCATGTTTAGGTGTTTTTTTTATTTCATGATATTTTATGGTTAACTGGGAGAAAAATAAGTATCTAGGGCAGTTGACATATTCTGGTTGATTTTTGGGACAAATGATAAATACCTTTCCAATTGTCTATTTTGTAACTATGTGATATGCATCTATGTGTGACTATTGTGAATCTTTTTATGGCATTAGTATTAGGGACACAATTATCATTGCTAACAATTGCATAACCCGGTCTGGTAGTAGCTTATGATATACCTTTGTGCCAAGTGTGTGTGAGATATTACCAAGTTTCTTTGTGTGTTAAATCCAGAACTTTCTCGGTTAGTCTTTCCTAGGTTGTAGGATAGTGGTTAGGAAAGGATCATAGGCCGTTTTTGATATTAGTCTACTTTTAGCCTAAATGTCCTTCCATGTGTGAATGATATCCCTAGATCCTGATTTTCAGCCCGTATGCCTATTTTTCTTGTAAACCTATCACCTTCCCATTTGTATCATAATGAACCTATTTTGGCCTTGGTTCTCTTTGGACATTATGCACCTCGACTTAGGAATATCCTAATTTAAGGGTGGCTACCATAGGGGTGTGTGAGGTAAAGTGAGTATGAAGAAAGGTAAAAGGAGAGAAAAGATTGCAAGGATGGGTGTGGTAGAAAAAGAATAAGAAAAGAAAAGTTGTGAATAAGAGAAAATGAAAGACTAACAGACCGTACCCATCCTAAAGTTGCTTTAATAAAGAGAGGGAGAAATAAGTTAAAGGCATATAAGTGATACTCCAAAAGTTAGTGTAGTGCCAAAGAGGCCTAGTCACCTTAAATATCTTTACGTATCATACCAGCCCCAAGCCTACGTTACAAGCTGAAGAAAAGTCCTATGGTGATCCTAACTTAACTGTCTAAAAGCTTAGGTAATGAAAATAAGGGCAATCTTATGGTATTTGACATACATTGATTGGAACTTCTTTATGAGAGTGAGTGTCTCTTAACCATTCCTGCATTGACATGCTTGATTTCATATATAAGTGAGGAGGGACTTCTTTTTTGTAAGGGAACATGGGTTGTATTTCTAGCTGCTTACTTGTTTAGGTAGTGTAACTTGTACATATGTGTGGTTTTTTATTGTTAATAAGTTGCCATAGCTTGATTTCTTTGTGTCACATTTTTGACTTTCATTAATATACACAGTTGGGTTTAAAGTGATTGAACTTGGAGAGGGTAATGTGTTTTGAACTTAAATTGATGATTGAATGTCATAGGTATCTTATGTTTCCCTTGGTTAAGCATCGTAGTATGGTATTATGTAGTTGCTTGAGGACTAGCAATTATTTTAAGTCCAGGGTGTTGATGTTCTAGCTTTTGATGTAACATTGTGCATATTTTTCTTGGGAAAATTGTATGTTTTCAAGAAACCAAGATTGTATTTAATGCTGGATTTTAGTGTTTCAAGGTAAGGAGCTAGCTGAAGGAGAAGACTCAGGAAATTAGCAGAAAAACACCACTAACGGTCAAAATGGTGGATCACTAGTCTTGCGACGGACCACCAACTTGACCACCAGGCCGAAAACAGAATGCAGGATTACAGAAGACCCAATTTTAGTCAGAATAGTGGACCACCAGTCTTGCGATGGACCACCAACTTAACCACCAGGCCCAGAATAGAATCAAGGATTTTAGAAGATTTAGTTATGGTCAAATGGTAGACCACCAGTCTTGCGATGGACCACCAGCCTAACCACCAGGCCCAAATAGAATATGGTATCCTGAAAAACTCAGCAACGGTCCATGTGGTGGACCACCAGTTTTGCGACGGACCACCAGTTTGGCAGTCAATTTGGATGCAATTTTTCTGAATTCAAATTTTAAATCCATTTTACCTGGGAACATATAAATACCCATTTTTAGGTTTTATGAGAGATCTTTTGACCTTTTTTGGAGAGTTCCCATACTTGAAATATATTGTACGTAGTTTTTCTCTGAGACTCATTCTACAATTGGGGGTCTAGAGTCCATTATCATTTTCTCTATTAAAGATTGAAGAACAATAATTGTGACTTTTGTCAGTAAATTCTGAATTAATTTATTAATAACAAAATGATTTCTTTTCTTTCTGGTGATGTAGATGTGTGGCTAAGCTCTCATAACTAGGGTTATAGGAGCCCTGATGCGAATAGATGATTGGGGATTGTGAATCTAGCAGATTCCCATGATTAATTGAAATTGCATAAACCCTTCTTCACTTTAATGACTTTTCTTGGTTGCAAACTTAAAAAGTGAGCCCAAGAATATCACTTATTTGAATAGAAAAGTATTTGTAAGGAAAAAAGGGTTTACATAAATCTAGAGGCTTTAACCTTTGGATAGAGGGTAGAAGCCTTAACTGGATCAACCCATGTGAGAATATAGTTGAATAAATAATATGTTCCTTAAGTTTGAAAGAATTAAGGGATCAACTACTCACTTAGGTTGAGAAACTAATGGGTAAACCATAGAATTCAATTACTCTTGCAATTAGAATTGTTCATTGGGAATTCAAAATAGTTCACAACCCTAGCCTCTTAAGCATCTTAGTAACCATACTCTAGTTTGACTACTCTTACTAATTTACTATTTGCAATACAATCGACAGTTGTATTACTTTCTGTGACAAGCATTTGAATACAATTGATCAATAAAAACCCCACTTTATTTTGGAATATTTGATCAATAGTCTAATAACAACCACAATACTTAGTGAACATAGTATTCTCTGTGGGATTCGACAGATAATTCAGTTGGGTTCTATATTTGACAGTGACCGCTTACACTTTCTAATGAGAGTTGTAATTTGTGCGTATCCCTTGAGCTTATCACTTATCAGTTATCAATGCATGCACCAATTAGTATTTTAGTTTCTTTCAGTAGGGAGTAGGATTTAGCACCAATTGGGAAGTGTGGGTTCAACAAATCCTACTTTCCTAGAATCTATATGCAACCATAGGTTTATGTTTAAGAGCCTCACCAGAGAGTGTTTCTCCTTGCCCAATATGGACTCAGTTTATTGATCACGCTAGTTCAAGTTCTACTCCGATGGCAAGAATAGAACAACCCTCCTTAATGTGGGTCACACATTGGACTTCATGATAGCTCACATGATTTATGTCAGTTACATGATAGCTCCCATAGTTTCAGTCAGCATGGAGTATGTCTCAGGTTAGGTTTGATTTACCAAAGCATACAGATTCTCAGTTATTTAGTTATATATATTTCAGTCTTTTAAATTACAGATAATTTCAGGAAAACTCATTTAAGCTTGTTCTTGAATTCTTAGTTTTAAATATTCATGTTTTCATGCTCAGTAACTATACATGACCCTCAGTTCAATTTTACAGTTCATTAAGCTTCACATGAGATTTTCATGTAGTAGTCACGTGTACCGTTTCCCAACTTTAATTCTACTTAGTCAACAAAAATTACAGATTTAAGAAACTAAGTCTCATAATTCTCCATCTTATCAGATCATGTTTTATACTAATGTTTTAAGATACTTCAGTTTTCAGTTTATTTCAGTCTCTTGATAAGTCTACTTGCACTTAGCATGCATGTTTAAAGATTATGTTCCTATTCAATTTTTACTTAATTGTATTCAACCCCACTCGCTCAATAAATTCCAACAGTACCGATCCATAAATATGTCTATGTACTGCATTATCTCATAATATAGGTACCAGTTATAGCCTACACGATATAATTAGACAGTTTGCAGCTTCCAACCGGCAGGTGATGAGTTCTCTTATTTAAAGAACTTTAGTCAGTAGTAGTTCAGTTACTTTTATTTTATTATTCATTAGTATCAATTTGTGGTAGTTAGAAATATGTAACAACTATTTATAATCAGTATAGAAGAGGCTTCATAGATAGTCAGTCAGAGCCATGATATTATAATTCAAATTCTTTTTTCAGATGTATCATGTTGTAAAGTTATTCGTTATTACATTCAATTAGATTTATCTTGATTATGCTTCCACTCAGTACATTATGTTTTTTAATATACATATTAAATTAGTTGCTTAACAGTATGCCAGTTTATAGGTTATTTTGGGATCACTTGTAGATACTTACGTTAATCTATTCGTGCCAACTCTACCTTATTCTTAAGAAAACAAAAATAGCCAGCTTAAATCCTCATAGATTGAGTTTTCTTAGACATCCCCTACAGACAATTATGGGACTACACGCGAGCTTAAAAAGTATCCCATCTATTCCTTTAGGTTCCAAAGTTTGAATGATTTCATTCATGTCCATGAAAATTATGCACTAAGCTAAAGACATATGTGCCCTCAAGTCTCATCTTAGAATCCTATGACAACATATGATCTAGAGTTAGAAGCATGAACTCAGACGTTTAGCGACAATAAAGTGAGGATAGTATTTATCAATATTTAGTACATTATGTATCCATTAGGATATTTATATGAAAAGTGAATTAGTAGGATTGAAATAATGTATACAAGAATTTAAGTTGTTGATTCAAAATTAAGTATAATTATGTGTGTGTGATCTAAAGGTGTACCCAAGGGTATATGGG
The DNA here is from genome assembly GCA_030864225.1 of Capsicum baccatum var. pendulum. Classification (NCBI taxonomy): domain Eukaryota; kingdom Viridiplantae; phylum Streptophyta; class Magnoliopsida; order Solanales; family Solanaceae; genus Capsicum; species Capsicum baccatum. Next base: position 157,788,960 of record CM061552.1, on the reverse strand, counting down.
ATTGCATTATTTTTAAGTTTTAATAGTGTATACTTAGATAGTTCCCTTGAGTTGTTAAGTATGAATGAAGCTATGTAGTATATGATGTTCTTATTAGCTAACTTATGGGTTATAGGTTGATGATGTTGGGAATGTTGGTGTGATGATAATTCTAATGGTTTAGGGAAAAGTATAAGTTCAAAAATGTGATATTAGTAGTCTATGAAGAAAGTTAGTATGGTTTATTAAAGGTTTAGGGATATCCATGCTAAGTGTTAGAATCTAAGTTTGAATTGTGGATGGTTAAGTTAATACAAAGAAGAGTTAAGACTCTAGATGGTGTGCACTCAGGGTGGTGATACTTATGAAGATTCTAAGTTAGTCAGTGTTTGAGTTATGATATGATAACTATTGAGGCTATATAAAGATAAGAGTTGAATCTCTGAAGGAAGTACTAGCAGCGGCTTTAAAACTTTCAGGTGTAGTTTTTCATGTTGAGTTTATTATTTATGAGTATTTTTATATCTCAGACTCTAGAGTAAAGTGATTACAGTTCAGTTTAGAGTTTATTAAGGGGACCATAAACTTAGAATGTTAGGTTAAAGCTAAAGGAAAGATGATAAAACAAGGAACCAAATTAGTCTCTCAGATTTTAGAAGTGAGGATGGTGTGTTATAGAGCAATAGTAGGGGAGAAAAATGTCTAACCTATTCTTATATCAGTGTAAAGTGTTGTATTTCAGTCACCACGACATCTACTCATGCCTTACATGTTATCTCCATAATCATAGCACATATTTAGGCACTTTCCATAGAATTAAGTACCCTCCCAGTTCCTACTATGAGGAGTTCCAGTTCACTGAGTAGTACATATCATATTCCATGAATTTATGAACTCTAAAATCAGGTCATGAAGTTCATGACTCATTTACTCATGCTTTATAGTATGATCAGTTACCATAACTCATGGTGCACTCTTAATGTCTAGTGAAATTCATATTATGTCATATATGACCTTAATTTTGATCTCTTTATTGAATTCATGTTTTTATGGGTGTTTCTTTAGAAGTTCATATATGGTTATGAAGATAGGTTTAAATGTTATGTAGGAGTAAAAGTGGATGAATGCATTATGTGTTAGTGAATTCCTAGTAAGAGGTTGAATGTAGTTGTTGAAGTGGTACTAAGAATTATTCATGAGAAGAAATTTATGAAAATGCATGGGGTATTAAATTCGTGGTTCAGACTAATGTTATGGTGTGATGTGTTGTACCTTGTGATTTGGAGTTAGGCTTGATCATGGTGATAAAATTTAGTTCAATTCAAACTTAAGTAATGGAGTTATCAATGCCTATGTAAGAATTATAAGTTGAATAAAATGAGCCTAGTATTTGAGAGGAATAGCATAGTTGAGAAAGTGCTTGAGAAGTGTGGCTATGCTTAAAAGTTAGCATCTGCATTGACTAAGGCCTAGTGATTCTATCCTAACTTATGTTTTATAGGCCTATGTTCCATGTTACAGAGTGATAGCCATATGAAGATTCCTTACTCAAATATCCTACCCAGATCATGCCCAAGATCCTTTTCCCCTAATGTTATTAGAACTTCTTAGAAGAGTGTTAAATAAATACTTTAGTTGAGTGTGAGATTTTAGTGCAATTCAGTTAGTATAACCAACAATTCCGTTTGGCAGTCAAATAGATAAGTTCCTATGATTTTCTATTTTTCCATCTAGTCTTACTATCCGGAGTTTCATGATTATGGCCATTCCATGAGGTAAAATATTCACATCCATGTAAATTATGAATTCAGCTCAGTTCATACATCATGCATCAGTTTCAGATTTCAGATATTCAGTTGTGACGTAGTTCGTAAGTGTCTTGCGCATCATCTTAGTCTTTCCTTAGTATTTAAGCAAAGTTAGTATCATTCGGGCGACGAAAGATCACAAGGGGGAGATATATAATACCTCGATTTTTCATGTCCTATAGCTCTCAACTTTTCTTCACAAAACTAAATCCACCCTTAGGTAATGGTTAATCATAAATTGACTCTTTTATTTCTATCTTCGCCTTATAACCATTCTCATGTCATTGTATGTATTCACGAAATTAGTGTAGTTCATATATCCTGCTCAGACTTAGTTATACACTCATGTTCTAAGTCATGCATGTTCAGTATATGATCTCAGTTACCTTAGTACAGTACTCTCAATCTAACCAATCTCATTCGAGGATAAATGTTCTCAAGGGGAAGATATTGTAATACCTCATACTAATAATAGCTTGATTCAACTCTTAGTTACATGCTTAAGCAGATTAAGGCTTGAAATTTTCACTAAGTGTCTGAGACTTAGACATTTTCAAGACTTCTATTCTTTGAGGATTTTTATTTTGGACTTCCTGACCGTAAGAGGTTAGTTTTTGAGTTAATTCATGTTCAGGTATGTAAGAAGTGTTTCTCGGTGGAGTTTTGGATTTTTCAGACAAGGTTTGGGGCATATTTGGGTCACGAAACCAATGTGTCACTGCAATTTGCCCACGACACAGCATTAGTCACGATCACATGCTGATCGCATCATGGTGAAGATGTTATGTGCAGTTCTTGATTTATAATTGAATACATGTGTCATGATCTTTATTGTAGTGTGTAAAGTGCTTATGAGGTGAAAAATGTTTATAGGAATCACTTAGAACAAAGTAGACCTAAGAGCCTTTGATTCGGCCAAATTTTTATATTCGATTCTACAAGGGTCAACTTTGAACGTGTATAAGTTTTACATATATGGAGATTTTCATCTTAAAACCCACCAAATTATAGATAATTTAATTAGCTTTCAAACAATACCGATTTTCCTTAATCCAATACCTGAACAAAAAGTTATGATCATTTTTGTCAGTACGAATAAGCTTCTGCGATAGTGCCGCGCTGCGGGAATAAGTTATCGTGTCTAGCTTCATGATGCATGTTGATTTTTTCCTGCATCCTTAAATACAAGTCCAACGGGCATTTTATTCATTTGCCCTTGCCCCCAAGCACCGAAGTAGCTGATTAAAACACCCAAAGGGCATTATTTGCTCACTTTTCATCATATAACCCTTATGTAAACTCTTTCTTTCCCATGAACAAAAATCCAAAACCTTTCCCCCTAGAAATCCAAGAATCTAAGCTTCCAAGTTCAATAATCTATAAGAAAACATCAAGAATATGGTTCCTTTCACAAGTTTATCATTCATGTCCTAAGATTCAAGCTTTCTTCCTTAAGAATTCAAAGGTTCAAGTTCCAATTTCAATTTTCTTCAAGAATTCATTTATTTAAGGTACGTGCGATGTTCATCCATAGGTCCCTTTCATCAATGGAGCCCAAAGTCCCTCTTTTAGTTTAATTTATGAGTTTATCCATGTCCAACATAAAATAAGTTCGTGAATCTCGTGTTAATTTAATCATAAGTTATGGTTACATGTGTTTTCAAGTGCAATGAGTCATATCATGCTTTTAAGTGTTGTAATTCCCATGTCATGTTCAATTGATTTCAGGATAAATCCCCAAACTATAAAATTTAGCAATATAATCCAGTTGTTTCCTCATGTTTAGTTCTTTCCATGTTCAAATTCATGCTTTCCATATGTTTGATGAAATATTTATGTTTTGGGTCTTTGAACCATGATTACATACATCAGTATTTCAGGTTAGATATTTTATTTTCTTGTCATTCATTCAGTGTTGGTGGTTTATGAACACCCGAAACATATGTGTTTTACATGATTTTCATTTTTCAAGTAACAAGTCAGTCAGATCATGATTTTAATATCATATTCAAAACACCATGATTAGGTTGAGCATTATCAATTTATATGTTATAATTACCTCAGAATCCGTGTGCACTGTTATTTTTAGACTACCATGAACTGAGCTTATTAGTTATCAGTGCATGCACCAATTAGCATTTCAGTGTCTTTTAGTTCGGAGTAGTATTTAGCACCGAGTGGGAAGTGTGGGTGCAACGCATCCTACTTTCCTAGAAACTATGTGCCGCTGTAGGTTTATGTTTAGGAGCCTCACCAGAGAGTATCTCCCCCTTCTGAATATAGGATCAGCTTAGTGATCACTCCAGTTTAGGTTCTACTATGATGAAAAGATAGAACAACCCTCCTCAACGTGGGTTAGACGTTGGACTCCTAGATAGTTCACTTAGTTTTTGTCGGTTACATGATAGCTCTTACAGTCTTAGTCAATATTTAGTATATCTCAGCTCAGGTTTGCTTTACCAAAACTTTTAGATTTTTAGTTATTCAGTTATACATATTTTAGTCTTACATATTATAGATTATATTAGAGAAACACATTTATGCTTGGTCATGCATCCTCAGTTTTACATGTTCATGTTCTCATGCTCAGTAACTATACATGACCCTCAGTTCAGTTTCTTGGTGTTTTCAGATTTACATAAGATTTTCATATAGTAGTCATATGTGCCATTTCCCTGCTCCAATTCTTATTACTCTACAAAAATTAAAGATTTAAGAAACTAAGTGCAGTGATTCTCTAGCTTATCAGTTTATGTTTGGAATTCATGTTTTAATATACTTCAGTTTTTAGTTTATTTCAGTCTGTTGGTGAGTCTACTTGTACTTAACATGCATATTGTAAGATGATGTTCCTAATCAGTTTTACTTATTGCATTGACCTCTACTTACTCAGTACATTCCAGAAGTACTGATCCACATATGTCTATGTGCTATATTTCTCATGATATAGGTACTAGTTGTAACCTACATGACATAATCAATCAGTTTACAACTTTTAGCCAACAAGTGATGAGTTCTCTTCTTTTGGGGACTCCAGTCAGTAGTAGTTAATGTACTTTTCTTTGATTATTTATATGTATCAATCTGTTGTAGTTGGAGGCATGGAATAGCTATTTACAATAATATAGTAGAGACTTTATAGATAGTCAGTTAGAGTCATGATTTTGTAAATCGATTTCTTTCATCAGATGTATCATGTTGTAAAATTATGAGAAAAGACATATTTTCCACCCTGAACTTGTCCTCCCAACTCACTTTAGCACTGAAACTTATCTTCTGTTTATTTACCCCCTTAATAGCTTTAAAATGTATTTGTTTGACCCCTAAAGCTAACGTGCCATTTTTTTTAAAAAAGGGCGCGTTTATTTATTAAAAAAAATTAATTTCAGTAATATTATATTTAAAATATAATAAAAAATTAAAATTAAAAATAAAATTAAAACTGGACTTTTTTTCTTCTTTCTTCTTCAAATCATCATCAACAACTCTCAAACCTCCATTAACAATCTCAATTTTTTTTCACTTTCCTCCATTAACAACATTACCTAAGAACAACAATTTCCTTTATTTTTTTTCACTTTCCTCCATTAACAACACCACCCAAGAACACCACTTTCCTTTATTTTTTTTTCACTTTCCTCCATTAACAACACCACCCAACAACAATACTTTTCTTTAAATTTTTTCACTTTCCTCGATTAACACCACCACTCAAGAACAACACTTTTCTTTATTTCCTTCATTAACAACACCACTCAAGAACAATACTTTTCTTTAATTTTTTTTCACTTTTTCCATTAACAACACCACCTAAAACAACACTTTCCTTTAATTAAAATGGACAAAGAATAGCGGGTAGGGTTGGGGGAGCTGAAAGGAGAGAAAGAACGGGGGTGAGGTGTGGTGGGGAGCTGGAAGGAAAGAAGAGCGATGGGTGGGGGGAAGGGGCTGGAATGGTATATATAGTACATGTATATTTTTATTTTTAAAATAAAAATACATAAAAATAATCATATAAAATATGTATTATTTAAATGAAAAAAGGATGGGGGTGGAGGAATTTTTATTCAATATATATATATATATATATATATATATAAATAATATTTTTTTATTTTTTTAAAAAATACATAAAAATAGTATGTGTGGGATTTTTTTTTTAAAAAATTCTAATTTCTTATGTGGCAATGACCTGGCACTGATGTGGCACTGACATGGTGCGTATGTAACCCACTCTCCATTGTAAGAGTGGTATTTAATTTTGAGGGGTGAAATAAATACACTTTAAAAATGTTAAGGGTGGTAAATAAATGGAAGTTAAGTTTAAGTGCTAAAGTGCGTTGGGAGGACAAGTTCAGGGGGTGGGGGAAGTATGACTTTTCTCTAAAATTATTCAGTATTACATTCAATCAAATTTCTCATGATTATAATTCCACTCAGCACATTATGTTTTTTGATATACATATTAAATTAATTGCTCAACAGTGTGCCAGTTCATGGGTTACCTTGGGATCACTTATTGTTCCAGGCATCGTGTTACGACTAGGGGCAGTCTCGGGTCATGACAAACTTTGTATCAGAGTCCAAAGTTCAAGTGTCATAGGGTGTCTATAAAGCTGTGTATAGTTGAGTCATGTAGAATGGTGTGGAGAAATCTGTACTTTTCTTTGAGAGGCTACAGGGAATTTAAGAAAAGTTTCCTTTCTTTCATGTCTCAGATCATGTAGTAGAAGTGTTTTGAAAGGAACTTATGCAGACTCTTACGTTAATCCACTCATGCCAACTCTACCTTTTCTTGAGGTAACTGAAATAGCCAGCTTAAATCCTCACAGATAGAGTTTTCTCAGACAGTCCCCACAGACAGTTATGGGACTGCACGCAGGCTTAAAAAGTATCCCATATGTGCTTTTAGGTTCTGAAGTTTGAAATATTTTATTTAAGTTCATGAAAATCGTGTACTAAGCTAAAGTCATATGTGCCCTCAGGTCCCTTCTCAAAATCCTATGATAGCATATTTTCTAGAGTTAGAAGTATGAATCTAGAAGTTTAGCAATAGTAAAATGGAGATAGTGTTTATCTAGATTTAGTAGATTATGTATCCATAGGGCTTGTTGTATGAAAAGTGAATTAGCAGGCTTGAAAAATGTATGTAAGAATTTAATTTGTTGAGTCAAAATTAAGTATGATGATATGTGTATGATCTAGAGGTGTACCCAAGGTGATACGGGGTTGGATTATTTATAAGTTTTAATAGCGTGTGCTTAGATAGTAACCTTGAGTTGTTAAGTGTGAATGAGGCTATGTAGTATATGATGTTCTTATTAGCTAACTTATGGGTTATAGGTTGATGATGTTGGGTATGTTAGTGTAATGATAATTCTCATTGTTTAGGGAAAAATATAAGCTTAGAGATGTGATATTAGTAGGCTATGAAGGAAGTTAGTATGGTTCATTAAAGGTTTGAGGATATCTATGTTAAGTGTTAGAATCTAAGTTCGAATTATGGATGGTTGAGATAATAAAAAGATGAGTTAAAATTCTAGATGGTGTGCACTCAGGGTATGGTGACACTTATGAATCTAAGTTAGTTAGTGTTTGAGCTATTATATTAGAAAGATAATTGTTATATCTCTGAAGGAATTACTAACAACGGGTTTTACACTTTTAGGTATAGTCTTTCAGATTGAGTTTATTATTTATGTGTATTGTTATATCTAGGACTCTAGAGTAAAGTGATTTCAGTTTAGATTATTCTGCTAGTAAGGCTAGTGTGTTATATAGAAACAAAAGGGGAGGAAGATGTCTGAACTATTCTTATCTTAGTACAAAGTGTTGTATTTTAGTCATCACGACATCTACTCATGCCTTACATGTCAGCTCTATAAACATAGCACATATTAAGGAACTTTCCATAGAAGTATGTACTCTTCCAGTTCCTAGTATGAGAAGTTCCAGTTCACTTACTAGTACGAACCATATACCATGAATTTACGAACTCCAAACTTAAGTCATGTAGCTCATGACTCATGTACCCATGCTTTACATTACGCTCAGTTCCCATAAATTATGGTGCACTCTTAATGACTAACGAAATTTAGATTATGTTATATGTCCTCAGCTTTGATCTCTTTAATGAATTCATATTTTTATAGGTGTTTGTTTAGAAGTTCATATGTGGTTATGAAGATAGGATTGAATGTCGTGTTGGTGTATAGGTAGATGAATGCATTACGTGTTAGCGAATTCCTAATATGAGGTTGAATGTAGTTGTCGAAGATGTACTAAGAATTATTAATGAGATGAAAGTTGTGAAGTGTATAGGGTATTGAAATCGTGGTTTAGACTAGTGTTATGGATTGATGTGTTGTACCTTGAGATTTTGAGTTAGGCTTTATCATGGAGAGAAAATTTAGTTCAGTTCAGACTTAATGGATTTATCAATGCCCATGTAGGAATTATAAGTGGAATCAAATGAGCCTAGTATTTGAGAGGAAAACATAGTTGAGGGAGTGCTTAAGAAGTGTGGCTTAGCTTAAAAGTTAGCAGTTGCGTTGACTAAGGCCTAGTGATTCTATCCTAACATATGTTTATAGGCCTATGTTCCATGCTATAGAGTGATAGCCATATTTAGATTCCTTACTCAGATATCCTACTCAGATCATGCCAAGGTCCTTTGCTCCCTAATGCTATTAAAACTTCTTAGATAGAGTGTTGAAGAAATACTCCAGTTGAGTGTGAGATTTTAATATAATTCCGTCAGTATAACCAACAATTTAGTTTAACAATCAAATAGACAAGTTCCTATGATTTTCTATTTTTCCATCTAGTCTTACTATTCGGAGTTTCATGAATATGGCCATTCCATGAGGTAAATTATTCATATCCATGCAAATAACAAATTTAGATCAATGCATTCATCATGCATCAGTTTCAGATTCCAGATATTCAGTTATGACATAGTTCGTAAGTATCCTGTGCATCATCTCAGTATTTATTTAGTATTTCAGCCAAGTCACTATCATTCGGGGGATGAATGATCCCAAGGGGGAGTATTACACTACCTTGAGTTTTTATGTCAAGCCTTTTAACTTTTCTTCACAAAACCAGATCAACCCTGAGGTAATGGTTACTCATAAGTTGACTCTCACATTTCTATCTCAGCCTTATAACCATTCTTATGTCATTGCATGTATTCACGAAATCAGTTCAGTTCATGTATCATGTTCAGACTCAGTTATACACTCATGTTCCAAGTCATGCATGTTCAGTATATGATCTTAGTTACCTTAGTATAGTACTCTCTGTCTAAACAATCTCATTTGAGGATGAATATTCCCAAGGGGATATATTGTAATACCCTGTACTAATGATAGATTGATTGAACTCTTAGTTTCATGCTTAAGGGGCTTAAGGCTTGAAATTTTCACTAAGTGTTGGGGACTTAGCCATTTTAAAGATCCCTAAACTTTGAGGATTTTCATTTGGGTCTTCTTGATCCTAAGACATTAGTTTTTGAATTAATTCATGTTTAGGGATGTAAGAAGTGTGTCTCGAAGAGTTGTATTTTTTAAATAAGGTCTGGTGCATGTTTGAGTCACGAAACCAGTGGGTCACCGCGATATGCTTGCCTAATCGCATGCTAACTATATTGTGGTGAAGGTGTTGTGTGTAGTTCTTGATTTAAAATTGAATACATGTGTTATGATCTTTATACTAGTGTTTGAAGTACTTATGAGGTGAAAAATGTTCATAGGAATTACTTAGAACAAAGTTGAGCTAAGAGCCTTTGATTCGGCCAAATTTTGGTATTCGATTCTATAACGGTGAACTTTAAACGTGTATAACTTTTTACATATATGGAAATTTTCATCTTAATACCTAGAAAATTAAAGATAATTGAATTATCTTTCCAACAATACCAATTTCGCCTTAATTCGATACCTGAGCGAAAAGATATGATCATTTTTATCAAAACCAATAAACTGTCGCGATAGCACTGCGATACGGGACTAAGTTACCGCATCTAGCTCCGCGACATAGAGTAATGTTTTCTGCATTCATAAATACAAGCCCAACGGGCGTTTTAGTCATTTACCCTTGCCCCTAAGTACCAAACGGACAGATTAAAATACTAAAAGCGCATTATTTGCCCACTTTTCATCATCAAATCCTTATGTAAACTCTTCCTTTCCAAAGAACAAAAATACAAACCCTTTTCCCTAAGAAATCTAAAATTTAAGCCTTCAAGTTCAATAATCTTAAAGAAAACATCAAGAATAGTGTTCCTTTCACAAGTTCATCATTCAAGTCCAAAGATTTAATCTTTCTTCCTCAAGAATTCAAGGGTTCAAGTTCAAATTTCAAGTTTCTTCAAGAATTCATTCAATTAAGGTATGTGCGATATTTATCTATAGGTCCCTTTCACCAACGGAGCCCAAAAACCCTCTTTTGGTTTAATTTATGAGTTTATCCATGTACAACATGAAATAAGTTTCTGAATCTCTTGTTAATTCAGCTATAAGTTATGGTTATATGTGTTTTCAAGGAGAATGAGTCATGTCATGGTTTGAGTGTTTAAATTCCAATGTCATGTTCAATTGATTTTAGGATAAATCCCCAAACTATGAAATTTAGCAACGTAATCTTGTTGTTTGTTTATGTTTAGTAGTTTCCATGTTCAAATTCATGCTTCCCACATATTTGATAAAATGTATATGTTTTGGGTCTTTGAGCCATGATTACATACTTCAGTATTTCAGGTTTGATATTTTATTTTCTTTTCAAACATTCTGTGCTGGCGGATTATGAACACCCAAAACCTATGTGTTTTGCATGATTTTTATTTTTCAAGTAACAAGTCAGTCATATCATGATTTTAATATCATATTCAGAACACCATGATCATGTTGATCATTATTAGTTTATATGTTATAATTACCTCAGAATCCGTACGCACTTTTATTTTCAGAATATAATGACCTGAGCTTATCAGTTATTAGTTATCAGTTATTAGTTATCAGTGCATACATCAGTTACTATTTCAGTGTCTTTCAGTTGGGAGTAGAATTTAGTACTGAGTGGGAAGTTTGGGTTCAGTGAATACTATTTTCCCAAAAACTATGTGCCACCGTAGGTTTATATTTAAGGGTCTCACCAGAGAGTGTTCCCCCTTTCCTAATATGGGCTCAGTTTGGTGATTACGCCAGTTCAGGGCTGCTTTGATAGCAAGGATAAAACAACCCTCCTTAACGTGGGTCAGACATTGGACTCTAAGATAGCTCACACGATTTATGTCAGATACACGATAGCTCCCACAGTTTTAGTCAGTATTCAGTATGTCTCAGCTCATGTTTGCTTGACCAAAGCATACAAATTTTTAGTTATTCAGTGATACAGATTAATATTATTTTAGAAAAACACGTTTATGCTTGGTATTGCATTCTTAGTTTTACATGTTCATGTCTTCATGTTCAGTAACTATACATGACCCTCAGTTCAGTTTTACAGTCTATCTAGTTTTACATGAGATTTCCATAGAGTAGTCACATGTACTATTTCCCAGCTTCAATTCTACTTACTCTACAAAAATTAAATATTTAAGAAATTAAGTGTAGTGGTTCTCCAACTTATCAGATCATGTTTGTTACTCATGTTTTAAGATACTTCTATTTTTAGTTTATTTCAGTCTCTTGATGAGCCTACTTGCACTTAGCATGCCTGTTTTAGGATTATGTTCCTAATCAGTTTTACTTATTGCATTCACCCTCACTTACTCAGTATATTCCAGAAGTACTGATCGACATATATGTCTATGTGATACATTATCTCATAATGTAGGCACCAGATTTAGCCTACACGACATTATCAGACAGTTTGCAACTTCCAGCCAATAAGTGATGAATTCTCTTATTTCGGGGACTTTACAGTAGTTCATGTACTTTTCTTTGATTATTCATATGTATTGATTTGTGGTAGTTGGAGGCATGTCCCAGTTATTTATAGTCAATATAGTAGAAGCTTTATACATAGTTATTAAAGTCATGATATTATAAATCAAGTTCTTTCTTCAGATGTATCATACTATAAAATTATTCAGTATTACATTCAATCAGATTTCTCATGATTATGCTTCCACTTAGCATATTATGTTTTTAAATATACATATTAAATCAATTGCTCAATAATATGCCAGTTTATGGATTAGATTGAGAGCACTTGTGGTTCCAAGCACCGTGTTACGAGTAGGGGCTAGTCTTGGGTCGAGACAATTTATGGGCCCTATAGGCCCGTTCTTACCGAAATTTGGCCCGACCCCTTAGTATAGCAATATGGGTCATGTTTTACTTCTAGCGATGTGTAGATTACTATTTTGATATAGTGGTAGCATTTTGGGATCTTAGAGCAAAGATAGACAATTTGTGGGCAATTCAAGAATCGTGGTTCGACAACGGGGAAGGCTTCTATCTACTCTTCTTCATGGGATGGTGTATTATATATGTTGAATGCAAGATAGGGATATTAGGATGTGATTGTGGGTAGAACATCGTGACTTATCCTAATTTATGAGATTGGGGGCTAAAAGGGTAATTGACCCTTAAGGTGAAATACTTATTATGCTTATAAGATCGTATTACCCTAGGTTGTTAGAATGATAGACATAGTCTAGATTAATATCAAAGTTTTTATGTGACTTGGAAGATAGTGATTTTTTTTCCTTGGATGATTATGTGATGGTTATGCCGAATATGTTCATGGGCCCAAGGCCATTATTATGACAGTTGTTAGATTTTGGGAAGTATTTTATACATGACCATAGCTGTTAGACATTTTAATGATTATAATCATATTTTTTGGATTATAGTGATGACGTGCATAGATTCGATACATTCATGATCAATTAGATAGGAAATGGTATGATTCCAACTAAAATATGGTTTTATTACTCATTTTCCTAATAAGGAATAAACTGTTCACTTTTAAAACAAATTTTTTTATTCTGGGAATTGTACCATCTTAATGAGTAACGTATGATCCATTAAGACTAAAATGATGATTTGGATATTTGACAGAGATGGATTTTGGTCCATGATTTTTCTACTACTATTTACCTCAATCAAGGGAGATTCTCACCATTCTACACTTTAATGATGATTTAGTCTCGGAGTTTACCCTGGGCAATAGACTTACAAACTTATACTCTTCCAGCTATGATTCTATCTCGTGCATTTTATGTGTATACAATTATATAAATATATCTAGTTTTGGACTGAGTGGATTGATGAGAGTAATAATGATATAAGTTCTGGTTCAAGTTCGATGATTGGTGAAGACATTGATGATCATTATAAATCCTAGATCGGGACCAGGTCATGTATACGAGTAATCTTGAACCCCTTAGGAACTCCTTTGTCCATGAGTCATTATGTTGCAAAAGAGAGGTTATCATAGGTCCTTTCTTTGCAAGCCATCAAGCTAGCGGAGGTGTATACACTGGGTTACTTCATAGTACTTGGATTGGTTATGGTATTATGGATTCTTCTTGGATTCATTCATGCATGTGCATTGCCTATCACTAGTATGTACCTAGATCTATAGCCTTATGAGGGTTACATAGGTATAGGTAAAAAGTATGGCCTGTGGTGTGTTATGGTTGATTGAACCTTCTGATCCTATAGCAGCGGGGGTTTATGAAATGAAAAATTAGGTATTATTTGTCCAGATTAGCCGGTTACATTATTGTAGTTATTATGGTTGGTTTATGGCAAGTTTATTATCATTCTGGTATTGGGGTTTGAGGTATGATTCTGATTCAATTATCTTATGGTTATGTTATTACACATTATTATTCCATGGTTAGACATTTAGTCTTTAGACCTTAAGATTCTGATTTCTTTCTTTACGACTGCTTATTTAGGGTAATTATCTCATGTATAAATGTATGGATAGAGACCCTAATTATATTAGCACTAGTTCCTAGTATGATTAGGAGGCCTTGAGATGCTAGTGTTATTATTTAGCATGTACCATTGAGTTAGCCTTGTTATGCATGCATATCTATCTATAGTAGTTATGGTATTACCATATATCCCTTCCTTCTTTCATTTACTCATGTTATATATCCATTCCTTGGCCTTGTATACTACTACACATATCTTTCTTCCATTCTTTATTCATTTATTGGCTAGTGCTATATGGTATAGTGATAAGGTATCAAAGTATGGTTAGATTAGGGTAACTTATCCTTATTGTACCATTAGCTTATTATGTTAGTATCCTGGATATCAATAGAATGGTTATCCTTATTGTTTCCTTAGCATTTTTATGTAGTTTCCTGGGTATTTGGGCGTAGTTTACATTCCTTCTTGCTTGTTATTTATATTTTAATTATACTTGGAGGTCAGTCGGCAGTTGCCTACTGAGTACATTGTGTTGGTACTCATACTACACATCTGCAACTTGCAGATCATAGTATGGCTTCTTGTTGTTGTTATATGCATTGTACGGAGTAGCTATAGTTTGAAGACATAGGTAAGATCTTGGGGTTCGAGGTATTGCTATTCTCCCTCTTATGTACTAGAAAAGTCTCTATGTTGTATTCAGAGATCAGTTGTATCAGTATATTCTTTTTGTAGGTCATTTTGTCAGTCTTAATACATTAGAAGCTCGTGCTGATTCCACCAGGTTTTGGGACTATCTTATGTATTTTAGTTTCTTATTTCATTCATTACACACTCTTACTCCATTTCTCGTGGTAGTCCATTACTAGTAGTTTCAGACTATGGGTTGGCTTACCTAATGGTAGGTTATAGTAGGCGCCATTATGACTTGAGAAATTGGGTCGTGACATTATGTCGTGACATCATTACATAATAACATTTGCAGGTAGTTCTACCTAAGCCTTCTAGATATAACTTTCTTTATTCACAACTCACCATACCAACAACTGAAACACTTTCTTGATCCCAAATGACCCACTACTCTCTATAGAACCACTGGATCACCTTCTATAATTTGAACTTTCTGAAACCCTCCATCAATCCACCACTACTCCACAATGTAACCATTAAAGAGATCATATCCAAATACACAAAGATCTACAAATCTCAATGTATCAAGCCTAATTCCACTGTGTACTCTAAGTGGGGCATGACATATGATTGGAACACCTGATCCACCACTAAGAAATCATCAATGTGGAAGCAATATCAAAAGACCCAGAAAAATAACCCAAATCTTATCCAGAATCACTACCAAAAAAGTCAACACATAGAAGGATATAGACCCATAATCAACCACTATCAAGAGATATCAAAGGTGGACTGAAATCATACCTATGGCTACCGTACCAGAAACTCCTGCTTCTTGTCCATCCTGTGAACTTTATACTGAAACCTATTATCTCTTAGATAAATTTCTGAAACATCTATCTTTCTAAGCTATGGGCAATCCCTCCTATAGTGATCGAGACCTCCACATTAGAAGCAAACCAAAGAAGTTAGAGCCTGCTGAACCAAACTTGAAGGACCCAAAGAACCACCCAGATCTAACCCTTTCCAAGCATAACCATAAAGGTCTTGACCTCTATCATTCGTATCATGATAGTCATTAAATATATGTGCTCTCTGACCTGTAAGCTTCCCATATATCCACACAAACTTCTCTAAAATACTCTAGCAAATTGATCCCATGAAAGAGAAGGTGATCGAACTGATCTTCCCCCTACAAAGGTTCTCAAGAAATGTCTAGCTATCCCAAAGAACTAGAAGAAAGTGATGTCTACTTTATTAGAATCCGCCAAACTCAACCAGTGCAACCTCTCATGGAAAACAAGAAAGAACATGTAAGCATCCAACCTAGGATTTCTATAGTAATGAAGTGGATCTATCCTCATGAACTGAAAGTATCTAATCTGTCCGTTAATGGACATAAAGGGTATAGTCACTAGATTTGGAGCATTCCCTAACTATACCTTATTAACAATAGGAGAACCATTAGTAGTCATATGAGTATCTGGAGTCTGATAACGTAAAGTAGCATGCTGAACTAAAATAGGAGCCACCCTCGAAAGGAATCTAATACTTGAACCAAACAATCCTCAATGAAAGACATGGTCACAGATGGTATCTGTACTATCCCCAACTCCTCTAAATCACTAGACTTACCACTACTAGTAACTCTAGAACCGAAGAGGCAACTCTAACCCAACCTTTAGCTGCTTTGGACATCCCGATCTAACATCTACCTCAAACCCTGCTCCTTCTATGCACCAAAGGCATTAGATCTAAATCTCTAGCTATATAATAATGCGTGCCCACCATCTATTAGAGACTTAATATGAAGCATTTGAGATATACAAAGTTCCAAACTCTTGAATAGAATAATGGAACAAAATCTCCAAAAGTAATGTAACGGATGTCTCTGCACTAATACACAAGATTCTACTCAACTCAGCTTGTACTAATAAGACCAATGAACCCGGATCTAATGCCGATTTTTCACAATCTAAGATGGATATGTCATGGAACTTGTCAAACCCACCAAACTAGTCAGCCTAACCAATCCAAAAAAACACAACTTTAGTAGAAAAAAAAGTAGAAATAGAAGAATGAGTAATCTCAAATATATATATTAATACAAGACACGAGTCGTAAAGATACATCTCAGGTTTGGTTGTTATCAGTACAGGCCTCTAAATATAGAATGATAATAATAGATAAAACGTCTTAAATGCAAGCAAAAATAAGATAGATAAAGAGAGATTTGGGTAAGATTGGAGTCCACCAGCACTACCTTAATCCCCACAACGTCAATGCTATAAGAAAACAATCTACAAGCTAGTAATTGGTCCAATACCTACACGAGGTGTAGAAAAATAAGAAAAAAGAAAGAATAGTAAGGGTGAGTATGAAACAACACGTGCACAACAAGTCATTGACAACTTACCCTAATCTAAAGTGAATGATAGAACCACCATCCCAACTACCTAAGGTTTTCCCAAATCTATCTGTATCTTATAATTACCTCCTTTCAACCAATTAGGGTAACCCAAAACAACAGTCAATGCATTCACCAAAAATAAGATAGGTACACTAACCAAGGTGAGTCAACATTATTTAATATATTAAAAACAAAGGAAATAAATTATAATCAACATAATAATACGAGATAAAAATAGGGAGAGAGTACATATATATACCGGTGTATCTTATACTACCATCCTAGACTACACATCTATCTCTCCTATCAAGCCTCAACCATACCGCATGTCTCAAATATTCAAACTTCTAAATCAGTATATGATAATATAGTATAATAAATAAACTAAAATAAATGCTCAAACATAATAACACAAATCAGTTCCTAACATAAAAAATATATTGCAAGAATAAATGCTTACAGAATATAAAACTATACCAAGGATGATAATGCAAAAAAAATGATACAATGCAATGTAGTCATGATAATGAAATTATTTGAAAGTTATCTTATAACTTTCTATATACACCCATCGAGCTTGTAGCTACCATGTAGGACCTACTCAAGTGACACAATGATAGATAAGGTATTCTAATGCATAGATAAGGCCTATGATGACACATCAAGCCCTTACTCAGGAGACATATTAATAAATAAGGAATTAATGCACAAACATGACCCATAACATCAGTTCAAACCCCCATCCAGTGTCACAATATTATTTTCTCTCAAATGAACAAGAAATATATATATATAAGGCCTCACTCAGGCACACGATCATAAATAATTTCTCAAGTCCTTTAATTATATTCCATAAGGCCAACAAGGGCAATATAAAATAAACAAAAATCCCAATAATAAAAAATCACAGACTACCTAAACCTATCTTGTTTTATACATTAAGGCTCATCAACCATTATAAGTCTATTCATACTATATGTATTCTCTAAATGCTCAATCATTCCATCAATACTGTCAATAATAACATAATTTCCCCCTAAGTAGGAACTAAACCACAATCATCTTGATAAAGTCCGCTAACAAGATTCAAATCTCTAAAATAGGCAATCCAATAGCAATTATTTGAGATCACTAGGTTATCTATATACGTTCTACTATAAGGGTACTTGCAAGTTGTAAAACTAAGTGGGATAAGAAACTATACAACAACAATCCATCAACGACTTTGATGTCCATGGAGATGCTTTAAATTTTATCTAAGCGGGATTGCTAACTCCGAAGGACACACAAGTACAACAAAGAAATATACAATACATAAACACTTTGGAAAAAGTTAAGGTACATCTCAACATGCCTTAAATAAAGATCTGTAAGTCTAAGTATCATCCAATGCCATAAACGTAAGTTAGACACCCTTGAATTAAAACCAAACACATCTAATCTACTAAAAAGTGAAATCTATAAGTAAAAAAAACTATTGATACCCATATTGACCCTACTTAAGATGTGTCCAAAATGGGTTTAAAAAATAATTTCAAAAACAAAAGGGATAAAACTAAAATTTTATTTAACAAATATGGTCCCTGAGGTTATCAGAGTCTACATTTTAAAACTCATGTAAAAATGAGGTCCAAATTAATGAAAAACCATTTTAAAGATTTACCATCAGAACCCCCAAAAATTTTATTTTCAAATCAAGGTTTAAATATGTTTTTTATGATGTAAATCAAGGAAAAGTAAAGGAATTAAGTATTTGGAGCTTACCCAAGATCTAATGGGGAATGAACCCCTAAAAATCACTCAAACACAAAGCTCAAAGGTCCAAAATAGTGAAAACACGAAATAGGGGTTTATATATAGGTTGGCCTCTTTAGCGGCTAAACAAAAACTAGAGTAGCCAAAAATCACTTAAGCGACCCCTGGGAGCTTAAGAGGATTCTACTTTAATGGCCTGATGATATTTAAGAATCATCTCATTTTAGATACTGGTATGGTCGCAGTCAAGATATAGTAACCCAACTAAGTTTGGGGTCGAATCCAAAAGGAACACGTGGCTTCAAAGATCTTAGTGGTTGAAATCTATAGGAAAAATAGGAAAAGTAAGCGGTGTGTGTGTGTGTGTGTGTGTGTGTGTGTGTGTGTGTGCCTTTGTAGTAGTCTTAAGCAAAGAACAGTATTAACTTGGTTGAAAATCAGTCATAAGTGAACACTAGGATTGTGTTCCCCCTGGCATCTAAACTCCGTAGTCTTATCATGCGTTATTTAACCAACCCAATAACTTGTATGCAGAATCGATAAGTTATGTACCTCCTACAATCTTTTGGATGAGTAGGAGGATTTCACCTTTTACCTTTTGAGTCTTAGGGTATTATGTTACTAAACCTTATCTTGATCCCAGTCAACTATTACCTTTTGAATTCAAGTTATTAGATGAAAGCTAACGGTCATTCACTATATTTTGTTATGCACAATAAATCGATAATTAATTCCCAAATTACTATTGTATTTATATTTTCCTAGTCACTACTCTTTTTTTGGAGCAAGTAGCAATATCTAGGTGGGATCCTAATGTGTGCAACCATTAAGAAATCAATCATATCAAAGATTCTAATTTGAAATAATTATTAATAAAATACAAAATTAACCAAAAAGAAAAATCATATCAAAGATAAAGCAATACATGCCATGGGTATTGGTTCAGATCAACAATCACACTTTTCCTACTTTGCCAATATGACAGGGTTTCGACAACCCTAGTTATAGGTTTTAGCACTCATGAATGTGAAGAATAATCATTAACTGAATGAAAATCCACAACCATTAACTGAATAATGAATCAAAGTCAATACACAAAAATTCCAAGCTCAAAGACGGATCTTGAAATTAAAATATGTTTCTAAATATTAAATGTGCATAAATACTACTACAAAGTACATTAGGTGTATTTATAGTATAAGAGAAAACCCTAAAAACAAAGACTGAATGAAATAGGAGAAAACTAGCTTGGTGGCCACCTGCTCTCTGCACCTGCAGTCTGGAAGGGGACAAGTTATACCTGCGGTCTGGCACAGGGTGTAGGTGCAGGACGTAGGTACCAGATGGACATTTTTCCTACAAGTTAGCTCTCAGGATTTTGGGTTTTTTGCACCCAATTTGTATGTATGCTGTTCGTAGGTCTACATATGGTTCGTAGGTTGACTTCGTAGGTACCAGGAGTAAGTTTTTTAGCTCTTCTTCAACTTTTGAACATGAGTGGATCACGATCAAGCCAAAAAAACATCCCAAACATCACTAATCGCACCAAAATTGGCAAAAAAACCTTTTTCACCTTTTTTCACGAACTTATTATCCAAAACATGGTTTTATACGAAACATACCCAAAATAGATCATATCTAACAAAAAGGCCTCAGAAATTTGCATATTTTCCTTATTTTAAAATTGAAAGTTCTATACTTATTGAAAGTTCTATACTTATATAGCACATCAATACCCTCAACTTAGAACATTTGGATGTTCTCATGCAACAAAAACACAACAAAACAAAAATCATGCTTAACTAGGAGAATCTAAGCTATTCAAGGAAGTTAGTCATCACATTAAGTTCAAATCATAACATCCCCCTCCAATCTTAATTTTCAAAACCAACTATGTATGACATCAAGCATAACAATGTGACACAATGGGATCAAGGTATGGCAATTACATTAGCAAAAAACGACCACTCATATATACAAATTACACTATTCGAACAAGTAAATTGCTAGCAATACGACTCCAGTGGTCTCACAGCAAAGATGTCCCACTTACTCATATAAAATCATATGTGTAAATATAAGGATGGTCAACTGGCACTCATATTTAACAAAGAGGTCCCAGTCAATGTATTTCAAATATCATAGGCTTGCCCTTATTTTTTTTACCTTAGCATTTAGATAGTCAAGTCGGGATCACTATAGGACTTTTCTCGGCTAGTAATGTAGGCTTGGGGGATGGTATGATATATTTGGATATGTGAAGTGACTAAGCCTCGTTATAGCTACACTAACCTTGGGGTCTCACTTACTATCCAATTTACTTTTTTATTCCACCCTTATTTCTTATTTTTATTCTTTTATTGCACATTCAGGTTTGGTATGGTCTTTTATTCTTTGTTTTTCTCTTTTTCATGATTTTTTATTTTATTTTTTTCTATCACACCAGACCCTACTTTCTTTTGCTCCTATTTTACCCTTTTTCATACCTATTTTACAGTACGTATCCCTATGATAGCCATCCTCAACTTAGGCATTTGACTATGTTGAGGTGCACAATGTCCAAGAAGGACCTGGGCCAAAATAGGTAAATTATAATACAAATGGGAAAGGGAATAGTTAAAACAAGAAAAGATAGGCTTACAAGGCTCAAAGAAGAGATAAAGGGATATAATGTACACATAAACGGTCATTTAGGCTAAAGTAGACTAAAATAAAAAACTGCCTATGATCTTTTCCTAACTGACTGCCCTTCAACCTAGGCAAGACTAACCAGACAAGTTTTGAATTGGACATACTAAGGGAACTAGGTAGTAGCTCACACTCACATAGAATAGAGTAAATATCTCTAACTACTACTTATCCAATTCATGCAATTGTTAGCAAATGGTTAACAATTCTAAAGCATAAATTTTTAGAGGAGTATCAAAAATCAATCAATATATGAACAATGCTAAAACATAAATTTACTGCCCTAAATACTTAGAAATCTCCTAATTATAGAAAAACAACACAATACAAAGAAAAAACACAATATGACATATAATTATCCTAGATATGCCAATTCTATAACCATATCGTGACTGATAGGAAAAGAAGCAAGACAATAAAACCCCACAGAGGCATGATATGCCTACCACCAACTAAAAACTGTGCACTATCCTCAATGTGCTAAAACAAAATAAGACATAGGGAAGTGACAATATACTTGGGATGAATTAGGTGCCCGAGTTAGGAGTATCCCCAGATGGGGGCATATAAGCTGGCAGAGGTGATAGTTCTGGCGGTTTACTATTAGATGATTCACCCACTGCTTTAGCATCACACCTCTACCTATCAATGAATGCAGTCTCTAAAGAATCATGTCTCGCCTTTTTAATGGCCTCCTCCTCAATCATAACAAGATCTTGCATATCATGTAAGTGACCTCTCTTGGTCCCAACTATTGGGACCTCTTCTCATCCTCTAAAAGAAGTCAAACATCCTCAGCGTATGTGGAGGTAACATCTGGACTACAGGGGGTATCATCGAGGAAGTGTTTTCTACATGGATCTTTACACGAGAGCATATCTATTCTTGTAGGATATCGAAATACTTTCTTATTTGAACCAAATTTGGCACACCTATCTTTGTATATTGGGATGTAAGCTTTCTCTCCAGCTTATTAATCTATGTCTAAAAATCAATACGCAGCTCTGACAGTGTATCTCTTTGAGCATTCTCCTATATAGCCTCGTCCTGTTGCTGTCCACTAAGATTTACAATAACTCACTAGATACAATAATCATACCTGTTGTAGAAGCTATAGTGGATGGGCGAGCATGCTCTGTAGATGAACCAATCGGCTCTAAGGTTGAAGCCGGGGATGAATAAGAAGTATCCTGTGTCCCCACTCCCTGTGTACTTAAATTTGGAGCATCTCTATGCCCCCCTATGTCTATTTAAAAAACAACACCCACATTATCTATACGTATCTTATTAGGCTCTGCGAAAACTATTGGGCCCTCAGACTGGGTCTATGGTACTGCTGCCTGCGGTTTAGATCTCCTAGAAGAGACTAGATATGCCAGATCCTTTATGGTCCCCATATGCACAGATGTGGTCGTCGTTACCCTCTTATCAATACCTGATAACTTAGGTAAACCCGCCTCATCACATAGCCTTTGGGTCATACAAGGAAATGAAAGGTTAGTAAGCCCACCAAAGGCTCAATCATGTAAGTCATACCTGAGGATAGCTGCAAAATCAATATCATAACCAACCATCAAGTAGGTAACTAGTACATCTCCCTCTTATATTAATATGTTATCTGAAGCAGTAGGTAGCAGGAGGTATCTAATTAACAACCATTAGAATTTTGCCACCAGTGTCAATAGGCCCTTCTTGATCATAACTTGGCCCTCAATCCATAGGGTCTCATCACCCAGTGGTGAAATATAATTGGCTATCCATCTAGCCATCTCAACCCTCTCAGCTATGCGCTTAATATCCCAGATAATATGATGATCACATGCAATCCTCAATATATGGTTGCACTGAGATGTAGCTATAGGACTAACATAATCTGGGCCAAATATGACTCTGCAGATAGTTTTCTCTCTGATATCAACTCCGACCCTTCTGACTTGTGTGTGATCAAGCTATAGCTGGCGTACAAATAAGATAAATCCTAGATGATGGCATATGGGAAGGACTACAGTGGATCTATATGATGCATAAAACTCCCGCACTATAGATTGGCTATAAGAAATGACTAGCCTATTCATGCACCCTTGCTGATAGCTGTCAAATACTGCCAGTAGCCATGCTACTTTCTCTAGCCCCGATATGTCGATATGACGCTCCTCATAAATTCATTACATAGACCTTCCTAGATCCCACACATGGATATCAAGATCATATATATGATGTATCCCTTCCACACACCACCTCAGATATCCCTTCTTGGGAGGTGTATCTGGGGTATATGAGGCTATGACTGTTTGATCCTACAGTGCATTATAGGAAGCCTGGGATGTACCCTCCTTAGACTGGGGTACCTTTTTCTGCTGTGTATGAGTGGTGGTACTATCCTTATACTAGGCACCGCTACTGAATGCTCCTGCTCAACTATTTCAGAAGAATCTTGGGACCCCTCCTCAAACTGAGAATGCTGAGCAACCTATGGTGTAGCCTCAGACTTTGTCTCCCCCTCTTCCTCATCATAATCGGATAGAGGAGTATATGGTGGTGATATCTTGTCTGAATTAATCCTTAGCCGGGTTGCAGCTAGCTTAGCATCCTGATAAGTCTATCCTCTCATGAATCTACATGTCACCGCAACAGTAGCATCTACATGATGCTTTCTCGGATACTCCTCCATTGAACTTCTAAGCTCGAGATACTCTTCTTGTCTCCTTAAAGTAATGGCCTTCTTTTCTTTAGGTGACATATAAACCTAAAATACCAGCTGTTAGTTTCCAACAAAAGTCAGGGATAACAAAAGTTGAAAAAAATCCAAAATTTGATAAGTTTGAATTTTTTCTCAATTTTCACACCCCTATAACCTATTTGAAATCCCAACAAGTCCATGCATACACACTAATCAGGAATCATGAATTGTAAAGCAGTTATGGATATGATATATGACAAAATAATTATTAGATAATAATATAAACATAACAGATGCACCAGAATATATAGAAAGAACACTAATAGGAATAGTGAAATTATGGTTTTCAAATTTAACTGAAAATAGCAAGAAGGTACAGGAAATCAGGTACTAATATATTCAAATTAAAAGGAATTACGAGAAACAGATATGGAAACTATTAGGCAATGGATTCTGACGTTGCTTAAACTAGAGACGGAACCTATCGCCATTTTTAATAATTCTATAGGTATTAGGTTAGTTGTTGTTGATGATGTTCCTTCTATAGGTTTATTAGTTCTTAATACCTTCTTGCTATTTTCAGTTAAATTTGAAAACCATAATTTCACTGTTCCTATTAGTGTTCTTTCTATATATTCTGGTACATCTATTATGTTTATATTATTATCTAATAATTGTTTTGTCATATATCCTATCCATAATTGTATTGTTTTTTCTGTATCTATTACACAGTCTAAGTCTAAAAAGTTATAATTTTTATTAACTATTTGTTTTGGTGTCCATTTGTCATATTCATTCTTTAGATTATATCTTTTAAACTTATGCTTATAATATGTAGGTTTTCTTATTTCTGATGTTCTAGGTATTATATTTTCATCTTCTTTTTAATCAAGAGTATTTATTTTTGTGTTGATATTTTCTATGTTTTCTTCATTAATTACTTCTTGTTTTTCATTGATTTCTAAATTTTTTGTATTTGTTAATATTTCTGTATATGTTTCACTATCTTCTGAATGATAATTATCTGTCTCTTCAACATCTATATTATTTATTTCTAATTCCTTGTTTTTTATTTCTTTATTGTTTATTTCTAATTTTTCTTTAACTTGATTTATCTCGTTTAGTAATTTTTTTTCTTTATGTTTTTCTTCTTTTTCCTTTTGTCTTTCTTCATACAAATCTTTTAACATTTGTAGTTCTTTTTCTAATTCAGCAATCCTACTATTTTTAGTTTTTTCTATTTTTCGTATTTCTTCTGTAGTTTGTTGTTTTATTTTTTCTATTTCCTTTTTCCTATGTATTTCTTCATTTTCTCTTTCTATTCTTACTATAGCTGTCAATTTATCTTCTAATTTTAATTCTTCTTTTTCTAACATTAGATATACATGTTCACCTATTTTCTTATATCTTCTTCCTAGATTAGAAAATGCTATTTTTATTTTTAATCCTTCGTGATTTTCATATATTTTTTCATCTATTATAAATTCTTCTTTGTTCATTTTATTGTGAATAGTCCATGTTGATATATATATATTCTAAACTATCTATTTGTGATTCTAATTTTGATATTTCATCTTTTTGTGTATTTATTGAGTTTTCACTAACTCCGACAAATATATTATAATGTAGTCTTTCTATTCTTATTTTTAATTCTTTACGTTTTTCAGAACTTAGAATTTTAGCTCAAAACAAGGCCCTACATTTTAATTTTAGGCTACTTCAAGGCTCCCTAATACAACCATGATAGTTTCTATATATATTTTCAATAAAATACACCTATCAACTTGTGTCAATAGTACATAAACCAATATATAACCATTAGGAGCAAAGAAAGTTACCTCTTATATGAAGATCCAGAAAAGAATAATGAAGAATTCAAGAAAAACTAAGGTTGAAACTTGTTATTTGCATGCAGGGACAAGTTTTTATCTCAAACAAGTTTCAAATTAGTCTTTTCTTAAGTGTGGGGTTGGTTTATGTTTTAAGTGGGAAGTTTGAATTCAAAGAGAAGTGAAGTTTTGAGGATTAGAATGAGTAAAATTAAGGGTAACAATGTTTTTATATTGGAGGGGGCTGTATTAGGTCATATTTAAATATTGCTGGGCCCAAAATTTTAATTAAAAAGTAGCCCCATAACTTGACTTACCCACGGCAAGTGCCCATGCCCTGTACCCGTGGTTGGGTCTTGGGTGCTGGTAGTACCTGTGGCCCGCAGGTGCTAGTGTAGGTGCCAGGCCTAAATCTTCGACCCACTTTTTCATAACCCAGACTTGGCATATTGACTTTTTTCTAGATACTTATGGTCTCACAACCTAGGTTTTATGTCCAAAAAGTAAAATTAGATGCCAAAGTTCATAACTTACCACTTTTCAACCTCAAAATTTCAACTTTTCAATTAATTAATTCAACTTACTGTATGGGACTTGTGACCACGATGGGCTAATCACACAGTCCCCTTACCTAGAAATCAATGAATGTAGCAATGTTTACCATATTTGGGTAAGGTACAAAAATTTAAAAACCTACAAAAAGACAAAAACAACAAAAATATAAACAATAAAACAGTTGGTTGCCTCCCACTCAGCCCTTGATTTAACATCATGGCATGACATGGCTATGATGGTTACTCAAACATCACCAACAAGCCCATGGGTTTCCTCCCAAACAACGGTTGATTTCACATCGCGACATGATGCGGGTATCTTAACTACTTAGAATTTAACAAGATACCCATAGTAATATCATCCAGGGTCATCAATACAATCAATCACCAGCAGTAACCTCATGTCAATTTCCTGACTCTATAATTTACCTTTTGGGTCAGAATATCAACATCTACCTCCTTTGTTGCCTTGGGAGGTTCTCCTTGAAGCTCCTTATCACTTCTCAAGGTGATTGCTATAACCTGCTTTGGATTTTCTATAACTGCTGGCAAACCACCTTGTTGCCTTGTATTCAGTACCTGTGATAATTGGCCCACTTGCAACTCTAAACTTTTTGTGGCCACTTGCTAATTTCTAAATCTGCATGCAACTGTGTCTGATTTTCTATGATCTGCTTCAATATCTCTTCTATTTTATTAGTTGACTAATTTAGTTGCTGAGTCTACCACTTCATGTAGTAGGAATTACCAAAATTTGGCCTTTGAGCATTATCTACATACATCATAGATTTTGGATTTGAAGCACACATGGCAGCTGCATGACTACTATTACCGCAAATCTTACACCAACAACTAGTATACTGAACCGCATTCACCACTGTTGTAGGCTGTGGAGCTCCCAGTTTTATGCTGCAGAAGTGAGTATTTATCAAATTTTGTAATGCAGAAACCTAAGCTGGTAACGCGATGTATTGGTCCACCTCTAGTACACCCATAATTTTTTTGTGTCACTTCTAGAATCTGAATGCCATTCCGGATTTCCTTGTGCTATGCGGTTCAACAATGTGTACAACTCATCATAAGTTAGCACCAATGCTTGACCACCTGCGGTTTAATCTGGCAAAATTTTCATATTATGGTCAAGAGCCTCTACTAAAGTATGAGCAAGTACATCGTTGGACTATTGGTGGTGTGGACAATCTTAAAGAAGTGCCTTGAATCGTTCCCAAGCATGATAAAGATTTTCATTTGTATTTTGCTTGAAACTCAATATCTTCCTGCGAAGTCTCATAGTCTTGCCACAAGGAAAGAATCTGATGAGAAATTTTCTGGCTAATACATCCCATGATGTGATTGAATTATTCGGCTCCACATTTGACCATCCTTTTTCTTTCCCCAATAGTGAATGGGGAAACAATGTCAGGCTCACATAATCTGTATTCACCCAGTTTGAATAAATGTGTCTGTAATCTTAATGAAATTCTGCAAGAGGACTTGTGGATCCTCGTGTGAAAACCATACAAATTGTCCAATTCTAATAAGAAGATTCACCATATTGTCTTTTAACTTGATATTCTCCCCAGTTGTCGGTATTTGCATTGGGGAAGTCAAGTTTGTCAGAAGTAGGACTACCACTTCCCTAACTGTCCTCTAGGATGCTTGTTGTTCAGCATTGGAATAGTAACTACTTGGTCTTATAAGATTTGTGGAATTCGAGGGAGAAGGATTGCTTCTCTCCTTCATTGATGGTAAAGTTGCTTAGTTCCGAGCTTGGTTCTGCCAACTCCCGATCCCATGCCAACTTATCAACTTAAAAATCTATTTCCTACAAAAAAAATAAAACCAAGCATAAAAACACCAAATAAATTTAAAAGTAACACTAAAATAAATAGTTTCCAAAATACAAGTCCCCGACAACGGCGCAAAAAACTTTACAGAGCCTAAGCAGACACGCAAGTGTACATAGTCTTATCAAGTAGTAAAGTGATCTTCAAGAAGTGAAGTATCGATCCGAAAGAGACTTGATTCAGCAATAATTCTATTTTAGTTCACAATTTAGATTAATTTGGTGCAAGAGTAACTAATAGAGAGTTTCGAATTTGTAAGTAAAGTAACAACGCAGAATTAAAGATCCTGTAACAATCAATGGGAGAAAACCTAGGGTTAAAGCACTTTGACAATTATACTATGTCTTGAATTTCATTCCTTAACTCGCTTATCTTGGTTGTAGATTTGTAAGGTTAATTGCATGATTATGGTTTCCCAACCTCTAATCCTTGACCTAAGTTGAACCTTACAACTATATTGTTGAGTGCGGATGTAATGTTTTAATTAGGTTATTTAAGCTATCATCCTATGTTTGAATCAAGTAAGGCTCCTAAGTACATCCCTATCCTAGGTGCTAAGTTCAATCCTTTATTTTATAAAAGAATAAAATCCGTACTTTGTTCATCTCCAAGTTCTATCCCCTATTTCCTCTCCCAAGATCAAAAGGTAGACAATAGATGTATTATAAGGGTTGCTAATCCTTAAAATAGTTAAATCTAAGATGACACACAACCCATAATGAGAAGAAAAAATAATGAACTTAACTCAAAAAAAAAGTAATCATGTCTATGGATTTAACTCTAGAAAAGGGCGTTTAGCCACACATTGTCATAATCGTAATCACAAAATAGTAATTAACGACTAAAAACGTTAGTGAACTAAATAAAAATAATAAAAACCTAATGAAGAAGTGGTAGCAACCCTTCGTTCTCAAAAATATGCTAAAGGATGTGTAAAAACATGATACAACATGTATTTATAGTATAGGAGCAAGCCCTTTTCATTTTGGACAAGAAAAACTTTAGTTGTTGAGCCTCGCTCTAGGTGAGGCTTTACCTCTAAATCACCCTAAGCTACTGGAATTTGTTCTCACAATTTTTTTAAGGCAAGGGAGCACCGAAATAAGCCCGCGTCAAGGGCTAATTGCCTTTAGAACCCCTACGTGCCATATGGTTACTATTTTTGTCCTCTTCGGAATCCGTTGGTGTTTGGAATGCGTCTATTGGCCACTCCTACCCTCCATATACGCCAAATACATTCCAGGGGTCAAAAAGTGCGTCATTCTGCATATTGTGCCTTCGTTGAGCCATTCCGAGCCTTTTTGAGTTATTACCACTTGATTTCAAGCTTGTATATCTTTAATATATCATCATAATCCATTGACCAAGAATCCTATAGAATTTGTCACGCCTCAAATCCTATTGGGGCGGACAGGCACCCGTAGCCGTAAAGGCCCAAGAGAACCAATTCATAACCTTATACTTCCCATGCATGTAACTGTAACAACCAAATGTTCTGACGACATAATATTATGCATTGATGAAATTGAGTACACATACACTCCCAAAACTGATATGTACAACACTTGGCCGGTGGGGCCACCATGTCTAAAATCAGGACACTACCATAACTTTACATTAGTCTACAAAGCCTCTAAAAGATACATAGACTTAGTCAGAGTCGGGACAAACCACCGCCCTACTCTAGACTTATTGTACAATACCAAAATATGTAGAGCAGACTCGGAAAGCCTTGAATCAACCTGGAGCTCACCAATAGTCCCTGAATAACCAGCGCTCCTACTAGTGAGTTGTATGAGCTGAAGTGCCTCTGCCTGCAGCATGAAATGCAGGTCCCCTGTGAGGGACATCAGTACGAAAATATGTACTGAATATGTAAGGCGGAAAGTAGCAACACACCTGATACAAAAGCTCAATAGAAATCCGATACAAGTGTATAAGGAGTACTAGTAGACCACCTTTATAAATACTTGTGGGACAATGTACATTACATTCTTTCTTCATTTTACCTTCTTACTTCATAATCTTTGTAATCCATATAACGCAAATGACCAGCTGATCAGTGGTAAAAAAAATATAAATTAGGATCGGCCCATGCTAGGCTTACGCCCCTGAGCTGCCACCTATAAAAAGATTGGGATCGGCCCATGCTAGGCTTATGCCCCTGAGCTGCCACCCACAAATAAAGGTATCGAGATTGGCCCATGCTAGGCAAGTGCCCCTGAGCTGCCACTCGTTATTTTACAGTTTGCAATACTTAGTTTATTAGCCTTTGAGATTGTTACCTTGGTGGTCATCACATTATGATACCTTGAACCAGTAATACACTAATAAGAGACATGTAAATAGACACTTAACGCAACAACAATGAGCTAGGGAGATGTTGGCACTCAAATAAAGTGTTTAGGAGCTGAAATAACACATGGGTCTTATTTGAACAAACGGAGAACTCCTGAAATTTTCTAGTGAAGATAGACGCGCAGATTTAATAATAAGCACGTATTGAGTTGTTCTAATGTGTTAGAGAGTGGGAACAAGGTCATTGGATACATGGAGGGTAATGTGCTATCATTATGTATCACGTTGTTATAGGATAACCTCAGAAAATTGCTTGATGGAACAATTGTACGATTTCATGCCAAAGAGTGTGAAATAGAGTATGACTTACATACCTGGTTATTTGATTCCGAAACTAACCCAACTTGACTTCTCGCCTTTTAGATTACTTATCTACAATAGAATATATGGTAAACTAGTATTAGTAACCAATCAACACATTTAAGGTACTTAATTTCACCCAAAACAGTAACCGGGCAGCAACTATTACTCTATCCAACAAGGGTGTTATTTTAACCCTTTTTTTCCTCCAATTACACCCACATACCAGATAAGTCCTTATAAGGTTCACCAAAACCACCTCGACTTCATTATACATTCCAAACAATACGCAAAATAGATTGGATAGCAAGCATTAGTTCGGTGGTGTATCACCACATCTTTCTTCTATAATTCATTACAAACTCATCACCCCTTTATCCAACTTCAACCTAGCAGCCCATAACATATACATACAAAACAGTCCACAAAACAGTCCCAAACCCCTTTTATTGTAGCAATCAATTATTGATCTCATCATCTCTTGAGTTCTCAATAACAAGACATCCATAATCCCCTCTCAAATTCATATATAAGAAAAATAAAATGGGGCAGTCACCGTACCTCAATTCATCAACTTATCCTTTTAATTGAACTCTTCAAGAGCTTGAACTTTCCTTCACACTTAAACCAAAGAAGAAGAAAAAAGTTCCTCAATAACAAGGAAACATGAACAACCAGCTTGTTCTATAATCAGCCATATACTTATAGTCAAACACTTATAACTTGTTTCCCTAATCTCCCATGAGATAATTAAACAAAATCTTAAGTGTTTTTCACTTACCTTGGGCTGCAAAGGGGAGGGTTTCTTCAAGAACCCTAGAAGGAAAAATAGGGCTGCTGCTCTTGTTGTTTTTAAGAGAGTAGAGAGATTTGTTGAAATATACTCCTTTTTTTGTGACTTCAAAATGAAGTAAAATGACTAGCAACTTGGCCTTTTAAAGGCCCTATCTTGTCCACCTCCTTAGATACATTTTGGACCATAAAATTGGTCAAATTGGTCCAAGTAGGTGATGCACCTACTTAAGGTTCTAAGCTGCTAAAACTTCAAAGTAGGTGATGCACCTACTTGCATAATTTCTTGTTGGGCTCAATTATATTTGGGCCTTGGCAGATTGGTGTGTTGGGTCACTTATCCATTTTCTTTCTTTTTGTTTGTTCAATTTGGCCCAAATGAGTATATTAGCATAGACCCAAATCTGATCCATAGCCATGGGTCCATTAATTTGGTTCAAACAACTTAAGTAGGTGACTCACCTACTAGCTTAAATAAGTCAAGCAAGCACCTCAATATTTTGCTCCATTTTCAGCTTCTAACCCCTTTAGTCTAACCTTCAACTTATGCACACTTGGTCACTTTAAACTTTAGATTCAAATACTAGCTTGCGATTCCAAGTTTAAATAGTTAACTTAACATTAACTTAGTCGCATCACACTAAACTATACGGGCAGCTTCTATAATTCCATCTACACCATTAATAATTGCATAACAAATCTCATCCGTTACCTATACCATATGGCCATACCAGGTTCCATATAATTAGAATAAGTACAAGCAAGATACGGGATGTTACATCCTAAAAGTGGTATCAGAGTAGTCGTCCTAGGGTGTTTACAAAGCCGTGTCTATATATAGTCCTGTTTATGGGCGTGTTGTGCACCACATCTATAAATAGGAGGCTATGTGACATTTAGGGGTTTTCTCTTTTCTTCATATCTTAGATCGTGCAATAGAGCCTATGTTGTAGGTTGTCATATTTAACCATTGAACCTATTTATTTTTTTCTCTCTTATTATAGTAAAGATGCCGGTTACAAGAAGGACTAAGAATACAGGTAGGCGGATAGACGGCGCTGCTGGGGTGGGGACAAGCAAGTCACCACCTAGACGAGCTAATTAAAGTGAGGCTCAAGCTGAGTTTGTGTCCCAAACTTCTCCTACCCTTCCATCTCCAGAAGAGCTAAGAAGGAGAAAAACCGCATCCTCAGAACTACCTACCAATGCTGCAGATCAAGATTTAAGGAGTGCAGTACAATTGTTGGCTCGTATAGTTTCTGGACAAGCTCAAGGACAAGCCATTCCAACTACAGGTTCTAGTGGTACAGATAGGGCAACTAGCCTACGAACGCAGGATTTTCTCAAATTGGATCCTCCTACCTTCACCGGATCAGATCTTAATGAAGACCCACAGGACTTTATTGATCAAATCCAAAGGGTTCTAGATGTTATGCATGTGTCGGGTAAAGAGACAGTTGAGCTAGCAGCATATAGATTCAAGGGGGAGGCTATATTGTGGTATGAAGACTGGAAACGATCTAGGGGTATCGATGCACCTCCAGCCACTTGGAAAGAGTTCAAAGAGGCATTTCTTGATCATTACCTTCCATATGAGATTCGAGAAGCCCGTGCAGATCAATTCCCGAATCTTCGCCAAGGAAATATGAGTGTGAGGGAGTACAGCCTTGGGTTTAACTCTTTGGCTAGGTATGCTCCTAATATTGTGGCTATAATGGATGATAGAGTTCATCGGTATATGGATAGATTGGATCTATATCTGGTTAGAGATTGTACCATTGCTGCTTTGAACAAGGACATGGATATAGCAAGGATACAAGCATTTGCACAAAAAATGGAGGATCAAAGGCAAAGAAGAAGAACACAAGAGTTAGAAATGGGGTATTCCAAGAGGTCTAGATCTACGGGGCAGTTTATGGCATCCCAAGGAGAGTTTAGGCCTCGGTTTTCTAATAGACCACCTAGGACATTATCTTCTTATTCTGCAGCTAGTGCTCCTTTACAATTTCAAGGGTCTAAAGGTAACCGGTTTGGTCAAAGAAATAAGAGTCAGAGTTTGCGAACAACAGGGTATCAAGAGAAAGGGATTATGAGCCAATTAAGGCCTCCTCGATAGCCATGTAGACAATGTGGAAAGCTTCATTTAGGTGCATGCCGGTTCGGAACAAATGCTTGCTTTTGGTGTGGTATGTCAGGAGATATGATGAGAGAATGCCCTCAAAGGGGCATAGATGGTGTGGCACGACCTACTGGATCAGTCGTTGCATCATCATTATCGGTGCCTTATTCAGGTAGGGGTGTACAACCTATGGGTCATGGTAGAGGTGCTAAAGGAACAACTAGCTCTAGTGGAGTTCAGAATCGTACATACGCTTTAGCAGATCGACAAAATTCAGAGGCTTCTCCAGATGTGGTTACAGGTACATTGTCCATCTTTTTGCATGATGTCTATGCATTAGTTGATTCGGGTTCTACAATATCATATGTCACTCCATTGGTTGCTGAAAAGTTCAAAAAAACACCAGAACTACTAGTTAAGCCATTTGAAGTATCTACTCCAATTGGTGAATCTGTTATAGCTAAGAGAGTGTATCGAAATTGTATAATAACTATTTGCGGTCGTGATACAATGACTGACCTGGTTGAGTTAGAAATGGTAGATTTTGATGCTATAATGGGTATGGATTGGTTAGCTTCTTGTTATGCCATATTAGATTGCCGAACTAAGAGGGTGTGTTTCCATTTCCCAAGGGAGGCAGTCCTAGAATGGAGAGGTAGTATTGGTGCACCAAGAGGTAAATTTATTTCTTATTTTAAGGCGAAAAAGATGATTTCCAAGGGTTACATATGTCATCTGGTTAGAGTGAAGGATACAAATGCGGAGATAACAACTCTTCCAACTATTCCGGTGGTAAGTGAATTTCCCGATGTATTTCCTAAAGATCTTCCGGGTTTGCCTCCAGAACGAGAAGTGGAGTTTGGTATTGATGTGGTCCCAGATACTCAACCAATCTCAATTCCTCCATATAGAATGGCCCCTACAGAATTACGGGAGTTGAAAGAGCAATTGAAAGACTTGCTAGAAAAAGGATTCATAAGGCCTAGTGTCTCCCCTTGGGGCGCACCAGTGTTATTTGTGCGCAAGAAGGATGGCTCGTTAAGAATGTGTATTGACTATAGACAACTGAACAAGGTGACTATTAAGAACAAATATCCCCTTCCGAGAATTGACGACTTATTTGATCGGTTGCAAGGCGCCAAGTGGTTTTCAAAGATTGATTTAAGATCTGGTTACCACCAAATGAGGGTCAAAGAGAGTGACATACCCAAGACAGCTTTTCGAACACGGTACGGTCATTACGAATTCCTAGTCATGTCCTTTGGGCTAACTAATGCACCTGCAGCTTTTATGGATTTGATGAATAGGGTGTTCAAGCCATTCTTGGATGTGTTTGTGATAGTTTTTATAGATGATATTCTGGTTTATTCGAGATCAAATGAGGACCATGCCAATCACTTACGACAGGTGTTGCAGATTCTTCATGATCGTAAGCTATTTGCAAAGTTCTCTAAGTGTGAGTTTTGGTTAAAATCTGTGGCATTCCTAGGTCATATTGTATCTGATGAAGGAATAAAGGTTGATACTCAAAAGATAGAAGCCGTGAAGAACTAGCCAAGACCTATAACGCCTACAGAGGTTCGTAGTTTCCTTGGGTTGGCAGGTTATTATAGAAGGTTTGTGGAAGGGTTTTCTTCAATTTCTGCACCTTTAACAAAGCTAACACACAAAGCATCCAAGTTTCAATGGAATAATGCATGCGAAAGAAGTTTCCAAGATCTGAAGAATAAGTTGACTTCTACACCCGTATTGGTGCTTCCAGAAGGCACAGAGGGGTATACAGTGTATTGTGATGCTTCAAGAATTGGGTTAGGGTGTGTATTGATGCAGCATGGTAAAGTCATAGCATATGCCTAGAGACAATTGCGGCAATATGAGAAAATTTATCCAACACATGATCTGGAGCTAGCAGCGGTTATATTTGCCTTAAAGATATGGCGTCACTACCTGTACAGGATTCATGTTAACATATACACTGACCATAAGAGTTTGCAGTATATCTTTAACCAGAAGGACTTGAATTTGAGGCAGCGAAGATGGCTTGAATTATTAAAAGACTATGATGTTGATATCTTATATCATCTGGGAAAAGCAAATGTGGTGGCAGATGCGTTAAGTCGCAAAGCTATGGAGCCATCTATTGAAAGACAACGGATGACTAAGGATCTACACCAATTAGCCAATTTAGGGGTTCGTCTTCTTGAAACTCCAGATGAAGGGTTTATTGTGCATAATACAACAAAATCTTCATTAATAACTGAAGTAAAAGAGAAGCAATATGCAGATCCTATTTTATTACGGCTTAAGGAAAATGTGCAATGTGGGTTGACAAAGGCATTTGAGCTTACGCAAGAAGGGGTACTTCGGTGCCAAAACAGATTGTGTGTACCTGATATAGACGGGCTAAGAAAGAGGATTATGACAGAAGAACATCATTCAAGGTATTCTATCCATCCAGGGTCAACAAAAATGTATCATGATTTGAGAGGGATGTATTGGTGGGGTGACATGAAGAAGAACATTGCAAAATTTGTAGCCGAATGTCCAAATTGTCAAAGAGTTAAAGTAGAGCACCAAAAGCCCGGGGTTTATATGCAATGTATGGATCTTCCAATCTGGAAGTGGGACATGATCAACATGGATTTCGTCACTGGTTTGCCTCGTACATTTCGAAGGTTTGATTCCATATGGGTCATAGTTGATAGGCTTACCAAATCAGCACACTTTCTACCGGTTAGGACCACTTACACAGTTGAAGAATATGCCAAGTTATATATTAAGGAGATAGTTCGACTACATGGAGTTCCAATCTCTATTATATCGGATGGAGGAGCTCAATTTACTGCAAATTTTTGGAAGTCTTTTAAAAGAAATTTGGGGACACAAGTGAATCTAAGTACAGCTTTTCACCCTCAAACGGATGGACAAGCAGAACGTACCATTCAAACACTTGAAGATATGCTACGAGCTTGTGTATTGGACTTTAAAGGTAGTTGGGATGATCATCTACCTCTCATCGAGTTTGCCTACAATAATAGCTATCATTCAAGTATCAAAATGGCACCATATGAAGCATTGTATGGAAGAAAGTGTAGATCACCCATTGGATGGTTTGAAGCGGGTGAAACTGACTTATTCGGGCCAGATCTTGTTCATCAAGCTATGGAAAAGCTTAAGGTGATCCAACAACGACTAGAAACAGCCCAAAGAAGACATAAGTCGTATGCAAATGTTAGGAGAAGGGGGCTAGAGTTTGCTATAGGTGATTGGGTATTCTTGAAGGTATCACCAATGAAGGGGGTTATGAGATTTTGTAAGAAAGGAAAATTAAGTCCACATTATATAGGCCCATACCAGATTACTCAAAAGTTTGGACAAGTTGCTTATGAATTAAATCTACCCCCAGAGCTCTCAACAGTTCATCCGGTATTTCACGTCTCAATGCTTAGAAAGTATGTTGGAGATTCATCTCATACTACCCCTACTGAAGATGTACAAATTACAGAAGATCTCACCTACGAGGAAATACCTATTGCTATTCTAGATCGACAGGTTAAGAAGTTGAGGAATAAAAAAATAGCTTCTGTAAAAGTGCTTTGGAGGAACCAACAAGTAGAAGAGATCACGTGGGAAGCTGAAGAAGCGATGAAATCCAAGTACCCCCATTTGTTCAAATACGAAGAAAAAGTTCAAGATGATGAATTGGAACAATAACAAGTAAGTGAAAAATATATAGGTACTATGTAGTAATAGGGATATTAACTTAGGCTTGAACTAGTTTTGGATGGACAGTTAAGCTAACATTCGAGGACGAATGTTTCTAAGGGGGGAAGGATGTAACATCCCGTATCTTGCTTGTACTTATTCTAATTATATGGAACCTGGTATGGCCATATGGTATAGGTAACGGATGAGATTTGTTATCCAATTATTAATGGTGTAGATGGAATTATAGAAGCTGCCCGTATAGTTTAGTGTGATGCGACTAAGTTAATGTTAAGTTAACTATTTAAACTTGGAATCGCAAGCTAGTATTTGAATCTAAAGTTTAAAGTGACCAAGTGTGCATAAGTTGAAGGTTAGACTAAAGGGGTTAGAAGCTGAAAATGGAGCAAAATATTGAGGTGCTTGCTTGACTTATTTGAGCTAGTAGGTGAGTCACCTACTTAAGTTGTTTGAACCAAATTAATGGACCCATGGCTATGGATCAGATTTGGGTCTATGCTAATATACTCATTTGGGCCAAATTGAACAAACAAAAAGAAAGAAAATGGATAAGTGACCCAACACACCAATCTGCCAAGGCCCAAATATAATTGAGCCCAACAAGAAATTATGCAAGTAGGTGCATCACCTACTTTGAAGTTTTAGCAGCTTAGAACCTTAAGTAGGTGCATCACCTACTTGGACCAATTTGACCAATTTTATGGTCCAAAATGCAGCTAAGGAGGTGGACAAGATAGGGCCTTTAAAAGGCCAAGTTGCTAGTCATTTTACTTCATTTTGAAGTCACAAAAAAAGGAGTATATTTAAGCAAATCTCTCTACTCTCTTAAAAACAACAAGAGCACCAACCCTATTTTTCCTTCTAGGGTTCTTGAAGAAACCCTCCCCTTTGCAGCCCAAGGTAAGTGAAAAACACTTAAGATTTTGTTTAATTATCTCATGGGAGATTAGGGAAACAAGTTATAAGTGTTTGACTATAAGTATATGGCTGATTATAGAACAAGCTGGTTGTTCATGTTTCCTTGTTATTGAGGAACTTTTTTCTTCTTCTTTGGTTTAAGTGTGAAGGAAAGTTCAAGCTCTTGAAGAGTTCAATTAAAAGGATAAGTTGCTGAATTGAGGTACGGTGACTGCCCCATTTTATTTTTCTTATATATGAATTTGAGAGGGGATTATGGATGTCTTGTTATTGAGAACTCAAGAGATGATGAGATCAATAATTGATTGCTAAAATAAAAGGGGTTTGGGACTGTTTTGTGGACTGTTTTGTATGTATATGTTATGGGCTGCCAGGTTGAAGTTGGATAAAGGGGTGATGAGTTTGTAATGAATTATAGAAGAAAGATGTGGTGATACACCACCGAACTAATGCTTGCTGTCCAATCTATTTTGCGTATTGTTTGGAATGTATAATGAAGTCGAGGTGGTTTTGGTGAACCTTATAAGGACTTATCTGGTATGTGGGTGTAATTGGAGGAAAAAAAGGGTTAAAATAACACCCTTGTTGGATAGAGTAATAGTTGCTG
Source organism: Capsicum baccatum var. pendulum (assembly GCA_030864225.1). Classification (NCBI taxonomy): domain Eukaryota; kingdom Viridiplantae; phylum Streptophyta; class Magnoliopsida; order Solanales; family Solanaceae; genus Capsicum; species Capsicum baccatum. The sequence continues at coordinate 157,750,063 of CM061552.1, read as the reverse complement.
CCCGGTTACTTTTTTGGGTGAAATTAAGTAACTTAAATGTGTTGATTGGTTACTAATACTAGTTTACCATATATTCTATTGTAGATAAGTAATCTAAAAGGCGAGAAGTCAAGTTGGGTTAGTTTCGGAATCAAATAACCAAGTATGTAAGGCATACTCTATTTCACACTCTTTGGCATGAAATCGTACAATTGTTCCATCAAGCAATTTTCTGAGGTTATCCTATAACAACGTGATACATAATGACAGCACATTGCCCTCCATGTATCCAATGACCTTGTTCCCACTCTCTAACGCATTAGAACATCTCAATACGTGCTTATTATTAAATCTGAGCGTCTATCTTCACTAGAAAATTTCAGGAGTTCTCCGTTTGTTCAAATAAGACCCATGTTTTATTTCAGCTCCTAAACACTTTATTTGAGTGCCAACAGCTCCCTAGCTCATTGTTGTTGCGTTAAGTGTCTATTTACATGTCTCTTATTAGTGTATTACTGGTTTAAGGTATCATAATGTGATGACCACCAAGGTAACAATCTCAAAGGCTAATAAACTAAGTATTGCAATCTGTAAAATGACGAGTGGCAGCTCAGGGGCACTTGCCTAGCATGGGCCAATCTCGATACCTTTATTTGTGGGTGGCAGCTCAGGGGCATAAGCCTAGCATGGGCCGATCCCAATCTTTTTATAGGTGGCAGCTCAGGGGCGTAATCCTAGCATGGGCCGATCCTAATTTATATTTTTTTTACCACTGATCAGCTGGTCATTTGCGTTATATGGATTACAAAGATTATGAAGTAAGAAGGTAAAATGAAGAAAGAATGTAATGTACATTGTCCCACAAGTATTTATAAAGGTGGTCTACTAGTACTCCTTATACACTTGTATCGGATTTCTATTGAGCTTTTGTATCAAGTGTGTTGCTACTTTCCGCCGTACTTATTCAGTACATATTTTCGTACTGATGTCCCTCACGGGGGACCTGCATTTCATGCTGCAGGCAGAGGCACTTCAGCTCATACAACTCACTAGTAGGAGCGCAGGTTATTCAGGAACTATTGGTGAGCTCCAGGTTGATTCAGGGCTTTCCAAGTCTGCTCTACATATTTTGGTATTGTACAATAAGTCTAGAGTAGGGCGGGGGTTTGTCCCGACCCTGACTAAGTCTATGTATCTTTTAGAGGCTTTGTAGACTAATGTAAAGTTATGGTAGTGTCCTGATTTAAGACATGGTGGCCCCACCAGCCAAGTGTTGTACATATCAGTTTTGGGAGTGTATGTGTACTCAATTTCATCAATGCATAATATTATGTCGTCAGAACATTTGGTTTTTACAGTTATATGCATGGGAAGTATAAGGTTATGAATTGGTTCTCTCGGGCCTTTACGGCTACGGGTGCCTGTCCGCCCCAATAGGATTTGAGGCGTGACAGAATTAAACACAAAAATTTAAAGCTCACAACAACACAACATCCAACACGACAAAATAAAAACACGAGTTAAGTATAGGAAAATTTCACTTTGATCTTTAACTCATTGTTTTGATCCTAGACTTGATTCAATTGACTATTAAGCATTATAAACATTTTTTTTCATATATAATTACATATAAAAACCATTTGGAACACTTTAAACACAATAGAATCCACCGGAATCAATTAGACAAGCACCTAACTCAAGCTAGTAACACTATTTTTCCAGGTTGAACTCTAAATGAATCTTTTAGGTACAAACTTGTTTGGAAGTACCTTTAAACATCATAAACACATGATTTAACACTTTGATACACATTTTTCTCATTATCAACTCCTATAGCACACAAACCATTTTCCAAAAAGGCTAAAAAGGCTAGAATAGTGATGCTAGATTGCATAAATAAACCCAACATCACCACCCTACACTTAAAGCCTTGTTCATCCTTGAACAAATCTTAACTATAAACATCATGAGCTTAAAAATCTACATTTATACTCCATGCAATACACTTAATCTAGCACTACAATGACTACACGGAATGCAAGTTTCTATACTAAGCATGTTACAAACACAATTGAAAACTTATGAACACTACTTTGAAACATCCTAGCCTCAAGAATTTACACACCAAGTTGGCAAAATCATACATATCATTCAATCTAAGACATCATACAAGTCACCCACATTCATTGAACATGTGCCCTCACAACAAGAGAGTTACCCATAATCACTCACAATTAAGCAATTTAGAACATGATGGGTAAAAGAATCAAATTACGCTCACTCTCACAAAGAATTCACAAGTTACACACAATGAACCATAGGCTTTCCCTTCGTGTAATTCTCCACTAATAGTCGAATGTAAGGCTTAGAATCAATTAGGACTATTCCGAGTTATAATGTTGGCTAAAGGACAAGTAGGAACTATTTGGAAATAGTGACTATAATATACTACATTATACATTTTGAACCAATCTCCAACAACCTATTTACACCAATTTCTATCTACCCCATTCGTTTATTTTGCCCCATCTCTTTTGAGGATTTTTATAAACATATGGTGGGCATATTGTTTATTCCTTTAAGATTCAATTTTTCTTATTTTCTAAAAATATGGAAATATTTCTAACACCATTTATATCAATCCCAACCACCAAACATCAATTATAAACATCAATAACTATTACCTTGGGGCATCAATTTCACCATTTTCTTTTTCAATTTCTTAAACACCTTATTCAATTATTTTTTTTAATTAAAGCACTTAGGAGCTTTTTAAATCAAATTATGATCTATTAAAAAAGGGGATTAGGCTACATATGAAGCTACAAAAGAAAAGGCTAAAGGCTCAATGGGGGTTAACTAGGATAATGCACAATGGGTAGGAAAAATAAAAGGTATAGAATAAGTCTTATCAATGAAATGCCAAAATCATCTCCTAAACCCACACTCTTTATTTTTCTTTACTCACACACCAGGCAAGTTCTAGACGTCACATGCAATAAGGAATATACAAAAATCTCACACTCATATGGCACAAGCTCAACTTAATAGGATCGTCATAGACTCCCAATCAAACAATAGAACAAGTTTAAATTTAAAATAAAAACTACAAGAGTCATAAAAATGAGCCTAAGAGTTTCAAAAAATAGCAATTCATTCAATAAACATGCTTTTATATACAAACCCACTTGCATCATGTAATAAAAAATAGCACCAACAAGAATATCTCACTTACTCCTATCCTAAATTTTTTTAAATTGAGCCAAAATTTGGGAATTTCACCATCTCACACTTAAAAAACTAATTTGTCCCCAAAGTGAATTAAAAAGTAAGAGATAGAAATACTCCCTGAAGCCTCTAGGCCTATCGAGTAGTATCTTTACATATAAAGAAGATCCATGGGACCCCGCACTCAGTCTTTTCCATGTTCAAGATGAAGTTTATGGTACTCAAAATTCCCATTAGCCTTTGACTCAACCAAAAACAAAAACTACGTGAAATAAAAAAAATAAAACTAAAAATAAAACATACCTTAGCTTGGGTTGACTCCCCAAAAGTTCCTAATTTAGTATCGTGGCACGACCCATATCAACTCAACCATATTCCGTCACCTTTTTAGTCCCTTTGGGAGCCATTTTTCATTCATTTCAGCCCTCTTTTACCTTTTAACATGTTGGGAATTAGTGGGTTCTTCTTAGGCCACTTAATCAGGTAGTCAGAAGAGGTCTTTGATGGATTAATCACCCCTTACTCATCTATTTCAATCACATTGATCATGTATAAGACTTTATATTGGGAATTTTCCATAAGAGCTTTTTAAACATCAAATACCACCTCTTCATTATCTACCTTCATCTTGAGCGTGCCTTCTCTAACATTAATCCCGGCCCCTCCGGTAGCTAAGAATAGACTCCCTAAGATGATTGGTACCTATTCGTCTGCCACAAAATCAAGAACAAAAAATTCAGCAGGTATAATGAATTTACCAACCTTTATGAGGACATCCTCGATTACTCCTTTCGAATATGTCATGGACCCGAATGCTAACTGCATAACCACGGTGGTCGATCTAGGCTTTCCAAAGCCCAATGTTTTAAATAGCGAAAGGGGCATCAAACTTATGCTTGCCCCCAAATCCCTCAATGCATGGACTATATTACTCCCAATTTGAATAGGGATAGCAAACTTCCCTTGATCTTTATACTTCTTTGGGATTTTTTGTGTCATCAAAGAACTACACTCTTCAGTGAGTGTTATAGCTCCCAAATCCTGTAGTTTCACCTTATTTTCCTCTACATACATCAAGTACTTTGTATACTTGGGCATACTCTGCAAAATATCTAAAAGAGGTAAATTAATATGTAGCTTTTTGAATGTCTGAATGAACTTTTTTGATCAGTGCATTCTCCTTCACTTTTATGTGCCTCTGAGGAAAGGGTAGTGGCAGTATCTTCTTCACTTATTAATCCATTGGTGTTTTTGACGCATCCATTGGACACTCCTACAGTCCATATGCACCCAAGACATTCCAGGGGTACAAAGTATATCAATCTACATATTGTGCCTTCGTTAAGCTATTTCAAGCCTTTTTGAGTTATTACCACTTGATTTGAAGCTTGTATATCCGTCATATATCATCATAATCCATTCACCAATCATCCTATAGAATTAAACACGATAATTTAAAGCGTAAAATAACACAACATCCAACATGACTAACTAGAAACGTGAGCTAAGCATAGGCAAATTTCACTTTGATCTTTAACTCATTGTTTTAACCCTTGGCTTGATTTAATTGACCATTGAGCATTATCAAAAAGTTTTTTCATATATACTTACACATAAAAACCATTTGGAACATTTTAAACACAATAGAATCCACCGAAATCAACTAGACAAGCACCTAACTCAAGGTAGTAAGACTAGTTTTCTGGGTTGAGCTTTATATGAATCTTTTAGGTACAAAGTTGTTTGGAACTCACTTTAAAATTCATAAACACATGATTTAACACTTTGATACACATTTATCTTATTTTCAACCCTTATAGCACATGAACCATCCTCAAAACAAGGCTAAAAAGGCTAGAATAGTGACGCTAGAATGCATAAATAAACCAAACATCACCATCCCACACCTAAAGTCTTGTTCATCCTCGAACAACTCTTAACTATAAACATCACGATTTGAAGACTCTACACTTCTACTCCATGAAAGACACTCAAGCTAGCACTACAATGACTACACAAAATGCAAGTTTGTATACTAAGCATGTTACAAACACCATTGAAAACTTATGAACACTACTCCAAAACATCCTAGCCTCAAGAATTTACTCACCAAGTTAGAAAACTCATGAATATAGGATATTATACAAGTCACCCACATTTATCCAATAAATGCCCCTCACAACAAGAGAGTTACCCATAATCACTAACTATTAAGCAATTTAAGAACATGATGGGTATAAGAATCAAATTACGCTCACTCTCACTAAGAATTCACAAGTTAAACGCAATGAAACATAGGGTTTCCCTTAGTGTAATACTCCACTAATAGTCGAATGTAAAGCTTAGAATCAATTAGGACTATTTCGAGTTATAATATAGGCTAAGAGATGGGTAGGAACTATTTAGGAATAGTGACTAATCTCTATAAGCGCTTTAATACACTACATTATACATTTTTAACTAGTCTCCAACAACCCATTTACACCAATTTCTGTCTACCCTATTCTTTTATTTTGCCCTATCTCTTTTAGACCTTTTTTTTACAAACACATGGTGGGCATATTGTTTATTCCTTCAAGATTCAATTTTTCTCATTTTCTAGAACCATAGGAATATTTCTAATACAATTTATATCAATCCCAACCACCAAACATCAATTATAAACACCAATAACTATTACCTTGTGTCATCAATTTCATCTTTTTCTTCTTTAATTTCTCGAACTTCTTTTTAAATTTTTTTCTTATTAAAGCACTTAAGAGTTTTTTGGATCAAATTTTGGTCTATCAAAGAAGGGGATTAGGGTCAATAGGGGTTAGCTAGGATAATGCATAATGGGTAGGACAAATAGAAGGTATAGAATAAGGCTATCAAAGAAATAAATAAATCATCTCCTAAACCCACTCTTTATTTCACTTTACGCACACATCAGGTAAGTTCTAGACATCATATGCAACAAGGAAAATGCAAAAATCTCACACTAACATGTCACATTCTCAACTTAATAGGATCATCATAGACTCCCAACCAAACAATAGCACAAGTTCAAATTTAAGCCAAAAAGTACAAGAGTCACAAACATGAGCATAAGAGTTTCAAAAAAAAGCAATTCACTCAATCAATATGCTTTTATACACAAACCCACTTGTATTATGTAATAAAAAATAACATCAACAAGAATATCTCACTTATTCTTATCCTAAAAATTTTTAAAAATTGAGCCAAATTTTGGGAATTTCTTTATTCCACACTTAAAAATCTACTTTGTCCCCAAAGTGAATTTAAAAGTAAGATATAGAAATTCTTTCTGAGGCCTCTAGGACTAGCTAGTAGCATCTTTACACATAAGCGAGATCTATGGGACCCCACACTCAGTCTTTGCCATACTTCAAGCTCAAGTTCATGGTACTCAGAGTTCCCATTAACCTGCGACTCAACCAAAAATAGAAACTACGTGAAATAAAAAAATAAAAACTAAAAATAAAACATACCTTAGCTTGGTTGGACTCCCAAGAAGCGCCTAATTTAGTGTCACGACACAACCCATATCAATTCAACTATATTCCTTCACCCTTTTACAACCCTTTGGGAGCCATTTTTTCATTCGTTTCAGCCCTTCTTTACCTTTTAACATGTTGGGAATTAGTGGGTTCAATCAGGTAGATGGAAGAGGTCTTTGATGGATTAATCACCCCACACTTATCCTTTTCAATCACATTGATCATGCATAAATCTTTATATTGAGAATTTTCCATGGGTGCTTTATAAATATCAAATTCCACCTTTTAATCATTTACCCTCATCTTGAGTGTGCCTTCTCTAACATCAATCAATGCCTCTCCGGTAGCTAAGAGTGGAATCCCTAATATGATTGGTACCTATTTGTCTGCCAAAAAATCAAGAACAAAAAATTTAGTAGGTATAATAAATTTACCAACCTTTATGAGGACATCCTCTATTACTCCTTCCGAATATGTCATAGACCGATCTGCTAACTATATAACCACGGTAGTCGATCTAGGATTTCCAAAGCCCAATGTTTTAAATAGCGAAAGGGGCATCAAATTTATGCTTTCCCCCAAATAACTCAATGTATGGACTGCTTTACTCCTAATTTGAATAGGGATAGAAAACGTCCCTTGATCTTTTAATTCCTTAGGGATTTTGTGTGTCATCACAACACTACACTCTTCTGTGAGTGTTATAGCTCCCACATCCTCCAGTTTTATCTTATTTACCACCACATCTCTCAAGTACTTTGCATACTTGGGAATACTCTAGAAAATATCTAAAATAGGTAAATAAATATAAAGCTCTTTGAATTTCTCAATAAACTTTTTGAACAGTGCATTTTCCTTTACTTTTATGTGCCTCTGAGGAAAGGGTAGTGGCACTATCTTCTTCATTTCTGATTCAACAAGTTTTTCTGTCAGGTACTCAGAATTTCTTCAATTTTCACCAACTATATCATTTACCTGTTGGGTCACTATATCAACATCTACCTCCTTTGTTGCCTTAGAAGGTTCTCCTTGAAGCTCCTTACCACCTCCCAAGGTGATTGCCATAACCTGCTTTGGATTTTCTATAATTGCTGGTAAACCACCTTATTGTCTTATATTCAGTACCTATGATAATTGGCCCACTTGCAACTCTAAACTTCTAATGGCCACTTGCTGATTCTATAAATCTACCTTTAACTACGTCTGATTTGCTAAGATCTGCTGCAATATCTCTTCCATTTTATTTATTAACTGATTTGGTTGCAGAGTCTGCCACTTCATGTGACTGGAATTTCCATAATTTAGACTTTGAGCATTACCTACATACACCAAAGATTTTAGATTTGAAGCACACATGGCAGTTGCATGACCACTATTACCGTAAATCTCACACCAACCAGAAGTTTATTAAACTACAATCACCACAATTGTAGGCTGTGGAGCTCCTAGTTTAATGCTACTGAGGTGAGTATTTATCAAATTTTGTAATTCAAAAACTTGGGCTAATAACGCAGTGTATTGGTCCACCTCTAGTACTCCAACAATTCTTTTTGTGGCACTTCTAGAATCTGAATTCCATTTCGGATTTCCTTGTGCTATGTGGTTCAACAATATGTATAGCTCATCATAAGTTATCTCCAATACTTGACCACCTGCAGCTGGATCAAGAAAATCTTTTGTATTACGGTCAACAACATTTACAAAAGTATGATCAAGTACCTCGTTGGATTGTTGGAGGTGTAGACAATCTCAAAGAAATTCCTTGAAACTTTCCCATGCATTATAAATATTTTTATCTGGATTTTGCTTGAAACTCACTATCTCACTGTGAAGTCTCGCAGTCTTGCCACAAGGGAAGAATCTGATGCGAAATTTTTTGGCTAAGTCGTTCCATGATGTGATTGAATTGGCCGGCTCCATATTCAATCATCTTCTTGCTTTTCCAAATAGTTAATGGGGAAATAGTGTCAGCCTTACATAATCTGTATTCACCCCAGTCAGAATGAATATGTCCGTAAGCTCAATGAAATTCTATAAGTGGACTTGTGGATCCTCGTGTGACAGCCCTACAAACTGTCCACTCCTAATAACAAGATGCACCATATTATGTTTCAACTCGATATTCTTCTAGCTACTAGTATTTGAATTGAGGAATTCAAGTTTGTTGGAAATGGTACTGCCACTTCCCTAACTATCCTCCGGCCTGCTTGTTGTTCAGCCATTAGAACATTTACTACTTGGTCTTCTTGGATTTGCAGAATTTGAGGGAGAATGATTTATTCTCTCCCTCATTGATGGTAAAGTTGCTTGGCTCCAGGCTTGGTTCTATTAACTCCCGATCCCTTGCAAGCTTATCAATTTAAAAAACTATTCTCTACAAAAACAAAAATAAGACCAAGCATAAAAACACAAAATAAATCTAAAAACAATACTAAAATAAATAGTTGCCAAAATATAAGTCCCCGACAACGGTGCCAAAAACTTGACAGTACCCAAGCGTACACGTAAGTGTACATGGTCTTTTCAAGTAGTAAAGTGGCCTTCAAGAAGCGATGTATCGATCCCATAGAGACTTGATTCAGCAATAATTCTGTTTTAGTTCACAATTTAGATTAAGTTGGTGCAAGAGTAACCAAAAGAGAGTTTGGAATTTGTAAGTAAAGTAACAATGCGGGAATTAAAGATCTTGTAACAATCAATGGGAGAAAACCCAGGGTTAAAGCACTTTGACAATCATACCATATCTTGAATTTCATTTATTAACTCGCTTATCTTGGTTGTAGATTCAAAGGGTTAATTGCATGATTATGGTTTCCCAACCTCTAATCATTTGTGTAAGTTGAACCTTACAACTACCTCGTTGAGCGGGGATGTAATGATCCAATTAGGTTATTTAAGCTATCATCCTACATTTGAATCAAGTAAGGCTCGTAAGTACATCCCTGTCCTAGGTGCTAAGTTCAATTCTTTATTTTATAAAAGAATAAAACCCATACTTTGTTCATCTCCATGTTCTATCCCCTATTCCCTCTCCTGAGATCAAAAGGTAGACAATTGATGTATTCTAAGGGTCGCTAATCCTTAAAATAGTTAAATCAAAGATGAACACACAACAAACAATGACAAGAAAAATTAAAGAACTTAATTCAAAACAAAAGTAATCATGTCTTTTGATTTAATCCTGAAAAAAGGCGTTTAGCCACGCATAGTCATAATTTTTTAACCACAATATAGTAATTAACGACTAAAAATGTAAATAAACTAAATAAAAATAATAAGAACCTAATAAAGAAGTTGTATCAACCCTTTGGTCTCCAAAATATGGTAAATGATGTGTAAAAATGTGATACAACATGTATTTTTAGTATAGGAGAAAGCCCTTTCCGTGTTGGACAAGAATACCTTCAGTTGTTGGGCCTCGGTCCAGGTGTGGCGTCACCTCCAAATCTCCCTAAGCTATTGGAATATGCTCTAAAAAAATTTTCTAAGGCAAGGGAGCACCGTAATAAGCCCGTGTCGCGGGCTAATCGCCTTTAGGACCACCACGCACAATATGGTTAATATTTTGGTCCTCTTCTGAATTGATTGGCATTTTGAACTCTTCCATGTTCCACTCCTACAGTCCACATGTGCAAAATACATTTCAGGAGTTCAAAAGCGTGTCAATCTGCATATTATGCCTTCATTGAACAATGTTGAGCCTTTTTGAGTTGTTCCCACTTAATTTGAATATTGTATATCCTTAATATATCATTTTAATCCACTAAAAAAGAATATTATAGCATTAAACACAACAATTTAAAGATCAAAACAACACAACATCCAACACGACGAACTAGAAACACGAGCTAAGCATAGGCAAATTTCACTGTGATCTTTAACTCATTGTTTTGTCCCTTGGCTTGATCCAATTGACCATTGAGAATTTAACAAGTTTTTTCAAATATAATTACACATAAAAATAATTTGAAACAATTTAAACACAATAGAATCCACCAAAATCAACTAGACAAGCACCTAGCTCAAGCTAGTAACACTAGTTTTCCGAGTTGAACTTTAAATGAATCTTTTATGTACAAACTTGTTTGGAACTCACTTTAAACGTCATAAACACATGCTTTAACACTTTGATACACATTTATCTCATTATCAACCCTTATATCGCAGGCATCATCCTCAAAATAAGGCTAAAAAATCTAGAATAGTGACGCTATAATGCATAAATACACCCACCATCAACCTGGCGTATCAAAGCATTTGCTTTAATGCCTCGCGAATAGGTATGTTCAAGATTATTTATATTAGCATCTCAATGAACCACTTGAACTTACCTTTTTTTCCTTCTATCTTAGTTACTGAGGAAAAGGTAGGGGCCGTCTCAAAATTTGTAAGCTTTCTGGCTCAATAATTGGACTCTACAACAGGTGCCTCATTATCAATACCTTCAGCAGAAGGTAGTGGGGGGGATCTATAGCAGTGATAACAATCCTCATGGTAATAACAAGTATGTGACCATCATTTCTCAGATTTTCCATTGTGATGCTCGGAAGGGTACATAGCTGCCTCTGGTTCAGAGTTATTGAGATCTCCCAAACTAGTACTCCAACTGCTTTATAATAGTGGAATGTGACTAAACCTTTTTGGTCAACCCTAAAATATCAGCCTTAATCTCCTTAAGTCTGGTCTCCTAACATTCTTTAACCTTCACCAACATCTCTTTTATTTTGGATTCTATATCATGTCTACTAGGTAGAGTATACCTATCTCCCTTCTCTCTATAGTTATCCTTCTTCCTACAGTCACCATCTTACTCTATGATATAGTCTCTGTATTGATCATAATAGTTTCGACCATGGTTTCATTGCTCTTGGAATTAGAAAACCGCTATCTGACATCAAGATACTTATCTTTCTCTTCTAATTCTGATTCGTAAGCTTTGGAAGCTGACCCCTGTGTTTCTACCATATTCACTTTCTCAGAATTATCCACTACAAATTGCATTTCTAGAATCCCTAAATCAATCCTTAGTAAAGCAATTTCTTGCGCTATTGTATCATCAACTGCCCTCTTTGTGCAAGAAGCACAAATAGCATAAGTGCTAGATCCCCTCTCAGCCTCTCGAGTTTCCCAACCTTGGTTAATGAGTGAGATCTGATCTAACATCTCTAATGCTTCCTCTTATCATAATATCATGAAAGCTCCTCCAGAGATGGTGTCTTCCATGGATCTAGAGCTGATGGGAAGGGCTGTGTAGAATATATTTGATAAGCTCATCCATGATAATTATTGATTTGGCACCACGCACAGCTTCTTCTTAAACTAGAACAAAGCCTTGTACATGTACTCTGATTACAACTGCCTGAAAGTATAGATCTCATCCTTTAGATGCAACATCCATGATGAAGGGAAGAACCTATTAAGAATTGCCTACACAACTCATTCCAAGTCGTGATAGAGCCTCTTGGCAATTCCCCTAACCATAAAGAGGCTTCTCCTATAAGTGAGAAGGGAAAAAGCCTCAATCTAAGTACTTCCTAACTTGCCCCTGGATTGGTATATGAGGTGCAGATCCCAAAGAAATTTGCAAGGTTTAAGTTTGCATCATTGATAAGAAGACCAGTAAACACACTCTTCAAATGTAGAAGTTAGATCATGGTACTTGTAATGTCAAATTTGATGCCTAAGGGCAAAAAATGAGGAACTATGGCTCTAGTGTTGGTCGAGTTAATATATCCCAGATCTTTTTCATCATCTATGTGTGGCTGCATGTACTTTTATGCTAGGATTACTTGAACATAGGTACTTCTATCTCTAGTCGGGTTTCCATCGAGTGTTGCTCATTGATTTGCTGCTTCTATTTGCTCAGCTAGCTCTTCATCTCTATATACTCTTTGAGTTTCTTTAGTTTCCCTTTTCTTTGCTTCATATTGAGATAAAATATCACCAGTCTGATGATCAAAAATTCATACTCCTTCGGCAGGAGGTACAATATCAAGAACCCCTTTAGGATTTTCAACTCTTTTCGGCTCAGACATCCTACCAGGTGTTAGTAATATATTTTATTAATTCGGATTGACTGGGAGTAAGGGATTTCCTCTACTTTATATGCTAGGAATACACCGACGTATGCCTAACTAAGAACAAAAATAAAAACTAAAAATCCAAAAAATGCAACGACATCAATCAATAAATCAATACTGTGCTCCAAAACAACAACGCTAATTTATTGATGACGTCCAAGCAATACCTCCGTTTGTATGTTGGTACGATTTCTATCAATATATAGTAACCCAACTAAGGTTGGGTTTGAATAACAAGGGAAAACGTGGCTATGCAGATCTCAATAGTTAAAGTCTAGGGGTAAAATAGAAAAGTAAATGGGGGGATTTGTTTGTAGTAGTCTCAAGCAAAGAACAATATTAAATTGGTTGAAAATTAGTTGTAGGTGACACTAGGATTGTGTTCCTCCTGGCATATCAACTCCATAGGCTTATCATGCATTGTTGAACAAACCCAATACCTTGCATGCAGAATCGATTAGTTATATACTTTCTATAGTTTTTTGGATGAGTAGGAGGATTTTACCCTTTACCTTATGAGTCTCAGGGTGTCGCATTACTAACCCTTATATTGATCCCATTTAACTATTACCTTTTGAATTTAAGTTATTAGATGAAAGTTAATGGTTATTCACTATATTTTTTGTGTGAAATAGATCAACAATTAACTCCCTAATAGTTGTTTTCTTTATCTTTTACTTGTCACTAATCCTCTTTTGGAGTAATTATCAATATCTAGGAGGGATCCTAATATGTGCACCTTTTATGAAATCAATCATATCGAAGATAAAGCAATATGTGCCATAGGTATTGGTTCAGATCAACAATCGTACTTCCACTACTTCCTCAATATGCCAGGCTTTTCACAACCCTGACAATGGTTTTTAGGTGCTCATGCTTGTGAAGAAATCAATTACATTCATATTGTAAATCAATGATGAAATCAAAATGATAGGATGAATGAAAACCCACAACCATAAACTGAATAATCAATCAAAGTTAATACATGGTAATCCAAGATCAAAGATGGATCTTGAAATCAAAATATGTTTCTAAGTGTTAAAAGTGTGTCACTAATACTAAAAAGTACATAAGAGGTCTTTATAGTACAATAGAAAATCCTAAAAACAAAGCCTAAACAAAATAGGAGAAAACCAGGTTGGTGGCCACGGGCTCCCTGTACCTACGGTCTGGCAGGGCACAGGTAGTACCTGCGATCTGGCACAGAGCGTAGTGTAGGCTTTAGGTACTAGATTGACAATTTTCCTGCAAGTCAGCTCTTAGAATTTTCGGTTTCTGGCACCCACTTTGTCTACATACAATCCGTAGGTCTACATGTGGTCCATAGGTTGGCATAGTAGGTGCTAGGAGTAATTGTTTCAGCTCTTCTTCGACTCTTGAGCAAACATTGATCACAATTAAGATGAAAAATATCCAAACATCCACAATTTCTCTAAAGAGGCCAAAAACACCCCTTTTCACCTTTTTCACGAACTTATCATCCAAAACATAGTATCTTGCAAAACATACCCAAAATAGATCATATCTAACAAAAAGGCCTCAAAAACTTGCATATTTTTCTCATTTTAAGCATAAAAAGTGCTACATTTATATAGAACATCACATCCCAATAACACTTAAGCTTCTTTAACTTTATCTACCAATTGGCTACTTAACCGGCTGTACTAGCTAATAACTTACACTAACAACACCCTTAAAAGGCAAAGTTTTCGATCAAACCCTCAAGATTTAGTTGAAATTTCATGAATACAAAAAAACTAGGATACTAGACTATTGTGGAAGCTCCAAACTCAGTGGTGATGTTAAATTTTCTAAAAATGATCATTTTCAACAAATTAACCCCAGGACCCCCGTTTAAGCTAATTTGATTATTTTCCAAATAGAGGATTGAAATATAAATATGGGCTCAAGAACCAAGCTAATCATGCTACTAACCTAAAATTGATATTCTACAGCTAATGGAACTGTTAGAATCATCATCCGATATTCGAATCACAAAATACTAACCACAGTTAAACTACCCTTTTTAAAGATACGCAAAACCACAAACTCAAATAAAACACTCCCAAATTCATCAAGAACCATTCCAACTATCCGTTAAACTCAAAAATAAAATAGGGCAACCACGAAGAGGGGAAAATATTCAAAACATAGAAAATTGTAAATTATAATGTGAGGGTCATTACATGATCCAAAACTCAAGTTGTGATGGAACCTATCTCAACCTTAGGGACAAGTAAGTCAATCCAACACACAAATAATAGAATCTAAATAATATACAGTAGAAATAAAATATAGATAAATCTTAAGAAAAACCACAAAAATAACTTGATATGAAAATACAAAAGGTAACATCACCCCCAAAATTTAGATGTAACCAGTATAATCCTGTAATGATAGAGTAAATACAACACAATTCTATAGTGTCTCAAAGTAAGGAAAAACAATATTAAACAAAAATAAAGAGGTGGTACGAATTGGATCAACCAACTGCACCATTTGAATCTAAAAGGATAAATCCTAAGCATTAACTCTAAATCAACGCCTATAATATGTGGTGTTGTACCTGTAAATAAATTGTAGAAAATAAACATACATGAATACTAATCCATATACATTTAGCATCATCACCGGTCAGTCCTAATTTAAGGTAATGGCAAGAATAATGTAACTCAATCTTATCCAACATAATTCACATAACCCTATAAGAAGGATTGCGACATCTAGTATAACAAATATACAATAATAATAAAATATCAATATAGTCAAAATCCATAACTCCTCAATACAAAACAAGAGTACCAAAAATCCCTAAATTCACTATACATAATAATATCAATGACAACCAAATGTAAGTGACGGGATGAATTCAATGATGCAAAGTATGCTATAGTTGGGTCTTTGAACTCATGTTTTTTCCAATAAAGTGTGCTATTAAACCAATTAAAATTTTAATTTTATTATGTCTCCACCCAACTTTTGGGCATGGATTTTATGCTCTTAGAAGAGGGTAAGTATGGGTCTAATATTTATTTTCATTAGCACAAAATTTTTAAATATTAATATTACTACTTTTCCTCCCATCATAATGCAATATTCTATTCTTGATAACATGCCAATATTTCAAGGCTTCACAAAAAGAAAAGGCTGTAATGGCCTTCCAAGATATTTCTTTTATTTTTGTGCTTAGTCTCACCAACTCTAGAATAATTATATTAGGCTAGGGAGACGCTCAGTCTATGTCCCAAGTCTTTCAAACTCATTTTGGGGTATGGTGTGGAATTTTGCTAAAATGGCTCTTTGGGGTATAGGACCCACTTTTTATTGAAATGACCTCAAAAGAAATTTTAATGGCACCATCAAGTCCCACATGTTAATTTTGGTAGGGTAGTATAGTTTATTTATAATCAAAGGATTCTAAACCAATCTTGAGCACCTTGTTGGATTTTGTTGAGATGTTGAACTTTATTGGTACCAAGTATCAGTGCAACCGCTTAATTAGCCAAGGGACCGCTTATGCGCTAGCTGCTTTAGTGACATCTACTTTAGTAGCCTTGTACTACTTTAGCGGAGCCTTGCCAGCCTAGGCTTGGTCGCTTAAGCGACCCATACATTAGAGGTCACCACTCTAGTGGTCATTTAGTGGCTAAAGTGTCCATTAATGGTATGTTATAAATAACCCCTTTCTTTACTTTAAGATAAATTCCATAAGTATAAATCACCATTAAAGACCCTGTATGCTTTGGATTATTAAGGAATTGATTTTTTAAGGACAAATTAGCATGGGGGTGTGTTGGTATGCTCTTGATTGTCATTATATTCATAAGTTTTGTTTAATATTTAGTGAAAGTCTATATATCGATTCTTTAATATTTGATGTGGTTGAGAATAATTTTTCTACAATTTGATCTTAAATTTAACCAAACTTATATGGCATTTGATTTTTGAGTTGCATGGGATGCTATAATAGTTTTAATTTTATAAATTTCAGCAGGCACACCCTACGTGGGATTTTTAGTCCAATTTCCACCCGTAGAATTCATACACATACAAGTAATATTTTCTAATCTTGTCATTTAGATCATTGTTTTGATAGTATGGCAACTCTAGAAGTCTCCTTGAAAGGGTATATCTCTGGTTTGGATGATTTGATGCATGCTCAACGTGTCTAGGTAGGCTAGGCTACCTTTTTTTTTATGGATCTTAATTATGATATTAGCATATTATTGTACTAATTATGGGTGGATAGTTTTAGTTTGGTTATGGTTTTAGCAATTTTTTACGTTATATTTTTGATATAAATTGGAATTTTTTCCCTATAATATAGCACATTAAAATCCCTTAAGTCGAGCATTAGTACTTATAATTCCTTGGGATGGGTTAGGAATCCTTACACTAGATTTGGGTAGGTTCTCCCTAAAATTGGGTTATTGAGACCTCATAGTGGCTCCCACTATCCCTTTTTATACAAAATGATAGAAATAATGCCCCTTTAGGCTTAGTTGGATTTTTCATAGACTACCTTAAACTATTAATTGGGGCTTGGTTTGACTTAGACCTTATTATTCAGAAATTTAGTTTCTTTCCCTAGGTAGAATAGTACTTGACCCTATCCCACCCTCTTTTGACTTAGGAAAGGAGCCCATCGAGCTCTAGCAAGTTTATCAACTAGAGATTCTACTTAGGGAGCTAGTGTTCTGAGGAGAGGTTAAATACCCTGGACTTTTGCTAGGTATTCCATGCTTTGATATTTATACAATTAAATATATATTTTAGTTCCAGTTTATTTCTTACATAATCTCTATTTCTACTATGATGAGTTCAGGCAAAAGTATGGTATTGGTTTATAGTCCTGGTTCATTCTTTATTGATCATCTATTACAGATATAGTTAGTTACTTATGCATTTTGGTTCGAGTTTGACATTTCTCTACGACTGCGGTCTAGTTTTTCTAGTATTGATTATAGTATTTCTACGAGTGCTGATAGTTGTACTTTGTTCTAATATGGTATTTTAATGGTCTTATATGAATTATTTGGACCCTTGTTACTATCTATTACGTCTAATCAAGATAGGTGTCTATCATTTTATTATTATTACGATCCACTTATGCCAGTTCATGCCACATATATTCGATCATTATAGATTTGAGGTCAAAAGGTAGTTTGAATTTGACATAATTAAAGGTCATTTATGCTTTTTACCTTAGATTTTCTCTCGTTTGCTCCCCCCATGCTTATAGGGCTCAGTAGGGTTAATTGTCTTCTTGTGTGTGCCTTCTAGGTTTATGGGGGCCTAGTAAGGTTTCATCTATCCATTTATTTTTATTTTGAGTTATATATTTCCTTTATCGCAACAATATAGCATAGCACAATATTTACATTTCTATCCCCTTTTCTGTTGACTTTGCTTACACTCTTACACTTTATATTTATGCTTTTAGTAGTTGAGATCAATTAGCTGATGATGACTATTGAGTACCCATTACTTTGGTAAACATACTGCACTTCTACATCTTTTCCCTATTAAGATTCGAGTACGATCTATTAATGCTGATGGTATCTTTTGGCCTTGCTACTAATCCAAAGATAGGGTGAGCTATAAATAGTCCATAACTGATCCTCATCCATCCAATTTATTTATAGTATTTTCAATTTTTTAGACTAATGTGTATGTATATGTATTTAGATATTGTCTAGTACCATGACTTAGAAAGAGTATTTTGTATATTTTGTCTTCTACCCTCACTTTTACAGTATTGAATCTTTTCTGTTTTTTCCTACTTTATTGTTGTTGTTGATTTCCTTCTTATTTTCCTTTAACTTTTGTTTATTAGATCATTACTTGCCATTATGGGCTATGGCTTGCTTACCTACTTGTGGATTGAATTAGGTGCCATCATGACCCAAGAAATTGGGTCGAGACAAAATGGTATCAAAGCTTAGGTTTTGCTGGTATCATTGATTCAAAAGCCAATAGTTAGTTGAGTCCCACAAATTGGTACCGAAACTTTTGCATCCTTTCTTCGAGAGTCTACAAGACATTCTTAAGAAAATCTCATCTTTTTGGTTCACTTCTGCGAGTTATGTCTGTATTGGTTTCTAAATTCATATTTGTTTCAGTCTTTTGAAGATAGGATGCGGGGTATGACAGCTCAGGATCATGACCCCAAACATGCTAGTACAGCTCCAGTTAGATTAAAGGTTGACCTAGAGGTCAAGAACAGGCTAAATTACCAACCCAGCTTGAGATTAGGCTAAGGAGAAATACGCCCAAACTAAACCTTTCTTACAAGAGTATAAGTTTTCGTTGACAAATACATACCCCAACAAAGGTTGGGATCGAATCCCACATAGAATAGGGTGCTAATTAGATTGTATGTCAATTAATAGACATTTAATCATGTTTTCCTTTAAGTAAGGGTTTTTGAATTGAATGTAAGTTTAGTGGATTCGGATTAGGAGTAACCAACGTGTTCTTTTCAATGTGTTAACAAATGAGAATAGGAAATTTGGGGTATGTTCACTAAGGTGTTTCAATCCTTTCGGGTTATGTCGGGTTATGGGATCTAAGAACATACATCAACAATTCAATAATAAAGAGGTTTATACAAATTTTCTATCCATGTGTTTTCAACCTTGATTGATAAATTCACTTTAATTCCTTTAACTTAAAGTGAGCAAGTGTTATTGCAACAATTCTTCATGAGATTAATCCAATTAAGGGATCAAACTTGAGATCAGAGGGTAAAACTCTAATGTCTTATCACTATTCTCTTTTTCCAAAATTAATTTCTTTGTTCAAGCAAGTTATTTTGTTGGACGTATTTCTTAAGTTTGCGACCAAGATAAATCATAAAAATGACGAGAAAGAGATACAACTCCAATGTCAATAGAAATTTAGCATTCCCACAACCCTAGAATTGATTCACACTAAAGTTCCCATAACCCTAGTAATAGGAATTCTATCCATACATAATTAGGAGATAAATTAAATATGAATTTCATAAAAATTTAAGAATTAACTTACAATCCCAAGAAATCAAAGTTCCTTATGCGAATTCCAAAGTAAACCAAGATGTTGTTTTGCTATGAAATTGTATATAACTTCAACCTTACATTAAAATCTTATGATAATCAAAAGATGCCAATTCTAACCCTAAACAGGGTATTTAAAAACTCCTAAAAAGTTGGGATTTAAAATTTAAACTTGAGCTACCACGTCAACACCGACGATGCGACTGACAGTTTGTCGGGGTAGTGAAGGGTCGTTAGATAAACTGTCATTGATGTTCTAGTGTTTAACTGCCTTGTGGGTAGATGAAGGCTAAAGCAATGGTCAGTCGCAAATCCGATGGACCATATATTCTTTCTTCACCTACTCCTTAATAGTCCTATATTTTTGTTGACATTGATGATTTAGCTGATGGTCCATCACGCCTTCGATGGTTTATCGCGAGGGATGCCATCTTTTTTCCTAAATTTTTGACATTTTATTTTATAGCGATAATTGGTCTAGTGGACCTTTAAGATTCCAAGGATAATTTGGTAAGACCATCCCAAACATGCACTAAGCACATCAAATACCCCTAATAGTTGCTCGAAAACAAATAGTTATAGCTTGTAGAAGATGAAATATCTAACATCTCATATGCATCCAGATCATCAAAACTGATTGACTATTGGAACTTGCAAGGACTAACAATTTAACATGCACACAAGTCCTATAATCCTAACTCATAGGAATCCATACTTGGCATCACACTCTAGCTAATTTACATGTATACATATAGAACATTACATCCAAAGATTAGTAATCACAGGCATAGTTCACGTGCCCTTACTTCAAAAAAAGTCCTTATAATATTTATCGATTTAAATCAAGAACTATTATTCAATTCTCTCACTGTCACAACAAATTTCAAACAAAGTATATACAAAGCCATAGACTTTCCCTTATCATTCTATTAAGTTCTACAGTTGGTTAGCAAAGATCACTATAGGACTTGCTTTGTCTTGTAATGAGGTCTTCGGTGTAGGTATGATCTATTTCATAAGAACTGACTCAACCCTTCTTTCTATCTCTTCTACTTAATTACTTCAGTCGTAACTTTATACTTTCCTCTTAGTGCCTAAAGCACCCTTTTTTTAAACCTGTACATCTCCTGTCATGAAATTTCAGTCACTTGATTCAACTTATTAATTAAACTCTTCACAATAGCAACCCTTAACTTATGTTGATGCCATAAGTTGAGTTACATAATATGCCAAATCACCAGGGCCAATGAAAAAAAGTTTAACACTTAAAACTCTCTTTAACCTATTATTCATTCGTTAACTCTCTATAGTAGTCACCCTCAACTAAGGTAATTTATCCGAGTTAAGTGCACAATGTCCAAGGAGGGACCACGGATAAAACAAGGATTTTAAAATATATAAGGGCCAGTTAAAGGTGCTGAATAAGAGGTTAATGGATCAAAAGGGTGTCAAGGGAATATACAAATAACTATATTTTTTTGGTCAGGCTTTTAGGGCCTAGTGGACATAATTGAATGATGGCCTGTGATCCTACCAACTATCGCTTAACACAATGAATAGAGCAAGTTCTAGCAGCATACATAAAGTAAGAAATGTAGAAATTCCTTATACATATATATCCAACCATAAACTAGTACTCATGATGCTAATTTTCAGATTAGTGCTTAGCTTAAAAACGTTCACCTAGAGATTCTAATGCCAAGTACAGATCCCAATGGTTAATCATTAAAAATTATGCACAATATAAAAAAACACTTAAGGGTGGTCCTTATTTGAAAAAATTCCAACAACTGTAATAACTTTTCATTCAATCTTTTTTTTTACAACACACAAGATATGTACAATCTCATGAAAGCAATAAAAACATATGTATAATCACATGAAAGAAATAAAAATAGAACAATAAATTAAAATCCTAAATATGCTAGTTCTCCGAGGTAGCATAAGAAGGAAAAGAACAATGGCAATAATAACCCCTGTGGTGACAGACTGCCTAACAGATACAAGTATATAATCCACACTACAAAAAATGTATTGTCGTCAATGCATCATTAATAAAGTAAAAAGGAGTAGATTACTTAAAAACCCTTAGGATTAGGAGTTTGTCGAGTCATAGGAGGCCACAATAACATTAGTAACAGTAATAGTGACCCTAACAATGGCCAGGGTTCTCAAATAACCCATTTTCTCAAAAGCTGTAGAGGGTATTAGTAGTGGATCTAGACCGCACCTAATTCCTTGGTCTAAACTAGTGGGCACCCCAACAACTTTATCTTCAATGTGTTTCTTTCTTGCATATTCATCCTTTTTTGATTTTCTCATTGTGTTCTGCATTGCCTTTATTCATCTGTTTCATCCTTATGCCTTCTCTAACTTGAAGACCTACGATTCCCACTTTCACTAATAACTTTGCCTTTATATTTCAATAGTAGGACCATGAGATCCATAATATCTCTTTCCTTATCTATCTCCATTTATGCTGGATCAAACATTATCAAAATAGGTTTTCTTTTTATTTTTGCAATGTTAGCCTGTGCCTATTTTAGCTCAATAAAAAACCTGGCTAGGTCTAGAATGGATAGTTCTCACAGTCTGTTGTTCACCTGTTCCTCCATATTATTCATTCGCACATCTAGATTCTCATAGAGCTTCAAAGCCTCAACTACTACTCTTTCCACAAATGGCTTAAATTCTCTTGCCCACACATTAAGCCACCGTTCAAATTTGTTTTGCCTCATAACTATTTTTACAAAATTTTCAAGGACAACATGTACTCAGAATACATTGGTGGCATGGATGTCTTATCGGTAGGCTTAGAAGTAGGAGTTGTAGGCACCGACCGTGATGCTGCAGATATGCCCTATGGAACAATAGTAGAAAATTGAAAATAGTATACCTATAGGTGCGTTTGACACCTCTGGAGTGGTTTGGGATTGCATCCTAAATATTTGTGGCTTATGCATTCTTATCTAAAACATCACTTCGTCCCTCATATTTTTAATATCCTATCTCCTTATAGCACAAACTTTATTATTTATTCCATGAATAATTGTCAAATTTGCCTACCTGTAAAGCTCATTGATATGACACAGAAAAGGTAGAGCACTGGAAGTTTTGTTTTCCCTCATAAACAACTCATCAACTATAATTTGGCCAAAGTTAAATTTCATCCCTTCAATCAAACTGGGCACCAAAACTGCCCGTTGTGGATACAAATTTACATCTCCTTCTATTTGAATCAACCTCAATATCACCATAGCCCACCAATTTTTTTTTTCTAAAGCTTAATTTAGATTTTACAAGTCTCTCTCTATTCCTTATCCATGATTGTCCTCACTATCTGTAAAAATTCATGCGAACCATAAACTTTTAGTAGATGCAGTATTCATTCGATGCTCAAGCTCTGAGGTGATTATGGGAGAGGTATACAACTGACTAAACAATATTTGATTGATGGTATGCTTCGAGCTATCAACAGTTACTCATCTTACTGGGATTCAATTTCTATTCCTCAAATATCAATCATCTTTGCCCCATTTGGATAATATTTCTTCAATATTTATAGTTCATTCATGAAGAATTCCCTAACAATAATGGGTTAATAAGATCTAGGGGGTTTACTCTAACATCCCAACTCATACTCATTAAATCTCCTATCCATATTAGGATACTCTATGACGCATGTGGTGATGATTTGTCATTCTTCTGTGATAAGACCTTTGATACTTCTACTTTGTATAGGTTGGACATCATAGTAATATTTATTTGACCCCTTAACCATCCACCTAATTGTCTCTTTTACCTCAGGGTCCTTGATATGAATTATATCACCTTCCTCCTATTCCTACTCTTTGATGGTATTAGTGGAGTCATCTTTGTCTCCTCCACCATTTAAGCAAGAAATAGAACTGCCATTGCTTTTATTTTCACTTCAACAACTAGCCTCCACACTCGATGATTCCCCCTCCTCATCAAACTGGGATGGTGGCTGGCCTTTCTTATCACTTTGCCAAGTGAGGTAGGATGGGGCTTCAATATCCCCTTCCGGTTCATCATGAAGTCTGGAGGTGGTTTCCTCTCGAGATGTCCGACATCTACCTCCACCTCTCCTTGAAGGTACCTTTTGAGTCATTAAAACTGAATGAAGAGATAGACAATATAAAGCCATTAGTCGAACAACAAGAATCAAATTCTATTTAAAGTGGGCCGTTAGGCGGACGATCCATCAAGTTTGCGATGACACACCACCCTTGTTGTCTCACTTAAATAGTTTGCTGGTGTTTCATTGATGGTGGCAGCGATGGTTTATCACAAGTATGATGGACCATCGGGTTGGCCATCACACCTACAATGGTTATTCACCTTATACGTTATGCTTAAACCAGTGTTCCAGCCTTCTATAGATTTAGGCTGATGGATGTATCAATGATCCATCATAAATGAGACAGTTGGGTTGGCATATTGTCGCATTAATAGTGACTCATCTCACCTACTATTGCAACTTATCTAGTAACCAGCTTATGTTGGCCCTCTTGGGATGGTTGGAGCAATAATTTGTCGTTTTCCTGATGGCCCATCGTTGTTCCCATATCTGCTTATCCGAAATGCTTACTTTTCCAACTCCTTGAAAATTAAACTCCTGCACACTCAACACAAAGATTAAACTTACTAATTAATCAAAAATAACCAACTACATGGCCTTACAACACATTGCAATTTGCCTCCCACTAGCTCCTTATTTAATATCGTGGCATGACCCAGTTATCTTGATTACTTAGACTTCATCAAGATAGATTGACGTTACCATTTTAGCCTCTTCAAGATCAACTTATTGTTTGATATGATGACCATTAACTTTAAAAAGCTTACCATCACTATTTTCAAGCTCCACTGCTCCGAATACAAACACTTGAGTTACCTTGAATGGACCAGACCATTTTGATTTCAGCTTCCTTAAGAATAATTTAAATCTTGATTTGAATATTAAGACCTAATATCTAACTTCGAACTCTCTTTTTTCAGTCCTTTGATCAAAATATAGCTTCATCGGTTCTTTATACAGGCTAGACCTTTCATATGCTTATAGACAAAACTCATCAATTTTATTTAGTTGTTCCAGTCTTAACTCCGCCGCTTCTTTCCATCACAAATTTAGATGCTTAAGTGCCAACAATTCTTTACATTCTATTTCAACTGGCAGGTGATATGCCTTACAAAACACCAATTGATATGGTGACATACCTGTAGGAGTTTGGATTGTCATTCGATGAGCTCAACGAGTATGATAAAGCTTCCTTGACCAATCACTGAGATTAGCATTCACAGACTTAGCCAGGATCATTTTTATCTCCTTGTTAGATACTTCAACCTTACCACTTGTCTGGGGGTTAGCAACTTTATATTGCTTAACTCCATGCTTTTCTTATGCAACCCTAAATACTTATTGCAAAAATGTGATCCCCCATCACTGATGATTGTCCTTGGAGTGCCAAAATAGGAGAAGATGTTCTTTTTCAAGAACATCACTACCCTCTTTGCCTTATTTTTAGCTAACACCACAACTTCAACCCTTTTGGATATATAACTACAACAACTTATACCCATGTAAGCTCACAAAGGTCCCCATAAAATTGATGAGATGCAAATGGTCAACCCAACTAACACAAAAATCAATCACACAAAACCTCAGCATATCTTCAAAGTTTGTATACATCCTCTCTTCTTTTCCATCCATCTAAGGAGGGAAAACGGTACTAAGGTTCACATCAGTCCATGAACCTCTCTGAAAGGAATGCCAATTATGAGGTATGAACTGAGTACCTCGATTAGATATGATAGAAATTGGAGCACCACCCAACTTCACAATTTTCACAATGAAGAGCATAGCATAATCCTCCACCAAAATATTAGTCCTCATTAGCAAGAAGTGAGCTGACTTAGTCATCCTATCCACGATCACTCAAATAGAATCAAACTAATGATGGGATCGCAAAAAACCTGTAATGAAATCCATATTAATCACTTCCCATTTCCACACGGGAAATTAAATCTCTTGAGACAACCTACTGGGCCTCAAGTGCTCTACCTTCACATGTTGACAAACCAAACACTTAGACAAAAAATTGGCCACATCCATCTTTAAGTTATTCCACCAATAAAGTTCTCTAAAGTCATGTTACATCTTTGTTTAACTAGGATGAACAGTGTACCTTGACTCATGAGCTTCAGCCAAAATCCTCTCTCGCAACCTATAAATATCTGGAACACATAACCTGCCTTGGTACCTTAAGATAACATCACCACCGATCTCAAAAGCTATCACCTTCTGGTGACCCACATCATCCTTGATTTACATCAAGATAGGATCCAAAACTTTTTTCTTCTTTAACTCCACACCAAAAGATAACTTCACCACCTCTTGCATAATCACACCACCATCCTCAGAGTCCAAGAGTAACAAAAAGAATAGCCAAAATAGTAAATATCCATTACCAGTCCTCGCTTCTCGTTATTCACATGAGATAAGCTTCCCATGGACAAGCTGCTAAGAGCATCAAACCTTGATAGCTTTATCTGGGTGATAGTAGAGACTCATATCATAGTCCCTGAGAAACTCAAGCCATCTCCTTTGCTTAGGATTCAGTTCCATCTGGGTGAACACATATTGCAAACTCTTATGGTCTGAGAAGATGTCAACATGGATTACATACAAATAGTGATGCCAAATCTTCATAGAAAAGACCACAACCAACAACTCCAAATCATGCGTCAGATAGTTCTTTCCATTTACCTTTAACTGCCTAGAAGAACATGCAACCACCTTACTATGTTGTATCAACAAACAACCCAGTCCCACCCTGCACGCATTATAATAAATAGAAAAACTATCGGTACCTTTGGGTATAGTCAAAATTGGAGACTAAGTTAACTTATCTTTCAACTTCTCGAAACTCCCCTCACAAACATCAGACCACAAAATCTTCACTTTCTTCTGAATTAACTTAGTTAATGGGGTATCAATAGAAGAGAGACTTTCCAATAACCTCCTATAATAACTGACTAAACCAAAGAAGCTCCAAATGTTAGTGGGAGTAGTTGGTCTAGGATACTTCTTAACCACCACAACTTTTTGCGGATCCACCATGATCCCTTCACTAGAAATAGCATGACCCAGATAGGTCACAATATTTAACTAGAACTCATATTTAGAGAACTTCGCATACAATCGCTGATCTTTTAGGGTTCGCAACACAAAGTAGAGGTGATTGATATGATATGCCTCACTCTTAGAATATACCAAAATATCATCAATAAACACAATTATGAAAAAATTCAAGAACTAACGAAATACCTTCATAATATCCATATATGATCTCAGGGCATTAGTCAAACCAAAGGCCATCACTAAAAACTCAAAATAGCCATATCGGGTTTAAAAGACGGTCTTAGGAAAACCCTCTTCCTAATCGTTAACTGATGGTAACCTAACTGAAGATTAATCTTGGAAAAGAAGTTAGCATCCTGAAGCTGATAAAATAGATCATCAATCCTAGGAAGCGGTTACTTATTCTTTAAAGTCACCTTATTCAACTAGGGGTAATATATACACATTTGAAAGAAGCAATCCTTCTTATGCACAGAGAGAATTGGAGAACCCCCACGGAGACACACTAGGGTGGATAAAACCCTTATCTAGAAGATCTTTCAACTGCTCCATAAGTTCTATCAACTCAGCAGGAGACATTCTATAGGGAGGGTTAGAAATAGGAAGAGTTCCCAGAAGAAGATCAATTCCAAATTCAATTTTCCTATAAGGAGGAATACTAAAAAGATAATCAAGGAAAACCTCGGGAAATTTCCAGACCACCAGGAGAGATTGCAATAAAGAACCTTCGGATCTAAAATCCTTAACATGCACTAGATGGTAGAGGCACCCTTTGGAAATCAATTTTTGAGCTCTATGATACAAAACGAACCTTCCATTAGGCACTAGGGAACTGCCATCCCATTCAAACACCGGCTTATTAGGGAAGTGGAAACTTACCTTTTGGGTCTGATTACTAAGAAACGCATAGCATGAATACAACCAATCCATCCCCAAAATCATATTAAGTATAACATGTCCAACTCGATCAAATCCACCAATGTCTCTCTACCACAAACCGACATCACACAACCCCTATAGACCTTTCTAGCCACAATGGAGTCACCAACCAAGATGGACATATAAAAAGTATTCAGAATATACTTCGGACCAAACCCAAAAGGAATAGCCTCAAAAGGTGTCACATAAGAGAGGATAGACCTAGGATCAAGTAGATAACATATATCATAAAAGAAAAGATTGAGCATACCAGTAAAAACATTGGGGTTGCCTCAAAATCCTGGCAGGTGGAAAAAGCATATAGATGGTTAAGACCAGTGCCTGAGATAGAAGCAAAAGCAACACCTTTTGGTGAAGGAGATGATAAATTAGCAATATGGATCTTATTTTCCCCAGAAGCAACCCTAGAAGGACAGACCCTCTATATATGACCAATTTTACCATATTTAAAACACTTGTTCATGTATTCTTCAAAAACACAATGATGCACCTGACTATAAAACCTACAAGAGGAATATGATTGTGCTGACTCAGCCCCATTAGCCTGAGGCTGGGAACCCTATACCCAGGGACCAATACTATTCTAAAAAAGATGATCACTCGACAACTTTAGATAATGAGCACTAACGGTAGAGTAGGAACCAGAATTGCCTCATTTATTCTTTAACCATTTTCCACCATCTCTACCACTTTGTTGCTGACCTTTATCCTAATCTGAATATCAAAACTTTTTATTCTACCTTTTACTTATCTCTACTTGCTTCTTCTTTTCCTCTTCCAATTATTATATATACACCATAAGTATAGAGATATCCATATCTTTGGTCAACAAGGAAACCTTGATTTCCAAGATCAACTCACGAGACATCCTAGAAGAAAACTTTCTCATCCTAGCCTTCATTCTAGACATTAATTCTGGAGAATAATGCGACAGCTGTTGAAACTTCATGGCATACTCTTTTATGGTCATTTTACCTTGCTTTAAAATCATGAATTCCTCAGCCTTCGCCACCCTCAACCCCTAAGGAAAGAAGAGATCAAGAAAATCATAAGAGAAGTCATCCCAGAAAGTAGACTCAACTTTATTACCCCTAGACTGATCCCATTTCTCATACTACTAATATGCCATATCCTTCAATTGATAAGTACAAAATTCCATACCATTCACATTAGTAGCACACATTACACATAAATCTTTTCAATCTCATCAGTGAAATTTTGAGGATCTTCCTCAACTCTGGAACTAGTAAAAGTCAGAGTACTTAACCATATAAAGTAGAAAACTCTAGTGACCTCAAAAGATGGAGCAACATAAGCAACACGCTCAGTCTAAGAGGCCACTTACTAAGTAATAAAATGGATCATCTCACAAAACTCACCATTAGACACACTAGATCGAGGTGTCCAAAGAGGTCAAAGGGGGACGATGGAACTCCATTAGGGAAATCAAAAGTAGCGACCCTAGACCGAGTCAAAACTCCTTAAGTAGGACGAGCTTCATCCATATTATCTTCAGATAGGACATATGAGTTTCCATGAGCATCAGATATTCTTGGAGGCATGATCTGAAAAGCAAACATACAGGAATTAGAGGAGATTTCAAGATTTTAGACTTTATAGCTTATAATAGAATAACAAGAAAGGGAAACATTCATAAATGACTCGTAGCCTCTCCTTTATAAGGGTGGCGCCTTGCACACACATAAAAAAAATACTCCATTGGACATAGAGTTGTGGACACCCAATGACACCAAACTTAGTCTCGGTTACCAACTTTGTCATAACCCAAACCAGGCCCTGGCCATGATGGGCATCTCAAGTCCAATAAGGACTATAGACCACCCCCTACACCTAAAAAAATAGAATACAATACCTCCAATATCGGATAAATTTCAAACATAAAATAAGATAGCATAAGATAAGATCAAAGAATTTAAGTCATGTTTATAATCTGATAATCGATAACCAACTAAAATGACCAACCAACATCACCTATATCCATAATAATCCACGAAGACTTCTATAAAAACAAGAATCAATAACGTATTGGGACATTCCCATAACCTGATAACTCTCAATTCTAATCTATGAGGAAACAGATAAAATGTCCAAGTCTTTCAAAAAATTAAAGCTCACTACTTCACCATCAATGCTCGATGAACTGAGTCAATCCACCTTACTTAACACAGAAAAAACAGAAGTATCTCTGGTGCTTGCATCGTATGGGGATATAACGTTCGAGGATGGTTAGTGGATTGCGCACTAGCATATAACTCAGGGATAGGGTATAAAACAAAGCCAAGTCAAATAAATTCAAAACCATGCAAACAACATTACATGCATACATTAATAATATGTAGGGGAAAGGATCAAGGCTTAGCATGCCTTTTAAAACTTTAGCCGGGATTGTATAGCTCAATCATCATAGTATGGGAAGACACCCACGGGCTTTATGGATCTAGCTTACCCCTAGATAGAAGGGCCTTAATATGTGGAGCTGCACAAACTAGAGGATGTACTATGCACCATGGGGGACTCGAACCTCCTGGCATATTAAGCTGACTTAAGAACCCAATCATATAATATGACACATGGGACTCAAACCTCCCAATTATATAATAATAATAAGGTTGAGTCAAACTACTCTGTCATTAAGACCCTCATATCGGTAAATGCATTTTTTAGAATTTGTCTCTCGAGAATTCCACTTTCAT
Organism: Capsicum baccatum var. pendulum; assembly: GCA_030864225.1. Classification (NCBI taxonomy): domain Eukaryota; kingdom Viridiplantae; phylum Streptophyta; class Magnoliopsida; order Solanales; family Solanaceae; genus Capsicum; species Capsicum baccatum. Next base: position 157,719,421 of record CM061552.1, on the reverse strand, counting down.
GAATCAGCTACAAAACCCTCATTAAAGCTCACTTAAATCATTTATGACACATTCCATTCATCGAATCATAATACACATTTATGCATACAATGTTGGTATCGTCATACAAGCTACACCTGCAAGGTAACATCAACATACCTAACTATTTATCATCACTTCGGGAATTCATAACCCTATTGGTTCAATTATACATTAGCTTGGAAAATTACACAACCCCATAAGGTTCAATTAAAAATAATTATACTTCATTGATTTTTCACATTATCCAATAGTTCAAGAGTAGTTCAATATGCCTACTTTTCAAATTCAAAACCAATTTCACAATATGGGGTTAAGGTCATTATCACTTCAATGGTCAATATTCACAAATTAAGGGAAATCGCAATCCCCTAGTTTATTCACCATACTCATGAACCCCACAAGTTCAAAACCTTAATTAAATCATGAACAATCATTTGTAAACCATAGGAAAGCATTGTTCAAACACAAACAATAAAAATCCTCAACCCATGTAACAAAACTAACATCAAAATCATATGAATAATACTTTAAAACACATGATTTTAGAAAAGTAATAATTAGGGATGATTAACATGCCTAAAATACCCAAGATTATAGAGAGAATCCAACCCTTTAAGCTCTATGTAACCCATTGTCACGACCTGAGCTGAGGCCAGGGCTATGACGAGCATCTCAAACTATAAAGCTTGAGCACCCTCCTCTATCTAGCAATCATACACACATTCATTTAATATGAAGGAAAAATTCGGTATGTAAAATATTACAAAATCATGGTTAACTTTTATTTCAATATGCTCAACACTGAAATGAGTTCATAAAGATCCACAATATCTAACACTAGTCTGCGAAATCTCTACTGACTGAAAATAACCTTCGTCTAAAGACTTGGACAAGATCCCCTAGTCGGACCATTAATAAAAATAAAATAACAATGGCTTATTTATTTAAGCCTTCCAGAATAAGAGAGGCTCACCAACTGTCAATCTCTGATCAGTCAATCTATGGCTTAGCGAGACCCCGAGGGGTCAGTACATATGTACTGGTATGTGAAACAACTCAAAATAGCATGTTTTTAATACAAAATAAATGAGAGCATTTCATAAAACAATGATCAAAATATGTAAGTAAAGCACATGGGCATACTTTAATGAACCCCAAAACAATTCCTTGAAACTATGACTCACTCTTTGTTATTCTTCTGAACTAGTCAGTTTACCATACTATTTCAAAATTCCACGGGTTATGTGGAACCCTCCCTTGGCTTGGCAGCCAAGACTCCAATCCAAGTATCCGCTAGGATTGGAGTGATGATACCCCCCATATGAGCACACCACAGGAAATCCACCCATGTGAGATGTCCTAAAAAATATCTTTTCATGTAGGATTATATATCATAAATCCCACATCGACAACTACAATTTCTAGCGATGAGCCCTTTCTCTTAAATGCCTTCTTTGGGTGACCTACTAGCTCTCTTAAGTGCAGCATTTAGTTCTTTAAAGAAACACATTCATACTTTTCAACATTCATACTTTTCAAACATTCAACACTATTTTGGTAAGGGCATGGAATCATGGGGTATCATTATACCCTGACTTGCAAGTCCATTAAAATACATCATATCAATCTTTAGACCTTTTCACGTGTCATCATGCTATTGACCCCCAAAAATTTTAAACATCCACCGAGGGAAAATCATGCAACAATTTTTCATATTGATCTTACATCAAAATATTCCCCTCTCAAGGATACAACCATAATGTTGTCATGTTATGTTTATATCTATCAAAACCCATAGAGTAGTAAATTTGGACACAATACATGATTTTTATTCAAAAACCTCCACTAAACATGTAACAAACCATATCATACCATAATCATTAATAACGGATTCACTCATAAACTTTCTTTGAGAAAAATCATACATTTAACTGATCCACAAGACTTGAAAATCAGAGATATCATAAAGGAGAGGGAGTTGGGTCATCCATGCTCTCAATAAACTTTACAAAACACACAAAAATCATACATATATAGTTATAGTTCAATTCCCATGGAAAGTGGTTCAAGAAAACATGTATTTTCATCAAAAAGATCCCATGATGCTTACTTTTCAAAACAATATCAAACACTTCATTACAAAACATAATGAGGGACTTTTAAATCTTGATAAGACATTAAACATTACGCCCATGGTTTTTTTAAAGTATTCCCACATATCTTAGATTATAAGATTTGAAAGATGGAACCCGAATCTTGATCTGTTGTCTTGAAATCTTGAACTTAAGGATTGATTCTTGATTTTCTTGTTCTTGGAGGAAAACCTAGATTGATCTTGTTTTGAGAGTGAAGAAAGTATTTTTTATGTTGAAAACTGATAGAAAAATGGATTATAATGCTTAGGATACAATTTATATTCGTGGGGTAGGTTTTAGGGTGAGGAAAAGACTGAAATACCCCTATAGAAACCAAAGAAATCGCAGATTTTTGTCAATTGATAACCATGGTTGATAACCTATCACTCAGGTGATAGGTCTTCAATTTTGGGCTAGATTTTACCACTTACTGCCCTAGGCTGACTACTTGGGCTGATAGGCCATCACATAGTTGATAGGTCGTCAGCCTCATCGTCATATTTTGGCAGACACTTCAAAGTAAAATGAGCATAACTTTCTACTCCTATATCGGATTAATGTGAAACCAGTTGCGTTGGAAAGAAGACTTGAAGACCTTTCATGTGATATATAGTAGGCCCTATAATTAGATATATACGAAAAGTTATCATCGATAGAAGTTGACCCATGGTTAGACGTTCATCAAAACTTAATCGGTAGAAGAGTTTTCAACTCGTCTTTGAGTTGGGGGATTTTTGTGACCTCAATTCATATTCAAAGGTATTCACACACTATAGGATTGATCATCACACATATATTAACAAAGAATCATTGGGTTCGGGTCTATACGCATAAAAAGGACGGCTGAAACTTTAGCCCGAAAGTGCTGGGCGTTACATTATCTCCACCTTAGGATCATTCATCCCCGAATGATGGGTAGGGACTTTTTGAAGATCTAAAAGTGTATAATAAAGAATGTAACATCATATCGAACTTTTTTCCTCAACAAAATTTGCTAAGGCAGCCAACAAGCTTCATGATAACCTTGAGGGAAACGTGTAAGAATAACACATGAGATAACGAAACTTGATGTCGCCATAATCTTGTCATGTGTTTTTGGGCACATGATCAAAACATTGTAAGACATGAATTTTCCTAAGAATCCTCGGCTTGATTAAGATTGGTGCAATACATGAGATTAGATTCTCACGGGACATAAGAATAGAAAACATTCTCTACCTTACCAAATACAATAAAAAGGCTTAAACTTAGAGACACTACTTGTCTACACCCTAAACAATAAATTACATGCCTCATCATTTCCAACTTACAATTATCCCAATACACATCTAACCACATGAGTTTGAGTCCCACTACATAGTACTCCTACGTTGAAGACTAACTCGGAGAAAAGAAGTGCTAGATTAAGCTTTGCGACTCCATATTCTACATCTACTTAAGAAGATTTACTTCACCTTATCACCACTGTCAAACACACTCATGTTTTAAATCAAGGAGTACTAACCCTACAACGCACTGGTTTGTATTTTCAACAATCACAACATTCAAGCCTAATCATTACTACACCCACTACATGGATCTCCACACTAAGATCAGCTAACTCAATCATTCTTACTAAGGTTTTATCCACATAACCCCTTCTTAACTACCTCACGTAACAAAAGTTCATCTCCTTCTTCCCCTTTCTCGTATAGCCTTAGCTCAAGAAATCATATCAAAATTTTAATTTTCAAAAACACCTACTCCCCTACGTAACACACTACTACGCTTCCATAACCACCATTATACTAATGTACGGAGGGTCATCAAGGGACCCGAGCTTAAGAATCATGAATGGAAGTAACACTTGTCAAACCACAACTTCTACTTATTACACTACTCAAGGAGCGACATGAAGTGAAGATACTATAGAATAGACATGAAGTTCTTTATATATCAAGTGTACGAATCATAAGTAAAGAGTCATTTGGCATAAACACAACACTACATAACTTCTTTGGACAAACCACAATGAGAAACATGGGTGCACATATCATGAGGTATATGGCATAAAGCCAAAATTTATGTAGTTAACAATTAAGACAAGGATTGCCACTTGACGCAATTGATCCTCATTTAAAGAACTAAAATTTTCCATGAGTTAGCATAAACTTTAGCACTTTGGCTAATCCCGACATAAAATGATTCAGTGACATACATTAACATAATTCTTCTTCAAACCATGCATGCTGTGAGACATAGATCTGGATCATGAGCAACATAATATAGTGCTTGGATATCTGGAATATTGGAGCACTGAGGAACATTATTGCTTCTTTTTTGGAGGTCAAAACATTACATTAGTTACATAGAGAACCCAAACCTTATGCATAGGTAAGACATGAATACATAAGAATTTGGTAAATGTCCATTCAAATAGAAGTAGGAAGAGGTCGCTTGAATAGAAATTGATTTATCATGATTCTTACTAGAAACTTGAAACCACAAGAAAATTCGGGAACTACTTTAATCCATCATCTCTCCCTTAGACCAAAGTCACACCCCTAGACTTGTAGACATAACCTCACATCAAAATCTGTAGCCACAACTCTTAATGCAAAGGAGACATCACTATAACTTAAACTCTAAACTCTCCCTGATAAACTATACTCTGAAGGCCTTGCTTTCTGACAAATGCTACTCTTAACTTTCGCTAACCTCTCTAGACATTACTCTACAACTCCCACTCTTATGAGCGTACCCATCCACACTCCTATCACAAAGGGGTATCAATATACACATGAACACAAACTCCCCTTAATAATTATATAAAGATACTAAATTCTTTCTAGAACCTCCCCCTTCTAGGGAGACTAAATAATAATTTCCTCCAACCCCCAAGGTCATTAACTTATGACTACCATCCTCATAGGCATAAAAACCCATGCTTCTAATCACTCAACACTCCATCTTCAATTCCTTAGAATGCTAGCTTTACACCTCTAATCACACAACTTATAACTTAACAAAGTTTGTGAAACTATACAAAAGACATATATTTTCTACCTATATTTTCTCAATTCTGCTATAACGAACACCAGGCAACAACTCCCTATACTTCTTTATACTACCAGATTCAAGAATTAAATCTAGGTACACTAAATAATTATACACATAAAATTTTTTCTAATAACTTGCTATCTAGGGTTCAACTTATTCCTTTATACTTAAGTTCTTAACTACTTAACGACTCAACTATAATTCGTCGTTCTAACACTAATCCCATGCATATAAATATATCATAATTGTCCACTCTTTTTTCCACCAGTTTCTAACCTAGACTATTGCACATCTCCCATTAAGCCTACAAGTTTGTTCCCTTAAAAAACACATCATTACTCTTAAGCTACTATTCTTATCACCACATTTCACTTCTAAGTTCAAGCCTATTGTCTAACAATGCCAATTATATGGAGCATGACATATACTATACTAACCAATCAAATAGAAATATCAACCAAAATCTCATATTTCATTTAACTATAGCCCATAAGTTCATCCTCTCCACGACATTATTTCTACCCCTCCAAATCTTCTACATACCTCCTCCCATGTAGTACTAATTTACAACTACTAGAGAAAAGACAATTAAGGGACTAAATTCACATAATAGGGATAATCTATCTAAATCTTATATTATAATCCATTACGATCTTATTTACTTATTCCACTCTCTCACATCTTATTTACTTACCCACGCTTACATCACCACTACCTTCAAAATTCCATGTATAATAATGGATTTCTACCCATAACTTATTGGCTAATCTACCCCTTTCCATACACAACCTATGAATGATTTCTACAACCACCATAACTATCCAATTTGAGATCATTCCCTGTTTTGAATAAATAATAATCATATCTTATCACTTACTTCACAGGCTACCATACAATCTACAAATATCGCTACCATATAAGTCTATCACTATAAAATGGAAAACCACCCCTTAATCAATGGTTATACAACTAAAACTATTTGTTTACATAAAAGTCACCCCTACTTTGACTTCTAACCTTGTGACTTCAGATCACTAACGTCTTGGCCCATCTCACTACCAATAGGTCATGACACTTTAAAATACACTACAAATCGGGTGGAAATATAGTTCTAACATTCTGCTACATATCATTACCCTTATACATAACATCTACAACAAGAATTTTATAAAAGGAGACTGAATACACTTCGTACCTCAGGCTGAAAAGCACAATTTCATCAAGATAAAAGATATACACTCGAATCAATACTACTTGAATCACTAATGAACTCCTCTCAAGTCCTTGTGCTATCTCATAACTTTTATGGATAACTCAATTAGAGAGAACAACAACGCTGTGGGAGCTAGACTCTTAGTCTTTTATCGCCTTGACAATGAGGCATGACCCATGAAATTAGAACAAGGAACTAATTTTGGATAAATTTATTATAGACGATGCTATAGCACAAACTAGAGTATGAAAGAATAAGAAACAACTTCTAAATGTCAAGTAGCCTCCTGATTATAAGTGTGGTGCACAACACACCTATAAGCAAGAATCTACTAGCCATAATTTCATAGACACGTTGGGATCATGAGCTGTGCTTTGATACCAAGTTTTTCATGACCCAAGATGAAGCCCTAGTCAAGATGGGCATTCCAAACCGTAAAGGCCCGAGCGCCCTCCTCTATCTGGCAATCATACATACATTCATATAATAGGAAAGATAAATGCAAAATGTAAAATAATACGAAATCATGGTCAACTTTTATTTTAAACTACTAAACACTGAAATAAGTTCATAAAGATCAATAAAATCTTACACTAGTCTATGAAATCTCTACTGACTGAAAATAACCTCCATCTGAAGACTGGGACAAGGCCCCCAGTCAGACCTTAAATTAAAATAAAATAACAATGACTTATATATTAGGCCTTCAAGAATAAGAGAGGCTCGCCAACTGCCAATCTCTGATCAATCAATCTACGGCTTAGCGGAACCTCGAGCTTGTGTCTCAGATCTTGAAATATAGGGGGTCAATATAGATGTACTGGCATGTGAAAAAACTTAAAATAGCATATTTTTAATACAAAAATAGATGAGAAAATTTCATAAAACAATGATCATAATATGTAAGTAAAGCACATGGGCATACTTTAATCAACCCCAAAACAATTTCTTGAAACCATGACTCGCTCTCTGTTATTCTTCTAAGCTAGGTTGTACACCCTACAAATTCAAAATTCCATGGGCTATGTGGAACCCATCCTTGACACGATGGTTAAGACTCTAATCTAAGTGGTCGCTAGGATTGGAATGGTGATACCACCCATGTGAGCACACCGCAGGAAATCCCCTCATGTGAGATGTTCTAAAAATGTCCTTTTATGTGGGATCATATATCATAATTCCTGCACCGGCAACTATGGTTTCTGACGGTGAGCCCTTGCAGTCAAGCACCTTCTTTGGGTAACCTACTAGCTCTCTTAAGACCAACTTTAGTTTCTTTAAAGAAAACACATTCATACTTTCCAAATATTCAACACTATCTTCGTAAGGGCATGGAATCATGGGGTATCATCATACCCTGACTTGCAAGTTAATCGAAACACATCATATCAATCTGTAGCCCTTTTCACGTGTCATCATACTAATGACACCCAACAATTTTAACATCTAGCGAGGGAAAATTATGCAGCAGGTTTTCATATTAAGCTTACAGCAAAACATTCCCTCTCAAAGATACAACCATAATATGGTCAGGTTATGTTTATATTTATCAAAACCCATAGAGTTGTAAATTTTGACACAATACAAGCTTTTTTTCAAAAACCCACTCTCAACATGTAACAAACCATATCATACCATAATCATTAATAAAGGATTCACTCACAAACTTTCTTTGAGAAAAATCATACATTTAACTGATCCAAAAGACTTGAAAATCAGAGACATCATAAAGAAGAGGGAGTTAGGTCATTCATACTCTCAATAAACTTTTCAAAACACACAAAAATCATACATATATAGTTATAGTTCAATTCCTATGGAAAGTTGTTCAAGAAAAAATGTATTTTCATAAAAAAAATCCCATGTATAAGATTTGGAAGATGGAACCCGAATCTTGATCCGTTTTCTTGAAATCTTGAACTTAAGGATTAATTCGAGATTTTCTTGTTCTTGGAGGAAACCCTAGTTTGATCTTATTTTGAGAGTGAAGAGAGTATTTTTTTTATGTTGAAAATTGCTAGAAAAATGGATTATAACTCTTAGAATACAATTTATATTCATGGGGTAGGTTTTAGGGTGAGGAAAATACCCAAATACCCCTAAACAAACCAAAGAAATTGCAAATTTTCATCAGTTGACGACCATGTTGATAACCCATTACTCAGGTGATAGGTCAGCACCTAGGTCTTTAATTTTGGGATGGATTTTACCACTTCCCTAGGCTGATGACTAGGGTGATACGCCATCATGTAATTGATAGTCGTCTGCCTTATCATCACATTTTGGAAGACAGACACTTCAACGTAAAATAAGCATAACTTTCTACTTTGATATAAGATTAAGGTTAACCTAGTTGCATTGGAAATAATACCCAAAGAACTTTCATTTGATATAAAGTAGGCCCCCTAATTCATTATATACAAAAATTTATGGTCAATGGAAGCTGACCCAAGTTTAGATGTTCATCAAAACTTAATCGATAGAGAAATTTTCAACTCATTTTTGAGTTGGGAGATTTTTGTGCCCTCAATTCATATTCAAAGGTATTCACACACTATATTATTGATCATCACACATATATTAACAAAGAATCATTGGGTTCGGGTCTATACGCATTAAAAGGATGGTTCAAACCTTAGCCCGAAAGTGCAGGGTATTACACCCATTTCTTGGAAACCCTAAGTATGGATGCCTGAGAGACTTAAGAGGAAAGAAATAATGTTTGGTGTGTGTTATTGATGTAAATAGCACCTGAAATATGTTTATAGGTCATGGGTTATTATTGAAATAATAAGGAAATATCTAAAATACCCTCATTTAAAAGCAAGAAATAAATCTTCAGCCGTTATAGGTCTTATAACGAATTGTCACAACTCATTATGAATCGTATCCATGAGTCATTGTTAAGAAAGTGCTAACAGGTGCACATACGCACTATGGACCCTAGTACTCATATAAAATAACCCAAAATTATACTCTACGACTTGTAGGGTCTAGTCATAATCAACACAAAAACTATTTAGCCATACACCGGACATCCTACAATTTGGACATAAAGACTCGTCATTGGTATTTACAACTAGTGACCTCAAGTCATAATTAAGAGACAAAATCAAGCACTATTTCCTAGACACCTTATGACTAGGGTCATATGACCCGTCAAGACACCCTATGACTCGTAGGTTGAGTCATAGTCAGGACAATGAGGATAAAATATTATAAAGCTTTCAAGGATCAAGAATTAGGGGTATTTTAGAAAAACCCCTTGGTTGTTCAAGTAGATTTCCTCCTCATCGGAATCAGATTCTACCATCCTACTATGAGATACAACTGCTTTGACCTTTTCCACCTTGTGAGCAAATGTTTAGTGAGAAAATCCATCTATGTCTTCATATGAACCTTATCCTGGTCACATTCCTCTTTTCTTTGGTGTTTCCCAACCAACATCCCACCTGAATAAGTATTGCTTGGTTTCTCAAAAGCATTGGTATGACAAGCTTTACATGTCTTCATTAGCATATCCAAAATATTAGTAGCCTTAGCAAAGGTGTAGTAAAAAAAGTTTCTCTAGCTGCATTGTTTACTATTGGCTTTGTGTTTGAGTTCAAACCCTAATAGAATATCTCCATTGATTGTTTATCCATCAATTTATGATTTTAGAATTGAATTAACTTCTTCTTAAATCTCAGCTATGTTTCATGAAGGGATTTATTAGGCAGTTGCCTAAAGTTTCTGATTTCATCCCTCAACTATAACATTCTATAAGGTTGAAAGACCTTTGCTATGAAAGCTCCTTTCAACTGCCTCTAGTTTGTTATAGAATAGGGTATCAATTCAATCAGCCATAAAGTTTCCCCCATAGATAGATACAATAGAAACAACCTCAAACAAATTGAATTTTGTCCTATTACAAGATAGTCAAACAACTTGTAGATGTTGATAAAATTTACCAAATACATATTAGGATCTTTGTCATGTAATCCACCAAAAAACCCTTCTGTGTGGAGCAATTAAATAATTGCACTAGTAATGTTGAACTTTAGCTTTGGAGCCAATGGGGTGGCATGGTTGCTCCAACAGCACCAGCTTTATCTAGTCAGCATTATCATCATCAAAGGAAAATTACACCACAGGTTGTTGGCGTCCTCTACCTTATACTTGCTGATTTTGATTAGATGGTGCAACATTATAAGAACATCTCCTGTTTATCAGGTAAACCAACTCATCATATCCTAGATCCTCATCATCCTCATTCAGAACATATTCAAGTACATAAATATTCTATTGGTTAACTTGTGCAGCGGCTAGTACAACTAATCTTTTAGACATTTGTTGAGTTTCCATATTCCTTCTTAAAGTTCTGTAAGTTAGAGATCAAATAGTACTAGAGGATCGCCTGAACGATGAGTTCATGGCATACATATTCTATAGACTTCGAAAACAAAAATAACAAACAAAAGTCAAATCAGGAAACTTGACTAAGAGTTAGTTAATGCATAATAATTTAACTAACAATTGTATTCCCCAAAAATAGTGCCAAAATTTGATACGCCCAAACTATAAACTCTCATAAGCGTATAAGTGGTCGTTGTAAAATATATAACCCAACAAAGGTATGGGTCGTATCCCACAGGGAGCATGGTGCTAATTAAATTGTATGTGAATTAAAATACTTTTAATCATGAGTTTCCTTTAATTAAGGGGTTTTGAATTAAATTTAAACTTAGTGGATTCAACTTAGGTTAATTAATGTGTTCTTTGCAACATGTTAACAAATGAGAATAGGAAACTAGGGATATATTCACAAAGGTATTTCAATCCTTTAGGGTTATGTTCTCTAAGAACATATATCAACAATAACAATTATAGAGATGTTTATACAAATTTCAAATCCATGTGTTTTTCAACCTTCAAAGATGGATTTACTTTGATTCCTTCAAACTTAAAGTGAACAAGAGTTATTTCAACCAATTCTCCAAGAGATTAATCTGATTAAGGCATCAATCTTGAGATTAAAGGGTAAAACTCTAATGTGTTGTAACTATTCTCTTTTAACAACATTAACTTCTTTGTTCAAGCAAGTTATGTTTTTGGGCAAAGTTCTTAACCAAGAGAAAACATAAAAATAAAGGGAAAGTGATATAACTACAATGTTAATAGAAATTCAGCATTCCCACAACCCTAGAATTTATTCACACCAAAGCTCTCATAACCCTAGTTATGGGAATTATAGGGACATATTATTAGGATTTAAATATAAATATTAATTTAATAAAATTACAAAATTAACTTACAATCCCAAGAAATTAGAATTCCCAATGAAAATTCCAAAGTAAAACAAGATGTTGTTAATCTTTGAACTCGTTTACCTATTCTAACCCCAAACTGGGTATTTATACTCTCCCAAAAAAGTTTGGATTTAAAAGTTAAATCTAAACTTAGGCTACCTCATCAACACCAATAGAGCGACTGGTGGTTTGCCACGACGGAAACGGTTCATCGGTTGAATGGTTATTGATATTTCAGTGTTTGACTACCTTATGGCTAGTGACAATGGCTAAGGCAATGGTCCATTGTAATTATAATGGCATGTGCTTCTTTCTAGGGATGTTTAAAATCGAACCATAACTAATAAACCAACTGCAAAATTTAATTATTGGCTTATTGGTATTGGGTTATTGAATTAACAGTTGGGAAATATATTAAAATTTAATAGGTAATGGTTTATCAATGTGGGGGTGCATAACTCAATTTTCTTATTGAGTAAACTATAACCCATTAAGAACTATTATATTTAATTTTTAATATTAGCTATATACTTTAAAATACCTATTTTTAACCCAAAAGCTCCATTTAATGTTCGACCGCTCCTTAAAATTGATCAAACTAAAGCGTCGCTCCTTAAATATCAAATAAAAACAAGTTTTTTTACTCTCTTTTTTAGACGTTTGATTATGACAAGAGAGTTATATGTTTTATTATCTAGTTCACAAGCATCATAGTTGTATGACTTGATATGATTTATGAGTTGAATTTCTTACTAATCTACTAGCTCGTTAGTCGGGAGTTTGGACCATACTTGACTAGTTTTCATTTCTAATATATAAATATTTATATTTGAAGTATATTTTGATCAATATTTGTCAAATAAATGTTTATGTGTATGCACCCTTAAATTTAAGCTTTTATGTATTTTTCATTGTGATTTAAATTACAAAATTGTAAGATTAAGTAGAGTAGGAAATATGGTTTAATGGTAGATAAATATATTGGTGAGTAAAATTGTGAAAGTGAAAGAAGAGAAAATAAAATGGTTGAGCCAATATAACATCGGTTAACCATCCGATAATTACTAATTTGAACTGAACCAACCAATTTTGTATTGGTTGCCTAGTGGATTAGTATATTTAAAAGCTGATATTTTAATAATCCAAACAATTAAGAATATTTATCCATCTGATCCATCTAATAAGCAACCCTACTTCTTTCATCTCCTACCTCAATAATTATAATGACCCTTTAGGCAATATTCAATATTTCTTCTTATATTCATTATTTGACCTTTTTCATAGCTTACCCAAGTCATTTATGAATTGCTGGAATTGAAAGTTTGGTTATCGGGCATCTTTTTTTGGGTTTTAGAGCCAGTTTCTATTGTGAAGTCTTTGTTAGTTTCAAATGGCCATCGTGAAAAAACATCTACCAAACAACCTCAAATGCAAATTCTGACTATTCCAGCAGCTCTGAAATATCGATTTAGGTTATAAGGACTCTTGGTTTGGGTCTCAAGGCACCTGGGATCATTTTAACTTAATGGTCAGAAAGATAAGAAATTGGAAATTAGGTGTGGGCTTATTTTGACTAAGCCATTGACTTTGGAATGTCAAATTTGGTATGGTTACATAGTTTGTTTGCATATACAGTATTTTAGATGAATCCCGAGGGCTTGGTAAAGACTTGGAAAATTTTTCAAGTCTTAATTGTGTCAGATATTTTGGAGCATTGTGATCCCAATGGATTTGGTGGCAATCGCGACTCCTTAAGAAGGGAAGCAAGTCCCATGATTTTGACACTTTTAGTCACAAATTCATTTCCTTGAACATTCCACTAGATGCGATTGTGATAAAGGGATGTCATGATAGCATATTCTAACCCTATCTCCATGTATGGCGATCATAAAAATCGGGTCGCAATCACGAGACTTGAGAACCTGATATGGGTATAAATGGACCCTCTTCGCATAATTTTTCCCGTTCTTTATCCATTTTGTTGATACCTAAAACCCTAAATGTGAGATATCTTAAAATTGGAGCTTGTGGGTGATTTGGGAGCATGACTAATACATTTTTATGCGATTATCTTCAAATTTGTTGTCAGATTTTACCCATTTCATAATAGAAATCCACTTCTTGTTCAAAAATACCAAAACCTTGGGGGCTTGATTTTATCCCCAAATTAGCTTGATTTCATCCATTTTAGAGGCAAATGTCTCCTTGAGCATGGGGGAACATTGGGTTGGTTTCTGAAATGTTATTTTTCGTAAATGGGATCCACATGGGATTTTGGATGATTTTGGGACCCAAAACACAATAGCGTAATATGGGTATCATTATTTTTGTATTGATGTGTATAATATGGTTTGATAGCTTAGCATATTTGATAACACTCACGTCACTCTCATATTTGTGGGTGAGGCTGTCATTATCAATAGCCCAACTTGAGTTGGGGTCAAATCCACATGGAGTGAATTATAAATTTCAAGTCCTATGGGTGTTCAAATTACTAAAAGGTTACCTAGATGCTATAAATATGACATGTAAAATAAAATGGGGGAATTAGTTTAAGATTGGTTTTTAATGATATTTTTACTAACAATACTGAATATGACACTTTTGATTTAAAATCGAGATTTGAGGAGATATTGGGATTATGTCTACCTAAAGGTAAAAGCATGTGGGTTGATGATAGTTCAACATAAAAATTAGTTGTTAACTAAAGTATAAGCTATGTCGAAGGTCCTTATGATCAATCATTCAATAAAACCTCAACGATTTCACCCATTGGCTCTTTCGAGCACCTTACAAGTGTACTATTCATAATCACCAAAAACCTTAATCAAGCATCACTATTTCTTGGATGATGATCTTGAAATTATTTACACACGAATTACACTTATTTCTAAGATTTCATAATGTAGTAAACCATAGGCTTAATTGTCCACCATTGTATTGTCTCCCCATAACCCTCTTGCAATGATGCTATGGGTTACCATATGTTCAACTTCATCCCTAGTTCAAAGATGATAAAGGGTTTTTAGAGTTTGGGGTTTTCACCTATCAAACCATTTGGAGATTTGGGGTTTTCATCCACAAAATCCAACTCATAAACTCAAAAAATGGTGGAATCTATACTCAACAACTAACAATCATGCAAACACAACAACGCCCAGATACAATTATACTTTAGGTTAATATAATCCCAAGACTAATTTACTTAGCTACTCATGAAGAAAGTAAAGAAAGATATACCATCTGGATTATCCAAATCTTTCATTCTTCACAAAATACTAAGAAATCAAGCCTCCATAATTAGTTACACATTTGACCAATTAGGGTTTTTTGCTTCCAATTAGAAATTTTCTATAAGGTAATCAATACCTAAATAAGAAAGGGTTTTTTCCTATATGGGGTTTAGGATTCTTCTATGCAATTTTATAAAAATACCCTTGGTTATATTCCCGCTGAACGACAATCGTACAGGTTCAACTGTGACTGCTGCTACATGACTGTAGTTGTGCTCCATGATCACATTATGCTGAACATCTTGACTGACCACGACCGCGGCCCGAGGACCGAGGTCGTGGTAACTTAGGCTGAACTGCTTCAGGTCTTCAGCTACAGTCCTTTTGCTTCCATTTGATCCCTTTTTAGCTCTAATCCACATCTTTTTACCTTCTCAACTATATACCTACATAATATGGATATTAGTGAATTTAAATCATGACGATGCCTCATTTTCTTATACAAAACATGGTAATGTGCATACATGTTTGGTGCAAATGAGTTGTAAAATCACCACTCATCAACAAGTCCCAACATAAAACCTTGCTTGTCCCCAAGAAACACCATCCTTTTCCCTAAGAAAACTTCACATGTATGCCCACACTCTATTACCCATTAATCATGATGACTCCAACTTGATTATTACCACAAAAAGTTCTTCATACATGGGCAAAATAATTTTTAACAATGCCCCTCAACATAAAATGAGATGAGGATGCAATAGAATTTGAGGGGAAACCATGTGACAATTACTACTCACTCGTAACTCAACCATAATATTCTTCCTTTTATCTTATTGTGTCAAAGATGACAAAATCACCTACCTCAACTTTATCATATGCCTCCTCACAATAAAGAAAATTTCTCACAACAATTACCAATACTACAATAAGGAGTTTAAGTGAAAACACTCTCTCTCTCAAGAAATTTTCAATGTTAACAAGTACCATGCCATAGACTTTCCCCTATTTTCAATTGCCACTATAATGACCACACTTGATTGGGAATCTTAAATGATTTTTTAAGCTTGTAATGTAGGTTTAGGGTAGGGTAGGATATCAACTTAGGACAACATGGCTACACCGTCCTTGAACTTCTACATCACACTCTTTTTACTCTTTGCTATATGGCCATTTTTCTTTCCTCACTATTTTGCCTACTATGCCTTTTCTTGTTTTCCCCACTTTTTTTTTTGCC
Organism: Capsicum baccatum var. pendulum; assembly: GCA_030864225.1. Lineage (NCBI taxonomy): Eukaryota > Viridiplantae > Streptophyta > Magnoliopsida > Solanales > Solanaceae > Capsicum > Capsicum baccatum. The sequence continues at coordinate 157,703,255 of CM061552.1, read as the reverse complement.
TCTCTATTTTTTTGTGCATAAATCATACCTTACTTTTATTTATTGGATCTTTTATTTCTTCTAATAATTTTGCTTTATACCCTTTAGCTTGTAGCCACTTTCTTATGACTTTATGGCCCAACTATACCCTTTTAAATTTCCACCACCCCTAACTTAGGCTTTTAGCCTTAAATTGTATTCATAAGTTCAAGGAGGCTAGGGTTTAAAATAGGAAAAATAGAAGGGTCAAGGCTTGTAATGTGTTTGCCAAAGAAAAGTCCAAAGGCTCAAAGAGGGTGACTAGGGGTAACTCCTATGTATTGGTAGGAATTTTAGTCTAAAATGGGCTTCCAATGTCACAAGATAGACATTTTACCAACCAAGCATAATCAAAATTTATTCTTGAAAGACTAATGTGGCAAGTTCTAGATAGTACCAGTACACATGAGATATAGACAAGTAAGATCATAAATATGCAATGTGAAACTTGTCAAGGGGGTTCAATTGTTCCTCTCGCTCGAGATAAAAATAGAGTACCAAATATTTTTTGAATACACTTTTCGGAGTCATAAAAAGAGGGAAAGTTTAGTTGCAAGGTTGCTCACGTCCATGCCCTCAAATTTTGCAAAAAAATTTAGACGGAGGGGTTGTTTGTTTTGCATTCGCACCATGCATAATTTGCTAATAATGGCAACAACCCAAGTTATTATCTCACATTATATCTCTAATACGGGTGGACCACCCACATGGCTACTCATACTTCACCAATGGGTATGAATGCGATCCCAATTCATTAATGCCATAAGTACTAAGACTTTCCTTGCATTTATGACCCTAATGCCATGGGTACTCAGACTTCCCTTGCATCCATGGATAATATTCCTACCACGATACTTTCCCCTTAATAATGTGGTCACTCAATATATCATTGGGAAAAGCTGATCGATTAAAAATAAACTAAAGTAACAAACTAAGAACAAAGTAACTAAGCTATACAAATGTGGGCACCATTAGAGTGACAAAATATTATAGTCCAAATAAAATTAAGAATTATCCAAAAGAGGAGAAAAGTATGCAGAAATATCAATAATATAGGCCCAAATCAAATAAATAAAAAGACACCCTAAAAGATAAGGTAGCAGTGTCCCCACAGTATAAATAATCAAGGGTAAAAGAGATAAGGGTGCTCCTTTAAACTGCATCAAGGGCTGCTATCACTCTTGGACTCTACATCATTACCATTCTCCTCAAGATCGGACCCCTCGATTGGGGCCTCATCATCACTCTCTACCTAAGAGGAAGGAAGTCTATCTCAGGGTTTTAGGACCTTCTATAGGCCCTTCACCCCCTTCTACATCTTGATAAAAAACTTATCCCTTTTCTTCTCCCTTTTAAACATTTTTTAATGTGTGATTTGAAGGTCACAACGTGACTTTTCAAGAGAGGAATAGGATGTCTCAAGCTTATCAATGGTAACTTTATTCTTCATATGGGCCTCTCTGTATTTCTCATAATGGGCACATGACATATATGATTGATGGGTGGTGGAAGGCTCACTTGGTCTTTGAGGAAAACTAGACACAACCTCCCTGATGGCTGCAATATCAACTCCAATCTTCTCAAGAGGTCCAATAGTGGTTGGCCTATGAGACTCAGAATTAATATATGCAGACTTTTCCAAGTTGATCTTTCTCTTCTTTTCTTTGCCAGGTGAGCCCTCTTGTCAAATCCTCAAGGGGTAGATGGGAGTGCACCCATGTGTGACTAGTATACCTTTCAACCCCCACTCTCCTCCAATGCTCAGTAATCAAAGAGGGGAAGAATATATGTATACCCCTTGGTTGTTGAAGTGATTTATTTCATTGACCACAAGATGAGTAATATCCAAAGGGATGTCATCTAGAATGTAAGAAACCACTCGAGCATGCAAATCTAGGACTGCTGTCATGTGGGTGAAAAGAGATACTAGGATACAAATAATGTGTCTTCAAAAGTGAAGTCGTTCATGGAGATGTTACTTTTAGTCTTTTCCCAAGAGACATCCGTTCTAGAGCATAGCTGTTGCACCAACTAACTCCCCGGTTTACACCCCTTTTCTTTGAATTCACCCATGTCTGCATGTTGGATCCCATAAAAATCATTGGTTATCTTAGTACCAACTTTCACCGGTTTGCCCCGAATCTTAGTAGGCACATTGAATGGGTCCGATAAGAATACTTCGCTAATATTGGCATAAAATTTATGGACCCATTGTTCATTTGCAATGTAGGGATCTGAGACAAAGCACTACCACCCTGTGGCTTCAAGTTTGTTATGAAATGCCGATAGTTTTTCTGGTATTTTATCTAAGCAAATACATCATTCCAGGAGCATCTTTGTCCTCAGATGATCACTGTACTACTGAATGTGGCACCCGGGTGCCATGAATAGGATATGATCATACTTGTCCATGAGGTTGTCCTAAAAGTACTAGGCACACATTACATCGATAAATGAAATTTTATCATGCAAACTGTACCACATTGTTCACTAAAGATTATTGCAATGGGTGCTTGGTGGTGTTAGGCTAAAAATTGGAAGTGCAGGATTTTTAGCATGTCAGGAAACTGGCCCCGGTTACCATAATCGTGGGCCATGACCACGTTCACATTGCCGCAATTGTGGCTACCTGACCATGGTCACAATACCTGGGACTAGTTTCATACCAACTCCTTGTGTTCAAATTTCTTCCAAATTTTTAGGCCACTAGACTGTTCTACAATATTGATTCACCTGAATACCAATTAAACAATGCTAACAATTGTCTAAATGTTCCCTTAAAAATGCTAATATCATTATTGAAAGTTCATTTGGGCAATGTGTCAAACACTTGGTGTACATACCTTATTTGACCATATTTTTCAGACATTATTGGGCATTTAAGATTTTCCCAGATGTGTGAACACCTTACTCAAGCAGCCAACACCACACCAATATCAAGTGTGACAAAATGGAAAACATAATAATAGAGACTTTAGGAACTCTCTTAATAATGCATTCTAGGTCCTATTTTAAAAAATAAGATCATAGATTCATGATACCTACTAGATTTGTGATGCAAGAGAGATGCAAGGATATTGTCGGAGAGCTTACAAACTTGGCTAGAATTTAGCCTAATTAGAGAGTAAAAGTCAAAAAAAAGTCTGAGGGAAATGGGGGGAATTAGTGATTAAGCGACTGAAATGAACGCGACCACGGTCAGGTGGTCGTGATCACGGACATGTAGGTGACTGCAATCGCTCCTAGGGACCATGTTTTCCCCAGTTCAGCTCTTTGCTTAATTTTGACAAATTTTCCCCCAGTATAGTTTTCAATGAAAAATTACATACTTCCCCCTTTCCAAGCTCATCCAATGCACTCCATCGTGACACATATGCATGAGTTATTTATATGCGAAAGCATACATATATCTTATAAAAAACATGAAAAAAGGATACGAGCCATTTTGTGTCATTTGTGGGTTGCCTCCTACCTAGCGCCTTAGTTAACATCGTAGAATGACGTCTTCCTTCATCCATATTCAAGGAGGGTCCTTAAGCCCCTCCTCTTTCACCCTCTCACTCTCTACAACCACCACGAAAACAACTTGGAGCTCTGTGGTTTGCTTCTTTGTCTTGCATATTTTGAAAGAGACCTCGTCTTCTTGTACCCTAAACTTCATTTCCCCTATATCCAAATCCATAATGTCTCTTTCGGTAGCCAAGAAATGGCGGCCAAGGATGATAGGTACCTCTTCATCCATTTAATAATCCAATACCAGAAAATCCTCTGAAAGTTTATACTTGTCCACTTTAAAAAGGACATCAAATAAAATTCCCACTGGCTTTTTGATAGACCAGTCTGCCATTAAGAGTCGTATAAAGATTGGTATAGGGGCATCCAATCCAAGCTTCTTATAGATGACAAAAGGCATTAAGTTTATGCTCACACCAAGGTCACATAGAGCTTTTGCAAACTCATGTGTCCCGATTATGCAACGAATGGTGAATACTCCAGCGTCATCTTTCTTTTCCACAACCTTACTATCCATGATAGCACTACACCCATGAGTGATCTTAATGGTGTCACCTTCAACAAACTTATTTTTCGACATCAAATTTTTCATTAGCTTAGCGTATCCCGGGATCTCTAGGATTGCATCGAGCAACGGGATATTTATCGATAGATTGCGAAGTTTTACTAAGAACTTCGTCAATTTGTCACCTTCCTCATTTTTATGCAAGCATTGAGGGAATAGGGGAAGAACGTAGATTGTGGGCCTTGCTCCATTTTATGACTTTTTAGCCTCAACCACTTCTTTATCACTTTCATCGGTCTCTTACTCATCATTTTTTTCTCAACTTTGAGGCAACACCTCATTTGCTTTATCTTTGGTAATTTTCTCACTGAAGTCTCCATTAGAGGGCTCATAAAGTGACTTTCCACTCTTTGTGACAATTGCTAGAGCTTAAGTATTATTATTTGGATTAGCAATCATGTCACTAGGGAGTCTACCTCTAGGCCTAGAATTTAATTACATGGAGATTGGCCTAATTTGGTTTTCCAATTGGTTGATAGAGGTGGAGTGAGACACCACAGTTTGATATAGTTAAGAAAAGTCACCTTTCAACTCACAGACCATTTTGTCCGTACCTTCCACTCTATTCAATATTTCTTTAACACATTCTCAATCTTGAATTTCACGAGGTCGGTGGTACTTGACTCCTTGGTCTTAGCTTGATAATGAGGGGGAACATAACGGTCATAATCACACTCCCTCTCCCTTAAATATCTATCCTGTTTGTGGTCCATCCAACCTTTATTATCACTTTGCCTTTGATAGGCGGGGTTGGAACCCCCTGAGTAGTTAGCAAAATACCAGATTTCCTAATCCAACTTCTTTTCATCTTTATCATATTCATAATATTTTGATGCTACAACATTTACCACTTTCCCAGGTGCTCTCATAACATGCTTTGTTAAGAGCACAATTTGGGTCATCATTTTTACTATTTTTTTCTCTTTTTCTTTATACCTTTTTCTTTGTTCATTCTCAACCATGGAAGTAGTGGAAAGAATCTTGGGAACTTCGGTATCCCGGGTATGTCAATCCCAGTTTTGCTTTGACACTTCTCCTATCAATAGAAAGGCCGCATGGTGGTGCATCTTTACTATAGAGCCACTCACTGCATTATCCACCACTATTTTGTTTAATGGATCGAAGGTATGGTAGAAGATCTCAAGAAGCATCTTCTTTGGGACTTTATGATTTGGGCATTAGGCCCATTTTTCATTAAAATATTCCCATGCTTCAAACAACATCTCTCCATTCATTTGCCAAAAATTCACAATCTCATCCCGCATTTAAAGCATTTTAGATTGTGGAAAGAATCTATCAAGAAACACTATAGTAAGATCATCCCAATATGTAATTAAGCCGTGTGGAAGTGAGTGAAGCCATAAAACCGCCTCATCCATTAGTGAGAATAGGAAGAGGTGAAGCTAAATGGATTCTAAAGTAATGTATGTTATATTGAATGGCACACACACTTCCATGAAATCCTTCAAATGGACATTTAGGTCCTTAAAGGCTTGGCCCCTGTACAATCCTTTTATTTGCAACATGTGAATCACAATACTAGTCACATAGAAGAATCTATTCCTATTAGTTGGTGGGATACAGATTGCATTTGTTTGGCTCACTTCATTTAGTTGGCCCTCATCATTTGGGGGACCATCAAAGGGGCCCATGTTGCTGGCATTATCACTCATTGTTTCGTTAACACTTCAATCACCTAAAAAAATAATTCAAAAATAATAAATAAAGTAAATTATACCAACCCAGGTATTCCCAAGTAAGAAACACACTGCACAAGTGAAATCTATATTTCACTCCCCGGCAACGACGCCATTTTGATAATTCTTAACTCACTCTCATGTTTAAGGATAATGTAGTCATTGCCAATTACTCAACTTGAGTTGGGGTCGAATCCACGCGGAGTGAATTATAAATTTCATTTCCTATGGGTGTTCAAATTACTAAAAGGTTACCTAGATGCTATAAATATCACATGTAAAATAAAATGGGGGAATTAGTTTAAGATTGGTTTTTAATGATATTTTTACTAACAATACCGAATATGACACTTTTGATTTAAAATCAAGATTTGAGGAGATCTTGGGATTATGTCTACCTAAAGGTAAAAGTATGTGGGTTGATGATGGTTCAACATGAAACTTAGTTGTTAACTAAAGGATAGGCTAGGTCGAAGGTCATTATGGTCAATCATTCAATAAAACTACAATGATTTCACCCATTGGCTCTTTCGAGCACCTTACAAGTGTACTATTCATAATCACAAAAAACCTTAATCAAGCATCACTATTTCTTGGATAATGATCGTGAAATTATTTACACACCAATTATGCTTATATCTAAGATTTCATAAGGTAGTAAACCATCGGCTTAATTGTCCACTATTGTGTTGTCTCTCCATAACCCTCTTTTAATGATGTTATGGGTTACCATATGTTCACCTTCATCCCTATTTCAAAGATGATAAAGGTTTTCTAGAGTTTTGGTTTTTCACCTACCATTTGGAGATTTGGGGTTTTCACCCATAAAATCCAACTCATAAACTCAAGAAATGGTGGAATCTATACTCAAACTAACAATCATGCAAACACAACAACACCCATATACAATTACACTTTAGTTAAATATAATCCCAAGACTAATTTACTTAGCTACTCATAAAGAAAGTAAAGAAAGATATACCATCTGAATTATCGAAAGCATTCCTTCTTCACAACATACTAAGAAATCAAGCCTCCATAATTAGTTACACAGTTGCCCAATTAGGGTTTTTTGCTTTCAATTCGAAATTTTCCATGAGGTAATAAATACCCAAATAAGAAAGGGTTTTTGCCTAAATGGGGTTTGGGATTCATCTATGCAATTTTACAAAACTACCCTTGGTTATATTCCCGCTGAATGACAATCATACGGTTTAACTGCGACTGCTGCTAGATGATCGCAGTTGTGTTCCATGGTCGCATTATGCTGACTATATTTACTGACTACGACCACATACTGAGGACTGTGGTTGCGGTAACTGAGGATGAACTATTGCAGATCTCCAACTACACTCTTTTTGCTTCAATTTGATCCCTTTTTAGCTCTAATCCACATCTTTCACCTTCTCAACTATATACCTACAAATATGGATACTAGTGCATTTAAATCATGATGATGCCTTATTTTCTTATACAAAATATAGTAGTGTGCATGCATGTCTAGAGAAAATGAGTTATAAAATCATCACTCATCAATCTTGTGAAAGCTTCTCCAAAGGGAAGATCAGTGATTTTTGAGATATTTGAGCTTTCTTCGACATTGAGGTAGGCTAGGTTTTACCCCTTGTTATATTGAACTTTTTCATAGTTTTTTTATGATATTATGATAGATTCAGGATGGGTTTAGGTGTTGGTATGATGATTTAATTTATTTGGGTTTTAGGACCATTTAAGCTAATTCAAAATCATACTTTAGATATAATCGACTTAGTTTCTCATCTTTTTTTGTAAATTTCCAATCGTAGGGATAATTGAGGCTTGTTACAATCTAAAAGTTGATTTTGATACCTTAAGCCTAGTTTGGGTAGAGTTTGCCTAGAATGTAACTTTGGGGATTAGAAGTCGGCCCTTGTCTTACCTTAGTCCAAGATGCATGTTTTATTATGTAGACCTTTATACATATGGTACTCTTGGAAATACTCATTGAGGGAATATTGAGAAACCTTGACACTTGATGGATATGTGGGTTGATACGAGGATTGATGCCTTTTAATTATGCTATTCTGTTGTTGTTAATGATACTATTGATTATATTGATATATTTATAACTGTTGGTTTGAGTTCGGAAGATACATATGATATTGATGATATTTACCTAGTTTGGGTCTGGCTATTAATTATATTTACCAGTTCAAGTTGGCCTATTGATTATATATATACCGATTTGAGTCTGGATATGCATATTATACCATGACGATATACTTTTTATGATATGTTGACATTAGGGTGTGAGATTTATAATCAAGCTAAGTCTAAAAATAGGAAATAGTTATAATGTGGTATGATATAGATGGATTCTAGTGAAATAATGATTAGTTGATAAGCATTGATTAGTTGACTAATGATGAATATGGACAAACAATCGCTATAGTATGGCATGACTTGAATGAATTCTAGTTGTATTATGAGAGTTGATAAATAATAGTGGTGGGCTATTTTATCTTGTTTGTAACTTTTATTCTTATGGGGACTTGCAATGGGTTGTTTACTTTTTTCACACTAATTAACATATGGTAGCCAATTTTGTAGTTATGATTGCGTGTGTTGATGCTTTATGTTATATTATCTTATATTTCAGTTTATTTACCTATTTATGCACACCAACGTTGGAGATGATTTGGGTTCGTTCCTACCTTGACTTCATTATATTATCTAGCATTTTATCATATTTAAATTATAATTTATCTAAGTCGATCAATAATTTCTAGTGAGTACCCATGGTTTCTATACTCATACTACATTTCTATACCTTTTTGGTGCAAATTCGAGTACTAGTTGCCACCATTGATCTACGTTTATGTTGTGTTGATATCCAGAGATAGGGTGAGCTTTTGGAGTCAAATTCACCTATTTTTTCCAATCTTTCATGTCTAGTCTTTATTTTCAAGATAAGATTATGTTGACTATTTTAAGACTTGTGTTGTATTATTATTACTAAATGCTCTTGTACTAACTCTATCAGGTTATGTGATGGTATCTAGGTTGACTATTACTGTCTATTTCAAATATTATGCTTATTTATAAGTTGTGTTGTTGATTTTCGCCCATGTTCATTTTCTACAAAGTTAACCCATTGCATTTAGCTCCAGGTTATGGTTCGTCTTAACTACTAGTGGGATAAAGTAGGTGTCATCATGATCCATAAATCAGGTCATGACAATAATCCTGCATTCTGCTTGATATCAATGATTTAGCCAATGGTATGTAATACCTTTGATGGTTTATCACGAGGGTCATTATCTATCTTCAAAAGTTCTTGGCATTCTATTTTATAGCGATGGTGGTCCGATGACCTATCAGGTTTCTGACGATCAGTCGATAAGCTTGTCATACTGCCTTTTTTGTTGGAATTCCCAAACTTTCATATTTCTAAGTTTAATTCCTTAAAACAAGCACAAAATACATCAAATACCCCTAATAGTTGCTAAAAACTGAATAATTATCCTTTTTAATAGATGAAATATGTACCATCAAAAGCCGGTGCATCAAGAATACATCACCAGATCCTATTACTGCTCCTAAACCAATGATAGCTCCATAGATCCCACTGCCACACAATAGATGGGTCAGGGGGCAACCCAGGCTCCTTGGATAATATCATATTTGGTTTTTTGTAATGTGTTGATTTAGTTATTGAGGGTTAGTTGGTGGTCCACAGATCAATGGAGCTCATCCAGTAACACAAGGTAGTATTGATTTATGGGTATATCCTGCAGCTACGACTCCAAGGGAAGAGTTTCCACCAGTACCATAGTACTACAACAAATAATAGCCCAACTATTTATGTTAGTAGAAAAGTAGAGATACTGGGTCGGTTACTGAGGTTTACTCTACCCACATTTGTTAGAACCTAGAAGAGGATGCTTATGATTTTTTTAGAAATTATGAGTAAAAGATACATAATTTTGCATTTGTTGTGTCGTGTAAAGTTAATTTTACTAACTATCAACTAGACATAGAAGTAAGGCGCCAGAGAGGTTATCTTGATTTCAGGCCAGTTGGATCTCCACTTATGACTTGGACTCAATTATCCCAGTCTTTATTCGGGAAGTATATGCCTCGCAGCATGTACGAGTGCCTTAGGGATGACTTTTTTGCCTTGAGATAGGGTTTTATAGCTGTGGCCGTGTATGAAGTAAGATTTTATGATCTATAAAGTCATGCTTGTATGATTCATCCTATAGAGTATGAGAGGATCGTTGTTTTGTTAGAGAGTTGACACTATCGCTCCACAGGGCTATAAAGAGTTTGGTGACTTTAGAAAGTATTTTTTTTATATTACTAGTGATGTCTATTCTATAGAGAAGATGGATCGTAAGGCCCAAGGAGGTATGATAAGAGACACCTCTATTTGGGTAGTTATAGTGGAGCCATAGCGGCTCACAGTTTAGAGGCCAAGGATCTTAGAGTACGTGCCCCTAGCATCAGCCTTATTAGAATCAGGGTCAGTCTTATAGGCTAGTAAATGTAGTTCTTAAAATATCAAATGGGGGTCAACTCGATTATAGTAGTTTTGGTAGTTAGAGTAGTATTCAACTATTAAAGGGTGCACATTTATGATTTTTAAGATGAGGTGGCCACTCTTTATTAGTAGGACCATCCAGATAGAGTAGAGTGCCAGGGGCATGTTATAATTGTAGGGTTTTTGGTTACTTCTCTCATGAGTTATCTTGCGTGGGAAAATTGAGCCTTCTATTCAGAGTATGAAATTAATTAGGCCATGCAACTACAAGACCAAAACTGGTCCATGCCATTAGGGAATCTTAAGCCTACATAAACCAGAGGTCGCCCCAATAACCTAACCTAATCATCAATATAAATCACAAGGATCGGAAAAATCCCAACCATAAGATAAGATAGCGGGAAGCATACTACAATTTATAACCTAAACATGTTTAAGCACTTTATTAGATTCCTCAAAATAACCAATATACCCAAGTGCACAGTCATCCATAATACCTTTATACAAACCGATGTTAAGAAATTTATTTGTCGTAACAAGCCTCCGAAAATAGCCAAACCAAGTAAAAATAAGACAAAGTATAAAGATAGGGACCAAGATGGAATGATTTTCGAGGTAAGGAAGTTCACCACTCCAACATCAACTCATAAACCACTTCGATAACCTAATCACTATGCAGGAAGAGAAGATGATGCTCTAGCCCCTATGTCACATGGGGACAAAGCATTCAGAGATGATAGGTGGTTAGAGTGCTAGCATGTAACTCAAGGATAAGGGTAAAATAGAATCATCAATCAACAAGAAGTTAATATATTATATTCAACCATATTCATGACCTTATACATACATATAGGTAAATCACATGCTAAACAAATAAACAAGTCATAAAAACATTCTCAAAGCACACAATCATGAAACATAAAGGTGTGGAATCTGACCTTCCACACTTAGATTCAATAATTCATTTTAGGTATGGGACTTCAACCACATTCACATGTCACTTAGGAGAAGGACTCTTATCATGTATACACTCATTAAGTAAGGGACTATAACCATATACACATCCATTTAAGAAAGTGGCTTTAACCACACACACACATTTATTTAGCTAAGGGATTCTAACCACATCCCCACACATTAGGCAAGGGACTCTAACCTCATTCCATATTAGATATGGGACTATATCCCAAGCCATTTTATTTGGTGAGGTACTTCAACCTCAAGAGATCTCATTGTGCAAAGGAATTTAACCGCAAGCGATTTTATTAAGCAAGAATCCTTAACATGAACCCCTTTTAATAGGAAAATAAATTTAACTTCAAGCTATTATGACTAACATTAGTCGACATTAGGACTCCAAACCTTTATCCATTCATCATCATCTATTAAATTCACACTTAAGGACTTTAACCCATTTAGACAATTCAACACTATACATGACCACATGGTTCTCATGGGAACCTTTATTTCTCAACCATTTTAATAGGACAATGAATTAATTAAATTCATCATACATTTCAATTTATGGTCATCAAGACTCTTACAAACTATTCACATTTCATTAGCAACCTTTTACCACATTCATACCACATATTAGTTCAACACACTAGTCAAGTTACTTTTCAAGTTTAGGATCTTTAGCCTCTCATTAACCATCAACCAGCAAGGTCATCAATTTCACCATACATGGATCATAATAGCTTTACAATATTATTTAACAACTATTCATACTCCTTGGGCCATTTCCCTAGTTCAAAACATCACTAACATAAGACTAGACAATTCACTTAGATATTTTGACAAATACCTTATGTGCATACCTTTACTAAGGAAATTTTTATGGTAGAAATCAGCAAGATTAGAAGTACTCAAGACTCAAATGTTATACCACATATAAAAAGAACCCACACTTGTAAATCATCATCAATAACATGTATAAACAAAAGTCTAAGCAAAAGTCAACATTATTCATCATTAGACAACAAAACCCTTTCCATTTGATTTCAAAATCACTATGTACACTTACTAATTCAAGTGTAAAATACATGAGTTTAGAGTTATTTATCAAGGTAAAGATTTACATTCCATAGAAAAATTGATTCACCAAGAATCTTGACTTCACTTTGCCTCTTGAAGATCACCCCTGAAACCCTAGCCTCTAATTCTTCACAATTGAGTTTGAGAGAGAGTTTTGGATGTTTGATCTACTAAAAAATGTATTTTAGGAGGATATATAAACTTATAAAGTAAAGAGACATGGGGTTTTTGGTGAGAAAAATTACCATAAGGTCCTCAACTAAAAGCTAAAAATTGGCTACAATGTTGGGCACAACTCACTTGAGTCAATCGTACCCTAGGGTACGAGTGGTACCCTGACTCGTACACAAGGCTTATCCTAGGTCATCTACATTGATTTGGGTATGACTATGAACCTTTGATTCGTATCCAAAGGGTACGACTAATGCAATAACTCGTACACATCACCCATACCCTCAATAGTCTAATTTTTATCAAGGCATTAATCTATACAATTGGTCTTAGCAAGACTCGTACCTTAATGTATGATTGGTTGGAGGATCAATCATACCTAGGGAAGCGAATAACCCTCACCACACTACCTAGAGTATGAGAGGGGAGGGAAAGAAGGATACGACCCGTATCGAAAGGGTATGACTTATGCCCTTATTGTACCCACCCCAGTGACATCAAATGAAGAAATTTGTCAAGGGTTCAAAGCCTAGGTTTTTCAATTCTCCCCCACTTGAATCATTCATCTATGAATGAAGGGTAAGGCAAACATGAACACAAGTTAACATATTATCACACATAAAAGACAACCTTTAAACAAGTTAGAACAATGCATACAACAAGGATAAAACTCACATCATGACCATCATCAATTGACTATTCATTTCATTAGCTTTGGGACTCAAACCCATTACTTATCTAAAATACTTGCTCAACTCAAAGACTAGGTAGTCAAACCTATCATCTATCGAAGGCATTAATCAACTCAAAGTACGAGGGGCTTAAACCCATTACAAAAAGGACACACATAATTCTAAGGAATTAGGGACTTAAACCCATGGTCTAACAATACCTAAATCAATTCAAAGCTTGGGAAATTTAACCCATTATCTAAACAAGGCATAACTATATTAAAAAAATTAGGTACTTTAAACCATTGACTTTTAAGACATGAATCAAGGTAAGAATATTAACACATACCTTCATCACAAGTTCTCAGAAGGGGAAAGAAAAGTGGATAGTTGGAATTTATGTCCTCTTCTGCCTCCTAAGTAGCTTCCTCAAACTTTTGGTTCCTCCATAGAAACTTCATCGAAGCTACCTCTTTCATTTGCAACCGATGAACTTTTTGATCCAAGATCCTCATCGGGATCACCTCATAGGAAAAAGAGTATGAGATATACACGTACCTAAAGGGAACAACCAATGAAGGATCACCCATAAATTTTCACTACATAGAGACATAGAAAACCTAGTAAATGGTGTTCATTCTAGAAAGAAACTCAATCTCATAGGTAACATTACCAACCCTCCTCAAAATTATGTAGGGACCAACAGACCAGGGACTAAGCTTCCCCTTTTTACAATACCACATCACTCCTTTTATGGGGGACACTTTCAACAATACCCAATCGCTAGCACTAAAATCTAAGTCCCTATGCCTCATATCCACATAGGAATTTTGGTGACTTTGAGCGGTTCTCAATCTATCACGAATCACCTTCACCTTTTCTAAAGTATGGTGAACTAAGTTAGGGCCAAGTAACTTTCTAGAGTGGTAACTATTATTATAGGTAAAGTCAATCAAAGGCAAGTGGACATACAAACCGCCACCATAATCAATCACAAAAGCCCACAACATAACCTCTAATATTTGGATGGTCCATTTCACTTTCTCATCCATTTTAAGCTAGAAAGCAGTACTAAAGAACACTATAGTACCCATACATTTTTGGAATGACTTCCAAAAGTACGATAAAAATAAAGGACTATGATCCAAAATGATCAACATCGGAGCACATGCAACTTCATGATCTCCAAAAGATAAAACTTATCATAATCTTCTGTCAAGTAATTAGTCCTCACAGGCAAAAAGTGAGCGGACTTGGTCATTCTATCAATAATTACTTAAATAGAATTATATAAATTCTGAGATCGAGGAAGACTGGTTACTAAATCCATATTAATCGTCTCCCACTTACATTCAGGCAATGAAATCTCTTGATATAAGCCCCCGGACCTTATGTGTTAAACTTTCACTTGTTGGCACGCTATACACTTTACCACATATCTAGCCACATCTTGTTTCATATTACCATACCAAAAGAACTTACTAAGATCATGATACATCTTTGTGGAATTGAGATTATAACATACAGAGATTCATGAGCCTCGAGAACACATAGTCTACCTTAGAGTCTTAAGACACCAATACTATGGTCCCGACTTAGTTTACTAGGCTATGGATAACTTTAAGGTGATTTGAGATAGGCTTAAGGCTTCCCAAAGTGGCCAAAAGTCCTATGACGATGTTAGGCATAAATACTTAACGTTTGAGGTTGTGGATTAGAGTTTCCTCAAGGTATCTCCCATGAAGAGAGTAATGAAGTTTTGAGAAAAGAGAAAGCTCAGTCCTCGGTATGTTGGTCCTTTTGAGATTTAGGAGAGAGGTTGTAAAATTTCTTATGAGTTGGAGTTGCTTTCTAGCTTAAGCTTGGTTTATCCAGTCTTTCATGTTTCCATATTTAGGAAGTATATTGGTGATCCTTCCTTGGTTGTTCCTTTGGTAATATTAGGTCTCACAAATTCTTTATCTTATAAAAAAGTTCCGATTGAGATCTTGTATAGGAAGGTTCATCGGTTGCAGACCAAGGATATTTCTTTATATAAGGTTCTATGGTTAAACCATAAGGTGGAAGAAGCTACATAGGAAATAAAGGAGGACATGAAGTCTAAGTATCCTCAACTATTTTCTATTCTTGGGATTCGTGCAGAAGGTATATGTCTTCGATACATCTTTATTTTCAGAGTTTGTTAAAGGAAAGATGAATATATTTTCCTCTTTGTTTTCTAAATTTATTAAAGATTGATAATATATTTAATAATGTAAATGACTCATGTATATGGTTACTCCTACCTTGTCTGTCATTCGGGGATGACTGCTCCTAGTGGGGGAGATTATAACACTCTGGGTTCTGACCCTTAGAAAATTACCTAGAATTTTGAGCTCGGGACCCAATACAACTCATGGGTATGTGCCGTATGATGGAGTATGAAGGGTATGGTACTGTCGTATGCTGAGCAGTGTTTGTTGGTAGGATAGAGTTTGGTTACTGGAATGGATATGACTTAGGGGTATGAGTCATATTGGTGGGTACAGATCATTTGGTTCCTTAACATAATATTAGACTTGGTTACTTAGGTTGGATCTGAGTACAAGTGGTTCACCGTGAGCTGTAAGCCAGGGTACGAGTTGTACCATGGACTCCTATGGTGGACAGTGTCTAAATCTTCCTTGGGAGTAATTTGCTAGGAGTACGGATGAAGGGTACGGATCGTATTCTTTAGTTATGACTTAATTGAATGAGTCATATGATGTATAGTGTTGGATACAAAGGTTGAGGCTTAGATACAAGTGGATGATACCAATCGTATTAGAGGGTATGACGTGTGAGGGTCAGTCGTACCCCTAGGATAGGATTTTATGCAACTTAAGTGAGGGTATTCTGGATATTTCTCCACTTACCCTAATAAGGTCCCCATGACTTCTAACATACTTGGAAGGTTATTTACCCTATTATTCCATTCATTAACACTTATAAAATCTTCTAAAACACTCTATAATTCACTTAAAAGCTTTTGGGAAAGGGAAGCTACGATTTCCACTAGAGGATAATTTGAGGATTGTGCTGGTGATTTCTTTCCTTCATCATCCTTGTTTGGGTCATTTTCTCTTCCCTCATTTTTAATTCTATCTAGAAGCATGTTTTTATGAATATTTTCATGACTTCATGGATTGTATGATTTTGGTGTACACATATGAATTAGGGGTTTTGATATTAAATAGTTGGTTATGGTTTTTCCATGGTTTTAATTATGCTTTATGTGTATTAATGGTGGTTTTATAAAATTGTATTTCATGGGAATGTTTTAATGGTAATTAGAATAGGTTTTGGTTATAGTATGCACCCAATGTGTTTGACAAAATGCCTATAATATGTTTTCATTACATTGAGTACTTTTAATGGAACTTTTTCTTGTTTTAAAACATGGTAAAGGAATTATGCATGGTTTAAATGGATTGGAAAGGTAAATGGCTAAATGGTTATGCTTGTGTGGTAACTAGAATCCCCCAAGTGGTTTAATATGGTAAATGAAGGGGCACTTGAAAGTCCCCTTAATCCTATATATGGTTGGCTATGGATAGTACTTGCAATTATGGTCGGTATGACGATACCACCACTGAATGGCCTTGGTTAATAAATGGTAAATAGATTGATTGGTTTCTTGGTATAGTTTTAATTAGGAAATAATGGAAGGATATGTAGCTAAGTCATGGAAGGTGTAGGTCCCAGGGGGACTAAAACTGCAAACTTATATTTGCCGATGTGAGGTTGGCCTTGGCGACTGTGTGCATGATGTCACCCTATATTTTGGGGGGATGTACTAGTCATCCCAGGTTTTCTTCCCTAGTCATACGGCTAAACGCACTGGGTCCCTTTCATTATGAGGGATGAACCCATATAGCCTATGGTTGGATTACGACGGCAAAGCTACACTATGCAGGTAAAGGTTTTAAATTCATGCTGAACCTGGTCCCCTTTCCCGGCATGGTTATATATATATATATGTTTGTATGTATGGTTATGTGATTATGGATGCTTTTACTTGCTTTATAATTGATATTATTTTATCCTTATCTTGAGATCATGCTAGCGTTCACCCGCTAACCTGCCTACTGGCTATTGTATACCCATGCTATGTAGGAACCAACCGTTCTACTCCTCCTACATAGTAATTTACTCAGGAATCAGCATTTGGACTGAAGTGGTGAGCTTCCATCCTTTTGGAAGGCTTCATTTCATGTTATGGATATTTCCAGACAATTTGATTTTATTTTGGATATTGCTTTTGTCCATGGTTGGGGGCATGTCCCAACCAAATTTTATTACTCTTTTGGTTAGAAGCTTTGTGGTATTGCTATGGGTTGGAATGGGTGGGATCGGTATTGGTTCCAGCTATAATATTAGTATTGACATTGGGGATGACACTAGTTGATGAGATTTTTGGTTGTTACATCATATTTTATTCTTGGATTAATTATATTATATTTTAGAACTTATGTGGTTATGGAATTTTGTGTGGTTTGGTATGGTTAGGCGTTTGGTGTGGGATGGTTGGACTCTATTGGGCCGGTCACGGTTGTGAACCAACCCTAGAGTCTTCATGTGAGTTGTTACACTATATTGTTATATGCTCGAAATTCAGCCAACTCGGGGCAGGGGGCTAAAGCCTGTGTTAGGTAACGAGGGTGGTCTCTGGTCCCGGTCGGACTTGGGACGACGATTACGGCAAGGACTCTAGCCAGGTCGGGTCATGAACACAAGTTAATACATCATCACCCATCAAGCCAACCTTTAAAAATGTTAGAACAAAGCATACAACAAGGATACAACACACATCATGACCATCATCGATTAACTATTCATTTCATTGGCTTTGTGACTCAAACCCATTACTTACCAAAAATACTTTCCCAACTCAAAGACTAGGGACTCGAACCCATCAATTATCAAAGGCATGAATAAACTTAAAGTACTAGGGACTTAAACCCATTACAACAAGGACACATATAATTCCAAGGCATTAGGGAATTAAACCCATGGTCTAACAAAACCTAAATAAATTCAAAGCTTGGGAACTTTAACCCATTATCTAACCAAGGAATAACTCAATTCAAAACATTGCAGACTTCAACCCATTGTCTATTAAGACATTAATCAAGGTTAGAATATTAACACATACCTTTATTATAAGTTCCCGAAGTGGGAAAAAAATGTAGGTACTTGAACTTCACGTCCTCTTTCGCCTCCCAAGTATCTTCCTCGGACTTTTGGTTCCTCTATAAAATCATAACCAAAGCCACCTCTTTCGTTAACAACAGAAAAACCTGCCGATCCAAGATCCTCACCGGGATCCCTTAATAGGACAAAAGGTCGAAGATATCAACATCCCTCAAGGGAATAACCAACGAAGGATCACCCACATATTTCCGCAACATAGAGACATGGAAAATCGAGTGAATGGAGTTCATGCTGGAATGAAAATCCAAATCATAGGCAACATTTCCAACCTCCTCACAACCATGTAGGGACCAACATACCAGAGACTAAGCTTCCCCTTTTTAATAAACTCCATCACTCAATTCATGGGACACTTTCAAGAATACACAGTCGCCAGCACTAAACTCTAAGTCCCTACACCTCACATCTGCATAGGACTTTTGGCGACTTTAAGCAGTTCTCAATCTATTATGAATCACCTTCACGTTCTGTAAGTCTTGGTGAAATAAATCGAGGCCAAGTAACTTTCCCTCGCTAACCTTGTACCACCCAATAGGAGATCAACATCTCCAACCATACATTTCCTCAAAAGGGGTCATGCCAATACTAGAGTGGTAACTATTATTATAGGAAAACTCAATCAAAGGCTAGTGGTCATACCAACTAACACTATAATCAAACACACAAGCCTGTAATATATCCTCCAACGTTTGGATGGTTCTCTCTGCTTGCCCATCCATTTGCGGGTGGAAAGTGGTACTAAGGAACACTCTAGTACCAAAACCTTTTTGGAACAACTACCAAAAATGAGATGAAAATAAAGTACCACGATAAAAAATGATCAAAACCAAAGCACCCTTCAACTTTACAATCTTTGCAAGATATAACTTAGCATAATCTTCTGTTGATCCTCATGAGAAAAAAGTGACGGACTTGGTCATTCTATCAACAATGGCAAAAATAAAACCACATTGATTCTAAGACCGAGGAAAACCAATAGCGAAATTGATATTAATGGTCTCTCATTTCCATTCGGGCAATGGAATCTCTTGATATAAGCCCCCGGGCCTCATGTTCTCAACTTTTACTTGATGCCACACTATAAAATTTTCCACATAACTAGCCACATCTCATTTTATAGTACCCTACCAAATGAACTCTCTAAGATCATAATACATCTTGGTGGAACCAGGATGTATAGCATATTGAGATTTATGAGCCTCGTCCATGACCATTTCCTTTAATCCTTGGATGTCGGGAACACATAGTGTACCTTGGTATCTCAAGATACCCTTACCACCAATCACAAAGTCTAAAACTTTGTGTTGACCCATATTAATCTTGATATTCATCAAGTCAGGGTCCAATACTTACTTTTCCTTTAACTCAAAAATAAAAAAACGACTGAGATACTAGATGCATAAATACACTACTATCCTCAAAGTCCACAGGCCGAACTCTAAGATTAGAAAAATGGTGAACGTCATTCACCAATTCCCGCTTATCCTTATCCACATGGGCTAAACTCCCTATGGATAATCTACTAAAAGAATTAGAAACTATATTAGCTTTATTTGGGTGGTAATAAAGAGTCATATCATAGTCTATTAGCAACTAAAGCCACCTTCTTTGCCTGAGTTTCAACTCCTTTTGAGTAAACACATATTGAAGAATTTTATGATCGGAAAAGATATCAACATGAACCCCATAGAGATAATGTTGCCAAATTTTTAATGCAAAAACCACGACTAACAACTCTAAGTCATGAGTAGGGTAGTTATTTTTATGAACATTTAATTGCATAGAAGCATAGGCCACCACTCTACTATGTTGCATCAAAACAGAACCGAGACTAATACGAGAAGCATCACAATAACCACAAAGTCACCATTACCTTCAGGCAAGGTAAAAACCAAGGCCAAAGTCAATTTATCTTTCAACTTATCAAAACTACCCTTACACGCATCCTACCATAAGAACTTAACCTTCTTTTGGGTCAACCTTGTCAATGGGGCAGCTATAGTCAAGAAACTCTCTATAAATCTTCTATAGTAACCAGCTAGACCCAAGAATCTTCGAATATTGATTGGAGTCATAGGTCTAGGCCACTTCTTAACCGCTACAACCTTTTGCGTATCTACTATGATCCCTTCACTAGAGATAACATAATCATGAAAAGCTACTACTTTCAAACAAAACTCATACTTAGAGAACTTGACATACAAATGATGATCCTTCAAAGTTTCCAACATGGTACAAAGGTGATCGACATGATCCACCTCACTCTTAGAATAGTCTAAGATGTCATCAATGAAGACAATAACATACATGTCCACGAATAGATGGAAGACCCTATTTCTCAAATCCATGAATGCCACCGGGGCATTAGTCAACCCAAAAGACATGATGAGATACTCATAGTGACCGTATTGGGTTCTAAAAACAATCTTAGGGATATCCGCATCCCTAGATTTAAGATTATGATAACCAGATCTAAGATCAATCTTAGAAAAATACTTTGCACCTTGAAGTGATTAAATAAATCATCTACTGTAAGAAAAGGACATTCTTTATGGTCACTTTGTTCAACTGACAATAATCAATCCACACATGAAGGGAACCATCCTTCTTGCACACAAACAACATAGGATAACCCCAAGAAGACACATTAGGACGAATAAAACCTTTATCCAAGAGGTCCTCCAATTGCTTCTTTAGCTTCGCCGGAGCCATTATATAAGGAGGGATGGAAATCGGACGAGTATCCAAAACAAGATCCCAAAATTAGTTCCCCTATCTAGAGAAATACTAGGGATATCATTGGGAAACACTTCAGGTAACTCATTAACCACGGGAGCGGATTCTAGAGAAGTCCCTTTTGAGTTAGAATCTTTAACTCAGACCAAATCATACAACCACCCTTTTAAAATCAACTTTTGGGCTTTAAGATAAGAAATGAACCTTTCCTTGGGCACTAAGGAACAATATTCCCATATAATGACCAGCTAATTATGGAATTTGAACATGACCCTATAGGTCTAACAATCTAAGAAAGCATAACACGAATGCCACCAATCCATCCCAGAATGACATTAAAATTGACCATGTGTAACTCTATCAAGTCTACAAGAGTATCTCCACCACCAATTGATACGACACACACTCTATAGACCCTTATATCAATCATAGAGTCTCTTATTAGAAAAGAAATATAAAATGAATCGACAACTCTCAGGACCACAATCAAGATGCACAACCACGTACGAGGTCACATAAGAAAGAGTAAACCCTGGATTAACCAAACAATATACATCACGTGAGAAAAGTCTCAACATACCCCTGACAACATCGAGAGATACCTAAAAATCTTTTCAAGTAGAAAGAGCATACAAGCGGTTTCAGCCAACATCGGTGCCAAAAATAAAAGTTGAAAAAGACATATTACCCTTTGGTTCGAGAATAGATGGAGTAGCAATAGGAGCCATTTTAGCCCAAGAAGCTTCTAAAGAGAGGCATTCATGCTGCATGTGCCCGATCTGACCAAAACTAAAATATCTGTTTCTCCTCTTCTCATATTAACCGCAGTGACTCTACCCATAGAATCTACAAGGAGAGTCGGGTGGAGCTGACTGGGCACCACTAGCCTAGTATTGGGCACCCTGTGCCTAGAACCTACCACTAAATTGAGACTGATGATCATCCTACAACTGTAGGTAAGGAGAGCTAACACTAGCTGAGGAGAAAAAACTCAAAATCCCCTAGTTCTTTCTAAACCACTTACCACCACTAAACTTAAAAGGTTTAAAATTCTTTCCTTGCCTTTCACTAAACTCAACTTGCTTCTTTTTCTCTTCTTCTACTTGTTGTATATACATAATCAACCTAGAAATATCTATATTTTCAATCAACAAAGCCATCTTCCTCTCAAGGACTAACTCATGAGACAATCCCGAGACAAACTTATGCATCATAGCCCTCATGCTAAAGACTATCTTAGGAGCATCCTTGCTAAAAGTTCACAAACTCTTTCTCTTTCTCTTCCCACAACTCTAAAGAAAAAAAGCGGTCTAAGAAATCCTCCCATATGGCGGGACTAGAATCAACACCTTTAGACAACTCCCACCCTTTGTACCATTGGTACGCTACATCTTTCAATTGTTAGAAAGCAAACTCATTGACCTCAATCTCAAAGGCATGCACGATTAGGAAGATCTTCTCTATTTCATCAATGAAGCCATGAGAATCGTCCTCAACCTTCATACCCATAAAAATAGGAGGGATTAACCTCATAAATTGGAAAATTCTTGTGGTCTCAACAGAAATATTAGCCAAAGTACCATGATTCGTTTCAGAGGCTACCAATTGAGTCAAGAGGTTGATAGAGTGGCAAAAATCAACATTGGTAGCATCCTCTTGGCGTGATGGAATAGGAGAGTTACTCTCATAGTTAGGGTTCGTAGGGGCAGGTGGAACCCCATAAATATGGTTAGAAATCGAGCCCTAGCCCGAGTCTAATCTCTAAAAATTGGATGAGCTTCGTCTATAGGGACCTTAAAAGAGGCAGAAGTGTTTTCCTTAATCTCATATCTCCTTGGAGTCATGATTTGAAAGATAGCAAATGAAAATTAGAGAAATCCAAGACCTTAGACCCTATAGCTTGAGATTGAAACACAAAAAAAGGAAAACATTCCTAAAATATCTCATAGCCCCTCTTTGATAAGTGTGGCATGCTTCACACCCATAATGAAGACTCTACTTGACACGGTATTATGGACAATCAACTAACCATGAACCTAGACTCTGATACCAATTTGACACGACCTAAAACTAGGCTATGTCTTATGGATACTTTAAGCCCACATGAACCATAGATCTCTCTAATAACCTAACCTAATCATCAATATAAATCACTAGGTTTAGATGAATCCCAACCAAAAATAAGATACAGGCAAGCGTACTATAAGTCATAACTTAAACATGTCTAAACACTTCATTAGATTCATCAAACTAACTAATATACCCAAGTCCATAGTCATCCATAATACCTCTATACAAACTGATGTTTAAAAATATATATGTTGGGAAAAGTGCCCGACAAAAGCCAAACTAGGACAAAATAAGACTAAGTCTAAAGATAGGGACCAAGAAGGAATGTCTTCCGAAGTAAGAAAGCACACCACTCCAAAGTCAATGCACAAAATTCTTCAATCACCTAATCAATATGTAAGGAATGAAGACGATACTTTGTCCCCTATATCGTGTGGGGACATAGTATTCCGAGATAGTTAGTGGTTAGAGCGCTAGCATGTAACTCAAAGATAAAGATAAAATAGCATCATCAATCAACAACAATATAATATATCATATTCAACCATATTCATGACCTTATCCATACATATAGGTATATCACATGCTAAACATTTAAACAATTCATAACAAGATTCTCAAAGTACTCAATCATGAGATATAAAGTGAAGGACTCCGACCTTCCACACTTAGATTCAACAATTCTTATTGGGTATAGTACTTCAACCACATTTACTAGTCACTTATACAAAGTACATTAACCATGTATAAAATCATTAATCAAGGGACTCTAACCACATACACATCCATTTAAGCTAGGGAATTTAACCACAAATGCACATTCATTTAGGCAAGGGACTCTAACCATATTCCCACATATTAGAGAAGGGACTCTAACCTAAGCCATTTCATTTGGTGAGGCACTTCAACCTCAAGAGATCTCATTGTGCAAGGGACTTTAACCTCCAGTGATTTCATTAGGTAAAGAACTTTAACCTCAAGCCCTTTCATTAGGAAAGGGTCTTTAACCTCAAGCCATTATGAATATCATTATTAGACATTGGGACTCCAACCCTTTGTACATTATTCATCATCTATTCAATTTACACTTAAGTACTTTAACACAATTAGATAATTCAACACTATACATAACCACATGGTCCTCATAGGAACCTTTTGTTGCTGAACCATTTTAATAGGCCAATGCCTTGATTCAATTCATCATTCAATTCAATTTATGGTCATCAATACACTCACAAACTATTCATATTTCATTATCAATCTTATACCACATTCATACCAAACTTTAGTTCAAAACACAATTCAAGTTCATCTTCATATTTATGGGCTTTAACCCCTCATAACCATCAACCAAAAAGGTCATTAATTTCACCATACATGGCTCATAATAACTTGACAATATCATTTAACAACTATTCATACTTTTTTGGCCATTGCCCTAGTTCTAAACATCGCCAACATAGGACGAGATAATTCACTTAGACATTTTCACAAAAACTTTGTGTACATGCATTTATCAAGGCCATTTTCATGGTAAAAGTCATCAATATTAGAGTTACTCAAGACTCACTTGTTATACCATATATGAAAATCACCCACATGTGGAAATCATCATCAATAACATGTATAAACACAAGTATAAGTAAAAGTCAACATTATTCATCATTAGACAACAAAACCCTTTTCATTTGATTTTAAAATCACCATGTACACTTAATAATTCAAGTGTAAAATACATGGGTTTAGATTTATTTATCATGGAGCAGCGTTACATCCCTTAGGAAACTTTATTCACCAAGAATCTTGACTTCACTTTGCCTCTTGAAAATCACCCTTTAAACCCTAGCCTTTAATTTTTCACAATTGAGTTTTTTGATAGAGTTTTGGATGTTTGATCCACTCAAAAATGTATTTTAGGAGGCCATATACACTCATATAGTGAAGGTACTTAGGGTTTTGGGTGAGGTAAATGACCATAAGGTCTTCAACTAAAAGCTGAAAATTGGCCATGATTTGGGTGCGACTCACTTGAGTACCCTAGGGTATGAGTGGTACCCTAGATTATACAATAGGATTTTCCTAGGTCTTCTATATTGGTAGGGAATGATTACACACCTTTGAGTCATATCTAAATGGTACGACTCATTCACTAACTCATACACAACACCCGTACCCACAAAAATCCATTTTTTCTCAAGGCCTCACTCTATATAATTTGTCTTTGTACGACTCATATATTAAGGTAAGATTGGTTGGAGGGTCACTCATACCTAGGATAGTAAGTGACCCTCACCATACGACTTACGGTATGAGAGGGGAAGGGAAGGAGGATACAACCTATATCTAAGAGGTACGACTTAGGCCCCTAGTCATTCCCACCCAAGTGAAATCAAGTAAAGAAATTTCTCAATGGTTTAAAGCCTATGTATTTTAGCTACCTCCAGCTAGAGGTGGTGCACAGGGTTGTAAGGATGGTCCCTAGGGTCTTATACGTAGTCCTTAAGTAGGTAGGATATGTGTTCAGGAAGACACCTAGCTTAGTAGCAGGTAGGGCCATTTATATTCCATACCTCATAATCCTGAGGTTAATGCTTCAAATTTTATGATCATAAGTATGATTCTCGTATACCAACAACCAACTTCTGATTTATTTGATATAGTGTCTACACTTTTGTATATTTTTTCTTATTCTTCACCATCGTTGAGTTTGTGTTTGGAGTTTTTATCTTCGCCATTGTGTATATCTACCCTTATTGGTGATTCTTTAGCAGCAAATAGAGCATATAAATTGTGGTTAGTGACTATTTGGGTGTATGACACTTAAGCTGATATTATTGTGTTTGATAAGGTAGATTTTGATAGAATTCTAGGCATGGACTTGTTTTTCCCCTATTATGCGGACTTAGATTGCTCTGCCAAGGCCTTTACCTTTGCTACGCCTGGCATACATCCCGGTTGAGTGGCAGGGTTCTTTTATCCATGTGGAGATGGGGTTATTTCTTTCATTTGGGATAAGAGACTAATATTAAGGAGTTATGAGTCATTCCTTGGTTATGTTTTGGATGTTAGTTCTTTAAGTCCTTCAGTTGACTCCATTTCTATCATCCATGATTTTTTTGATATTTTCTTTACTGGCCTACTTAGACTTCTTCCTTAGTGCAACATCGAGTTTTCTATTGACCTCAAGCCGATCACCCGCCTATTTCTATGGTTCCTGCTAAGCTAAAAGGGATAAATATTCAGCTTTAAAATCTTCCAGTTAAGGATTTCATAAGACCAAGTGTATCACCTTGGGGCTCTCCAATCCTATTTGTGAAGTAAAAGGATTGTTCTATGTATATACATCGACAACAGATATTTTAACAAGGTTAAAGTAAAGAATAAGTATCCTATGCATAATAACAATAATTTATTTAACCATTTTTAGGTCTAGCAATATTTTCTAAGATTGATTTTAGGTTTGGTGTGCAGAAGTTAAGGATCAGGGTTGAGGACATCCCTAAGATAGCCTTCCCAACTCGTTATGGCCATTATAAGTTCCAGACGATGTCTTTTAAGTTGATTGATGTCCTAATAAAATTTATCAACTTGATGTACCATGTTTTTAGGACTTATTTAGAATTTTTCCATATTATTTTCATTTATGATATCCTTGTTATTCGAGGAGAGGAAGAAGCACAAGTAGTATTTAAGGATTGTTCACCACACTTTGAGAGATCATAGGCTTTATGCTAAATTCTAAAAGTGTGAGTTCTAGCTTGAGTTTTTAGGCTAGGCCTACGTCTCCTACTAATATTTACAATTTTATTGGGTTAGCAGTCTACTACAGGTGGTTTATTAATAGGTTTGCTACTATTGCATCCCCTATGACTAGATTGACTAGTAAGGAGGTCCATTTTTGTGGTCTATGAGTCATAAGGTGAGATTTTTGATGCTCAAGGATATTCTTACTTTAGCTCATATTCTAACTCTTTCAGTTGAGGGTGAGGGGTTCACCATCATTTATGTTGCTTTTGGTGTTTGTGTGGGTTTTGTTCTGATGTTGAAGGTTCATATTATTGCATATATGTCTAGGTAGCTAAAGGTATACGAGCGTAACTATCCCACTCATGACTTGGAGTTGGAAAAGTTAGTTTTCTCAGTTATGATTTGATGAAATTACCTGTATGGTGTTCATTGTGAGATTTTCACTGACCATTATAGTCTTTAGTATATTATAAACTAAGGGAGCTTAATTCGAGGAAGTGTTGATAGATTGAGTTACTGAAGGACTATGATATATCTATTCTACATAATACAAGCAAGGCAAATATGGTAGTGATTGCCTTGAGCCAGAAAGATGTGAGTGCGTGTTGCTTGACCTTCTTTTAGATTTCAAAGTAGCAATTGGCTTTGGATATCTAGTGTTCAGCTAAGTTGATTCTTTGACTTGATATTTTTGATCCTAAAAGGATTGTTGCTACTATTGAGGCTACATCTACCTTGTTAGAGAAGGGTATTATGATCAGATGTAGAAAGGTGATTATACAAGTGCTACCTTGGATTTGAAGGGTATTATGATTATTGTCGTATTTGTATTTTATGGTTTAGAGATTTGATACCTTCGATTCTTTCGGAGGATCGTAGCTCCACACATTCTATTCATCCCATGACAACTAAGATGTATAGGGATTTAAGGCTTTATTACTGATAGAGTGGCATGCGGAGAGATATAGTAGAGTTTGTGTCTCGGTGCCTGTGTTGTAAGCAGGTTAAGTTAGAGAATTTGATACCTAGTGGATTGCTTCAGAGGCTACCTGTCATGAACCAAGGCTAACCTCTAGTCGTGACAATGGTGCTTATGTTCACAAGTACCACAAGCTAACCCAGGGCTGGTACCTGCTGTGAGTACTGAATAAATGACACTAAAATAGCATATGTGGAAGATAAGATCATAAACTACTAAAAATATGAATATTGAATATATGTAAGCGATAAGTCTAAAATATGTGTAACAACTGATAATATTGAAAAACTAAACAATTGTTTACTAACTATTTGAAATCCCCCAAACCTCATGCGGAGTTGATGGGACAAAACCCAAAATAACAACGACTGACTAAACGTAAGGAAATAATAAAATAACTGAGAAACCATATCATGTCCTCGATGGATGAGGACTCACCATTACTATTGTTGGGTAACACTGTTCTGTCTAAGAACGGTCTGGAAACTGAGCATCCGAACCTATGTTATAAGACAACATAGTGCAAAGAAAGGTATGCGGTCAGTACATTTAATGTACTGGTATGTGAGGTAAAAACTGACTGATATGCATGAGATAACTGAGCACAAATGGATAAACATGTAATATCTGAGAATAAAAGACCAATCATAAGCATATTACTAAAATGTTCTGAAATTTGCAAGGCAAAAATATGTGTAACTGAATAACTGATAAATCTGTACACTTGGTAAAGGAAACTTGAACTGAGTTGCACTGACAATCTGACAGAAATTATGAGAGGTATCATATAACCGAGATGCCCCAATTTTAGATAATTAGGGTACAACCTATAAACCCAGTTGGAAGGTTGTCACTACCGTGCGACATGTACTAATACTGGCTGTGTGGATCCACTAATATGATGTCCTGAAGGACTAGGGAGTCAGTCCTAAACTGGCGGGTGACCCTTAAGAGAGTGTCAGTCCTAAACTAGAGGGTGACATCTCATAATCCTACAATGGCTACATTGTTCTTGAACTTATAGACTGCTACTAAGGACCCAAGCCTAACTGCGGGTGAGCCCCCATCCCCAGGTTCACTTGGTGCTAAATCCTATACCCAACTAAACTGACACTGGTACCGAATTAAACTAATTTTAACTGGACATTATTTCTGATAGTGCTCATCATGATCATAAATATCTGAGTATACTGATAAGATTCATGGATTAGTTGATTTATTACTTGAAAATCTGAAATCATGTAAAACACACAAGTATCCATTGTTCTTAACCCTACATCAGAGAATAATCATAAAATACGATACAAAGCTTAAAACTTTTGTATGGGATCATGATTCAAATTTCAAGTCTTGGACCCCTTAAGCATGATACTACAACTGAACCGAGCTTAGGATCTTATGGGGTATTAAAATATCTCCCCCTTGGGAACATTCATCCTTGAATTAGATTTGTTAGACTCAAAACACTAAGTCAACAGAGATCATATACTAAACATGCATGACTTGGAACAGAGATCATATACTAAACATGCATGACTTGGAACATGATTACATAACCGAGTCTCAAGAATTATACAGGAATTGAACTGATTTCACGAATAAATGAAATGACTTGTAATGTATACATCGCTAAAATAGAGAACGAAAAGATTCAATCTAAGCAAGATTGTTACCTCAATCTAAATCTGAGTTTGCGGAGAAAAGATGATGGTACTTGGCTCGCATATCTGTTGTTGCTTCCTAAGTGCTCCCTTAACACACTGATTCCACCATAAAACTTTAACCAAGGAGAATTCTTTATTCCTTAGCCTACCAATCTGACGATCAAGGATTTTAACTGGAACTTCTTCATAGGAAAGGCTATCCTTAACATCCATACTTTCTAAAGGAACAACAACATCTGAATCACCGATACATTTATTTTACAAAGAAACATGGAACACTGGATACACTAATGTCAAATCTGTAGGCAACTCAAGCTCATAAGCAACCTACCCAAAATGGTTCAAGACCGTATATGGGTAACCATAGCAGGGACTGAGTTTCCCCTTCTTGCCAAATTTCTTCACTCCCTTAATAGGAAAAATTTTCAAATAAACTAAATCACCAACCTTAAACTTAAGATCCCTTATTCTCACATCTGTGTTTCTGATGGCTTTGGGTTGTCTTCAACTCTCCATAATCAACTAAAATTTCTCCATTACCTCAAACATTATTTCTGGACCTATCGAAGCAGCTTCACCTACTTGAAACCAACAAATAGGAGACCTACATCTCCTTTAATAGAGATCCTCAAATAGAGCCAAATAGATACTGGAGTGATAGCTATTGTTATAGGCAATCTTAATCAAAGGTAAGTGGTCATCCAGCTACCTTTAAAGTAAATAACACATTCCCTTAACATTTCCTATAAGGACTGAATGGGCCTCTCTCCTTCACCATCTGTATAAGGATGAAAGGTTGTACTGAGATTGTCTTGGGTACCAAGGCCCTTCTAAAAAGTCTTCCAAAAGTGAGAGGTATACTGAGTACCTCTATCTAAAATTATAGACAATGGAATCTCATGAAATGTAACCAACTCTAGGAGATAGGTTCTAGCATAATACTCAGTTGAATATGACAAATGAATAAGCAAGAAACAGGCCGACTTGGTCATTCTATCTACAACGACCCAAATCGAATCATGATGATGATGTGTACGAGGTAATACTATCACATAATCCATGTTCTGCACTTCCCACTTCCAAGTAGGGATGCTGAACTCCAGCAAAGTACCACCGGGCCATTGGTGCTCAACATTAACCTACTGACAATTTGAACACTTAGCCACAAACTCTGCAATATCTTTCTTCATACAACTCTACCAATAGATTTCCCATAAATCACAGTACATCTTAATGGATTCTAGGTGGATAGAATATCATGCACCTTCCATTTCTAAAGGAATTATCTATCTCTGACCAATAACACACAAAACACATAACCTACCTTAAAAACAATGCAAACTATTTCCCCCTTGGGAGAAAATTTCTACTTCTGATCTCTAACTGCCTCCTTCAATTTAACCAAACTAGGATCCTTTCTCTTCTTTCACTTTGGCAACCAATAAGGATTCCAACCATTCTGAAACCATATACCATCTTTAGTTGAATCAACCAACCTAATTCCTAATCTAGTACTATGATGAACCTCACTGGCTAACTTCATTTTATCTCCAAAACATGAGCAACACTACCCCTGGAAAATCTACTAAGGGTATCTGCCACTATATTATCCTTGTTCAGATAATGTAAGACACTCATATCATAATCTTTCAAAAACTTAAGCCACCTTCTCTGACAAAAATTTAGATATTTCTGCATTAATACGTATTGTAAACTCTTATGGCCGGTGAACATATCCACATGAACCCCAAAAACATAATGCCTCCAAATTTTAAAGGCAAAAACTACAGCTCCAACTCAAGATTAGGGGTAGGATAGTTCTTTTCTTGGGGTTTTCTAAGGACATAGGCTATGAACTTTCCTCTCTGCATCAAAACACAACCAAGATGAACTCTACAAACATCACAGTATACAACGAACCTTTCTATTCCATATGGCAGAGTCAATATTGGGGAAAAGGTAAGTCGACTTTTCAACTCTTGAAAAACCTTCTCGCAAGAATCTGACAACTAAAATTTGACCTTCTTCTGAGTCAATCAAGACATGGGGAATGTAATAGAAGAAAAACCTTTAATAAACTATTTTTGGTAGCAAGCCAAACCTAAGAAACTATTGATATCTAATAGAGAGATGCGTTTAGACTAGTTTCTTACAGTTTTGGTTTTTTCAGGGTCAACTCGGATGCCATCAATGGAAAATATATAGACAAGGAAAGATACTGATCTTAGCCAAAATTTAGACTTACTAAACTTAGTGAATAACTGATGATCTAAAAGGGTCTACAACACAACCCTCAGATGATTTGCATGATCATTCTTATTACAGGAATAGGCAAAGAAATTATCAATGAAGACTATGACGAACATATCCAAGTACTGCTTAAACATCATGTTCATCAAGTCCATGAAATTTCCAGGGGAAATTGTTAGTCAAAAAGGCATAACTAGGAATTCACAATGATCATACCGAGTTCTGAAGGTTGTCTTTAGAATGCCATATTCTCTTACTCTGAGTTGATGATAGGCAGATATGAGGTCTATCTTAGAAATAACTTAAACCCTAAAGTTTGTTGAACAAGTCATCAATTTTAGAAAGTGAATACTTATTCTTGGTTATGACATTGTTTAGCTGACGGTAATCGATGCACATTTTTATAGAACCATCTTTCTTACGCACGAACATGACTAGGGCGCCCCATGGAGAAATACTAGGCCTGATGAAACCCTTATCTAAGATATCTTTTAACTATTCCTTTAATTCTTTAAGCTCAGTTGGATCCATTCCACAGGGAGGAATAGATATAGTTTGTGTATCTAGAAGGAGATCTATTCTAATGTCAATTTCTATCTCGGGAGGAACTTTGGGAAGATTTTAAAGGAACACTTATGAAAATTCACTTACCATTGGAACTGACTCAAGACTCAGGGTCTCTAAATTTGAATCCTTGACTCAGTAAATATGGTAATCACTCCCCGTAGATATCATCTTTTTGGCTTTAAGATATGAAACAATCTGACCCTTAAGCCCGAACGTACTACCCCTCCATTCAATGACTGGTTTATTGGGAAATTGAAATTAAATGACTCTATTTCCACAATCAACTAAGACATAACATGAGTGGAGCCAATCCATTCCGAGAATCACATCAAAATTTGTCATCTCTAACTCCACAATAACAACTGAGGTATCTTTTTGGGACACTATAACAAGGCAATTTTTGTATACCTGTCTGGCTACATTGGACTTACCCACTGGGGTAAACACTAATATTGGCTCTACTAATATTTCTAGATTGACACCAAAGTCTATAGCTATGTAAGGAGTCATAAAAGAAAGTGAAGCTCTAGGATTTAGTAATGCATAAATATAAAGATGGAAGAATTTTAACGTACCCATAACCATATCAGGAGAATGTTCCTAATCATGATGAGTCTGGAGAGCATAAAGTCTGCTCTAAAGCTGCCCACAGGTGGCATTGAATGTGGCAAACTGCTGATTTAGGCAACCTACTAGAGCTGATAAAAAATTAGACAGGCCATTTTGGCGCGAATCTTTTCCCTTTTGGGCAACTACTGGGCATTTCCGTATCCTATGTCTTGGCTTGCCATATCCAAAACATGCATCACTACCAACCTTACACGCACCCTAATAATTCCTACCATATTTCCAGCAAAGCAAATTAGTGTGACTATTGTTCACACTGCCCTAGGACTTAGAGCCTGGCGCTCTATCTCGACCATCGTGCTAAATCGTAGGGACTGGTGCACTAGCTAAAGATAGAGATAAATCTGCAAACTTCTGATAGGACTAAGAATGGTTATTGCATTCTGACCTTGGCTGGAAAAAGTTAAAACTACCTGTTCTAGCCCTCTTATTCTCTCTCTCTCTCTCTCTTTATGCTTCTTCTCCTCAATGTGTTGAGCATAAACCATGAGTCTAGATAGGTCCATCTCCTTAATCAACATGGCGTTCCTACACTCCTTAAACACATTATCAACCACACCAGATAAGAACTTACTTATTCTAGACCTATTATCTGCCGCCATAGTAAGAGCATACCTCACCAACTAAGTAAACTTAAGTGAGTACTCCTTCATGGTCATATTACCCTGTTACAAATTAATGAACTCCCAAACCTTAGATTCCCTCAACTCTAGGGGAAAGAACCTATCTAAGAAAGATGTGGCAAACTCCTCCTACTCTACCGACCCTACATCAACACCTTGATCCTTAATCCACTGCTTAAACTATGTATGAGCTATATCTTACAGTTGGTATTTAGTAACTCTTAACTATCACTGACAGTGACACCCATTATATCTGTCACTTTATGCACCATGTCCAGAAACTCTTGTAGATCCTTCTCAGACTTAGATCTCAAAAATAAAGGAGGATTCACCTGAGTGAAATCCTAAATCCTAACTACCATTATATTTTCCAATAGAATAGCTAGGGAAATTGCCTGCTTGTTGTTTTGAGCAGCTACAGAATGGGCTAATATAGTGAAAATGACCCTAAATTTAATGTGATAGATATGCTCAGTTAGGGTATGTTTCTTAATAAGTGAGGGTATAGGCTGTCACGACCCTATTTTCTCAAGTCATGCTGGTGCCTACTACAACCCACTAGTAGGTAAGCCAACCTGTAGTAGCGAGGACTGTAAAATAGGTAATTAGTTCAAAAAACAAAATGAACTACCCGATAACCGAACTGTCGGTCCCAGCAAGTCATAATGACTTACGGTAGCTTGGAGAAGCTCAAATGGTAAAGATAATCATAAATAAGGAAAATAACCTGAAAGTTTGTTACACAAGTTGATCCCAGTTCCTTTTTTTGTTTTTTCTTATATTAGGAATTATTTGTAAATGGAATGAAGGATGAGTTAAAAAGAGGAATTGAATAGAGATCATGATATTTCTCACAACATGAACACGTAATGAAGGGAAACTATCCTAAAATATCTCATAGCCTCTTACCTATAAGTGTGGTATGCCTTACACCCATGTATAAGACTTTACTCAATGTGACTTTCATACTCCCTACGACACTTTAAAATCATATGCTCTAATACCAAGTTTTGTCATGACCTAAGGTTACCCACTAGTCGCGACAATAGTTCTTACGGTCACATGTAACCATAGGCTAACCCATGAGTTGGTACCTTCTGTGAGCACAAAATAAATGACATAAAATAACATATGCAGAAGATAAGCTAATCAAATACTAAAAATATGAATACTAAATATTCTCAAGCGACAAGTCTAAAATGTCTATAACAATTGATAATACTGAATAATAGAACAACTGTTTATTGACTAATTGTCTGATTATTTAAAAACCTCTAAACGTTATGAGGATTTGATGGGACAAACACTCAACTAACTCCAATTAACTAAACGTAAGGAAATACTCAAATAACTGAGAAAATATCTTATGTCCTCGATGGATGAAGACTTACCACTACTGCTGCTGGGTAATGCTGTGTTGTCTAAGAACGGTCGGGAAATTGAGCATTTGAACCTATGTTATAAGACAACATAGCGCAAAGAAAGATATGCGGTTAGTACTTTGAATGTACTGGTTTGCAAGATAAGGACTAACTGAAATGCATGAGTTAACTGAGCATGAATGCATAAACATATATTATTTGAGAATTTAAGACCAATCATAAGAATGTTACTGAAATATTCTAAAATCTGCAAGACTAAAATCTATGTAATTAAATAATAGATAAATCTATACACTTGGTCAAGAAAACCTAAGCTGAGATACACTAACATACTGAATGAAACTGTGGGAGGTATGATATAACCACCATGCACCAATCTGAGCTAATTGGTGTACCATCTGAAAACCCAGTTGGAAAGAAATTAGTACCATGCCACGAGTACTAACACTAGTTATACGGATCCACTAATCTGATGTCCTAAAGGACTACGGAGTCAGTCCTAAACTGGCGGGTAACCCCTAAAAAAGTGTCAGTCCTAAACTTGTGAGTGACATATCATAATCCTATGCTGGCTATGTAGTTCTGGAACTTAGGGACTACTACTAAGGACCCATTCCTGACTCACGGGTAAGCCACCATCCCCAGGTTCGCTCGGTGCTAAATCCTACACCAACTAAACTAAGTTTAACTGGACATTATTTTTGATAATGCTCATCATGATCATAAATATCTTAGTATAATGATAAGATTCATGGTTTAACTGACTTTTTACCTAAAAATATTAAATCATGTAAAACACACAAGTATTGGGTGTTCATAACCCTCCATCATTAAAGATCATAAAATACGATATCAAAGTTTAAAACTATAGTATGGTATCATGGTTCAAAGACCCATAACATAGACATTTCATCAAATATTTGAGAATCTTGAACTTAAACATGGGAATGCATTAAGGATGAGGAAAACAACATGATTACATGGCTAAATTCCTAAATTAGGGATTTGACATGAAATTCACTTGAATAAGACATGAGAAACTGAAATTTAAAGAATGAAGCAACCTAAATTTTCATGGGATCATACATAGACATGAATTGAGTTCAAATTACTATAAAACACATGAATTTAACCCATCTTGAACTTATGAAATTCCATAGTAAAGTAAAAACTCAATAATTTAAGTAAAAAGATGTTTTTTGGGCGCCATGGATGAATACGCACATACCTTAATAACTGAATATTTTAAGATTTCTTGGATTGGAAGCTTGAACTCTTGATTTCTTGGGGAAAAAACTTGAGTTTTATCTTAGGGAAAGAGGAGGGTTTCTTGAGAACAATTTATAGTGTAAGGGGCAAATAATTCCCTTTTGGAAGTCCCAAATCGTGTTTAGGTCGAGTTAGGTTCATGGAAAAGGACCAAATTACCCCTTACCCCTTAA
The DNA here is from genome assembly GCA_030864225.1 of Capsicum baccatum var. pendulum. Taxonomy (NCBI): domain Eukaryota; kingdom Viridiplantae; phylum Streptophyta; class Magnoliopsida; order Solanales; family Solanaceae; genus Capsicum; species Capsicum baccatum. Next base: position 157,666,742 of record CM061552.1, on the reverse strand, counting down.
ATACTAAAGCTAAAAATATACATCCCTGCGATACGGGCCCTGTCCCAATGAAATAGACCTCGTGTTGTGGTCCCTATCCCAACGGATTAACCCTTACGGCGTAGGCCCTATCCTGATAGACTATCCTTTTTGGAGTGAGCTTAACTTGGTAGGTACACTATTTTTATTTCTGAATCACGCCCCTACGTCCGCCCAAAAATCTTGAAACTTCCCTGAGACATACCCTTAAAAACCCAAACATGAATCAACTTAAAAACCAACACCTCGATGTCAGGAAGACCAAAATAAAAATCCTTAAAGTCTAGGTGTCTTGAAAATGATTAATTCCTTAACACATAGTAAAAATTTCAAGTCTTGTACCCCTTAAGCATGCAACCATAACTGAATCGAGCTTAGGATCAAATAGGGTATTACAATATATCTCCCTTGGGAACATTCATCCTCGAATAAGATTGGTTAGACTCAGAACACTAAGGAAACTAAAATTTTAGACTTAAAACCCTAAGGAAACTGAGATCACATACTAAACATGCATGACTTGGAACATGTTTACATAACTGAGTCTAAAGTATGATACAAGAACTAAACTGATTTCATGAATAGATGTAATGACATGAGAATGGCTACATAGATTAAAAAGGGAACAAAATGGAGTCAATCTAAGGAAGATCATTACCTCAAGATGAATCTGAGTTTGTAGAGAAAAAAAGAGGGTACTTGGCTTGTATATTTGCTTCTGCTTCCCAAGTAGCTCCCTTAACAGACTGATTTTGCCATAAAACTTTAACCAAGGGGACTTTTTTTCCTTATCCTACGAATCTGACGATCAAGGATCTTAACTGGAACTTTTTCATAGGAAATGCTATCCTAAACATCTATTCTTTCTAAAGGAATAACAACAGTTGAATTACCGATACATTTTTTTTAACATAGAAACATGGTACACTAGATGCACTAATCTCAAGATCAAGGATCTCAACTGGAAATTCTTCATAGGAAAGGTAATCCTAAACATCTATACTTTCTAAAGGAATAACAATAGCTGAATCACCGATACATTTCTTTAATAAAGAAACATGGTACACTGATCTCAAATTTGCAGTCACCTCAAACTCATAAGCTACCTTCTCAAATTGTTTCAAGATCCCATATGGTCCAAAATAGCGGGGACTGAGTTTTCCCTTTGTCACGCCTCAGATCCTATTGGGGCAGACTAGCACCCATAATCGAGGAGGCCTGGGAGAACCAGCTCAGAACCTTATACTTCCATGCATACCTCTATAACAACCTGAAATTTAGAAAGCATCATGTCGCATATAAAAGGAAATAATCACCTGTATAAGCTTGAGCACACATATATATATGTATATACAATACTTGGCCGTTGGAGCCATCACGTCTATTAACAAAATACCACATTGACTGTACATTAGATCTACAGAGCCTCTAGATAATACACAGAGTTTATAAAGTCGAGACATACCCCGCCATATAACTAACTTCTATACAATACCAAAAGTGATTGGATATGACATGGAAAGCCCCGAAGCAAACTGAAGCTCACCAAAAACAGTTGGATATCCTGGCTCCTACTTGTGCGGTGTATGATCTGAGGTACCTAACTAACTCTCGAAGAAAGAGTCTAGAGTAATCCTTGCCTGAATATGATGTATAAACTGGAAAAAATAGGATGACTTGGTTATTCTATCTTCAACGACCAAAATCAAATCATGTAGACGACATGCATGAGGTAATCCTATCACAAAATTAATTTTCACCACTTCCTACTTCTAAGTAGGGATGCTGAACTCCAGCAAAGTACTACTGGGCCTCTGGTGCTCAACTTTTAACCTACTAACAGTTCGAACACTTAGCCACGAACTCTACAATAACTTTCTTCATACCACACCACCAATAGATTTCCTATAAACCATGGTACATCTTAGTGGCTTCTGGGTAGATAGAATATCATACACCATGCACTTCTACAAAAATTTGTTGTCTAAGACCATCAACATACGAAATACATAACCTTCCTTGACAACAAAGCACACCATCTTCTTTTGGGAGAAAACCACTACTTTTTGATCTCTAACTATCTCCTTCAACTTAACCAAACTAGGATCCCTGTCTTGCTTTTCTTTCACTTCGGCAACCAATAAGGATTCCAAACCATCCTGAACGTATATACTACCTAGAGCTGAATCAACCAACCTAATGCCTAATCTAGCAAGTTGATGAACCTCACTGACTAACTTCTTCTTATCCCCCTCAACATGAGCCATACTACCTATGGACAATCTACTAAGGGAATCTTCTACCATATTGGCCTTTCTTGGATAATACAACACACCCATATCATCATTTTTCAACAAATCAAGCCACATTCTCTGATAAAGATTAAAATATTTCTGCATGAATACATACTGTAAGATCGTATGGTTAGTGAATGCATCAACATAAACCCCATAAAGATATTGTCTAGAAATTTTTAAGGAAAAAATGATATCTGCCAACTCAAGATCCAGAGTAGGATAGTTCCTTTCATGGGGTTTAAGTTGTCTAGGGGCGTAGGCTATGACTTTTCCCCTTGCATCAAAACACAAAGACAAACTCTGGAAGTATCATAGTATACAATAAACCCATCTGTTCCATCTGACAGAGTCAAAACTGGGGCGGAAGTGAGTTGAGTTCAACTCCTAAAAACTCTTCTCGCAGGAATCCAACAACTAAAAATTGACCTTCTTTTGAAGTCAATTGGGACATGGGGACTGCAATAGAATTAAACCCTTCAATAAACCACTTGTAATAGCTAGCCATACCCAAGAAACTTCTGATATATGATGGAGAGATAAATCTAGGATAATGTCTCACAGCTTCAATCTTTTGAGGGTTAACTCGAATGCTATCACCAAAAACTATATGGCAATGCAAAGCTACTGAACTTGGCAAAAATTCACACTTACTGAACATTAGTGAATAACTGATAATATCTAAGGATCTAAAACACAACCCTTAGATAATTTGCATAATCATTCTCATTATGGGGATAGACAAGGATATCATCAATGAAGACAATGACGAACATGTCCAAGTACTTATTGAACACCCTGTTCATCAAGTCCATAAAATCTGCTGGGCAATTTGTTAGTCCAAAAGGCATAATAGGAATTTAAAGTGATCATACCAAGTTCCAAAGGCTATCTTTGGAATGTCATATTCTCAGAATCTGAGTTGATGATAGCCGGATATGAAGTCTATCTTAGAGAAATAACTTTCACCCTGAAGTTTTTCGGACAAGTAATCAATTCTGGGAAGTGGATACTTATTCTTTATTGTGACTTTGTTCATCTGGTGATAATTGATGTATATTCTGAGAGAACCTTCTTTCTTATGCACGAACAGGACTGGAGTGCCTCATGGAGAAATACCTGGACTGATGAAACCCTTATCTAAGAGATCTTTTAACTATTTTTTCATTTTCTTAAGATTATTAGAGAATTTTATGGGGTGGAAAGAGATAGGTTGGGCATCTAGAAGAAGATCTACGCTGAAGTCAATTTCCTTCTCGAAAGGAACTCTGAAAAGATCTTCAGGTAGCACATCTGAAACCTTACTTGCTAATAGAACTTACTCAAGACTCAGGGTCTCTGAATTTAAGTCCTTTTACAAGATCGTAAACAAAACCCTTGGATATCATTTTTCTGGCTTTAAGATATGAAACAATCTGACCCCTAAGGACTAAAGTACTACCCCTCCATTTAATGATTGTTTCATTAGAAAACTGAAATTGAGCGACTCTATTTCAACAATCAACTGAGGTATAACATGAGTGGAGCCAATCTATGTCAAGAATGACATCAAACTCCATCATCTCTAACTCCACGAGATCAAGTGAGGTAACGTTTTTGGGACACTGTGATAGGTTAATTTCTGTAAACCCATTTGGCTACAATGGACTTACCTACTAAGGGTAGACACTAAGAAAAGCACCGCTAATATTTTTTGATTGATACCAAAGTCTACAGCTATGTAAGGAGTCACAAAGAAAAGTAAAGCTCTGTGATTTAGAAATGCATAAAAATGAACATGGGATATTTAAAACGTACCCATAACAACATCGGGATAACTGTCCTAATCATGAAGACTTTCGAGAGCACATAATCTGTTCTAAAGATACTCACTAGTGGTTCATAATGTGGCATGCTGCTAAGTCAAATAACCTACTAGAGCTAATGAAAAATTAGATTGTCCCTGTTGGGGCGAATCCTTTCCCTTTTGGGAAACCACTGGGCATTCTTAGATCCTATGTGTCTTGCCATATCCAAAACACATATCACTACCAGCCTGACACTCACCCTGATGATTCCTACTCTATTTATAGCAAAGCAAATTAGTACAACTACTATTTACACTACTCTGGGCATAAAACCTTTCACTCTATCTCGAATGTCATGCATGAACTTAGGCACAAGTAAATAAGATAAAGATGTAACTAGGTCTGAAAACTTCTAATGAAACTAAGAATGTTTACCGCCTTCCGACCTTGGATGAGAAAAGTTAAAACTACCTATTCTGGCCCTTTTATTCTCTCTCCCCTTCTTCTTATGCTTCTCCTCCTCAATCTGCTAAGAATGAACCATGAGTATAGATAGGTCCATCTCCTCAATCAATATGGTTTCTACACTCCTTAACTATACTATTAGCTACACTAGATACAAACTTACTCATTCTGAGCCTATAGTCTACCACCATAATAAGAGCATAACTCGCCACCTGGGTGAACTTAAGTGAGTAATCCTTCACGGTTATATTAATGTTCTTCAAATTGATAAACTCCAAAACCTTAGATTTCCTAAACTCTAGAGAAAAGAACCTATCTAAGAAAGTTATGGAAAACTCTTCCCACTCTATTGGCCCTACATCAATACCTCGATCATTGTTTTACTGCTTAAACTAGGTGTGAGCTACATCCTACAACTGGTATTCAATCAACTCTTATCTCTCACTCGAAGTGATGCCCATGATATCTGTCACTTTCTGCACCATGTATAGAAACTCCTACGAATCCTCCCTAGACATGGATCCCAAAAATAGAGGAGGATTTATTCGAGTAAAATCTCAAATCATAACTTCAGCTGTATTTGATACTGGATTAGCTGGTGAAACAACTTGTTGGTTGTTCTAAGCAGCTACAAAATGGGATAAGGTAGTAAAAGCAGCTCAGAATTTGGCTTGAAAGACATGCTCATTTTAGGGATCTTTTTGAACAGGTGGGGGTGCAGGCTGATCCCCATTCCTTCTTTAAGGCATTATCTATAAATGGAATAAAGAATGAGTTAAAAAGAGGAATTGAATAAAGCTCATGCTCTTTCTATGACATTAAAGTTGAAAGAAGGGAGACTTTCTTAAAACATCTCATACCCTCTTTCCCATAAGTGTGTTGTGATTCACACCCATGCACAAGAGTTTGCTAAACACGAATTTTAGACTCCCAAAGAAATTTTAAGAACTTAGGATTTATACCAAATTTTTTAGGACCCGAGGCTACCCCCTAGTCATGACAATAGTGCTTATGGTCACAAGTAACCACAAGCTAACCCATGAGATGGTACCCTCTCTATGCACTGAATAAATGACACTGAAATAGTATATACAAAAGATAATCTGATAATATACTTAAAACATAAAGACTAAATATATAAGAGACAAATCTAAAATGTCTATAATAATTCATAATACTCAAAAACTAAACAACTATTTACAAACTGACTAATGGACTGTCTGAAAACCTCTAACATCATGAGGAGTATCTCTAACTAACTCCGACTGACTAAATGTAAGGAAATACTAAAATAATTAAGAAAACATATCATGTCCTCGATGGATGAGGACTCACCACTACTGCTGTATGGTAATGTTGTGCTATCTAAGAATGGTCGGGGTACTCAAATTCCAAAGTACTTTGTATGTACTAGTATATAAGATAAGGACTGACTAAAATACATGAGATAACTGAGCATTCATGCATAAAAATGTAATATCTGAGAATGCCTGACCAAAAATAACCCTATTACTAAAATATTTTGAAATCTACAAGACTAAAATGTATGTAACTAAATAATTGATAAATTTGTACACTTGGTCAAGTTAGCCTGAGTTGAGACACACTGACATACTGACTGAAATTGTGGGAGGTATTATATAACTAATATGCCCCAATTTGAGCTAATTAGGGTCCAACCTGTAACCCTAGTTGTATGGGTGTTAATATGGTGCCATGGGTAATAACACTGGCTGTGTGGATCCACTAATCTGATGTCTCAAAGGACTAGGAAGTCAATCCTAAATTGATGGGTGACTCCTAAGAGAGTGTCAATCCTAAACTGGCGGTTAACATCTCATAATCCTACTGGCTACATAGTTTTAGAACTTAGGGAATACTACTAAGTTCCCAGTCCTAACTAGTGGGTGAGCCCCCCATCCCTAGGTTTGCTTGGTGCTTAATCTTACTCCCAAATGAACTGACACTGGCACTGAACTGAACTAAGTTTAACTGGATATTTTTCTGATAGTGCTCATATTAATCATAAATATATGAGTATAATGATAAGATTCATGGCTTAACTGACTTATTACTTGAAAATCTAAAATCATGTAAAACACATAAGTATCAGGTGTTCATAACCCTCCATCATTAAGGATCATAAAATATGATATCAAATCTTAAAAATATAGTATGGGATCATGGTTCCAAGACCCATAACATTGACATTTCATCAAACATATGATAATCAAGATCTTGAACATGGGAATGTGTTAAGGATGAGGAAAACCACATGATTACATGGTTAAATTCATAAATTGGGGATTTAACATGAAATTCACATGAATATGACATGGGAAACTAAAATTTAAAGCATGAAGCAACCTAACTTTTCATGTGATCATACATAGACATAAATTGAGTTCAAATTACTAGTGAACACATGAATTTAACCCATCTAGAATATATGAAATTCCATAGTAAAGGAAAAACTTTATAATTTATGTAAAAAGAAGGATTTTAGGCTCCATGGATAAAACTGACCTATGGATGAATACCCACATACCTTAATAACTGAATTTTTAAAGATTTCTTGGATTGGAAGATTGAACTCTTAATTTCTTGGGGAAAACTTGAGTTTGTTCTTGGGGAAAGAGGAGGGTTTCGTGAGAGCAATTTAGAGTGAAAGGGGCAAATAATGATCTTTTGGAAGTCCCAAATCATTTTAAGGAAGAGTTGTGTTAAGGAAAAATGACCAAACTACCCATTTTCCCCTTAAATAATGAAGCTGGAAATATACACCCCCACAATGCGGGTCCTATCTTGATAGAATGGACCTCACAACATGGGCCTTGTCTTGGTAGACTAGCCCTTATGGTGTGGGCCCTATATCGGGTGACTAGCCCTCGTGGTGTGGGCCTATCTCGATGGGTGCACTATTTTCATTTCCCAAACACACCCCTACATCTTTCTGAAAATCCCAAAACTCATTTGAGATATACCTTTAATAACCCAAAAAATGTATCAACTCAAAAACCAACATCTCAAGGTTGGGAAGACCAAAATAAAAATCAGTAAAGTCTAGGGGTCTTGAAAATGACAAATTCCTTAACACTTAGGGAAAATTTCAAGTCTTGGACCCCTAAAGCATACAACTACAACTAAACTGAGCTTAGGATCTTACGGGATATTACACTAGCTATTCCTAAGTTGAAATAAAGTGGGTCACTATGGATTTAATAGGTGGGTTTCCTTGTAATTCTCATGGTTTTGATAGAATTTGGGTAATCATGGATTAATTAACCAAATCTGCCTATTTTATCCCTATTTTGACCACTTATAGTGCCAATAGGTTAGCCCATATCTATATTTGAGAAGTTGTTTACCTTTTGGTTATGTGTCCATTATTTTTGACTGAGGTTATTCGTTTACTTCTATCTTCTAGAGGACATTTTAGGAGAAGTTGGGTACCTAGGTTAACCTTAATTGTGTTTGTAATCCCCAAACTGATGGGCCGTTAGAGTAGACTATTCAGTTATTGGAGGCTATACTCCTTGGTTTTGTTTTTTATTTTGGAGGTTAGTAGGACCAATTTTTTACTTTGGCAAAGTTTTCTTACAATAACAACTTTTATTCAAGTATTCAAATGGACATTTGATGTATTGTATGGTATGAATTATCAATGTCTTATTAGTTAGTGTAAGACTTTGGAGGTTAGGCCTTATGGTACATATTTGCTTTATGAGTCTTTGGACTGGGTTCAACTATTTAGGGTAGGCTCCAGGTAGCTTAGAGAAGGCACAAGAGTTATCCTGACCGTAGTCTTTGTGCATTGAGATTTAGAGTTAATGACTAGGTCATCCTTTATGTATCACCCTTTAACAGCATAATAAGGCTTGAAAGGAGGGTAAAGCTCAACCACAGGTATATTGGACCATTTGAGATCCTAAGTATATTTGGGGAAGTAACATGAGTTAGATTTTTCTCCAACCATCTCATTTTTCTTGTATCCATGATGCGACAATATATCTTGATGAGTCTCACATTTTTTGATGGGACTCATTTTAGCCGGATAAGAGGTTTACTTTTTAAAGAAGCCTGTGTCTATTTTGGCCACATATGTTAGGAGGTTGCGCTCTAGAGATATTCATTTAGTTACTATTTAGTGGAAACACCAACAAGTTAATAAGGTTACCTGGAAGATCGAGCATTATATGTGAACCCAGTATCCCTACTAGTTTGAGCCTTTAATTACTTATTTACCCTTTAGTTTCACGAATGAAAGACCTATTTGTAATGGATGTTGTAATGGCCCTCGAATTTATTTCCTTCATTTTAGTGTTTTTCTATACTTAAAGCATTCCTTCAGCTACCCTAATTCATTTATGACTTATTAGGACTTACAATTTGGTTACCGAGCAATTCATTTAGTTTTTAGAGGCATTTCCCTATTTTAGAGATTTAAAAGTTAAGTAATAGGTCTCATGCCAAAAACTTAAGTGAATATCCTTGGATGCCATTTTTGACCATCTCATCAGCTCTAGAATGTCAATTTTAGGATCAGGGGACCCTTGGTGTAAGTCTAGAGGATTTTGGACTCATTTTAGGTTATGGGGTTTAATTTGTCTAAAATGACTTCTTAGGGTGTCGCATCTTCTTTTTACCAAAATGACCTCAAATTGAAATTTTGATGGCATTGCTGAGTTTGAAACATAAAATTTGTTATAGTTGCATAGTTTATTTGTGAGCCCGGTATTTCACAATAATCTCGAGCAACCAATTGAAATCCATTGGGACTTATTGAACATGATTGGTTCCAAGTATCTGGTGCAACTGCTTAAGGGGGAAGGGACCGCTTAAGCAATAACCGCTTTAGTGGTTGGGTAACACTTTGGCGGAATTCGCTTAGACGGTTTCCGGCCAGCCTAGGTATGGTTGCTTAAGTTACCCTTGGGCAATTTAGCAGTGACTAATTTAGAGGTCATTAAAGAGGACATCAGTAGTATGTTATAAATAGGCTATTCCTTCTCTTTCAGCTTAATTCTCAAAGTATATATCACCATTTAAGACATTTTAAGCTCTAGAATTATATTGGAATTAACTATTTGTCATGACCCAAAAACCAAAGGTCATGATGGCAGTTGTTGCGGCATGCCCTTATAAGTAAGCCTATCACCCAAACTAATACAAAATGAAAGATAATACTAAAATCCAAGGAAAGACTCCTAGAACAGACTCAAACCACACATATACAGCAAAAAAAGAAAAATACATAATCAAAGATACCATATGAATAACCTAAAATCTGGTGTCACTGTATAAGAACCAACTAATATAACTCGAAGTCAAAATATACATAGGATATTCAAAAAGGAACAACTCTATCTCTGAATATAAATAAGACACCGTATAGATAAAAAAAAAGGTAGAAGTCAACTCCAGATGCATAAATCAACCACCACCTATAATAGACTCTAAGTACCACCTGAATCAACTATCGCGCGACACACTCTTACCTGAATCTACACCAAAAGTTCATAGTAGGGGTGAGTGAAGTCCATTTTTACTTAGTAGGTATCATAGGCCAACTGAGAAAAGTTGAAAATAAAGCATACAAAATACATATTAAGGGCACATCACCTGTAATTCAAAGATGTCCTAAATGATAGCCCACCTCGTCTCCATTAATAGTTTGATAATTTTCACATATACCATATGCAAATATAAGAAAGAAACACAAGTATATAGATATCACACATACAGGTACAAATAAGTGGTACACTTAGACAGATATTATATCAACACGATAAACAACACAGACTGAACATAAAATATATATGAAATGCAATGAAGATGATTATGATGATGATAATGACGATGCCCGAGGTTGTCGTAAAACCTCCATATACACTTACAAATCTATGCTCCTAAGATAGGACCCATAGGGTTTTTTTTAAACCATAAACAATACAATTCTAAACCTAGTATCCATGACTCTTCTCTAGCACATCCCTCGACATAGGATCTATAACAATGTCACACGTTTTTGTTTTTTCAGTATTTCCTCAGTGGTAAAAATGTTTCATAAGTTCTTATAATATAAGGATGCAATGCTCACGACAAACCAGAATAAGAAATCTCAATAATCAACAAAAATGCTAACCATATGAGTCGAGATCCACTCAATATGCACAACAACCCATGAAACCAACATAATCATATGCCAATAGAGCAAATTACACAACAATAAGCCATTGATACCACATAGATTGCAACTTAGGATTTTCACCAGACAGATACCACAAAATATACATACATAAAGGCCAAAATATACCACATAGATTGCAACTTAGGAATTTTGGCATAAGTATGCCATTCGTTTGTATTCATGGTTCTTTTCTTTTGAAATCATCTATTGCGGATATAGTTGGCTACTTATGAGTTTTGATTTAAGTCCAATATTAGTCTATGACAATAGTCTGGCTATTCTGGTATTAATTACGGTTATTAATGGGAGTGCTAGCAGTTGTACTTTGTTTTGGTATGGTATTTCTTATGATTTTATATAAATTATTTGGCCTTTTGTTACTATCCACTACTATTAATTTAAGCTCGTTTTCTGGCCTCTTATTATTATCCTCTAGTGTTGGTTCAAGCCAGGTTGGTTCAAGCTAGGTATATTATATTATTATGGATCTGGGGTTGGAAATTAATTGATATTGGAAATATTAAAGGTTATTTATGCTTCTTAACTTAGCTATCCTTTTTTTTGTACCCACAGGGCTTATGGAGCTTTGGTAGGGTTAATTGTCATCTTGTGTATGCCTTTTGGGCTTATATGGGCCCAGTTAGGTTGTAGTTAGTTCTTGCTTTTAATTTTGAGTTATATATTTCCTTTATTGCAATTGCTTAGCATAGCTCGATATTTACATTTCTATCTATTTTTCTATTAGCTTAGCTTACACACTCACACTTGGTATTTATGCTTTTATTATATTTGACCTTAATCATTCAATGATAAATATTGTGTACCTATTTCTTTCGTAATTAAACTACAATTATGCATCATTTCCCTAGTATTAATCTGAGTATGAGACATTAATACTGACGTTATCCTCAAGCCTTGTTACTAATTTAGAGATAGGATGAGATTTCTAGTGTTTGGAGCTATTCATCCTTTATCCACTTTAGTTAGATTATTTTTAGTTTCAAAACTACTGTGACTATATGTTTAATTTGGATAATATCATGTCTTTTATTTTTTATATTAGTACTAATCTTACCAGGCCTCGGGAGGGGTTATTTTATATATTTTTTCCTCTTTACTCACTTGTACAATATTGTGTAAGTATATCTTTTTGGCTTTCACATATTTTATGGTTATTGTTGATTTTTTTCTTGTTTTCCTTTATCTTTCTCCCATTATCCTATCACATACCATTTTGGGCTACGACTTGGCTTTCCTACTGGTGGGTTGAAGTAGGTGCCATTATGACTTGAGAAATTAGGTCATGACAAAGGCATCCCTATGATTTCTCATGATTAAGTTGTTCATCCTCAGGAAGGTTATGAATTTTCTACTTTTAGAATCTTCTTGCGTATACTTCATTTTTTATAAATGATCATGCAATTGAGGAAAATATTCAATTAAGTGATTTTTTTTAGAAATCTGAGTTATTAGGATTGCTTCAGAGCCATAGAATAGAATTCTAGTTTGAGCTTTAGTTTAGGTTACTTAGTTAGTCCATAGAACCTTAGCCTAGGTTGCTTACTTAACCTTAGGTATAAATTAGGGATCTTTACCATATGTATAAGGTCAAAATTTTTAGTAAAATAGATTTATTATTCTGATTATTATCACTCAATTTCATCTGTATTAGTTTAATTCTAAGTTACTCTTATGTTGTGAGATAGTGAGACTTAAGGGTCTAAGACAGCATCGATGGGGCTTTTCATTTGAGTTTGATAGTAATAAGAGAGGACTATTAGCTAATTTTTGAAGATTTTAAAACCTACAAGGTTCTATTAGGTGTGATATCATTACTTGAATTTGCACATGCATGTTCATGCTTACATTTTGACCGTACAAGTCTAGAATTGAAAGTAAAACATAGTTTTTAGTTTTTTGTAACAACATGTTCCATTATTACTACAAATATTTGAGGTAAAATCATAAGAATTTCAATTATCATAGGTTTTAGGATCAATTATTAAGCATGGAAGTCCATTAGAGATAAATAAGGGATTATAATCCCCTAACACTAAGTTAAATTGGAAGTATCCTTACCAATTGAGTTTCGATCTAAGGTTAAATTAGGGTTTAATCAAATGATCATTACTCCTAGAACATAAGGATGTAGGGGTCTAAGTACCCACCAAATAAAAGATCTTTAACTCTTTTTTCTAATTCCACCAACCATTTATTAATCCGATTTTAGACTAAAAATTTATGACTATTTTACAAAAGACTGTCTGTGTTGAAAAACTAAGGCCACTGTGGAGGGACTAGGCCACAATAGTGGGATTTGGGACACTATAGCGGCATTTGGGCTTCGATATAAGGCTTTGGGAAGTACGTATGCTTATTTTAGATATATTTGGAGCTTTTAACTAAAGAAATATCATTCAAAAGTCATAGAGGGGTAATTTTTCAAGGTCCAGGGTAAAATTTCTTTATTGAGGAAAGTTCTTCCATAATCTTCTTTGTCTTTAAATCTAATAATATCTTAGAATTATTAGAATCATCTTTTCTTATGGAATAAAGGGTTTGAACCCTATGTTCATGAAATTTTGAGAAAAACTTATAGATTGGGATAATATAAGCTAACTAATTTTAGATTGTTAACTGACTCCTAACATGAATTTACTACTCTAAAACATAAATTTTGATGGTTGGGGACATTGAATTCAATAAAAGTGGGATGTTTTACTTTAAAACCTCATAAATGGAGATGGGTTGAGTATGATAGAACTAGTTAATGGTTAATTAACCCTTGAATAGTGATATTTACATGACAAGGATAAAATTAGAGTATTGATTTCTCAAAGTATATAGTTGAATAGTAATTGATTTGTTACTATTATATTTACTTGATTACTTAATGATTAGATGTTATGAGGTACGAAGGAAATAAAAGAGCAACCTTATGTCACTTTCTTGTTCCATGATCTTTGGTTGAGGTAGGTTATGGTTTATGAGTCTTAGATTATGGTTAGAAATCATATTTGTAATATAAATTTAATGGGAGAAATAATGCTTAGGACTGCATACATAGAGTTTGGATGGACAAATCATGGAATTAATATAAAAAAGATCTAATTGAGTGTGGTTACATTTTTAATAGAGCCCTTGATGGATGTTTTGTATTTGTATGACTTGATGAAATACATGGTAAATTTGTGAAAATGGGTAATAATAGAGGAATTGTTTTAGCTTGTAATCTATAGAAATCATCTTTGATACCTTAACAATGGCAAATAGTACATTTATTTGGAATATGGAATATTCTTACTAAAAGATAGTTATGAGAATTGAATATGATAAGAGAAGGTTATGTCATAACTTAAGAACCTAAAGTTAAGTTAGGCTAAATATTAGGAAGTAAGATATGCAAAGGTGCATGACTAAATCTATAACAAGATGCACGTTGGGAAGTTGAATAGATCTAGTCTTAAGTGGTTGTGGTAGTGGAATACATATGTTGAGGAATAGTTATGTTTGGTTAGGTTCGAATAATTTCTTAAAGAAGAAACTTATAAGGGTATTGTGTGTATCCCTAGGTGTTTATAAAATAGAAGGTCAACCTAAATTGATTGTGTATGTACTGACATGTTATATGTTTCTTAGCCCCTAGGTACTAATGTATGTTGAGTAATTGATGGTTGAATTAGAGTTAATGTTCAAGTTGATTGTATGTATTCATGTTAATTGATTGTTTGTTAATTTAGTTGCAATAAGTTCTAATAAATGATAAAGTTGTTAATTATTGAATGCAAGTTTAGAAATTCGTAACCTATAATAAGATTGGTAAAAGGGACCTTATTTGATATAAAAATATGGTTGATTTATCTCATTAGTTCATTATACTTGTTGATGATGTTGGTTTAGTGTGAGTAATTTTATAAAGATTGATTATGATTAAATTAGTGGATTTTAGAGAGGATAAAGGTGGGGACATTAGAATAATATATAACACTTGGATTAGGATAAGGGTAGTAAACGCTAGTTATCTAGGATATTTTACAAGGACTGAGATAGTTCCCTTTAGGTCATGGCTAGTGTGTGGTCATAAAACCCATAACATGTGTGTACATCACAATTTGGAGAGTCTGATGATTTTATGAGTCCATTGGTTTAATTTGATGATATTATGTTACTTGTGTGGTCTAATTATTAATGATATAATATGGTTTCTTGTGTGGATCAGTTATGTTGATGAGGTATTTTATGGTTACTTGTAAGAACCAAATTATGTTTTGTGATACATTATTCATTGTATGGGCCGATCTTTGATGGGATATTATGATTATGAATTTCTTAATATCCCAAATAAGAAGCTGAAACTGGTGTAATTTACCTTTGTGTGAGATTATTTATATTAGTAGTGTGAAAGCTTACTTGATGACTTGAATATCAACTTGAAGAATCCAATGCTTACTTGATGACTTGCAAGTCTATTTTATTTTCTTAAGTGTGATAGCACTTATTTGTTAATCTAGATATTTTACATGTCATGTGACTCTCATGCCTTGACAATTGGTGTAATGTTTCCTAAATCAAATGAGAGGTTAAAATGATAGTGACTACAGGCTGGCTCATTTAGTTAATTATGGAGTTAGTACTCGTCGTGTGTATGTGTTGTAAATTATGAAGAACTTGAGGTTAATCCTTTAGTTTGAAATTATAAGAGTTGACTAGTTGTATAATGTTCATAAGTTTACTGAGGATCTAAGGTTATTAAAAAACAACTTGAATTGGCTATTGAATTCTATTAAATGTGTCACCTAAGCTAATAAATTATATTGTGAAGCACATCAGAAAGTGTGATATATGTGACATAAGAATTGTGAAATGGAAATTAAATTATGGTATAAGTTGTCATGCATTATTTCTATGATTTCTATACGATGTTACATGATCTAACCTTAGTCAATCGATGATACCTACCAGTATGTATGGTTGTATTGATACAAATCTTGCTATGCATTTTTGGAGTAAAGTCTTGTTGCAAGATCAGTTGATGTATCTTAGGTGATATAAATAGTAATCTCTTACAACTTTTACTTATTTCAACCCTAAAGTGGAAGATGTATCTTTTGTTTTGTATTTTACATATATTAGAAGCTCATGTACATTTCTAGACTAGGTCCCTAGAGAGAAGTTTTTCTTTTATTGTATATTTACAAAGGTTATATTTTGAGTAATTCAATGACTTAATAAATTGTCTTATTAATGAGTTTTTCATGTTTATTGAATGGGTGTTAAGGATTCTCCTATCTAGTTAGAGTAGGTGCCTACACGATCTTGTTAGTTGGGTCATGATAGTTGTTATCAAAGAACAAGTTATCGATCTCACAAGTATAAGAGCAAATATCAAGTAGAGTCCTACAGATTGGTGCATAGACATCCACATAAAATCATTCAGAAGCTATGAGGCATTCTAGAAATTATTTCTCGTCCTTCTTTTTTTTGTGCTATTTTTATCTATTATCTAGTTAGTTATGTTTAATTGGTATCTAATTAATTTCAATTAGTACCTTATCTTGGGTGTATTTATATGCCTAAGTACCATAACTTACCCATATTTTAGCTAAGTTTGGAGAACAAAGTGCCTAGTTTCTTATGTTATTACTCTACTTCTATGTGATTGATCTAACTGATGTGATTAGCCTGATTTCAGGTATTAAGGAGGTAGACGGAGACATAATGGGACTATGGAATGCGGATGGCATATGACACAAGAGAGAGTTGCAGTCTGGATCAAATATGGTGCCTAGAAACTATGTCTAAGGCTAATTTGTCATTTATAATTAGCTTAGGGACTTAGAAGGAAATTATGAGAGAAAATATTATTAAAAAGACTTGATGCTGAAAATTTATCATTATTCATTTTTCTGTATTGTTTTAAGAAAGGAGAGTGACGGCTTAGCACCAAGGGAGAAACGTTACTTCATCTTCTCCACCAAGATTTTGTTTACTTTTTGGTATGATGAATATTTCTCTTGTGATTCCCATTTTATTCATGAGTAGCTAAGTTTATTAGTTAGGATTATGGAAGCCTTGTAGCATACAATCTATTACTTTGGGTTTTAAATTCATTATTCATTGATTTGTTTACATCATACTCTCTTCGTTTATGTTGAATTCTCATGGTTGTAAACATAGAGGATGTTCCTTAAAACACAACTTGTTTGAGAGAAATGTTGTTGTTCGAAAAAGAGTGTACTGACAAGAAAAAAAGATTTCCAATCCCTATTTCATATGTTAATGCCTTAACAAGATTAACTACTAGGATATTTCGTATTATTTTTGTAAACACTTTTGATTCGAGAGAACTAAAGTGAATTAGTCCTTGATGGTTGAGAAACACTAGGATTATGTTATTAAATACAATACGTTTCTCTATAAGCATAATACATGTATGAATTTGTAAAGCCCATAGTTAGAAAGTATTGAAAACTATAAGGTGGACATAACCCTAGCTTACTATTTCTTTGAGGTCGAATACCACTACACATATCTCATCTTGTTAAACAGAAACCATTAATTTATGAATTGAATCAAATTTCCCCTTTTTGTTTTACGAAAATGAATTATTAAAAGTCAACTAATCTGCATACAACTTAATTAGCACCATATTCCCTGTGGGATTCGACCCCAACCTAGTTGGGTTATATATTTGACAACGACCACTTACTCTCACGTAAGAGAGGTATAATTTGGGCGTATTAGTACCTTGACGAATTCAATTGATATTTAACCCATTCTAATTATCTTGGTGATTTTGAAATTTTATTATAGAGAATTCTAATTGTTTTCTAGCAATAAGTGTCATATTTATCGTAAGCAACTAATTTTTATGATCATGTAGAGTTGATTGATTAATTGGGATATTGTAAAATTAGGTGTTTCTTGTCGATTCAATTGAAATATTGCATGTGCATAGATAATAACATGTAAACAAAGTAAATAGCTTTGAATTTTTGTATTGATATGTGTAATATGAATTCAATAAATGTTTATAGTTGTGTGACTTTCTTGGCAATTATAACTTAAATTATGTGAATTAGTTAATAATAAGAGAGGGCTGGTTGAGGGGGTAGATATAGTATCCCTTGGCTTGAAAATTAAATGATGTGGTTTTTAACATATGATGTGCTTATAAGTTGAATGTTTGATATTGACATTGTTTTTTGGTTTTGAAGTGACATATATATTTAACTGTTCGACTTTGTTTGGCTTGGAGGTTTTGACTGTTGATTAAGTACAACTAATTGTATTGTGATGATAATATGTAGTTGATGAGGAAATCATGAGATTATGGTGGGACTAGCTCCCCATGTATTTGTGAATAAGTTAATTGTACATTCCTATTGGTAAAACTAGTCACTCATATGTTTATTAACAAAATGACTTGTTATTGGCTGATCTTAGTTAGATATTAATTATATACCTATTGTATAGGAATAATTATCGGCTAATAATATCCCATGAATATGTTATAATCAAATTTCTAAGGCATTATGAGTATAGTGCTCCGAATAGTGCATTAACAGATTTTGAGCTCCAAACCAAAAAAATTATAAGCACAGCTTTGAGTTAGGTCCAATCAAACCTGAATACACAACACCTAGTTAGATTTTAAGGTGAATTGATTTGTATTAGGTTCAAAGGAACTTATTTTAAATTTTTAGCTTGTTTGAAGATTAGATTGAACAAGAAAATGGAACAACAATGTAACATATAAAAGTATATGATTGAAGATTGCCTAGAAGCAGTAGTCGACAACTTCAGAGAAATCATCAAAGGTGATGGCAAAGGAAAAATATTTTAAAGAAGAATATTATTGTCTCCACTTTACACTTTCCCAAATAGTTTCTAGGATTAGACTTATTTTTTGAATTTTCGTTACTTTTTAGTCTTATTTTTACATTTGGGCTTGGATCAGTTGGGTCCAAATTTTCTTTTATGGATTTTTTATTCTTTTATTTTATTAAAATGGACCATATGGTCTCTTTAATTAAGAAAAATATTGCCAAGGCTTGTGAAATAAGTGAGCTAAATTATGATTGATGATCCTTAGTTGTAGGGCCGATTGAAGAAGTGGAGTTATCAGATAGGTTTATGCATATTCGTATCTCTCACATTGTTATATTATAATACTTGGTTGGTATTATTCCTTGAATGGTTGAGGTATGTTGAAATGACTATAACTTGACCATATGTGATAACTGATGAGATGGTTTTTTTTATGAAATATTGATTGTTGAGGGTCGAATAGACTAATATGAGTTGTTGATACAAGAGCTACAATATTGGAGCACACCAAGAGGGGCTTCTACATATAGATAATAACTTGGAGACTAGAGAAAGTCATGAAGTAATAAATACAAAGACCACAAGCAATCAAGATACCATTTGGGTAATGAAGATGGTATCTTTGGGTTGTTTTATAAATAGACACTTTTGGTCTATTTTTTAATAGAATATTTGTATAAAGGCAATAACTATAAATAGTTGCCTTAGTCATTTTCTTTACTTATAGTTTGATGAATTGAGAAGATTACTTTTTGAGAGATTTTGAGGGTGGAATCACTTTAGTCTAGTTTAATATAGCTAAATTTGGGTTAGTGATGGGTGAATTCTCATTGTTGATGTAGAAATTCTTAACCTTGATTTTAATGGGAGTTACATATTGGTATATTTAAATCAGGTTTCTCTATTATAATTGAAATGAAGTTCTCTTTTCCCTAGGCTAATTGTTCTTTTAACTAGACATTCTTCTATTTTTATCTTAATTTTTTCTGATTATCATATTAATTTTTCCACCATCATTATTTTGCTCCATGTTTTGATATCGATTTTAGTCTCTCAAATGAGATAGTTATCATCATTATATCAAAGATTAGGTTATGGATTCTTTTCTACGGATCTCAATTCTAGGTTCATAAATTAAAAAAAAAGAGTTGAAAAACATTTTTGAAAATTTTTTCCAAAAAAAAATTTTTGATTTGAGTCTCATTTAAAGTTTATAGTACTAGATTTTTACTGTAATGACCCTTCAGGTGATTTTCTATTTTTCCACTCATATCATTTAGAGCCTTCTTATAGCTTCCCCAAGTCATTTATAACTTGCTAAAGCTGACAGTTTAGTTATCGAACAGTTCATTTGTTTTTTAGAGTGAATTAAGTCTTCGCTGTTTCAAATCACCTATTGGGGAAAAAGTTAGTCAAACGATCTTGTATGCCAATTCTAACCGCTCCAATAGTTATATAATGTAAATTTTAATCTAGGTGGACCCTTGGTCTGGGTCTTGAGGCTCCAGGACTCATTTTGAACCATTAGGTAGGAGTTAAGAAAAATGGATCATGGGTGTGGGAACCACTATTCGTGAAATGCCCTCTGATGGAAATTTTGACTACGTCA
Organism: Capsicum baccatum var. pendulum; assembly: GCA_030864225.1. Classification (NCBI taxonomy): domain Eukaryota; kingdom Viridiplantae; phylum Streptophyta; class Magnoliopsida; order Solanales; family Solanaceae; genus Capsicum; species Capsicum baccatum. The sequence goes on along the minus strand of CM061552.1, from coordinate 157,646,549 downwards.
TTGAGTCAGAAACGTCGAATATGATAGGGTAACATAGTTTATTTGCATAAATGGGATTCTAAACAAATCTCGAGTGGTTTGTGGAAACCAAAAAAAAAATTTGAGCTTTCAGTGGTGCAGTCAGCTGGTACACTACTTAATGTAAGACATCAAAAATTCCTAGCCACTTCAGTCCTATATAGCATGCCAAAAGGGGTCCCAAACTTAGAAAATTTCAGCGAAGTGTTGACACTTAGTCTTATTTTTGGCCTTGACATTTTAATGGCATCATTTAAGATCTTTTCGACCTTAGAATATCACTTTTTAAATTGATTCATGATTAGGGATGTCAATAGGTCATCTTGTGTGAGTTTCAGAATTTTCAAACTTCGTTTGGGTCATGTTTGGATGGGAAAAATAGCAAGCCAATGTGATCTTGACGCATCGCATTAGCTACCACATTGACACCATCGACGCGATGCATCGGTGATCGTGTCGATCCCATCAACTCGGTGCATCAGATATTGCATAATAGTGCAAGTTTTTCTCATTAAATTCTGAGTTTCCAAGGGAATTTAGGTACTTTTCCCCTCACCAATTCAGCTAAAACACGAGATTTAACTACCAAAAGGGCAAATTACACGTTGTTCTTAAAATTCTCTAAAGAACTAGCCCTAGTTTTATCAAGCTCAAGAATCAAGTCTCAATAACTCACCATAATTCATGCAAAATTAATAAGCAAGGTATGTTAGGTGTTCATCCTTGGGTTTCCTTCCACCCTTGGAGTTCATAAACCCTTTTCAAAACTTGAATTATGATTCCCATGCTATGAATTGAATTATTCTCATGTTTGTGTTGTTGTATGGGTTTCAAGTTAAGATCTTTTATGAGTTTCCATGAAATTATGTTAGCATGTGTGTTGAATCATGAATCTTTTATGTCAAAACCCTTGAATTTGCAAGTTTAAGTTGTAGTCATGATGCTTATGTATTGTTCACTATCATGTGCATTAATCATGCTCCCCAAATGTTTGATAGAATGTCCATGTGAATTGAATAGTGAAATCATGACATGTTATCATGTGTTCCTAATTATGTACAAGCCCATGACCTCCAAGTGTTTGACAAAATGACTCAATGAATGAATTGTGAACAATTGACTATTGATATGCTTCCAAGATTTGTCATATTTTATTATTGATGCTATTCAGTCCTGGGGGTATTTATTACCTAAAATATAGTTGTTTACTTAGTTGCAGTAGTTATAGAATCATCCCAGTCAAGGTCAAGAACCGTAGTACTCAGTCAGTTAGCAGAACTCAGAGAACTAAGTCCAGTTCAGTCAGTCAACATGATCAGTGTCAGTTCAATCTAGCCTAATACAGTATACTGATCAGTTCAGAATCAATTCAGTTGGAAGAGGGATTCAACATTGAGCGAACCTAAGAAAAGGGGCATTCTTTCTAGCATAGGGTTTGACCCTTAGTAGCAGTCCCTACATTACAATACCACGTAGCTAGCATAGGGTAAGTCATCTTTCTGCTAGACTAGGGTTGATGCGATCATATATATATATTTCATGAGTCTTTCTGCCAGATTAAGGTTGACACAACATTGCTAGTAGCCCTTGGCAAGGTGCTAACACCCTTCCAACTGGGTTACAGGTTGGACCCCAACTTAGTTTATAAATTAGGGTATGTTGGTTTGATGAACACTCCCATAATTATAGTTTTAGTCTCAATATTTCGTAAAAAACTCAGGCAGTTCTATAAAACCATGGCTATAAGTTATTATTTACATAGCCATCAGAATTCAGTACTTCAGCATCAATCTAAACTTTTAGTGATCAGTAATCAATTATCAAAACTCAGTACTTTAGATTCAGTCTAAATCAGACGGACCTTATATACATAATATTATATATTCAGTATATTCAGTAGTTACAGTTTTGCATGTACTCTCAGTTAGTTATCATCCCATGCATATGATCCTATGTATATCAGCCTACCTCACTTAGCATACCAGTACATTCCATGTACTGATGTATACTCTTTCTTTTCTCTATGATGTCATAAATCATAGGTTCAGACGCACGAATTCCTGATCATACATAGCAGCTCAAGATATAAGTAACAGATTCAATATCAATCCTCATCCACCGAGGATATTATGTTATTTTAGTATTTCAATTAATTTAGTAGTTATTATAGTCGGAGGTAGTTGGGGTTTGTCCCATCAACTTCATATTCAGACAGTTAGAGGCTTTCAGACTAGCACAGTCAGATATTTAATTTTTCAGATATTATTATCCGTACACTCAGTATTTATTTTAGTATTTTGAGAACCATATGGCCTTTTCAGTCATACTTCCACATATATTTTTATTATTATTATTCAGTGCTCATAGCAGGTACCAGTCATGGGTTAGCTTGTGGTCCTTCTGGATTATAAGCACTGTGTGATGCCCAGGGTGTAGTATCAGGGAATTACAAACTTAGTATTAGAGCCTAAGGTTCTAAAGAGTCCTAAGGAGTCTGAAATCCATGTCAAGTAGAGTCTTATGCATACGTGTGTAGCACACCACACTTATAGACAAGAGGCTATGAGGCATTTTTAGGAAAGGTTTCCATTCCTTTATTATTCATGTCATGTGAGTGATCATAAGCTCAAGTTAAATTCTATGTCTAATCCAATCGTCACTTTCATTTACAGAACATGCCTCCCAAAAAGACCAGTAGATGAAGAATTGGAAACCAGCCAGCACCTTTGGTCATTCAAGCAGATCCCCAGGATGAGCATGTTTCTCACACAGAATTAAGAGCAACTTTCACCACCCTAGCTTATTCTGTAGCATCCCAGTATGAATGCACAACTACTATTTAGGCCAATCCAGTGGCTAATACCGCTGCAGCTAGAATTTGGGACTTCACCCGAATGAACCCTTCTTCATTTTCAAGGTCTAAGTCTGAACAGGACCCATAGGAATTCCTTAACATGGTGTAGAAGGCAACGAACATTATGGGGGTAACCGCTAGTGAGAGTGATGAGTTAGCTGCTTATCAATTACAAAATATGGCTCATACATAGTTTAAGGAGTGAAAGGCAGATAGGGCCACAGAAGTATGGCCTATAGAATAGGAAGAGTTTGATACTGCCTTTTGAGATAGGTTTTTCCCATTGGAGTTAAGGGAAACCAAGTTTTTAGAGTTTATTAACCTGAAGATGGGTATCATGAAAGTGAAAAAGTACTCTCTCAAGTATATTCAGTTATCCAGATATACTCCTCATGTGGTAGCTGATAGCAGATCTAAGATAATTAAGTTTGTGTCTAGTGTATCCGACAGTATGGTCAATGAGTGTAGGACAATAATGTTGATTAAGGAGATGGACTTGGCTAGGTTTATGGTCAATCCTCAATAGATAGAGGAGCAGAAAACTAAAGAGAAAGAGAGGGAGAGAAAGAGGGATAGAATAGGTATCTTTTAACTTCACTCAGCCTAAGTCAGAGGGTGGTAATAGTCCTTAGTTTTGCCCAAAATCTTCAATTCCAGTTCCATCCTCAGCCAGTGTTCCGATGCCTAAATTCAAAAATGGTAATAAGGATAGGTCGCTAGGCTCTAAATCTCAGGGTAGTGTTAGCAGTGCTTAAACAAATCCTCTCTGTCAGAAGTATAGTAGAAACTATTAGGGTATCTGTAGATCGGGTAGTGATGTATGTTTCGGGTGTGGCACACTAGGCCATAGGATCAAAGAGTGTCCTCAAGTGGATTCACAGAGTCAGCATAATCATCCCCCAAATCATTTTGGTCACCCATCTCAGAAGGGTGTCGCTTCCAGTGCCACAAGTGGAAAATACCCAAACAGGCTCTATGCAATTTAGTCTCAACAAAATCAAGATTGTTCTTCTAATATGGCCACTGATATGTTACAAGTTTACCATTTACATATTTATGCTTTGCTAGATCCAGGAGCTTTTTTGTCCTTTGTAACTCCTTATATAGCTGTAGACTTTGGAGTCAGTCCTAAAATCCTAGAAGAGCCCTTCTTAGTCTCTACCCCAATGGATTAGTCTATCATAGCCCGATAGGTATACAAGACTTGTCCGGTTATGGTGTCTCAGAATGTTACTTCAGCAGACTTAGTAGAGTTAGAGATGACAAATTTTGGTGTCATTCTCAGCATGGATTGTCTTCATTCATGCATAATGTTGTTCATTTCTAGTTCTCGAATGAACCTGTCCTAGATTGGAGGGGTAGTAATTCAGTAATTAGTGGTCAGCTTGTTTCACACCTTAGAGTGAGAAAAATGATATCCAAGGGATGTGTCTATCATCTCGTTCAAGTTAAAGATTCTAGTTCCAAGAATCCTAATGTTGAGTCAGTTCTAGTAGTAAGTTAATCTCCATATGTCTTTTCTAAAGATCTTTGTGAAGTTCCTCCCGAAAGGGAAATTAATTTTGGAATAGACCTTCTTCCAGATACTCAGCCTATCTCTATTATTCCATATAGAATGGCCTCAAATAATTAAAAGAGCAGTTCAAAGATCTCCTAAATAAGGGATTCATCAGACCCATTGTCTCCTCATGGGGAGCACCAGTTCTATTTATGCATAAGAAAGATGGTTCTCTAAGAATGTGTATTGACTGCCATTAGTTGAACAAAGCTACCATCAATAACAAGTACCCATATCCTAGAATCGATGACTTGTTCGACCAATATTAGGGAGCCAAATACTTTTCTAAGATAGAACTCAGATTAGGCTATCATCAGCTTAAAGTCAGAGAATGTAACATTCCGAAACAACTTTCAAAACTCGGTATGGTCGCTTTGAATTCCTAGTCAGGCCATTTGGCCTTACCAATACCTCAACAACTTTCATGGACTTGATGAGCCGCGTGTTCAAGAATTACTTGGACATGTTCATCGTAGTATTCATAGATTACATCCTTGTATACTCCCCCAGTGAACATGATCACGTAGACTATCTCGGAATAGTATTACAGACTCTCAGAGCCCATCAGTTGTTCACTAAATTCAGTAAGTGTGAATTCTTGCTAAGATCAGTTTCTTTTCTTGGTCATATAGTTTCAGGTGATGGCATTAAAGTTGATCCTCAAAAGACCAAAGTAGTGAGAAACTAACCTAGACCTATCTCTCTGTAAGATAGCAGGAGTTTTTCAGGTTCGGCTAGCAATTACCGATGGTTTGTTGAAGGATTTTTGTCTATTTATCCCCCATGTCTAGATTGACTCATAAAAAAGTCAAGTTCCAATGGTCTGATTCTTGTGAGAAGAGTTTTCTGGAGTTGAAGACTTGATGCGCTATAGCCCCAGTTTTGACTTTACCCAATGGTTTAGATTGATTTGTTTTGTATTCTGATGCCTCCAGAGTTGGTTTGGCGTATGTTTTAATGCAGAAGGGTAAGGTCATGGTCTATTGATGTTCCAGTTTTTGACGGAACATTTTTCATCTTTTTCTTGGGGAAATTGCCTGTTTTCAAGCAACCAAGGTTGCATTTAATGCTTGATTTTAGTGTTTCATGGTAAGGAGCTGACTGAAAGAAAAAACTCAGAAAATTTTCTAAAATACACTTCTGATGGTCAAAATGGTGGACCATCAACTCTGTGATGGACCACCAACTCTACCGTCAAGTCTAAAAAGAACTCAAACTTTCAGAAGACATAGAGATAGTCCAGGTGGTGGACCAACAGTTTTGTGACGAACAACCACTGGGACCGTCACAACTAAACATTAATAGGAATCCTAAAATGCTCAGTGATGGTTAATATGGTGGACCATCAAAATTACGATGGATCACCACTTTGACCATTAAGACTACCGGGACTGTCAACCTTGCGACGGACAACCACGTTGGCCATCAGTCTTATATAGAATGTTATCCTTCAGTATCAGCAGCGACGGTCCAAGTGGCAAACCGTTAGACTTGCGATGGACCACCACTTTAGCTGTCACTTTTGATACGGATTTTTAGTATTTGAATTTTAAATTATTTTCACCTGGGGAACATATAAATACCCAGTTTAGGCTTTATTGAGGGTTCTTCATCTTTTATCCATCTCTTATCATTGATTAGGGTTTCCAAGACTTGAAACATATTGCTACATAGTTTTTCTTTAAGATTTAATTCTAGAATTGGGCGATCAAGATCTAATTATTATAGTTTCTATTGAAGATTGAGGAAGAATAATTGTGATTTTTTAAGTAAATTTTGAGTTGATAAATGAATAATACAATTTATTCTTCTCTTATTTTGGTGGAAATGAGTGGCTAATCTTCCATAACTAAGGTTATGTGAGCCTTGATGTGAATAGATGAATTGGGGTTATGAATCTGATAGGATCCTATGTTCAACTGATGTTGCATAAACCCTGCTTCATTTTAATGACTTTTCATGGTTGCAAACTTGAAAAGTGAGCCCAATAACATCACTTATTCCAATAGAAAAGTGTTTGTTGGGAAAAGGAAGGGTTTACACAAATCTAAAGACTTTAATCATTAGATAGAGGGTAGATATTTTAACCGGATCAATCCATGTGAAAATATAATTGAATAAATAACTTGTTCCTTACATTTGAATGAATTAAGGGATAAATTACTCATTTTGGGTTGAGAAACTAATGGGTAAATCATTGAGTTCAATTTATCTTGCAATTGAAATTGTTCATTAGGAATCCACAATAGTTCACGACCCTAGCTGCCTAAGCATCTTGGTGACCATAACTCTAGTTTGACTACTCTTATTGAATTACTATTTGCCATACAATCGATATTTGGATTACTCTCTGTGCGAAGTAATTAAATACAATTAATCAATCCAAACCCCTTCTCTATTTTTGAGCCTTTGATCAACAGTCTAATAATAATCACAATACTTAATGAACATAGTATTCCATGTGGGATTTGACACCCAGCCCAGTTGGGTTCTATATTTGACAACAACCGCTTACACTTTCTAACAGAAGTTGTAATTTAGGCGCTTCAAATTTAGGCACCATTGTAAGGCTCTACTCAAGTTTGCCAAACACAGCTCCAAAGAATCCCCTACCATAAAAAAATCATCCATGAACACCTCCAAAGTGTCCTTCACCATATCTGAGAAAATAGACATCATACATCTTTGAAAGGTAGCGGGTGTATTACATAACCCAAATGGCATCTGCTTGAATGCAAAAGTTTCATACGAGCATGTAAATGTATTATTCGCCTGATCTTCAGGAGTAATACAGATCTGATTGTAGCCACAATAGCCATCTAAAAAATAATACCACCCCTTTCCTGCCAACCGATCAAGCATTTGATCTATGAAAGGCATTGGGAAGTGGTCCTTTAAGGTCCATGAGTTCATCTTGTGATAGTACATGCAAAACCTCCACCCATTCATAGGCCTGAGAGGAATCAACTTATTCTTTTTATTTGTAACAGTAGTCATGCCCCTTTTCTTGGGCATGCATTGAACAGGGCTTACCCATTTACTATCAAAAATAGGATAAACCACTCCTGCATCCAGCCACTTAATAATCTTCTTCTTAATCACTTCTTGAATTGGTGGGTTAAGTTGGCGTTGATTTTTGATGGTTGGAGTATAGTCTTCCTCAAGCTGTATCTTATGAGTGTAGATGCTAGGGGCAAGGCCAATAATATTAGAATTGTCCAACCTATTGCTCCTTTGTGCCTCTGAAGCACTAAAATAAGTTCTTCCCCCTGTTGCTCACCAAAATCAGCTGCAATAATCATGGGTATCATATTTCCATTTCCCAGAAACATGTACCTTAAATGCCCGGGCAGCTCTTTCAATTCCAATACCAACAGCTCTTTAATAGAGGGCTTAGCTGGTGGTGTTGATCGATTCTTCAGATCAAGATCTACCTTTTTAGGAGCGTAAGAGTATGATCCCATTCTCGTCAAAGAACAAATAGTCTCTTCGTACTTTTAATGCCTTCCCAATCAAAATTCATCAGCGCTATAGCTAAGTGCTCGATATCAAATTTCTCCTCTATCGGCAACTCCTGCTCACCCTCATAATATACATCAACAATTGAGAACACACTCTTTTAATTTTGCTGCTTCATTGATTTGCACACATCTAATCGCACCACTTCATCATTCAGCCTAAATACGAGCTCATTAGCTCGTAAATCAATCAGCACACTTTTAATTAGGATAAAAGGTCAACCCAAGATTATGGGCACCTCGAAGTCCATCTCACAATCCAAAATGACAAAATTTGCAAGAAATATAAAGCTAGCAACCTTAACCAGCACATCATACAAAATACCAACAAGTCATTTTACCAACCTATTCGCCATCACAAGTTGTATGTTGGTGAGAGTGGGGTCTCCCAAACCCAAATTTTTAAAAATAACTAGCAGCATTAGATTGATGCTATCTCCCAAGTCGCATAGAGCTTTTGCAAAGTCAAGAGGCACAATAGTGCATGGGATAGTAAATGGTCTCAGATTTGTCTTTTTTCTGCACCAGAGACCTTGTGGAAATAGCACCACAATGATGGAGATTGTCCGTTAGCTTAAAATGAACTGACCACTTCTTCGTCACAAGATTTTTCATGAACTTTGTGTACCCAGGCATTTTCTCTAATGCCTCCAAGAAATGGCAGATTAATTATCAGCTGCTTAAGCATAGCCAAGAATTTATCAAACATTATGTCATCAGCCTTCTTGTTCAATAGATGGAGAAATGGAGAAGGTGGTTTTGGAAGTGTTGTAACCACAACTTCCTCCTCTTTTCCCTTATTCTTCTCTAACTCATCAACCTACTGACTATTGGATGGTGTGTCATCAATAACCTCATCCAATTTCCCAAAAACCATCGGATGATCAATCTCTTCTTTTTTCATATCATCTGCTACTATATCAACTACAGGATTGCCCATAGGAGGGCTTTCCAATACCTACCACTTCTAGTAGTGACTGTCATACATAAACCATCCTTCCTTGGGTTCTATACTATGTCGCTTGGGAGGGTGCCAGCCATCCTCTGATTGAATGTAGCAGAAAGTTGGTTTATTTGCTCCTCTAACTATTTTATCAAATTAGAGTGAGATTCAACTAGATGGTTCATTAAGGATAACACACTTTTCATCTGAGTCACCCCGGTACTTGTTACTTCTACTTCCTTCAATAACTTGGACATCACGTCCTCTATGGACATATTTCCCAAACTGGTTGCAACGGCCTCATGCTTTCCAGGAAGGACATACAACCCACTCCTGTCACCTTTACTTTTCTAATTGTCTTGATCATAATCCTTATATCCAAATTTATCATAGTAGTTCTAACCTTTGTTTCCTTCGCCACCGCCTCGGAAACCCTCCTTATTGTTTAAGTAATTGGCTTTCTCCTCATAATTGGAGTCAGCCCTTCCCTGTGATGATATAGCTTTAACCTTTTCTATCTTTCACAATAATAAATGCTTTCTGAGAAGATCCATCTGTGTCTTCATGTGAGCCATGTCTTGGTCACGCTCTTCTTTTCTTTGCCTATGTTCTGTAGTCATGTCTATAGATACAGTAGGTCTTGCTACCTCAGAATCCCTGGTATTCCAAGCTCTACTTTATTTTTTCATATGATTAAGGATGTCTGCTGCTTTAAGGAAGGTGAGGTCCATGAATGAACCACCTACCGCATTATCCACTACTGGCTTAGTCACAGAGTTTAAGGCTTGATATAATATCTCCATCAAGTGTACATTGGTCATCTGATGATTTAGGCATTGCATAAGCTTATTCTTGAAACTCTCCCAAGTCTTATAAGCTGTCTGAAATTGCTTATTTTGGCTCTCAATTTTGCCCTCTTGGTTGGCGGAAGGAACTTTCTAGGAAAGCATCTTTCAGTTGCCTCATATTAGTAATAGAGTTGGGAGTTTTTCCATTCAACCATAAATTTGCCTCTCTAGATAGAGAAAACAGAAATAGCCACAACCAAATAGCATTTTATCCAACCCTTGGGTTGTCCAATGGCTTGCATATTGTGCATATTCGGGTCGTCACCCACAAGTCCACCAAATAATACTTTGAGATGCAATAGTTAGATCATAGTGGTTGTAATATTAAACTTGTCTTCAATGTTAAGGCTGGAGGAATAATTACCCCTGTTGCACCGACTCTATCCAAGTTATCATCTTCTTCCAGATTAAATTTGGTGGCTTGGCGTTCTGGTCTCACCCTAGTAAGGTAATTTCTGTTGACATTCCTATTTTTTTGTGCAGGCAAATTATCTAAACGCCTCAGATTGACTGGAGCTAATAAATCATCATCACCCAGATCCTCATCATCTGGGTTTTGTCACCATCCTGCATTATCTGCATTCTGCTGGTTCACTTGTGTAGCTGCCAAGGTAGCTAGTCCAGCTTCTTCCTACTAAGAAGTTACTCTTTCTTGGTCCTGTTGACCATCCATTCTGCCAATAAGTTAAGGTTTTGGATAAATAGGTAATAAAGGTTCACCTGATCTACGAGTACTTGGCATACAAGATGATCACCCTGCATAAAACAAAACAACAAATAATTTTGGGAAAATTTGACCAAAGGTCAAGCAACATACACAAACTTAATTGACAATTATAATCCCCAGCAATAGTGCTAAAATTTGATCCACCTAAATTACAACTTCTCATTAAAAAGTGTAAGCGGTCGCTGTCAAATATAGAACCCAACTGGGTTGGGCATCGAATCCCATAGGGAATACTGTGTTCATTAAGTATTATGACTATTATTAGACGGTTGATTAAAGGCTCCAAAATACAGAAGGGATTTTGATTGATCAATTATATTTAATTACTTGCTACAGAGAGTAATCTAAATATCGATTGTATTGCAAATAGTAATTCAATAAGAGTAGTCAAACTAAAGCTATGGTCTCCAAGATGCTTAAGCAGCTAGTGTTGTGAACTATTGTGGATTCCCAATGAACAATTTCAATTGCAAGATAAATTGAACTCTATGATTTACCCATTAGTTTCTCAACCCAAAATGAGTAATTTATCCCCTAATTCTTTCTAACGTAAGGAACAAGCTATTTATTTAATGTTATTCTCACATGGATTGATCTTGTTAAGGAATCTATCCTCTATCTAATGATTAAAGTCTTTAGATTTGTACAAACCCTTCCTTTTCCCAACAAACACTTTTCTATTCGAACAAGTGATGTTCTTGGGCTCACTTTTCATGTTTGCAACCAAGAAAAGTCATTAAAATGAAGCAGAGTTTATGCAAAATCAGTTGAACATGGGGTTGTGAAGAATTTTGCATAAATTTTATAAGCAGAGTTCAACTAATGTTGCATAAACCCTACTTCAATGAATGACTTTTCTTGGTTGCAAACTTGAAAAGTGAGCCCAAAAACATCACTTGTTTGAATAAAAAAATTTTTGTTGGGAAAAAAAAGTATTTACACAAATCTAAAGACTTTAATCGTTATATAGAGGGTAGATGCCTTAACCGGATCAATCCATGTGAGAATGTAATTGAATAAATAGTTTGTTCCTTAAGTTTGAAAGAATTAAGGGATAAATTACTCATTTTGGGTTGAGATACTAATGGGTAAATCATAGAGTTCAATTTATCGTGCAATTGAAATTGTTCATTGGGAATCCACAATAGTTCACAACCCTAGATTCTTAAGCATCTTGGTAACCATAGCTCTAGTTTGACTACTCTTATTGAATTACTATACAACTTAACTCCATCAAGCCTGTACGAGTAGTGAAGAAGTATAGAGAATGACACGAGCTGAAAACAGCCATGCAACACCTGTATGAAAGCAACGAAGCAAACTCTTCTATTGTATTGCATTGGCGAACCCCCCCCCCTACACGAGAACTATCATACCAGAGTAATTTTTTTACTTCTATCCCTTTGAATAGCAATTTTTCCCACATCTCTTAGGGCCAAGAGTTCTGTTATCCTCTCTATCAATGCAAAGTCTATGGAAAAGAAATTTCATTTCCATTTTCTTTTCTTTTTACAGGCTCTTTTATTGAGACCAAATTATTTCTTCTTTCAAATGAGATCCCCCCTCCTGCTATTACTACTACAAAGAGACTAGCTGAGATAAGAGATTCAATAGCAACGTTCACCTTCGAATAATGAGTAGGTAGTTTGATCCTTTTTATTTTAATCTTTTTAGTAAACTGATGGAGGATGAGGAGTCAATTTGCCGCAAGTGGCTTCTTTATGAATAAGCTGCAATTGCTCTTATTGATATATTTTCATTTTTTAGGCCCTGGAATTTGAAGAGCCTCATCTCCCATAACAACCTGAATAAGATCTGCTCTGTTCCACTTGGTAGGAAATTCTCTACCTCTGAGTCGAAGCAACTCTGTGCTATTTTTGCAGATGTCATCAAATAACTTAGTTAACTCAGGTGGATCACTTTGCACGTTCGATATAGTTGACCGAATTTACATACGGGAATGTTCATCTATTACCAAAAACAATTCATTTATAGATGTTATAAGAAGGGTCGTGCAGGTCGAGTCCCTCAATACAGCTTAACTCCGTCAAGCTTGTACGAGTAGTGAAGAAGTATAGAGCACTTTAGTTGGTTGTTGACAGTGGGAAGCATGGGATCAGGGCTGGATAATAGACTAGCACATTATTAGATAAATAGTGCAGGCATGTGTTGCACTTTTTTCAAATTAAAAAGGGGTGCAGCGGAATTCATTCAGAAAGCAAGAAAAATTAGAGATGCTTCTGGAACTACTTTTTGATAGGGTCTATCTTAGCTTGAAGGAATGAACAACAAAAGTTATACCCCCAAAGAATATGGAATCAAATCAGTTAGTGTTTGATAAAGAACCTAATGGAAAAAACTTCCCTTTCATTCTCTTTTTTCTTTTGGTTTTATCCCTTCGATGAATTTTGGCTATGACTAGATGCATATGTAGTTAAGGGTTTCTTAGAGTTGGACACCGAATTCCTAATTCAAATTGAAATGTACAATGATTTTGGAAATAAGATTTTCCTTTATCGGGAGTTACTCCACGTATTGTTTGACATAAGACGGATAGCGGATTTGTTTCTCTCTTTTGTTGAATCTTTTTCACGACTCGATAGATAATTTGATAATCCAGTGATTTTTTTCCATGTTTAAGAATATAGTTAACCAACATTTTAACTAATCGATTATAATAAATTAGATCAAATTTTGCTATTTTTTTGCAGAACCTCGACGTGACATGAGCATGAAGGGGATTCAAGAATCATTTTTCTTTTTATAAGGTCTGAAATAACTTATTTTGTCTTTTTTACCCCATATTGTTCGGTGGATTTCGAAAGTGTTATAGAACAGACATTTCATTCTTTGCTTTACCAGCACTGACATCTCTTGTCAAATGTTAGAGTCTGATGGATTCAATAAGTTCTTGCTAATAACCATGTCCACTGAATAGAAACATTAAACTAAAAACCTAGACAAAATGAGGGAGATGTAAGTTGATTCTTCCAAAGAACCAGAAGTGAAGTGCTATGGGGTGGGCGGAAGGAAAAAGAAATGGCTCCAAAGAAAAAAATTGGGGTTCCCAATGCTTCTCCAAGCTCAATGAGATGCTCCAACCTTGGGATGCTTTACTCCTAACCCCATAAGGTTCCAAGACAGAGCTCAACCTGAGTCTCAATTAAAAATGGCAAGAATATAGAATAAGTTATCTTCTATGATTGGTAAAGGGATAAAATGACTTTGAGCTTTGGCATTAAGTATGCATGGGAAGGAATTCCATTAAACTAGAGGTAAGATCAATTAGACTCGAATCTTGAACCTGATCTTGAATCCTACACCGATTAATGATGCGATGGGAGAGTTTTTCTTTTTTCATCAATGCTGAACGCGTGGAGTAGAAGGCACACGGGTAGTGAACTTCTTTTCCCATTGAAGAAGCAATGGCGGTATCTGGGGAATAAGCATTGGCTAACTCTGCAGTAATCAGAATCAAAGTTTTCCAAAATGGTGTTAATCGGTAATAGAATGTAGCTAGATAACTAATGTCACAACATCCCAAATATGTGGGATGGAGTTGTTTAACCTTACCTTAAACCAGTCATGGAGCTCTCAACTGATTTGTTTAGGTTCTAGACTTGGGGCTTTTGATTTGAAAAAATATGGTGCAGGTTAATCTCGCTTGACCAGTTCAGGTAACAAAATACACCAAGACCTAGTCCTAGGTTCTCTTTCATCAAGAAAGGGTATATTTAAACAACCCATTTCCAAACACACCAAACAAGAAAGCAACACAGAGCTTCCATACTTGGGATCATCATGCTATACTCTCGGGGAAGGAAAAAGGAGTAGTTTACGCTTTAGTAGCTGCCGCTTTCCTTCCCTTTGTATGAGTGGAATTTTGAGTAATAGATGAGACTAATAAGGATTCTCCAATAGGTATAAACTATTTATAAAGAATGGTAAAGGGGCTTCTATGATCATGTCTTTGACCTTAGAGTGAGACTCTATCTAAAAAGGCCGAAGTGACAGCAAAAGCGGGTTCTTTCTATTTATTTCCAGCTTTGATCCTTTCATTTAAGTGCCAGAATAGAGAGAGATTTGGTAGGAAAGTAGAAGAGACCTTTTTGTATATGATAATCAAAGGGAGTGGTAAAGTTGTAGTAATTCTTTGGAAAAGCCCAGTTCTCTTTGTCTTTGAGTAGTAGTTATTTCCCCATACCCATGAGCATTGGCGTAAGCAGCTAAGCTAACGTCAAAAATAAAGAATATGTGGCTACCTATTTCCTCAGCCGATAAGAGAATTTGTCTTAAGGACATTCTTGGTTTGTAATTGCAATCTTATTAGGTTCAGCCACTATAGATATTCTGAACCCACAAACCATCCCGACCGGGGGTCAGAATTTTTCGAATATGTTCTTGAATTCATTCGAAATGTGAGTAAAACTCAAATTTGAGAGCAACTCATCTAATTTTCTCGTAAGAGACTTTAGCTGAGGGATTATGAAAGGAAACTAGTCTTTCTTCCCTCTTTCTTCACTAACCTCTATTTCATTGAATGTTATTAAGTCTAGGATCGAGACCAACTATTTTAGTTATAGCTTTCTTCAACAACAGATTCATTTGCAAGAACCAATGCCGTATTTTTTTAGTGGAGTGCTCCATAATCTAACCAACTATCTTGATTAACTTAACTGTATTCTTTTCTTTTGAATGAAGCTCCCTATTCTACTTTTATTTTTTCAGTCCTTCTGAAAGAAAGATAGAAAGAGGCTAAGGCAGAGGGACTTGTACTTGGCTAGCTGTCTGAGGGATGGTAAGTAGATTGTTCGATATCTTACCTACGAAGATGGATTTTCTATTGGTTTTCCACCCTTGCCACGGGTGAGCACAAAATTCAATCAAGAATCGAATTCATACACTGAGAATATCATTATTATCTAAGAAAGAGTTTAAAAAATCAAATAAGATTGCAATTCAAAAGTCTCTCTGCATCTGAATAATGAGTGTGGTTTCTGATGTTGTTGATTTTACTTTCTATATATAGATATGGCTTTCTCTTAATGGAGTATACCAAGAAAAATCATCTTTTTAGAACCACAAATCAGTGAAGTATGCGACAACTACTATTAGGGTCTGTCTTAGGGCATTGGCTCTCTAAAAAAAGGATTTCCTACTGTTGCATGGGAATAGTATTGGGCTTACGATAGTCAAACTTTTGAACGACTAACAAACTACTAAGCTCCCGCCCACCCCTACCCAATTAGGGTAAAGTCTTTAAGCATACCTTCGACAACACCAAGATATTGGCCCATGACCATTCATGACTCGATTAGGAATAACCAATTCATGGGGTAGTTGGAGTATCATAAAAGGGACTGTAAAGAATCCAGGTATTTGGAATTATGAAGGTGTAGTGGGGGATCTAGAAATATTTTGTGATGAACGTACAAGAAAACCCTCTTTGGATTTGCCAAAGATCTTTGGAATTCATTTATCTCTCTCAGGGGTATCTTGCTTTGGTTTTGGTCTTGAGGCTTTCCCAGAGGATGTTTTCTATTTACATTCTTATCTCATAGAAAGAGTGGCTAAACGATCGGACCAAATAGGAGCAGGGCCGAGCCAGTCTTAGTAGTTTCCCTAATAGAAGGAGGGCCATTTGTCAAATCCAGCCTGTTGAAAGAACTGGGCAGAGGTAGCCCTAAATCACTTACTAAATTACTCATTAAATTAGCTAGAAATAGGTGCTTTCTAAAGGAATCAAGAAATTCAGACAGAATGTTTAAGGCTTGAAAGAATAAGATACGTAGAGAGTGAACAATGGTTCATAGGCGGATCAAAGTCGAAAGGCAAAGTTATTGGTTAAAGGAAGACGAAGACAAATTATAGCTTCAGCTGATTCTCAAACTAAATATTTTTATAAGCAAGGATCTATCTATATCGAGATAATTTCCAGGTCAGTCGAAATGGAAGTAGACCAACATAGGAAGAAATTTTAAAGTAGGGGTTGCTAAGTGCCCAGACCTAGAATTCAGTGAAAATTGAGTTCTTGGTATCGGTCAAGCAGAAATAATATTAATAGCGAGTTATTTAGGTTCTATTTAGAGATCGAATTCCTCCTAGTAACACACGAAACAAAGATATTAACTAGGTAAATAGAAATGGAAAAGAGATGCTTGGCATGGACCTATCACCTTTTGTTTTTAACTCGACTTCCCAAGGCTGACCCGTAACACCTTCTTTGATCTAATTTGGAACTTTCATACTTTTATGCTATCCACCCCACTGTAAATTCCTTTCCTTTTGCTAACACTAGTATTTCATACCTCTTTTCCCTCCACACCAATCACGAGTTTTTATCTATTCCCCGTATATATCGTCGTAACACCCTTAATGCTAGGTTTTGAAAAAGACTTTTCATGTCATTCCCATTTAGGTCTGATTTGGATCCCTCCATTGTTTTCTTTTCCTTCAGCATTTTTTTCTCGAAATGAGAAAGAAGACTGTGATTGAATGGAGGATTTCAATGATGAAAAGAAAAGTATAGTTCTCTTTTCATTTGAAAGGGGAATGGATGTCTTACACATTCTTATAGGGATTCCAATTTCAAGGGAATTCTTGACCAGTTGGAAAAAATGTTAAAAACCGAGGAAAATAAAGAACATCAAGTAGAGAGGAACTAGGTCTCACGACATGATCACTATATCTTTGATTTTTATTTATCTCTCCTTGGCTTGAGCTGAGTGAATGATATATGGTGTGGTATTCCTGATCATTTAGTCAATAAGATTTACATAATTCGCAGAACGATTTGGCTTGTGTTAATTGAATTGACTCCAAAGAAGAAAAGTAAAGAAGGAGCTTTCTATTTGGGTCCACTCAATGAGTATCCATTGAATTTACATTCCAATGTTACAAAGGCTTTCATTTCGACATGTGATTTCAACGAAAAAGCTGAGCAGAGAGCTATATACCTGTTGGAACCAGAGCAATAACTGTTATAAAGTAGGAATATGCAAAGGAACGATCCCTAAAGCAAAGATGAATTGTAGTCCACCTTATCCATCCTAATAATGAGGGGAATGAAGCATTTCATCAATCTTACTTCATCGATTAAGTAGCCTTGGAATTACATTAAGCTCATGCATTACAATTATACCAAGATGGAGGATAGAAATTCTGTATGTGTTAGTAGTGGTTATTATACCGGTTCCTTATTTTCCTAGAAATAGTCTGAAAGAACTTGCTATGAAGATCTTCGATCTGAACCTTTGAATCTACTCTCTCTTAGAGGATGAACCATTCCTTCACTATCATAAGGTTATAGCGATCGAAGAGCTATGGCTTAGCTGCTACGTGTATTACACTATATTCCCCGAAGGTGGAATATTGTAAAAGCGTAGGTGAGTGATATGATTGAATGCAATCTCTGATGTCAATGACATGAAAAAGGATATATACAATTAATGGAATATACTTCTAGAGTATTTGATAGTATCTTCAAAGCCAGCAACAGTCACATTCGATCGTAGATTCCACACGATGCCTTGTAACTCACCCAACCTTGTATCTCGCTTGTCGACTTGAGTCATGGGTTGTTCTTTTATATATATTTTCTATCCATTTCTCACACTACATCAAAAAATCTTTTTCTTCGATCTCTCTTCACAATGCATTTGTTAGTCCTTCATCCATGGGATCGGAGTATCACTACTAGTAGTTTTAGTCCTTAGATGATCTTTTGGGTCTTAGTTCTTAGTACAATAGATTCCATAGTTCTTGCAAGAAGCAAGAGATATCGTGAACGGTGGGAGGTCACATAGAATTCAGTTTGAAATAATTGAAACACATTGAAATAGTACCATCCATACTTAATAATAGAAGGATTTGGCAGAAATATGTGAAATTATCCCTCCTAAAAATATTATTCTAGAATAAATGGGCAATAGTTAGGAGAGGTGTGCTAGTAGAGAGAAGAATCAAGGTTATTAGATAATTTAGGAAAGCCCAGCTAGAATCAATCCTCTTTGGTTTCTTACATGACAGCTTTTAAACCAAGCTAGTCAAGTAATAACAGCGGGATCAGGGAATGTGCACTCAAACAGTACGAAGAAAGTTGTGGCTTATGAATAGGAAGATAACGAGATAAGGGCATAGGATATTCATGATATTCGAAAATATTTCTGTTCATTCGCTCTGCTCGCAAAGCGATATATCAAAAAAAAGTGGCAATCTTCCTTAGAAATATAAGGATACATATGGATACGAGCACATGCAGTGATTATCAGAGCCATCTGACTGGCCTTTCCAAAAATGCATTTTATTGTTAGGAAATAAGGGAGACTGTGACTCTCCCCATTTATGTGTCCTATATAAAACTCAAAGAGGACAGGAGAAATAGAGTCTTTTTGGCGACTGTAGCAAAGCCAAAGGAGATTCTTTCAATTGAGATTCGCCCTAAAAAAAGTAAGTTTGCTCCTTTCCACTGATTGAAGATTCTATCTACAGAATAAAGTCAACATGGGATACTCAAATTGCTCTCACTGACACTAGAGAAGGTGTGGTAATCTTTCTTTCCAGCCGCCATATGGTTCGCCTAAAAGCCTTATGCAGAAGGATAGGAGTAGTTATCTATGTAATTATGATCTTTGTTGGCCGTTGTTCCAGTCTATCACTATCTTTTCGTTATCCAATTCTATCTTACAAAAGAAGACTGACTTTTTACCAACCCTCTTAGGGTTGTGAGGCTGGACCAGGTATGAGGAATGAATCTATATCTTTGCACAGAAGTTGCTGGTTGGCAGCCGCTTAACTGTTTCGAGCGAAATGCGTGGAGTTGGTTCTGATTCAACAAAGGTAGAATGCCTGGTCGAAGGTCCAGTATTGTAGGTAGTAGGCATATTCATTTTGGCTCCCAAGCTATGCGACTTTAAAGTCTCTAAGAATAGATGATAATCTCTTTGATTCTCAGGGGATACACCATATTGTGCTTGACTCTATCTATAATACAAGTATGTGAAGCTACTTAGTGAGAAGACAAGACCAGAGAATGGATCGATGTGAGAGTCCAACTAAATTGCTAGATCTATTTTGTATATTTTAAAGAGGTTAACCTCCTGATCCTAACGTATGGTCGCTCCACGGGAAACAATCACTAGCAGAGAAAGCAAGCATACGATTTTAAGGCAGATATCGCCATGAGTAGTCTCTCATTTAATTTATCCCTATCTTATCATAGGAAGTTGCATAGGAAAAGGAGTCCCAGTTGTAGGAAGCTTTGGGTTATATGCAGTTATCACCTATAACATCCAACTTTTAAGATCTCGAAGGCTCGAACTTTTTGCTAACTTTGAAATATGAGTCGAAGGAAAGAGGAACTTGCCATTCAGAGAAATCGTTCCTCGACAGTACTAGTTAGAACTAAACTCCTAACCATTGAAATTGAGCTTCACCGGTCTTGGCAGAGTTGATTCTTTCTTTGACATGGTTTACCCACTTTAAAAGGTTTCCAGAAGAGCTTATCCCTCCTATCCGGTATATTGTCCCTTTTTTTTCGTTTTATGTTGAAATGGAAGCTTAATTTATTCTAAATAATTTTTGCCTCACCTGATCATTAGTTACTGAGAGGTTAGAAGTATATCTTCAATTTCCAGAAAGAGAGTGTGCATTCATTTGATCCTGATACTTGTGGATCCTATCAACTTGTTCTAGTCTAGGATAATAAGTTCATGATCTTGGTCTTACCCAAAGTTCATTTTGATGGACTTCTTTCTCTCATTTTAGTTGAGTCACTTCGTACCTCTCGCGTTGAGTCAAATCTATTATTGCTCCTCTGCTATTAGGCATAGTTCTGTGGAAAAACATGATCAAATAGAACTTCATAGGGCTGACTGTCCTTCAGTAGGTTTGTATATTCACAATGATACCATGAGTTCTTTAGGGCATCCTCAAGATATGTTTTCAGATACCTCTATACAATTACAACCCATTTTTGCTCAATAGATACAAAAGACCCATGCTTTATCACCTAGTGCAATGGATTCTGTTGAAATAGCAAGCACTAGTTTAACTTTAGAGGGTGGTGATTTAGTGGCAGTAGGTGGCAAGGTGGATTTGTTGCCTATTCTATTAGGAACCATCGATTTCTTGGTACATCATATTCATGCATTTATGATTCATGTGGTGGTATTGATACTCTTGGAAGGTGTTCTATTTGATCGCAGTTCTTATTTGATACCGGATTAGGAAAATCTTGGTTTTTATTTTCCTTGTGATGGACCTGGAAGAGGGGATACATTTCAAGTATCGGCTTGGGATCATGTCTTCTGAGGACTGATTATTGTTAGTAGTATAGATTAGTTAGATTCATAGAACAGCTACCAAGATATCTCGTGGTACCAAAAATTTATTGTTCTGTTATATATCAAGGTTCAGTCTTTAATCTTATTTAGACACTTGATGAGCGTGCGCATTTTCGTGCATCCACCTTGATTGAATGATTGAGCTGAAATTTTGAATGGGTGCACTTGACGATATGAATCATTTGAAAAATAAAAATATTCGTTCTATAGAAGATATTTTACAAGATCAAGATATCAATGAACTTTGATGAAATGGTTTCAGGGATTCATAGGAAGATGTAGCTTCATACTACTCACTCCATTTAATTTTGCTCGTTGGCTACAAATTTCCACAAAAGTCAAACTAGCTTTTGTTCAATTATAAAAAAATAAGTCACTCCCAGCGTGCTAAGCCGTAGTATATTTTTTAAGAAGATCCTTCCCAGTGTGCCAACCGCCTCCCAACGGTCTCAGGACATTGTCTGGGTCAACGCTTTGTGAGAATAATTTATTGGATACCCAAGGCCCATAATCTTTCCTAGGAACAACATCTACGATGATCGGAATAAAGGCATGATTAGTTCAACAAATCTCACTGCACTTACCATAATAAAATCCTTCTCGTTGTACCGAAATAGCGGTCTAATTTAAATGAATTTTTTGAAAATGATCTATTTTTTAAAATATGACGTTATCATTGTGTCTGGAACAACAAAATTAACCTAGTAGCATTATTGGTTTATTTATTTAGAGTCTCGAATGAATCTCAAGTGTCTATTCGTAGAGTTTTAACTTGGACCTTTGCTAGTTTAGCTGTCATATGTTGAAAGATCCATTCTTTTTTTAATTTTTGGCCCAAGGCTCGCGTTTACAAAGTTATAGTATCCTTCCCTTTACGTCCGCGTCCAGAGGATCGCATTTGGAAAGAGTTAAATAATTCCCCTCCATGTGTGTGGCCCTAGGACCGCATTCATGAATGTTTGGGTAAAATACCTTTAAAACACCTCCAAGGGTCTGCATAAGTAAAGGTGAATAGACCCGGACTGAATAATAGCACCATTTACCCTCCAAGATCAAGGAACATTTACAATCCAAAATGGGTGAATTTCAAGATGTAATTATACTACAATCAAGCAACCAAGATTCTAGAAATTTACAAAATGATGGCAAAATTAACCATGAAATTGATGGAATCTTGCCATAAATTCAATGAAGAATCACCTAAATTAACTATACCAAAGCTCCATAATTACCCACAATTGATTCTCCTAAGAATTTCCACTATTTTGTGCTTAATATTCTTGAGAATAATTGAAAAATGGTGAAAATTGGATTGGTGGGGTATATATACCCTTTCAAGGTATGCAAATGTGACTTAATCTAACACTGGATAGCTTTAGTAGTAGGCACTAAAATGCCCAGCTGACCGTTAAACCCGTACCCCACGGGCATTACATGTCGGTAAGGTAGAAAGTTGGAGCTAATTTGACTAGTGTTTTAGCGGCCCTCTAAAAACTAAAGCCGAACTTCCCGATTAGGTTAGGGACATTAAAGCATCCAAAGAGCCGCTAAAATATGCTACGCTAAAAATCCAAAGGCCATTCGCAACTAATTTTCTTGCATCATCTGGAGACATGGAATATTTTTTGAGTCTCCACCAACCCCGTAGGATTCATCCCAAACCCTTCATACAAAAATGAATTATACTACCCTATCAAATTAGATTCTACAAACTCAATGGCACAGTCAAAATTTCTATCTGGGGTTATTTCGATGAAAATTAGGTCCCACACCTACTTTTTATTTTTCTTAACTTCCAAGGCAATATCCCAAAATATAAGCCAATGGACAACTGCACCTAAAATTAATGTACTAGAGCTGTTGGAGCTGACAAAATTGGCATATAAGGTCATTTAACTATTGTTTTTGCCAAATTGCCAAATTGAACCAGCAAAGACTTCAAAATGGGGAATTCACTCTAAAAAACAAACGAACTACCTAATAACCAAACTGTTAGTTCCAACAAGTTGTAAATGACATGTGGAAGCTATAGGGATTTTCTAAACAACAAAAATGAGTAAAAAGATAGAAAATGACTCAAAGGGTCATTACACGACCCTAATCCAAAGAAATGGCGACCACCACTACCATAACTACCCAAGGCTTCCTAATAATCTAAAATTCAACAATTACACTATTTTATACTTTTTTTGGTAACCCAGGAAAATGGTCAATAGGTACGTCAAATATAGGGTAGGCACATTGATCTAGGTGAGTCATCACTTTTCATTCATATTAGACAACAAGGAAGTCATTTATGAAGAAGTTGCCTAAGTATGATAAATAGGCTTTATCAATAATCCTTAAGCTAATAAAAATAGAATATCAACAGGTAGAGTGCATATACATATGTGTGTGTATGTGTGTGAGTGTATTTATTTATATAAGGGCATATCTTATGCTACCCAAAGGTGCTACACAACTGTCTCTCCTATCAAGCCATGACCATACCCCAAGTCACATGATATCTCAATCTCCCAATCAACATTAGATGATATAAGACAATGTAATGAAATGAAATTAATGCTCAAACACAATATCACTCATAAGGTTCAATGACAACAATATAATAAAAAAGTAAATACAAGTACAATATCAAACCAAGCCAAGGAATATAATGCAACAAAAATGATACAATGCATTAGAATATTGATGGTGGATGATGATGAATGGTCAAACTCATCGCATTACATTTTGTCTGCACTCACCAAGATCGTGCTACATTGTAGGATGATGGGGGGTTCGCAACCCTTATAATATGTCTCATATCTCAATTCAATCTTAACAATCCTCTCCATCTTATACTTTGGAGAGGAATTTCATAAAAGTTTCTTATTTACTTTCAAAAATAGTATTTCCCAGAGTACCAGTATCCCATGAATATGCATTCATGATATGAGTGTGTAATGCTCAAAACCAATAAATATGAAGAGCGAAAATTCATTTTGATGCATGTATAAATGAGCTCAAAATAAAATCAAGTTATTAATAACTTTCTTATTTCAGTTCCATTTTGCACCATCAGAATAAATAGTCATGTAGTCATCAGTATATCAATTTCAACATATCACTCGGGCATCACTATAATGACAATGCAATTAAATGATAAAAAAGGACTAGTATGTCAATTTATTTCCCTACCTAGGCGACATTATAATAATAAGGCATTTAATGTACAAATATGACCAATAACATCAAGTCCAGCCACTACCCGATATAACAATAATATATCTTCTCAAATCAACAAGAAATATGCATTTAAGCCCCCACTCAGGCACATGACCACAAATAGCTTCTCAAT
The DNA here is from genome assembly GCA_030864225.1 of Capsicum baccatum var. pendulum. Taxonomy (NCBI): domain Eukaryota; kingdom Viridiplantae; phylum Streptophyta; class Magnoliopsida; order Solanales; family Solanaceae; genus Capsicum; species Capsicum baccatum. Next base: position 157,622,400 of record CM061552.1, on the reverse strand, counting down.
TTTATAAATATGTTCACATAATCCACACATCGGGAACAAGAAATACACAACAATTCCAATAACAATATAATGCGGAACTACCCAAACATAGTTTGTTCCATACACTAAGCCCCATCATACTAATACATGTCCATTTATACCCTTAATGATTACTAAACCTCAACAATTATATAACAAGGTAAAAATAACCTAATTATCCTATAGAAAGTAACCAAGTTTGATAAAAGATCATAATATAGGTAATCCCTATCAATTATTAAAGAACACCAAGTTATCCATTTATAATCAATCCTAAAGGTACTTACAAGTAGTAAAACTAACTAAGATAGCCATTTATCTAAATAAAATATATCAATGACTCCAGTACCCACGGAGATACTCTATATGTTACCTAAAATGGACCCACAATACTAATGAGACAAAAAATACATATATACAAACAAGCATACAATACTTAAACACTTCAAAAAAATTCAAGGTACATCCTAACTTGCTCTAAATAAAGATCCTCAAGCCCAAACACCATCCAAAACCCTAACTAGAAGCTAGATTTCTTGAATCAATGTCAAACACATCCCAGTTACTCAAAAATAAAATCTACAAGTCAAGAGGGTTCCAACGATACTCTTATTATTGTATAAAACTATGGGTCCATAATAATGTAAAAAACAAGCCCTTGGGGCAATGGGTTTCCAAAATTGAATGAGTTATGAGGTCCATCGAAGGTGAAGGAATGCATACTCAAAATTTAAGCACCAATAGAGTCTCGATTGAGTCCAAAATTATCCCCCAGATCTAAGGAAAATAAGTCACAATAGAGAAATTAATAAAGGATTAGGGTGGAAACTTACAAAATAATGAAGGAAAAAAGCAACCTCAATGGATCCAACCCAAGACCCACTTAAAAGCAAGGTTCTCCTACTTAATTAAAACTTTCACAAATAATAATAGAGTTTAGAAAGCTTTGAACTATAGCTGGAAAAGAGAGGATAACAGATTTATAAGAATATCCACAACGGTCACTTAAGCCATCAAATGATCACTTCAGCAGGTAATACTAAAGTCGCCAAGGGGTTTCTTAAGCAACCATCTCATAAGACATCAGTTGGTAGCTTAATCTTCAATCTCTTAATTTGTTAAGACATTGTTTAAGTGGTTATCGCTTAAGCCATGAAGGGGTCACTTAAGAGGCAATTGTTTAAGCTGTCAAGAGAGCGCTTAAAAGGCTATTGCTTAAAACTTCAAGGTGTTGCTTAAGAGGTAATCCCTTAATCCATCAAAATGCCACTTAAGCCATCATACTAAAAACTAAGGCACCAATTATATACTAAGTCTAAAGGAAATCTTCAAAAGGCAACCTCTTAAGTTGGTTGTCCTATGTCTGGACTACCATAAGGTCTCCTTACACAATCTAGTAAGCACAACTTGTAATGTCACAACCCAATTTCTTAGCTCATGATGTCACCTACTATAACCCATCAGTAGATAAGAAAACCCATAGTTTGAAACTACTTGTAATGGACTACCAAGACAAATGAAGAAAAATATGGAATATATAATAAAAGACATATACATAGGGTTGTCCCAAAACCTGGCAGAATTAGTACAAGAGCTTTTAATATAAATAAGATTACAAAATGAAGTACTAAATGAATATACTGATACAACCCATTTCTGAATACAACATAGAGATTAGTCTAGTACATAAGAGAGAGAATACTAATACTCTAAATTCTAGGATCTCACCCTAAGTCTATGAACAATAGTTGCTCAGTATGATGCACACAGCAAAGGTGAGAACCCATAATATAATCTGTAAGTTGCACAAGTGTAGTATGAGTACCAAACACGTGGTAGTCATTAAGAAACTACCCACTGAGCTCCAAAGATAATGCAAATATATATAACATACAAGAAAGAATGCAAACTACACCAAATATCCAAGAAATTAACAAAATAAAATTAAACAGGCAATAAGGATATGCTATCCTATTCTTGACATAGTTAAGAATCTAAGAACTATATTGTATATCATTGGCCAATATGTATACACGAGCAGAAGAAGGATATATATAGTAGACAAAAAGGCCAAGGAATGAACATATAACTTAAAGAATGAATTAAGGGAGGAATATATGGTAATACCATTACTACATATATATATATACATCCATATATATTGATAAGCATAAAAAATCTAACTCAAAGGTACAACCCAAAGTAGTTATACTAGCATTTTAAGGAATCCTAATCATAGAAAGAACTAATGTTGACATAACTAGGACCCCTAATCCATTTTTCTAAACATGATATAATTATCCAGAATAAGTTAACCACAAGATAAAGGAATAAAAATCATACCTAGAATCTTAGTACTAGTCCAGTAAAGTAAAGTAATTGGGTAGCCTAGACAAAAAACACCTAAATTGAGCCCCATAACTCAAAAAGTCCAATATGCATTAAACTACAATTAGCTGCACTCATTGACTATACCTATGAAACCCCCTGTACAGCTAATAGATATAAGTCATACTACTGATACCTAATGTATATACAAGGATAAATGTAATGTATAATCCATAATACCATAAAAGATCCAAGTACAACAATGTAAGCCATTGTATACACCTCCTCTAACTCAATGACATAAAAAGGTAGGACCTACAACAACCTCTTTTCTTTAGAAGGATGGCTAACAAATTATAGGGCCTCTAGGGGATTTGGGAGTACCCCTATACACTGACCTGGTCCAGATTTAGGTTTCCAATAATCATCATCATCATCATCAATATACTTCATCTAGTACTAGAGAAACACACATATATATATGTGTTTGTGTGTGTGTCTGCACGCGCGTGCACTCAGATCATTCTAGAAGCCTGTAAGCCATGTAAATCTATTCTCCAAAAGTAGAAAGGGTTGGAATCTCTCTCGACCATAGTAAATACTAATAATGAAACTATGAACCAAAATTATTCTCGATCAAATCCTTAAAACATCATTTTTAGTATCAAGAGCTCATTAATCATTCGTTATAGTTTTATGAATTCTATTATGAAAGGATCTATTTTAAAGTGAATAGTAGAAATAAGTTCTTTTTTAGAAAAACTATAGTAAAACAATATTTTTAGTTGGTATTGTGTCCTAGCACATACACAAGTGTACATGGTCACCCAAGTACAAAAATGGTCTGTAAAAGCCAAGTATCGATCCCACATGGAATTGCACTCAATAATGTTCTAATTATAGTATTACCATAAATTTTAAACAAATGCACAGGTAACCAAAATGTTTGATATTTGAAACCGTAAAGTAACTATAAACAATGTGATAATATAAAGTGCTTGAAAAATAATGGAATGAAATCTAGGATACGGGCACTACAATCAATCCTACCTACCTTTTTAGCTATATAATTTTGTTGGTTTATTTCACCATCTTTATTTTTCATTCATACGGTTTATTACATAATTAGGAAATGGTCATCCTCTAACCATCTATCTCACTTAAAAGAAAAACTACATCGTTGAGTAGGGATGTGACAACTAAGTTAAATGCATTTGTATTTCATTCTCTATATGAACCAAATAGGATGAATTAGGTAAATCTATCCTAAATGCAAATCTTAAATTCAATCCCTTGAATGTTGAAGATCCCACCCTATATATCCTATGTTCGAATCTATTGTTCCTCCTTCCAGGCAAACAATAGAAATATAGATTTATCTTAAGGATTCTAAATTAGTCGTATAGTAAATAAAAGGATATATGAATAACCAATACTTATAATAAACATATACCAACACAAAAATAATCTTAAGTATTCATGTTGTTGTCCTTTACCCTAAAAGAGGGTGCTTAGCCACTCATGGATTTACAACGAATCACAAGATAGAAATTCATGTATAAAAAACTTAAGTAAACAAAGGGAAATATTAAGAACCTTAATCACATCCTCCTTAAGTGTATTTCCATCACCAAAGGTACTCCAAGGTGTGTACAATAACATAGGAGTGTCCTATTTGTTGTTGGAACCAAAAGCCCATTTTGAAACAATTGGTGTGCCACGCTAGTGAATTGGCATGTTAAGCCAGTGATATGCCCTTATAAGGGTGTGGAATGCCCTAGTGCTCAAAATTTCAAGATTTTGTCCATGTAAGCTCCATCCATTTGGCTTGTAGTTCCTCCCTTCATGGGTATTTTCCCATTTTTGTTAAACCATGATTTGCTCCCGAATATTAACCTTAATATCTCACATTTCCTCCTATATCATCAAAAGCAACCAAATTAGTTCCTAAACATAATAGAATGAAACAAGATTAACTAGAACAACACATGTATGAAGGTAGTAACACTACTTTGATCCTTTAAACTCCAAGTGTTTGTTTTCATTAAAATTTGTCTTCAACGCACCTTACAAATATTAAAGGAGTAGTCTAACATGTAGATACTCAATTACCTGAATATCCACTAGTTATGCACATAAGAATTTCTCAAAACTAGGCTAAATACATAGAGATTATGACACTTAGGTGCATGAACCATCCTATGATCACCAACTCACACTTAAAGCCTTGTTAGTCCTCAAATAATTCTTTACATTATTCATCATGAGGATGATTCCAGTATAACTACTACAAACAAAACACTCAAGCCAGCAATACAATATTACACAAATAGCAAGTTGCACGTTAAGAATGTCAAACATATTTGAAAGCTCATGAATACCACTTCAAATAATCCTAGCCTCATGAATTGACTCATCCAATCTGTCAAACTCAGACATATTAATCAATTAAATATATCATAAAAGTCACCTCACTATTATCAAACATACGCCCTTAGACGTGAGAGTTACTTATATTCACTCACAGAGATATAATTCACCACAAAAATGGATATAAGAACTAATGTTTTCTTACTCTCACAAGGAAGTTGCACGCTAAATAAGATGAAACATAGGATGTCCCTTATCTTTATACATTACTAACATCATAATGTCAAAATTGAAGATCAAATAGGACTTTAAGGGTTATAATGTAGTCTAAGGTGTCAGCGGAACTATTCTATCCAATAATAGTGGCTATCTTTCCTAAACTTCTTTTATACACCATATTATACATTGAAATTTTCTCTCAACAATCGATTTTCATCCCTACCTCTAACTTTACATATCTCTTTTGTTTTTATACTATATTTTTAAGATAGCTCACTTATATTAAGGGTGAAGCATTTCCTCTCAACACATGATTAAATTTTGCAAAATTTTCTTTCTTTTCGTTAAATCAGTCCTTACCAAAACAGATTAAATCTTTCAACACCACTAGTTACAACTTTGGGGCATCACTTTCACCTCTTTTCTTCATAGACTTTACACTCTATAACTATATTAATTTTTCAACTAAATCACTAAGTAGCTTTAGATCAAATTATGGTCAATCAAAGAAGGGGAATAAGCTATATATGAGGCTATATAAGAAATATACTAAGGCTTAATGAGGTTAACTAAGATTTTGTACAAGGATAGATAAAACGGGGTATAAAAATGGTTGTCACAGAAATGGATATATCATCTCCTAGACCCAACATTCTTTATTTAACATTGCACAAATACCTGGAAAGTTCTAGACATCAAAATGTAACAAGGAATACAAAAAGAACCTCATAACATACATGGCATATATTAAATCAAGTAGGATCATTACAGACACTAAACCAAGTAATAACTTAAATTCATAATTAAACCAACATCACACTAGAGTCATATAAATAAGCATAGGAGTCTAAAAGGTAGTCATTCTACATAATCAATATGCTTCTACATTCAAAACCACTTACATCATGTAATCACAAATAGCACTAACAAGAACATCTCACTTATTTCTAATACAAACGTTTAAAAATTTACTCGTAAAGAATGAAAAAGGAATACTACATTCAAAGGGTTCCCAATCAAAAAAGAATAAAAAAGAAAAATCCGAGGGTGGGTAAAGTGTACTCCTACTTGACTAAACAAGCAATGAGAAATATTTTTGTAATTTTTTTCCAAATTTAGTCAAAAACTAGAAGAAGAAATAAAAAAAACTCTTATAGCAGTACTTTACCCTAAACCATGGGAAGATTCCCCATCCTACACTCAAAAACACACGTTTTATGCAAACTATAATTTAAAATAAATGATGGAAATACTCCCTAAGGCCTTTAAGCTTATATAGAAGTATCTTTAGTCATTAATAAGGTTTGGTGGACCACACACCTAATCCTTGTGATGCTCCTTAGCCTAGATCTCTGGTAATCCAACTTTCTTTCAACTTGCGACTAAAGAAAACAAAAACAAATAGGATATTAATAAAAAAACTAAGAAAATAAAATACATGCATTAACTTGGGTTGTCTCCCAAATAGTGTTTGATTTAATATCACGGCATGACTATTGTGACTTAATTTATGAGTCATGATGACACCTACTTTATCCTGCTGGTAGGTAAGCCAAACCATAGCCTGGAGTTATAAGAAATGGGCTAACTTAGTTAAAATGGCCTTAAATCTAGAAATTAATCAACTAAAGCCTTAAAATGTTGTAATACAGTCATAAAAGTCCAATAGATAGATAGAAAATCAACAACCATCCCAAGACTTAGTAATTTTGACACAAAAGCTACTACAAATGAACTATGAGTACTAAATAGTCAAATACAATCCATCTCAAAGATAAAAGACTAGACATACATAAATAGAAGGAAAAAAGGTAACTCCGACACCATGAGCTCACCCAATCTCCAAAATCAACCCTTTACTAGTGTCGAATCAGCAATGCCAACTATTACTCAGATCTATACCAAAGGGTATAAAAGGGAAATATAATCCCAAAAATCATAGTTAGTCAGTAGGAACCATCACTCGACTGAGTTAAATAATGATTTAAATATGATAAGATGCAAGATAAAATGAGATAAGTCAAGTCAAAAGGGGTGAACCTAGAAATCAGCTCTGACGCTATTGTACATAAATAAATAAATACATACCAAATAGTAACATAAAGATCACACAAAAAAACTACAATATTGGCCCTCAAAATCCAATGAGTTTGTAAAAGTAAATATCATAATGCAGCGTCTATAATCCTAGAGGGTATAGTAAAGGAAGCTAAGCAACTGAATAACTATACATTACCAAATTGTCATGCCATAACTAAGAATCCATCTGAATCGTATCATATTATACATAATTTACAATGACTAACTTGAATTTGAACTCAATAGTATCATCATCATTATCATCATTTATTGGACTTGAATTAAAACTCATATTTATAAACCATACCAACAAGCCATTTTGATAAACTAACTCGATAGACTAATCAGATGAACTATAAATATGGACCACCCCCTTTACTAATATCTACACACCAAACCAAGAATTATAATCGTAAGTCATATTGATATCCATACAAATAAACTGTACAATATAGTATCTATTAAGACATGCCAATTACCATGCCTACAGTCTACGCCAATCGCATCCATAAGTTATTTCAATAATCGTATCAATAAGCCATTAATCAAATGTATAAGCCATTAATCATATCTATAATCCATTAATCATATCAATAAGATATTCATCATTTCTATTTGTCATTAGCCATATCCATAAGCCACTAATCAAACCTATAGTCCATTAATCATATCTATAGTTGATTAATCATATCTATAAGCCATATCGTTAATCACATTTATAGCTATATGATTAATAATATTGATAGGCGATATCATTAATAATATCTACAAGCTAATCAATATTCACATATATAAGCCACAATATTAGCAACACCCAAAATTAGCATCTATATTTTAATATCTAACTAAAATAATCATTAAATATATTCAATCTCCTAAAATCCCAAACTAAATATTAATAAGGTTATATCATACATAAATAAGTCTACAAGGCTAACACAAGTCTCAACCTATGGTGGGATGGAGGAGCCTATTTCTGATACCAAAAATCCATTTTGTCAACTTCTACTTGGACAAGGATAAGATACATAAGTATATTTTTAGATGTTGATTAAGCCATAAAAAGCCCAAAGATACCAATTCTTTCTAAATAGGAACACTGAAGTCAATCTCATCTAAAATAATAGCAACTAAGGCAATTTTCATTAACTTAAGCAACTAAGACCAATTCCACCCTAAACATGGATGACTAAGGTAATTTCACCTAGCTTGAGTAATAAAGGTATTTTCATTCTAAAAATGATCCACAAGGCCAAATTCACCTTAGACATGAGTAGATAAGCTAATTTCTTCATAGGCTATGATTTAAAGATAACCTAGATATTCCAACTTGTAAAAATATTCTCATGCATACTTTGAACACCTCAATCCCACCATATATCTAGCATATTATAATAAACACATGGTGAAATATATTATTCTATGAAGAGGGTGAATATAACATACCTAGATACCAATGAAAGTTTAAAGAATCCACCAAACCATTGATTGTCCTTTGCAGGAAGCTTCTGTAAAGTTCCATACTATCAAATTAACAATATACTCATTAATATAAGAAAAATGATACCCATATTGAACTATTATCCTTCGGATAAAAAATTATGTAAAAATCTCATGTAGGGGCTATTTATGAAATCGCACTTTTGGATCCTACACAATGTCCTACAAAGCTGATGGAATATTTACCATTAAAAATGGGTCATAAAATACCCTAGTTTTGTCCTTGTAAGATTTCTTCAGTTTTGAGTCTCTATTTATCATAGGACTCACCATACAAGTTGTATGGTGAAGATAAGGGTTGTGTTACCCAATTCATGTGCTACCCAATGTTTGGTTGTTAAGTTTCTATTTTAGTTACAATTTTGTGGTATGGGTCATCCTGTTGGTGATGGGTTGATTTTTTGATACTTTACTTAATATGAAACTTTATGATTTGACTTTCCTCTGAGTACGAGTGCTCACTAAAAGCCGTAAGGATAGGGTATGAGTGGTATTATCTAAATCATATGTTGTCCAGAGTCTATTCTAAATGTTTTGCCTAGTGTGCGAGTTGAAGGTATGGATCATATAATTATGGTATGGATAGGGCAAAGTAAGTTGTATGGTGGATAGTGTGTGGTGTCCAATATCCTGTCCATAGTATGTGTTATGGGTACCACTCATATGATATGGGTAAAATTTAAGTGGGAGTCGTACCTTTCCACAAGAATTTTTTCAGTTTAAGTTGGGGGTATTCTGGGCATTTCCCCTCTTAACCCATTATGACCCCATGACCTAAAATACTATTAGGATATCATTTATCCTATTATTCTAATCTTAAACATTTAGAAACTCTCCCTAAGCTCTGTCAAGCTCTTGGGTAAGCAAAGGCTATAATTTCCTTTAAGGTGGTCAATTAAGGCTCTAAAGGGGTGTTTTTTCTCTGTCCTCTTCATAATCTAAGGCATGTTAATCCTCCCTCATTATTAATTCAAACAAAGGCATGTTTTAAAAATGATTTTCATGGCATAATTGTGATATTATTTTAGGTTTTGAATTATATGTTTCAATTTTTGGTTATTAATGGTTTATTTTTGTTTTCCCATGCTTTTACTTATGATTTTCATATTATAATGGTGGTTTGAATATGTGGATGCATGGGAATGGTCAATTGGTAATTGGTTTTCATTTTGGAAACTATATTCCCTCAACACATTTTTGAAAATTCCTATGAGAATGCTTTTATTAAATAGTTGGACTTTTATTGAAAATTTGCATGGTATTATATGGTTTTGAAACTTAAATTGGTTAAATCATTTTTAATGGCTAAATAGAAAGGCTTGGTGGCCATGTCTTTGATTTTAAAAACCTTGTTGGGTACATGAAAATCCCCTAAGTGAATCTAATAATGTTACCTACTGGGTACATGGGAATCCCCTAGGTGTTTGGCTAAGGACATTTCTTGCAAGCTATAGTTAGTAAGATGATATCACTTCTTATAGCCTTGGTTTGGTAGAGTGCTAATAGTTTTAATTGGGCAATAATGATGGATTGTGATAGCTAACAATGAAGGTGTGAGTTCAATGGATGGACACAAGAAACTAATGTTTACCAACATAAGGATTGGTTATGGAAACCATGTACCCTCAAGGTATGTAGGAATCCCATATGTTAAACTTATCTATATGTATCAAGGAGGGTAAAGGGTACACGGGAATTCCCAACCCCTATGATTTCTCTGATACATTTAGCAACACATACTAGGTCTCGTTATATGAGTAATATAGGACCCATGTAGCTCTTAAGTCATTCTTTGGGAGATATGCTATACAAACCCATGTTAGTGGTTTTAAATGTATGCTAAGCTTGATTTCCTATCTCGACATAGATTATATGTATATATGTTTGGATTTGAATAGATATGGTTATTCACTTGGTTTTAAATATTAACATTATTTTATCCTTATCTTGAGTTTATGATAGCATTCACCTTCTAACTCATCTTCAGGCGTTGTATCCCCACACGATAAAAAAACCAACCATACTACTCCTCATGCTTAGTGTTCAAATTCAGGAACAGCTTGGAGTTTGATTGTATTGGTGAGCTTCCATACTCCAGAAGGATCCATTTTATGTTATGATCTTTTCATCATACTTGGTTGTTTCTTAGACTTTGGTTTTGGCTAAGGTCGGGGGCATATCCCGATCGAATTCTATTTTACTTTTGAATAGAAAATTTGTGAGACTACTATGGGTTGCTATGGGTAGTGTTGGCATTGGTTTCAACCTTGGTATTGAAATTGGTATTATAAATAAATTTTGTTAAATGTATTTGATTGTGATAGTTCCATCTTATTATGTTATGGAATGGTTATTGATTGGCTTACGTTATGTTTGTTTGTTCGATATTGAATATTTTTATTTGATTGGGATGGTCATGTTCATGGACATATCCTAAAGTCTTGTAAGGCACATAACTCTATTTTGTTATATATTTAAAATTCATTCAACTTAGGGTATAGGTTTGGAAGTTAGGTTAAGTATCAGGGGTGGTCCTCGATCCTTGTTGGACTTGGGATGCCCATTATGACAAGACTGTTGTTTGGGTTATATCAAATTGTTATCAGAGCCCTAGGTTCATGGTCAATTTGGAGTCCACAAAGTTGTGTTAAGTAGTATATCTTTTAAGGGTGTGTAGCGCGCCACACTCATAAGGGAGAGGCTACATGGCATTTAGGAATGTTTTTATTTTTTGTGTTCTATTTTCAAGCATTGGAGTCTAAGTCTTGATACCATCTCTAATTACCATTTTTTTGCTTTTCAGATTATCCTTCAATGATCTAAAGTTCACGAAAACTTCTTTATCCTAACTAAGGATGAAGTTTATGGAACTCGCTCTACTCATGGGATCCATACTTGGTCTAGTGGCCTAGTTCAAAATCATTCTGGATTTTCACTTGTTCCCTTAAGTCCTTCTCAAGTTCCTCAGGATAATGTTCCGAACATGGAGTTTTGTTAGTCTATTCTATGTAGGCACACTTGGTAGCTACTCAGTTTGAGCATGGAGTTCCTGATACACTATCTTCTGAGGCCACAATGGTTGTCCAATTCATGAGATAGAACCCTCCTACCTTTAAACATATTAAGGTACAGGAGGATCTATAGGGTTTTCTAGATGAGATAGAAAATATTTTCAAGGTTATGCAAGCCATGGATATCGAAGGGGTAGAATATATGGCCAACCAGATAAAAGATCTTGCGTGCTAATGGTATGAGGAATGGGATCTAGCAAGGGGTTACATTTATGAGTCATCACTATAAGAGGATTTCGCTAATACATTTCTAAAACGCTTCTTTTCTCAGGAGTTAAGGGAAGTAAATTAAAAGGAGTTTGATAATCTGATACAAGGGAAGATGTCGGTCAAGGAGTGTACCTTGATGTTTTACCAATTGGTTTTGATATACCCCAGATATAGTGTCTGATATAAGGGCCTGAATAAGGGCCCGAATAAGAAAGTTTTCTCTAAGACTATCTTAGGAATTGATCCTTGAAAGTAAGGGTGCCTTACTGATCAAGGAAATAGATATCTTTATGTTAGTTGTCTACTTACAACAGGTAGAGAAAGAGAAGAAGAAAAAGGCTAGAATAGGGGAAAGGCAGAATAGGAAGTTTATGTTCTCTACGCAAGGTGGTGCTCAATAATAATGTTGCAGGGATGGTGGTAAGTGGCCTAAGAAGAAGTGGGGAATCTCTAGGCCTTATTCTACGGCTAGTACTCCCAACCCAAAGATGTCAGGTGATAGGTATTTCCATGGTTGTAAGAACTTTAAGGCACAGGGTACCTAATCTTAGTTGGCTCCATTGTGTCCTCTCTACAGGTTCTGTGGTTATCTACTTTGGGGTTTGTATGATGAGGAAAGGGATAGGTGTTTGGGTTATGGTCAGCTAGGCCATATTCTTATAAATTATCTTGTTGGTAAAGTTGCCTCTGGGTAAACAAGGTTATGGTTGCTTCATCTTCTACTCCAGCACTAAAGGGTCAACCCTCTAGTTTTGGCACTGGTCGAAATAATTTTTAAGCTCTCACTACCCAACAGGTATATGAGGCATCACCCAATGTTGTGATCAGTATTTTTTAATCCTTTCTCGTGATGTATATTTTTTACATAATCCAAGGTCCACTCTCTCTTAAGTGACCCCCTTTATAGCTGTGGATTTTTTATTTTGGTCCGGAGTGTGTTTTAGACCCTTTTTTTGTTTTTACCCTAGTAGGTGACTCTATGATTACTAAAAGAGTCTATACGGGGTGTGATATTTTTTGATAGTAAGAAGACTTTGGTGGATTTCTATGAATTAGATATGGTTGATTTTGATGTTATTTTAGGGATGGAATGGTTTAACTCGTGTTATGCATCCCTAGATTGTAGGAACCATTGGTTTGTCTTTAAATTTCCTAATGAGCCTTTTATTGAGTTGTAGGGTGGTTCCTTAGCTCTTAAGGGAAAATTTATATCATATCTTAGAGCTCAGAGATTAATCTCCAAGGGGTTTCTCTATCATCTATCCTGGGTTAAAGATTTTAACTCAGTGGGTCCTTCATTGCATTTGGTTTGAGTGGTGCATGAATATCTTAAGATTTTCCCTGATGACCTTTCTGGTGTTCCTACAAATAGGAAAATTGAGTTTGGGATTGATCTTGTTTCGGATGCTCCTCCAATTTCTATCATACCTTATAGAATAGCTCTGGCTGAATTGAAGGAGCTCAAGGAGCAACTCAGGGATCTTTTTGATACAGGTTTCATCCATCCTAGTGTGTCCCTATGGAGTGCACCGGTGTTGTTCATTCGTAAGAAGGATGGTTCCCTTTGAATGTTTATTGAATACCGATGGTTGAATACGGTAAAGATAAAGAACAAGTATCTTCTTCCAAGGATAGATAGCTTATTTGATCAGTTGCAGGGTGAGAAATTCTTTTCTTAAATTGATCTTCGATCTGGGTATCATCACCTTAGTATTAGGAAGGTGGATATCCCTAAGACTACTTTTTGTACTTGGTATGGGCACTTTGAGTTCTTGGTATGTCATTTGGTTTGACCAATGCCCTGGTGGCAATCATAGATTTGATGAATAAGGTCTTTAATAAGTTTTAGATTTGTTTGTCATTGTCTTCATAGATGACATTATGGTGTACTCTAAGAGTGTGGTAGATCATGTCGATCACCTTTGGGTTGTGTTGCCAACCTTGAAGGAGCATCAGTTGTATGCCAAATTTTCTAAATATGAGTTATAGTTGAACCTTGTCACTTTTCTAGGTCATATTATTTCCAGAGAGGGGATCATGGTAGATCTGCAAAATGTTGCAATGGTTAAGAAGTGTCCTAGACCTACGACTCTAACCTATATTTAGAGTTCCTTGGGTTTAGCAGGTTATTATAGGAGTCTTGTCGAAAGTTTTTCTTCTATAGCTTCCCCATTGACTGTTGACTCAAAAAAAGCTAAAGTTCTTGTGGCTGATGCTTTTGAGGTAGTTTTGTGAAGGTGAAGGATAAACTAACTTTAACTCTGGTTTTGACTTTGCTTGAAGTCATTGATGGATTTTTGGTTTACTGTGATGCATTAGGTATGTGACTTGTTTTTGTGATGATGCAGCATGGTAAGGTGATTGCCTATGCTCCTAGGCATTTGAAGGTGCATTAGAGAAATTAACCTACTTATGATTTGGAATGATTAGTCGTGGTGTTTGCGTTGAAAATTTGGCATCACTATATGTATAGGGTGCATATGGATATCTTTTTCAATCATAAAAGCTTCCAGTATGTGTTTACTCAGAAAGAGCTTAACCTCAGACAAAGGATATGGCTTGTGCTTCTTAAGCACTATGACTTGAGTCTTCACTATCACCCAGATAAAGCTAACATAGTTGGTGATGCTCTAAGCATGTTATCCATGGGGAGTCTTGCTCATGTGGATAAGGAGAAGGGGGAGTTGGTAAAGGATATTCACCATTTAGATAACCTTGGAGTTCGCCTCTTGGACTCTGAGGATGGTGATATGTTCGTTTAGAAAATGGCGCAGCTATCTCTTTGTGTCAAAATTAAGGAAAAACAGATGCTAGATCTTTTCTTGTTAGGGATCAACTATGGTGTTGGTAGGTAGAAGGTGATAGCCTTTGAGATTAGTATCAATGGTAACTTGCAGTACAAAGAGAGGTTATGTGTTCCCAACGTTGATGGTTCGCGAGAAAGGATTTTGTATGAGGCACATGAATCATGCTATGTTGTTCATCATGGTTCTACGAAGAAGTATTATGAACATAAAGAGATGTATTGGTAGAATGATATGAAGAGGGATGTGGCTGATTTTGTGGACAAATGTATAATGTGCCAACAAGTGAAAGTTGTGTACTTGAGGCTCGAAGAATTATATCAAGCTAATGAATTTCCTGAATGGAAATGGGAAGCGATTAACATAGATTTTGTTTTTGGTTTTCCTTGGTCTAAAAATTAGTTTGATTCGGTTTGGGTCATCATGGATAGTATGAAAAAATGACCTCACTTTTTGCTAGTAACAACTAACTTTTTTGACGGGGAATATGTAAGGTTGTATCTTCATGAGATTGTAAAGAGGCATAGGGTGCCTATCACTATCATCTCTGATTGTTCTAGATAGTTTACATCTCACTTTTGGCAGTCATTTCAAAAAGCGTTAGGGTTTAAGGTAATTCTTAGTGATGATTTCCATCTGCAGTCAGATAGGCAAGAACTCTACTTAATAGGACCCCTAGATTATGCCTCTTAACAACATTTGAAAACTGTCTACGAAATCTCTACTGCATGACAAATTATAAATGTCTAGAAATAAATAAGCCTTCTAAAATATAGAAGGCTCACCGACTAAACTCCGCACTTCCGTCTTAGGAACTCTACTTAATAGGACCCCTAGATTATGCCTCAGAACCATGGAGGTAGCGGGGGTCAATACAGTTCTACTGGTACGTGAAGAAATCCAAAATAATGAATTTATACATATAAAATAGATGAGAGAAGATTACAAAATATCATTTATGATATGGTTCAAAACGCTTGGGCATTTCTTTAATAATCATAAAACTTTCTGTCTATGCAGTTTTTTGATCTTTGAATTACTTCTGAGTTAGGTAGCACTCCCTTACAAGTTAGATATTCGACGAGCTATATTGAATCTACCATTGACTCAACAAGGAATCCCCCAACCCAAGTGAGCCGCAAGGGTTGGAGTGGTCTAAGTATGATATGCCACAGGGCACTAGTCCAGCGTAATATAATATGCCCGGATCGACAAATCACTATTTTGGGCAATGAGTTGTCTGAACTTGTGCCTTCTTTTGGGAACCACCTAACCTCTCTTTAAGCCTAATTTTATCCTTTTCTGAACATGTATCATTCTGAAGTCTAAATCATGAAAGTCTGATAAAGTCTGATTTCTATATTAGTGTATGTCTATTATGGCATTGTCTGAATTGATAATGTCATACCAAGACTTGCAAGTCATGTTTTTGGAGCCATAATGTAAGAGAGGGGTTTTTCATGAGTCATTCTCTCAATTCAATCATCAACCTTAAAACACATGCTTACACATATATATATGATTTTAAATCAATTTGGGGAAAGGCCTAAAGACCAAAACAATTCCATCAAATGTTCTAAAAATGATTATATTCATAAATCCAAAACCCATTCCTTGAAATCCTAATTTCTAAACCTTGTACATAATTAAAATAAGATTTCTGTGCCCATGAGATTTTAGCAAAACCACATGTACCTCAAAGTATGAAATTAGTAATGATTCTTGAAGCTTACGGTTTGGGAATTCAAAATCTTCAATCAATTTTAAAACCCACGGTTGAATCTTGAGCTATTTGGATTTTTAGTTTGAAATCCTTGGGAGTGTTCTTGAGTAATTTAATGAAAGATAGGCTTATGTTGCTCAAAAACACCCTAAATCTCTTGCTTTTACGACTTGGTATGTGGGATAAATACTATACTGTCCCGATGGATTTTTAAAATATGCAACAGGTACACCATGTAAGGCTTAACCGCATGGTGGTGATGGGTTCATCGCTATACCCATTGCAATGCGGTCTAATCGTGATAAGTTATTGGTTTTAACAAATATGGATCGAGAGTTCACCGCGATGCAGTTCTATTATGGTGACCCTTCTGGAAATTGACAATTGCGGATTAAGGGCTTGGTGCGATGCGATGGTTTGTCCATCGAGAATATTGAGTACTAATATAACTCTGACTTATTCACCGAGTGTCCTTTTTGGACGATTCTTATATCAATGAAAAGTTCATTCAATTTCTGAAATAATAAAAAGTTGATTTTAGGGAAATTATATAAATATAGTTTAAACTTTACTCACTTTGGAAATAAAAAATGAGACTAAGTCTCTTTGACACTAAAAAAAACTTTCTTGTCTTTAACTCTAAGAGCATATTACCAAGAGCTAATTCATGGATGATTTTTTGAGGTGTTACATTATCCCTCCGTTGGGATCATTCATCCCCGAATGATTATGAGGAATACAGATAAGCATGGTTTAAAGTATACTAAGACCATAAAATAATAAAGAAAGAATTGTACCTTCAATTTTGTCATTCACCAGATCAAATACATTTGGATATCTATCCATGCCATCTTTTAATTCCCAAGTTTCTTCTTCAACTTTCTTATTTTTCCATAATACTTTAACCGATTTTAGCTCCTGACTCTTCAACTTTCTAACTTGACGATATAATATTGCAATAGGTTCCTCTTCATATGATAAGGAGTCTGTCGATTTGATATCTTCTACAGGCAACACAAAAGAATAGTCTCCAATGCATTTCTTCAACATGGATATGTGAAATACCAGATGAACAAAACCCAAATCTGCAGGCAACTCTAACTCATATGCAACTGCACCTATCCTTCTCAAAATCTGATATAGTCCTATATAGCGAGGAATCAGTTTACCTTTTTTCCTGAATTGCATGACTCCATTCATAGGAGAAACTTTGAGAAACACCCAATCACCAACCTCAAATTCTAAATCTTTTCTCCTAACATCAGCGGAGGACTTTGACAAGTCTGAGCTATCTTAAGTCATTCTCTAATGATTTTCACATCCTCCGTTGCTTGATGAACATGATCATGCCCAAACAACCGCGTCTCACCTACTTTATATCATCCTATCGGTGACCTACATTTTCTCTAATACAATGTCTCAAACGAAGCCATCTTAATACTACCATGGTAGATATTATTATAAGCGAACTCTGTCAATGGAAAGTGATCTAACCAACTACACTTGAAGTAAATTATATAGACCCTCAACATATCCTTAACGGTATGAATGGTGCGCTCAGCTTGGCCATCATTCTGAGGATGGAATATAGTACTTAGTTTCGCTTGGGTACCTGAACACCTCTGAAAACAGATCTAAAACTATGAATAAAATTGCGTACCTCGGTCAGATATGATGGACACCGGTGCTCTATGCAAACAAACTATTTCCTCATTATAAATCTTGGCATAATCGTCTCCCGAATAGTTAGTTCTAACAGGTAGAAAATGAGAAGACTTGGTCAGCCAGTCTACAATTACCCAAATAGAATCATAATTATTTCGGGACCTCAAAAGTCCCATAATAAAGTCTATATTGATCATCTCCCACTTCCACAGAGTCAAGGATATCTCTTGGGAAGTACCACTTGGCCTCATATGCTCTACTTTAACTTGTTGGCAGTTCAAACACTTGGAAACAAAATTAGCGACATCATGCTTCATATTATTCCACCAGTATATAATTTTTAGATCATGATACATCTTAGTAGAACCTAGGTGAACAACATACCTCGAAGTGTTAGCTTCGTCAAGGATTCTGTTTCGCAACCCATCTACATCAGGCACACATAGTCTACCCTAATATCTCAAAATCTCATCACCACTAACTTTAAAAAACATCACTTTTTGTTAACCCACATCTTTATTGATCTGCATCAAGATGGGGTCTTCAACCTACTTCTCTTTAAATTCAACACAAAGGGAAGATTTAGCTACCTCATGAGCAACTACTCCCCCATCTTCAGAATCTAAGAGTCACACCCCTAGATTCGCAAGCCGGTGAATATCCTTCACCATCTCGCTCTTTTCTTCCTTAACATGATTAAGAATACCTATGGAAAACCTTCTAATACATTCGCCTTGCCCGAATGATAGTGCAGACTTATGTCATAATCCTTCAAAAGCTCCAACCAATGCCTTTGCCTGAGGTTCAATTCTTTCTGCGAGAAAACATACTATAAACTCTTGTGGTCAGTAAATATATCAACATGCACCCCATAAAGATAATGCCACCATATTTAAAGAACAAACACCACAACCTCTAGCTCCAGGTCATGGTTAGGGTATTTACGCTCATGCACCTTAAATTTCCTAGGTGCATAATCCACAACCTTACCATGCTGCCTGAGAACACACCCAAGTCCTACTCAGGATACATCCAGTACACAACAAAACCTTTTGTTTCTTCTGGAAGAGTCAAAACAGGAGAAGTTGTCAGATTGTCTTTCAACTTCTCAAAACTATTTTCACAAGATTTGGACCACACAAACTACCATTTTTTCTGAGTCAACTTTGTAAGTGGTGCATCTATGGAAGAAAAACTCTCTACAAACCTTTTGTAATACCCTGCCAAACCCAAGAAACTTTAGATATCGGTTGGATTCGTAGGTCTGGGCCATTTTCTCACTACCTTAATCTTTTGGGGATCAACCTTAACCCCATCACACGATACAATATGCCCCAGGAAAGCAATAGTATTAAGCTAGAATTCGCACTTGGAAAATTTCACATACAACTTATGATCTTTGAGAGTCTGAAAGATGATTCGGAGGTGTTTGGCATGATCCTCCTCACTTTTAGAATAAATCAAAATATCGTCAATAAAAAGTATGACAAACAAGTCCAGAAATTGATGAAAGACCCTATCATTAGATCAGTGAAAGTTGTAGGGGCATTGGTTAACCTGGAGGATATGACTAAGAATTCGTAATGACCATATCTGGTTTGCAAAGATGTTTTTGGAATGTCTGACTCTCTAAATTTCAACTAATAGTATCCTGAACGAAGGTCTATCATAGAAAAATATCTAGCACCCTGAAGCTGGTCAAAGAGATCGTCAATCCTAGTACGAAGATATTTATTTTTAATAGTGACTTTGTTCAGCTGGCCGTAATCTATTCACATACTTAGGGAACCATCTTTATTTGGCACAAAAAGTATAGGTACACCCCATGGAGAAACACTAGGGCAGATAAAACCTTTGTCAAGCAGGTTTGCAAGCTGTTCTTTCAATTATTGTATTTCTGCAGGAGCCATTCTCTTTGTTAGAATAGAGATGGGACGGGTATCTGGCATTAAATCAATACCAAAATCTACCTCCTTATCAGGTATCAGGGTGGTGAATGCTACATTGCACACAGCGTGGGAGACGTATTCTTTCAATGGATCTGGATTGATGGGCTAGGGTTCTAGCCGGTCTCCTGTTCCTCTTCCCTTAATCCTCTTTGGAGGAATAATTTTTTAAATATAAGAGAAAGGATTAGACTGAGAGTTTAACTGGAGTTTATGCTCACTCACATGACATGAATACTGAAAAAAGGGAAACTTTTCATAAAACATATTGTACCATCCTACCCATAAGTGTGGTGTATAACACATACATGCACAACTCTAATAGATGTGGCTTTCAGACTTCCTAGGACTTTGTTGAACCTTAACCTATGATACCAATATTGTAATGCCCCGAGTCTGTACCCCAAATGCTACATGGTGCTCATAACCCCGAAGGACCACAAGCTAACCCATGACTAGTACCTGCTACAACTACTGAATAATAATATGTTAAATATGCGGACAGTAGGCTAAAAACTATCCATAAGGTTCAATATACTATAAATAATACTAGATATGGTATGACAATACAAAAAAATTGAACATCAATACTGAAAACTAACAAAATGTTTGAAAATACTCTAGTCTGAAAAGCCTCTAAATTGTTTGAACTGTGGAGTTGATGGGACAAGTACCCAACTAACTTTGACTACTGAAAGTGAATTAAAATATAGAAATAAAAAATCACGTCCTAGAACTATGAGGACTTACCACTAACTCTGTAAGTTGAGAAACTGAACTGTTAAGGATACTCAGGAGCCCGTGCATCTGAACCTATGATATAAGACATTATAGCACAAAAGAAAGGTATGCATCAATACTTTGAATATACTGGTATACTCAGTGAGTTAGGCTAAAATGCATGGGTTCATATGCATGAACAATATTAACTGAATATCTTGAGTATAAATGAATGAGAGTACATGCATGAATATGAAAACTGTACTGATATCGTAATAACAGTGGATACTGAATTTGAATACTAATTAACTGATATATGAGTATACTGATACTGAATTAATGGTAACTAAATAATTGTATCCGATAGTCTTTATTCTATAAAACTATACTGAATCCCATACTGAGCTGAGTGATTGTGTCTGACAGTCCTGAATCTGCCAAACTGAATTTAGTTCCATACTGAGACTGAATCTGAAACTGAGACTGTAAAAAGTAATCATCTAACTGATATGCCCCTTCTCTAACTGATTTAGGGTCTACCCTATAACCTCGACTAGAAGGGTTTAAATACCATGCCACGGGTAAGAACAAGTGTTGAGTCACCCTCATCTGGCCGGTTCTCTGAACGAGAATGGTGGTACCCTCAACTGGAAGGTAGATCACCTCATCAACCCTCTACTAGCAGGTTGAAGTCTCAACCTACACAGGCTACGTAGTTCTGGAATGCAAGGACTGCTTCTAAGGATTTCACCCTCTACTTGAAGGTGAGTCCCCATCCTTGGGTTCACTCGGTGCTCAATCCTACTCCCAACTAAATAGACACTAGAATGAATTCTAAACTGTACTAGGATAGACTAAACTATTACTCATCATACTATATAACTTAACTGAACTGATTTTACTGAACGGAGCTGGACGGATTCCAAGTTCATTGAGTTTTCCTAAGTCCTGTAACTAAGTGAATTCTACTAATCGAGACATAACTGATTCTACTTTGTGACTAACCATGGCTCTAGACAAATAACTAAAATATCGGGTATTAAATACCACCAGGACTCGATAGCATAAACTTAAATGACATGGTATAATCTTTAGGCATGGTAACTAACTACTTAGTCATCATTCATTCATTTGGTCATTCAAGCAAACACTAGCATATATGCTAACATGATATAATTTTACTATTCAACTCACATGGACAATTTATCAAACACTTGTGGGGCACAATATATGCACGTAATACTAAAACAACATATAGGCATCATGATTCAATTATAATTACACAATTCGAAGAGTTATAACATGAATTCGCATGATAAAGCACACATATCAATTAACTGTACATGATTATTGTAGTAAATCATGAATTAACTTTAATTCAAATCATAGAAATCATGAAATTACCCTACCTAAACTTTAAAAGAGTTATTGAACTCCAAGGGTGGAAGGAACCGTTGGATGAACACTTCACATACCATAGTAGGTGAATTCTTGAAAATTAACGGAGGAATCTTGATCCTTGAATTTTAATTTAATTCACCTAGGGTTTTTATTCTTGAGTAATTTGTGAAAAAATGAATATAACTTGCTAAAATAGGGCTAAATTTCATGTTATGGGGGATGAAGGGAGTGGAAAAAATACTTAATTAACCCTGAGGATGCATCTTTTTAATATACTATAAACTAAACCATCAACACGCAGGCCGATGCATCACATCATTGGCATCGGCGCGATAGCGAAACCACTGCCTCAAGTCCACATCGGTTCACTAAAATTAGACGTTGGGAGCTGGGAAAAAAAAATTATCAACAGCATAGTCGATGTGATGCGTCAATATTGCTTTGATTCACTGGTTTAGTATTCTAGAGATGCTTCAAATGAATCCAAAATTTGTCCGGGAACACCTATTGATATTCCTAATCAAAAATTAACTCAAATATAAACATTTAATGCATGTAAAGGTCGCGAAATAATATTTCCAACATTCAAAGTATAAAATAACACTAAGTCTGAATACTTAAATAGAATTTTCTAAGTCTGGGAGTCTTGACAAGCTTAAAGGACTAAATTAAGCTAGGAATTTTGTGGGATTTTACATTATGTCCCTCTTGGGGAACATTCGGCCTCGAATGAGACTCACTAAGTTGATAATACTGGTAGACTACACTTATTTGTTAAACATGAACATCTAAAACATGATTATCTGACTGATATTACTGATATATTTCATACTAAACATGCATATCTTATGCATGAATACATGACTGAACTGACTCATGAACATTTGATTAAATATGAAATAGTAATTGATACCAAGTTCCTAATGGAAAAAATCTGAGCATGAAAATGAATAATCTTAAGGAAAACTATTACCTTGAGTTAAATCTGAGTTTATAGAGAAGAGGTGAGGATACTTGGTCTGCATATCTGCTCTTTCTTCCCAAGAAGCTCCCCCAACAGAGTGATTCAACCAAACAACTTTGACTAGAGTGACTTATTTATTCCTCAGTATGCGA
Organism: Capsicum baccatum var. pendulum; assembly: GCA_030864225.1. Classification (NCBI taxonomy): domain Eukaryota; kingdom Viridiplantae; phylum Streptophyta; class Magnoliopsida; order Solanales; family Solanaceae; genus Capsicum; species Capsicum baccatum. The sequence goes on along the minus strand of CM061552.1, from coordinate 157,599,230 downwards.
ATCTGATAATCAAGGATTTTAACTGGAATATCTTCATAAGAGAGGATATTCAGAACATCTATGCCCTCTATGGGGACTACTGCTGATGGGTCACCTATGCATTTATTTAACAAGGAGACATAAAACACCGGATGGACTGAAAATAAATCTGTGGAAAACTCAAGCTCCTAAGCTACCTTTCCGAAATGGCTGAGAATTCGGTAAGGACCGACATATCGGGGATTAAGTTTTCCTTTCTTGCCAAACTGCTTCACTTCTTACATAGGAGAGATTTTTAAATACACACAGTCACCAATCTCAAACTCGAGATCCTTTCTATGCATATCTACGTATGATTTCTATAGGATTTGAGTTGTCTGAAGTCTTTTCCTCATCAACTGAACTTTCTCTAAGGTATCAAATACCAAGTTAGGCCCTACCACTATAGCCTCACCCACTTCAAACCAACCAATGGGAGATCTACACCTCCTCCCATGAAGCACCTTAAATGGAGCCATTTGAATACTGGAATGATAGTTGTTGTTGTATGCAAACTCAATCAAAGACAAGTGATCTGAATGGTTCTTTTTGCTTAGCCATCTGTCTAAGGGTGAAAGGCTGTACTGAGGTAAATTCAGGTACCAAGACCCTTTTTGAATGATTTCCAAAAATAAGAGGTGAACTAGGTACCTCTATATAAGATGATGGATAACAGAACACCGTGCAATCTGACCAACTCCCTAATATAGAGTTTGGCGTAATCCCCGGCTGAGTAAGAGGTATGGACTGGTAGGAAATGAGCTGATTTGGTCATCCTGTCTACAATGACCCAAACTAAATCATGATGACAATGAGTGCGAGTGAAACCCATCCCAAAGTCCATTTTCACTTCCACCCATATCCTGGTGGGACTGCTGAATTCCTACATGGACCCACTAGGTTTCTGATGCTAAATTTTAATCTATTGACATGTTGAGAACTTAGCCACAAACTCAGCAATATCTTTCTTTACCCCACTCCACCAATAGATCTCACACAAATTACGGTACATCTTAGTGGACCCTAGATGTTTAGAGTAGAGCGCACCATGTTCTCTTATAATGATTCATTGCCTCAATTCATCTACTCCTAGCACACATAGTCGACCTTGACAATGCAAAATACCTTCTCCCCCTTAAGAGAGAACCTCTACCTTCTAATCTCTGACTGATTCTTTTAACTTGATCGGACTGGGATCCTTATCCTACTTTCCCTTCACTTTTAAAACTAGGGATGATTTAGAACTACTCTGCACCCATACACTACCTTCTGCTGAATCGACTAAGAGGACACCTTGTCGGGCTAGCTGATGAACTTCTTGAGCTAATATCTTCTTACTATCCTTGACATAAGCAATACTACCCAAAGACATTCTATTGAGAGTGTCGGCCACTACATTAGCCTTTCCCGAATAATACAAAACACTCATCTCTTAGTCTTTAAATAACTGCAATCACCTTCTCTGACAAAGGTTTAGGTATTTCTGAGAGAATACATATTGTAGGCTCTTATAATCAGTGAAAACATCCACATGCACACCATACAAATAGTGCCTCAAAATCTTTATGGCAAACACTACTATTGCTAACTCAACATCATGAGTAGGGTAATTCTTCTTATGGGGTTTAAGTTGTCTAGTGGCATAGAGTATGACCTTACCTTTCTGCATCAAAACACACCCTAAGCAAACTCTAGAGGAATCATAATACACAACAAAACTGTCTGAACCATTTGGTAGGGTTAAAATTAGAATTGTAGTGAGTCAATTCTTCAACTCCTGAAAAGTTTTTTTCATAAAAATCTAACCACTGGAATTTAACTTCCTTCTGAGTCTGTCTGGGCATAGGGGATGCAATAGATAATAATCCCTCAACAAACCTTTAGTAATAGCCAGCCAAGCCCAAGAAATTCTTGATATCTAAAGGAGAGATAGGTCTAGACCAGTTTTTTACTGCGTCAGACTTTTGGGGATCAACTCTAATTCCATCACCAGAAACTATATAGTTGAGGAAAGCTACTAACCTTAGCTAAAATTTGCACGTATTAAATTTGGCAAATAACTAATGATTTCCTAGAGTCTGTAACACTATTCTGAGATGGTCTGCATCATCGTGTTCACTGCAGAAGTAGACAAGAATGTCCTCTAATAAGACTATGATGAACATGTCCAAGTACTACTTGAATGCATGGTTCATCAAGTTCATGAAAGCAGCTGGGGCACTGGTAAGACCAAAGGACATGACTAAGAATTCAAAGTGACCATATCGAGTTCTGAAAGTTGTTTTGGGGATGTCACACTCCCTGACTCTGAGCTGGTGATAGCCTAATTTGAGGTCTATCTTAGAGAAGTAACTAGTACCCTAAAGTTGGTCAAACAAGTCATCAATTCTAGAAAGTTGATACTTGTTCTTTACTGTGACTTTATTTAACTGATGGTAGTTAATACACATTTAGAGGGAACCGTCTTTCTTACACACGAATAAAATTAGTGCACCTCACGGGGACACACTAGGTCTGATTAATCCTTTATCTGGGAGATCCTTTAATTGTTCTTTTAATTCTCTATGTTTTGCAGGTTATATTATGTATGGAGAGATAGATATGGGTTGAGTATCAAGATGAAGGTCTATTCTGAAGTGAGTTTCCCTTTTGGGTGGAATCCCAAGAAAATCTTTGATAAACATAGCTGGGAATTCACATTATACTGACACTGATTCAAGAGTAGGGGTTTCTGATCTAAAGTCCTGGACTCGAACAAAATGGCAGACATATCTCTTAGATATCATCTTTCTTTCCCAAAGGTAAGAAATAAGTTAACCCTTAAGTATTGAAGTAATACCCCTCCACTCAAGGATGGGTTCATTTGGAAACTGAAACTGGTCAATTCTATTTCTACAGTCGACTGAGGCATGGCAAGAATAAAGACAATCTATTCCAAGAATGGCATCAAGATTAGTCATCTCTAATTCAAATAAGTCTACTGAAATGACATTCTGAGATACCATAATTCGATAGTTCCTATATACCAGCTGGGCTATGATAGATTTACCCTTTATGGTAGATACTGCAAAAGGCTCTGCTAGGAATTTGGGACTAACTCCAAAATTGACAGCTATATAAGAAATAACAAAGGACAAGAAAGCTCCTAGATCTAGCAAAGTGTAAACATACAAATAATAAACTTGTAAAATACTAGTGACCGCATCAGGGGAACTCTCCTAATCTTGTTGGGACTGAAGAGCATAAAGTCTATTTGGGTGTTGCCCACTGGTGGCACTGGAAGAGGCACCCTGCTGATTCGGGTAACTAGACTAAGATAGGGGACCATTATACTAACCTTGAGAACCTGAATAGGGACAATCTCTATCTCTGTGTCCTAGCTTTCCACACCCGAAACACACATCATTTCCTGATCAATAAATACCCAGGTGGTTTCTGGCACACTTATGACAAATAGGATTGGTTCGGGCACTGCTAACACTACCCTAGGATTTAGGGACTGATGCCCTATACTTTTTTCCCTATCTAAATTTTGCACAGGAGAATTGGCTGAGGACATAGCTAGGACTGAAGATTTTGGGCAAAAATAAGAACGATTCCCACACTCTAACTTAAGCTGAGCGAAGTTGAAACTACCTGTTCTCGCTGTCTTGCTCTTCATCTTTTTGTCTTTATTCTTGGCCTCTTCTATTTGTTGAGCATAGATAATGATCCTGGATATACCCATCTCTTTAATAAGCATTGTGGATGCTCCTTTGATCTCAGTGTCAAAGAATTGTTCATTTTGTAGATCTGGCTTGACAGGCTAGGGTTTTGGCTGGTCTCCTATTCCTCTTCCCTTAATCCTCTTGGAGGAATATTTTTGTAAATATAAGAGTAAATATTAGACTAAGAGATTAGCTTGAGCTCATAGTCACACACAAGGCATGAATAGTGAAAGAAGGAAAACTTTTCCTAAAATATCTCATCGCCTCCTATCCATTAGTATGGCATGCAACACACCCATGCACAAGACTCTACTAGATGCGACTTTTTGACTTCCAAGGACTTTTTTGAACCTTATGCTCTGATACCAAGTTTGTAATGCACCGAGTCTGTACCAAGTACACCACATGGTGCTCAAAATCCTGAAGGACCAGAAGCTAACACATGATTGGTACCTGCTGCAATAACTAAATAATAATATGATAAATATATGAAAAATAGGCAAAAAATCTTCCATAAGGTTCAATACTGTAAATAATACTGGATATGGTATCACAATACCATAATCTGACCATCAATATTAAAAAATGAACAATTGTTTAAAAATACTTTAGTTTGAAAAGCCTTTAAATTGTATAAACTGTGGAGTTAATGGGATAAGTCCCCAACTAACTCTGACTACTGAATGTGAACATAAATGATGAAATAAATAATCAGGTCCTCAAACTATGAGGATTCACCACTTACTCTGTATGTTGAGAATCAGAACTGCTAAGGGTGCTCGGGATCCCGTACGTCTGAACCTATGATATAAGACATCATAGCTCAAAATAAAGGCATGCACTAGAACTTTTTCTATGCCTTTTTTGCATCGGCTAGGAAAGGATCATAGGCCATTTTTCAAAGCAGTCCACTTTAGCCTGAAATAACCAAACAAATGTAATTAATATCCTTTAATCTTGAATTTGAGCCTTAATAGACTTTGTTTTGTTTAAAATGATTCACCTTACCATTATTAACTGCAATGAATCTATTTTGGCCTTAGTCCTCCTTGAACACTGTGTACCTCAACTCAGGAAAATTGCCCAAGTTAAGGGTGGATATCATAGGAGTGCATAATTTGAAGTGGGTATACAGAAAGGGTGTAGATAGATAAAGAAAGTAGGGTTGGGTTAAGATGAACAAAATACCTAGCCTGAATAAGTAGAAAAAGAATAAAAATAAAGAAAAAAGGGCGAATTAAAAGAAAAGTTGGTTAGTTGAGTGGACCCCAAGGTAATCATAGTATCGAGGATGCTAAGTCACTACAAATTCAAAATATACCATACCATCCCCTAAGCATACATTACAAGCTAGATTAAGTGCTATAGTGATCCTAACCCGACTGTCCAAAAACTCAGGTAAAGAAAATAAGAGAAAGCCTATGGTATTTTGTGCATACTAATTAGAACTTCTTTGTGAGTGTTGGCATCTCTTGGTTTCCCCATAAGAATATGTTGATTTGCTTGAGATATTTGGACTTTTATGACTGTGAGGGTACATGGGTTGCGTTGATAGATTTCTTACCTGTTTGGGTAGTGTAACTTGGATATGCGTAGTTGTTTATTGCTAATGTAATACCATTACTTGATTCTTGTGTGTCACACTATTGTACCTAATCAATATACCAAGTTGAGTTTTTGATAAAGTAAAATAGGAGGGGGTAATGTGTTATGAGTAACGATTGGTAAGTCAATTACCAAAGGTATCTTAAGATTTACCGGTTAAGCATTACTTGTGTTTTTGTTTTGTGTTTTTCTGAGAAAATACAAACAGTTTTTGTTTTGTGTTTTTATGAGGAAATACAAACATTCTAAGTTGAGAAAATTGATGTGCCATGGTTTTATGGTATTTTTAGTGCTTAAAACGGTTAAATTCTGCATTAACTTAGGTTGTTTCATCGGATATGATATATTATTTGCATGTGTTGCAGGTAAACTAGGTTGAAAATGGTGCTTGACTGCAAAGAGGAAGAAAAAGCTTAGAAAAAGCTAAGTAGGGAAGTCACATTACGACTAGTAGCCAAAACCATAATGTAAAAACTATCCAAAGCTGAGTTCTAGAAGTAAAGTAATAGGTGACCACGACTCATAAGGTGATACTACCAGTCGTGGTGTGAAGCCATACTGTGAATAGTGGATAAGAGTCCTGAGGATTGATGATCCAGTAGTTATGAGTGAAGACCACAAGTCATAATGATTGTCTATGACTCATGATAAGGAACCATAATGATAATAGACTCAGGATCCTTGAAGGTAAAAAGCTACTGGAGTAATTATGATTAGTAGCACACGACTCATAAATTTACCCTCCAAGTCATGAACACAGAAGACAAAAGAGAGCTATGCCAGTAGAAAATGAGTGTAACAAGTCGTAATGACTCATTACCAGAGGTGTGACCACTGCCAGCATAGTTTTCCTATTTTCTCTTAACCAGGTTTCCTTAATTATTTCAGGATACTATAAATACCCTTGGGTTATGCTTTATTATGTTACACACTATGGACATTTTTGCGCGTAGATTGGCTTCTTGATATTTTTATTCATGTGTTTTTGGTTTTGTATTCAATTAAAGATTTTTTATTTTATTTTTATCATTCTCGTGAAATTCATTCTGTGTCTTCTTCATTGATTTTCATGTATTTGTGCATAACCATGAGTGGCTAAATTTCTTGACTAGGGATATGGGAACTCTTGCGGATTAAAAACGTAAGGGAAGTGGAAGAATTATCTAGATTATTGTGACTACATGTATTGTAATCTTCTTCCAATAAATTGTCTCCTAAACTACTGCAGAAGCTTGGAAATTGCTTATATTCAAGATCATCCTTACTAGGGAGTATGATATTCAGAAAAGAGGGTTACAACTATGATTTGAGGCTATCAACCCTTGTCTAATCAACTTGAGACTCAAAAGGTGATAGTTATACTGTGCTTAAGGACAATGGATAGTATAGGCGACACCCTGAGGCTCAAAAGGTGAAGGGTGAGATTTATCAATGCGTTCACAAGATGGTTCATAATACACAGCTTGTCAAACTTTGCATGCAGAGTAGTGGGATAGGTGAATTGACCATGAAAAACTTACGGATTTAGAATCTAGGGGAAGCATAGTCCTAGTGTTCACCTCCTATTATTTACAACATCAATCACTCAAGTTCGGTTAAGTTTTATAGTGGCTCTCAAATCCCCCATTTAATTTTCCACACTACTCGTGATTTCAACAAGTTCGAGATATAATTCTATGCATTCCTTATGAGTTCGACTCCAACCTGGTTTTAGTTACTATATTTTACATCGACCGCAACATACTTCTTTGGAGGTTAGTTTTGGGCAACATCACTGTCTCACACAAGTTATTCTATTTTCACAACAAGGATTAAAATTCAACACCAATTGCAATAAGTAGTCATATGTAGCACCTAACTAGAGCATCTCTATTTATTCCAAATGAATTCTTTTAAAAAATTAAACCTAAAAATTAAAAAGGATATTGGTTTCAACAGGATCCCCCTCAGAAAAGAACCAAAAATAAAAACTGAGGGGTGGACAAAGTGAGCTCCTACTAAATGGATAAAACAGTAAAAACTAAAAATAAACAAAGGTAAAATCTTTTGTAGATTTTTAAATTTAATCAAAAACTTGCAAATAAATAAAATAGAAATCCTACAGTGCACTTCACCCTAAACAAATTGGAAGATTCCCATCTGATATGGGTGTACAAAGCTGTCCAATACGTTCTCGACCATTCACACGAAGTCAAGCTTGGGAGTTACAAAAACTACAAGCCATGTTCATGCAAATGGTTGCGTGTGAGTTGGTACTTGATCCGCCAAAGAGCTTCAACGTTTTTAAGTGTGAAAATGAGCCTTGAAGTGTAATAAATTACACTCTAAGGGAACCCCATGACTGAAGGGTAGGAAGGTCATTTGTCCTTCATTTTGTGTGTAATATAAATAGATGCTATTAGGGTTATTTTCAGCACTTAGTTCATTCTTCATATTTGATAACAACAAGTCTTGTAACATTGAATATTTCTCTCTCTCTTGTTCTTGAGAGTAGAACCTAAAATCTATCCAACAAGTGTAGTTACACTTGTGTTGTTTCTTGGCTAGAAACTTGAGATCTTGAGGCTCATGAGTTCCTCTTGGTCTAAGTAAGAACTTGGTACTGAAATATTTTGGTCTTAGGGTCCTTTCTTTAAGTTAGGGTTCATAGATTCTAAGATATCTTTGTGTCAAGTTACTATCTTTCATTTTGTACTCTTGAAACTTTGCAGTAACTTAGTGAAGCCGTATGGGGCTGATTTTCGATTCACTATAGTTACTGCCATTTGTTGTTCTTGTTGTTAACATTGTACTCTTTGTAATCTATCATCTTGTGTTGTTGAACCATTGTTTAATGTTATTGTTATCTTCTTGTTCTCCTTGTGTAGCTACTGTTTTGGTGTTGGTATTCCTTCAAAATTTCATGATTGTTGTTGTCTTCACATATTGGAGTTGTTATCTTCAAGCTCTCGGAATTGTAGTGTGTTTGGACTGATTTTGTGGCAGATTTGATACGCTCCAAGTTAGTATTGTATCATTTGGTATCAAATCCATCTTTGACTTTGTTCTAACAAGATCAATCTTGGGCTTGAGACTTGAAAACTACAAGAAAAAAAAAACTGAAACCTGGAAATTCCAGAAATAGTCAAATCTGCTACCTTCGTGTTCTTGGCCTAAAATTGTGATGTGTTGCTGTATGGGCTGAGATTTTATTGTTTTGTTTTGGCTAGATCTTGTAGTATTTTGCTTGTATAGAGTGTTTCTAGTGTTGGTTTCTTTCTCACCAACACTAAAGGTGTCAAGATCTAAAGATTGAGCTTATAATATTGACCATAGTTGTAGTGCCTTATGGCAGGCTGTTTGTTGTTACTCGGTGTTGAGAATTGGTGGTGTTTTGTTGTTTTTTTGAAGAAGTTGTTGAGTTCTTGAAGGTTTTTGTGGTGTTCATCAAGTTCTTCATCTTTTCTTACAACTTTAGACAACCAAAAAGTGTGATATAAATTCAAGAGTTGAAGCTGAAAATTGTAAAGCATGTTGTGAGAAGCCTTGAACCCATCATGTCTTAGACTAAGCTTCTACTTTTCAGCAGCTTTTTATTATTTCAAGAACCTAGTGTTGTGTGACAAGATACCTTTTTCTTATTTCAAGAACCTAGTGTTGTGTGACAAGATACCTTTTTTTTTCTTATTTCAAGAACCTTGTGTTGAGGGACAAGTACTTTTCTTATTTCAAGAACCTAGTGTTGTGGGACAAGGTATTTTTCTTATTTCAAGATTTATGTTTTCCCTCCAAGACAAATTGTTATCCTTTCCAAATTGTGTAAAGATTTAAATTTCAGAATTGGTGCTTAAATTGAGTGGGACCAAGACCAATTGCATGCTGCCACATCACCCATTTGCTACTGTTCACGTCACCCATTGTCTACTGTTCACATCATTAATAAGCTCAAACTTAGGTTTTCTAGTTTCTAATTGCTGATTCTTAGTTTCACTACTTGGTTCTAGAGCTAATTAACATACTAGTACACTCCTACTAGGTTGTCAATTAGTCCTTTTGAATTCCCTTGTTCGTGTCCACGTTTAGTTGGGTGCTTTTATTCATTTGAATACGTTGTAACGTCTTAACTCCAGTTCATCGAGAATTCTTTGAGTTTCAAACAAGAATCCACTCTGGACAAGAGCTTTACTCATATCTTAAGGATTCACGGTTACTAGCCAATCTACAATATTTGTGGAGCTCAAGTGTGAGTGAACTGAGAGAGTGTGAGAGAGGAGAGGTTTAACACTAACTTGTTTGCTGATTGTGTAGGTAACACCTTTGACATGGAAGGAAGCACGTCCCAAAGTGGGGGTACTACTGAACAAGACACTATGAAGGCCACACTTGAGGCCATTACCAGAAGTTTAGAGAGGTTGAACACGGAAGTTGGGGCAATGAGGGGAGATTTGACTATGATAAGTGGGAGATTGGAGCAAGTGGAGAGTCAAAGGAACTCTCGTCCATCCACTCCTCATCATATTCCTTCAATTGGGCATGAAAGAACTTCATCCACAACTATCTCACCAGAAACATTGCACCAAATAATCAATCCACCTCTAGCCCCACTAAATGCCCTAAATCATACCATTACTTTCCCTCCAAACCAAGAAGCAAATAGACCACGCCATTTCCAAACTCCTCCAATTCCACAAGAAGTATGTAGCCATCCATTACCTCCAATAAATCTGAACGTACCCTACCAAACTCCACCAAATCAAGGACCACCACCTCCACAAATCCCAATGCCTCCAAATCAGATTCCAAATCACAAAAACCGACCAGCTCACTTTGAGGAACATGGTAGAGAGGAGTATGATAGATATGGAGCCTTTGATGATGCTTACATGAGAGAAGAGGAGCTAAGAAGGGGCCGTGTTGATCCAAGAAGGTACCGAGGGTATGGAGAACGGGGAAATCGACACCAAGAAAGAGACGTAGGCATCAATACCATCAAATTGAGCTTACATATCATTAAGGGTGAAAGTGACCCCGAGGCCTACTTAGTTTGGGAATCAGCTTGTGACAAAGTTTTTCAAGTTAATGATATCTCGGAAGAAAAGAAAAGTTGTTATGCCATAGCTCATTTTGAGGGTTATGCCAACACTTGGTGGGAGTACGTCAAGTGTTTTGGTGATGAATTAGTTGATGGGCAGCCACCACCTTGGTTTTGGTTAAGGTACTTGATGAGGCAACGGTACCTTCCCGAGAGTTATCGCCATGAATTACTTGCTAGATTGTACAAATTGCGTCAAGGAAATAAAAGTGTAATGGCATATTATGATGAGTTTCAACAACTCATGTTGAAGCTTGATCATCGTGGGGAACAAATCAGTCATGACATCATCCGGTTCAAGTGTGGGTTGAACAAAGAGATTTCCACTCATTTGACACTTCACAAATTTGATACCGATGAAGGTATTTTCCAAGCGGCTCTTGAGATTGAAAGGGAGCTTAAAGAGAGGTCTTCGCTCAAGGCAAGGGGACAATCCATCTCGGGTTGGCCTAGAAGCAAGGAAGTGGTTCAATCCTCTTTGGGTTGGCCCAAAACAAGGACCAACCCTCCACTACAAGGCTGCCCGAGCCAAAAACAGTCCATAAAATTCCTCTAAAACAAGAAGTTCACAAGTATCCAAACCCAAAAGGATTCCAATGTTTCAAGTGCCAAGGTTGGGGACATAAATCCAATGAATGTCCAAATCGACGTAACGTGATACTGTGGGAAGGGATATTGTATTACCTTGGTGAGGAGGTGGTTTTTGAAAAAGAGGAGGATGAGGCCGAGCCTCAAGATGGAGAGGAAACTGGAAATAGGCCACTTGATAATGATGATGATGATGATGATGATGGTGAAGTTATTTACCCACAAGAAGGGGAGTGTGTTGTTCCAAACTTTGTAGTTAGACGCGCTATGATTAGTAAGGCAATAGACGACCCTAGCCAAAGGGAAAATCTATTCCATACTAAATGCCTTGTAAAGGGGAATGTGTGCACTTTGGTGATTAATAGTGGTAGTTGTGCGAATGTTGTTAGTGTCTCTTTGGTGAACTTTCTGAAATTACCAACTACACTTCATACTAGCCCTTACAAGTTGCAATGGTTGAACGAATGCGGTGAATTGAAGGTCATGAGGCAATGTGTGATACGGTTTAAGGTAGGGAACTACCAAGACGAAGTGCTTTGTGATGTGATACCAATGCAAGCATGTCATTTATTGTTAGGTAGACCTTGGCAATATGATAGGTCTACCAAACATGATGGGAGGACCAACTCATATTCACTTGAGAAGGATGGTCGAAAGGTCACTCTTTATCCTCTTTTGCCATCACAAGTGAATGAATTACATCAAAAGATGAGGGAGTTGAAGAAGAAGGGAAAGAAACCTGAAAATGGTGAAAAGGAGGGGAAAATTGTGGGTGGGGCAGTAGGGATTTTCGGGACTGCCTCAACGTCAAATGGGCAAGAAAACATGGTGATGTTGGCTAGAAAGAAGGAACTCTTCTTAGATTATGATGTGGACATGCCTATGCTTCTTTTGGCTCATTGTTTTAATACTAACCCCACTAATTCTTGTATTTCTCCTTTGATTTCTTGTGTGTTGCAGGATTATGAAGATGTATTTCCTAAAGAACTTCCGCAAGGATTGCCCCCACTTTGGGGAATTGAGCATCAAATTGACTTTGTGCCGGGCTCACAATTGCCAAATAAGCCGGCTTACAGAAGCAACCCTACGGACACCAAAGAATTGCAGCGTCAAGTTGAGGAACTCCTCAACAAAGGGTATATCAAGAAGAGCATGAGTCCGTGCGCGGTTCCGGTGCTACTGGTGCCTAAGGAAGACGGAACTTGGCGTATGTGTGTGGACTGTCGAGCCATCAATAAGATTACGATAAAATATCGTCACCCTATCCCTAGGTTAGATGATATGCTTGATGAATTGAATGGTTCGTGTTTATTTTCCAAGATTGATTTAAGGAGTGGCTATCACCAAATAAGAATGCAACCTGGTGATGAATGGAAAACCGCCTTCAAGACTAAATTTGGTCTCTATGAATGGATGGTTATGCCATTCGGCCTAACAAGTGCTCCAAGTACTTTCATGAGGCTAATGAATCATGTGATCAAGCCATTTATTGGAAAGTTTGTTGTTGTTTACTTTGATGATGTCTTGGTCTATAGTAAGTCAATTGATGAGCATGTGATGCATTTACAATGTGTGTTTGATGTCCTTAGAAAGGAAAGGTTGTATGCAAATCTGGAGAAGTGCTCTTTTGGTGTTAATGAAGTTGTTTTCTTGGGTTTTGTTGTTAGTTCAAGAGGGGTCGAAGTGGATGAATCCAAGATAGATGCTATCAAAAATTGGCCAACCCCGCAAACCATTAGCGAAGTAAGAAGCTTACACGGGTTAGCTAGTTTTTATAGAAGGTTTGTCAAAGGATTCAGCACCATAGCCGCTCCTTTGACCGTGGTCATTCGAAAAGACCAACCCTTCAAGTGGGGTGAAGAGCAAGCTAAGGCTTTTGAAACCTTGAAAGCTATGCTCGTTTCCGCGCCCTTATTACAATTACCCAACTTTGATAAGACATTTGAAGTTGAGTGCGATGCTAGTAAAGTGGGCATAAGGGCTGTTTTGATGCAAGATTTAAAACCCATTGCTTATTTTAGTGAAAAGCTCAAAGGAGCAACTCTAAACTACTCCACGTACGATCTAGAGTTGTATGCCTTGATTCGAGCTTTGGCCACTTGGCAGCACTATTTGTGGCCCAAGGAGTTTGTGATCCGAACGGACCATGAAACCTTGAAGCATCTTCGGGCACAAGACAAGCTTAACAAGCGGCATGCAAAATGGATTGAGTTTCTTGAAACCTTCCCTTATGTTATTCAATACAAAAAGGGTAAGGACAACGTATTAGCCGATGCTTTGTCTAGAAAACATGTTCTTGTGTCAACATTATCTTCAAAATTAATGGGATTTGAGAGTTTGAAAGAATTGTATCCTGAGGACCCTCACTTTGCTCCTATCTTTAGGGAATGCGAAGAAATGGGTAGGGACAAGTGGGATTCAGCTAGGGGTTCAAATCCCTATGCCAAGTTTGATGGATACTTGTTTAAAAGTAGACGATTGTGCGTACCCTCCAGTTTTTGGAGAGAGTTATTTGTGAGGAAAGCACACAATGGTGGTCTAATGGGTCACTTTGGGATCGAAAAGACCCTTGGATATTGGAGGAGCAATTCTATTGGCCAAAAATACACAAGGATGTGGCCAAGATTTTTGGCCAATGCATAGATTGCAAAGGAGCCAAATCGCGGATCCTACCTCATGGGTTGTACACCCCGCTGCCCACTCCTTTATGCCCTTGGCTTGATATATCTATGGATTTCGTGTTAGGGTTGCCTAGGACTAGACGAGGTCGGGACAGTATCTTTGTTGTGGTCGATCAGTTTTCTAAGATGGCACACTTTATTTCATGCTTTAAATGTGATGATGCACCTAGTGTGGCCTCTTTGTTTGTTGATAATGTTGTCAAGTTGCATGGTGTTCCAAGGACCATTGTGAGTGATAGGGACTCTAAGTTCCTAAGTCACTTTTGGAAATCCATGTGGGGTAGGCTTGGAACCAAGTTGTTATTCTCTACATCTTGCCACCCACAAACTGATGGTCAAACGGAAGTGGTAAATAGGACTTTGGGTGCTATGCTACGTTCCATGGTAAAAGGAAAATTGACTTATTGGGAGGAACACCTATCATTGATTGAGTTTGCATATAACTGTGTCATACACTCAAGTACGGGAATGACTCCCTTTGAGTGCATATATGGCCTCAACCCCCTTACCCCTTTGGATTTAACTCCTTTGTCCAGTGATGTTATGATTAGCTTAGATGGAAGCAAGCGGGCAGATTCGATGAAGAAGTTACATGAGAAAGTGTGTCTTCGACTTGAGAAGAAAAATCAAGACATTGCAAGGAGAGTCAACAAGGGAAGAAAGAAACTCATTCTTGAACCGGGAGATTGGGTGTGGGTTCACCTTAGAAAGGATACGTTTCCATCTCAAAGAAAATCCAAATTGATGCCAAGAGGCGATGGTCCATTCCAAGTACTTGAACGGATCAATGATAATGCCTACAAGATTGACCTTCCCCCGGAATACCAAGTACACAACACTTTCAACGTGTGTGATCTTTCTCTAGTGGATGCGGTTGAGGATGACCAAATGCTGAATTTGAGGTCAAATTCCTCTCAAGATGGAGAGGATGATATGGGTGTACAAATCTGTCCAATACGTTCTCGACCATTCACACGAAGTCAAGCTCGGGAGTTACAAAAACTACAAGCCATGTTCATGCAAATGGCTGCGTGTGAGTTGGTACTTGATCCGCCAAAGAGCTTCAACGTTTTTAAGTGTGAAAATGAGCCTTGAAGTGTAATAAATTACACTCTAAGGGCACCCCATGACTGAAGGGTAGGAAGGTCATTTGTCCTTCATTTTGTGTGTAATATAAATAGATGCTATTAGGGTTATTTTCAGCACTTAGTTCATTCTTCATATTTGATAACAACAAGTCTTGTAACATTGAATATTTCTCTCTCTCTTGTTCTTGAGAGTAGAACCTGAAATCTGTCCAACAAGTGTAGTTACACTTGTGTTGTTTCTTGGCTAGAAACTTGAGATCTTGAGGCTCATGAGTTCCTCTTGGTCTAAGTAAGAACTTGGTACTGAAATATTTTGGTCTTAGGGTCCTTTCTTTAAGTTAGGGTTCATAGATTCTAAGATATCTTTGTGTCAAGTTACTATCTTTCATTTTGTACTCTTGAAACTTTGCAGTAACTTAGTGAAGCCGTGTGGGGTTGATTTTCGATTCACTATAGTTACTGCCATTTGTTGTTCTTGTTGTTAACATTGTACTCTTTGTAATCTATCATCTTGTGTTGTTGAACCATTGTTTAATGTTATTGTTATCTTCTTGTTCTCCTTGTGTAGCTACTGTTTTGGTGTTGGTATTCCTTCAAAATTTCGTGATTGTTGTTGTCTTCACATATTGGAGTTGTTATCTTCAAGCTCTCGGAATTGTAGTGTGTTTGGACTGATTTTGTGGCAGATTTGATACGCTCCAAGTTAGTAGTGTATCACCATCCCACATTTAAAATCATACTTTGTCCCTAAGTTATAAATCAAATTAAGAACAAGGATTAGAAATACTTCCTAAGACGGCTTAGCTAATAGCATGTCACTTTCTCAAATTTCCATCAGGGGTGTCAGGAAACCCTACACTTATGATTTCATCATGATCCTTAGCTTAGATAGTTGGTACTCAGACTTCCCCTAATATTCAAAACAAATAAACAAAAACAAAAAAACAAAAACAAAGGTGATGCTATGTAAAAGTAACTAAATCTATTAAAAGTAGTGCCTAATTTAATATCGCGACATGGCTCACCTCACAGCTATCATCCATAATATCTCAATATCTTCTTCCCTTCTGACCATAACTTTTTTCTCTTTTTTACCCTACAAAAAATATCATCAGAATTTTCCTTTCTAATATTTTTTCTCACCTCGTGTAGAATCACTTGCAAACTTTTCAAACTCAGGCTTAGCCATTAATTGGTGAAACTTTATGAGAGAGTCCAAATAGGTAATTAGAAGTTTTCACTCCTCCACCCTACACTTATCCCCTTCTACAATTATGATCATGCATAGATCTCTATAGTGAGAGGGTGTGTTGAGTGATTTGTAGATTTTAAAGACCACCTCTTTATCATTCAATAGAATCTTTAGAGTGTCGTCTCTAACATCTGTGAAAGCTCCACCAGTAAACAATAATGGACTTACTTATATGATTGGAATCTTTTCATCTACTCACAGTCAATAATGACAGAGTGAACAGGAATAATAAAATTACCAACTTTAATAAGAACATCCTCAATGACTCATTTAGGGATCACTTTAGTTCTGTCTACCACTTGTAACACAATTGAACAAGGCCTTTGCTTTCCCAAAACTGAATTTTTAATCACCAAAAAAGGCATCATATTGATTCTTTCCCCTAAATAACTCAAAGCTTGAACAACATCACTTTCACCAATTTGTGTGGAGAGGGTGAAACTCTCAGGATCCTTGAGATTTTTGGGCATCTTGCTCATAACCACAAAACTTTACTCTTTTGTAAGTGATAGAGTCTCAATATCACCGACCCTTCTTTTATTCACTACCACATCCTTGA
This sequence comes from Capsicum baccatum var. pendulum, assembly GCA_030864225.1. Classification (NCBI taxonomy): domain Eukaryota; kingdom Viridiplantae; phylum Streptophyta; class Magnoliopsida; order Solanales; family Solanaceae; genus Capsicum; species Capsicum baccatum. The sequence goes on along the minus strand of CM061552.1, from coordinate 157,582,661 downwards.
GGTAGTTAGCATATTTGGGCGTTCCTTGGAAAACATCTTACAAAGGAAGGTTTACATTATGTTCTGTGGATGTCTCAAATAACTTCATTAAACACATGTCCTCTTTAGATTTTTAAGCTTTTGAGGTGGTGGTGGTCTATACACATAGTGATAGATTGACTTCTTATTAGAGTACTCAGGCTTCTACTTTTTGTCATTTTGTTTAGATTTAACTTGTTTTCCCAGCTACTTAGGTGTGATTAACTCTACTTGCACCTCATGATTTTTCTTTTTGGGTGTTCCAATCAAATCTCTACCACTCATTAAGGTGATTTTCATAACTTTAATTGTAATTTAATTTATCACTAGGCAAACCCCTTGAAGTCTAGCGTTTTTTACCTGATCTAACAGACCAATTTGCCCCTATAAATTCTTTTGAGCCAATTGTTGGCTTTTTATCTCTACAGGTATTTGTTCTAGGTTGGTCAAAATATTTTTCAAAGTCTCTTATATAGTTGGCCTGAGTGTTGTTATAAATACCTTATTTCTTCTAAAACTGTTAAGGTTAGACCTGATTATTTCCCTAAGAGTAGTTGGACTAACTCTACCAGTTTCTATTATAAGCATTACTATAGTCCTGATTTCCTTTTTATGCATTGCCCATAAAAATCAATGAATCTTGATTTTCTCCACATAAGTCTACAAAGTGATCACTACTACCATAAATTTCACACCAAGTTTCTACCTATTGAACTACATTAACCTAGGACTGAGGTTAAGCCACACTCAAATTGTTGAACAGATTCATCATCTGGTTTTGAAAAGAGGGCAACTATGCAACCAATATTATGATACTATATACCTCGATCATAGAAATAGGCTTATTCCCTATTCTTTTAGATATATCACCCTGTCACTCTGGATTATCTTATGCAATTTGATTGAGTATAGTATACAACTCATTTTAGGTTTTCTCCAAATCCTGAACATATAACACTGAATCTAGTAAAATTTTTGTGTTATGGTCATGACATTAAACAAAAGTATGAGCTAATACCTCAACTTTATATTGGTGATACGGGTTATCTCTGAGAAACGATTTGAATCTCTCCCATGTATGATAGATATTTTCATCTGGATTTTCCTTAAAACATAAGATATCACTCTTTAACCTTGCAATTTTGCTAGATGAAAAAAATCGAATGAGGAATTTCTATGCCAAGTTATCCCAAGTTGTTATTGAATTTGAAGGTTCAGCCTTCAACCATTTTTTTTCTTCTCTAAAGAATTAGAATTGAAAAAGTGTGAGTCTAACGTAATCAATGGAGAATTCTGCAAGAATGAATGTGTCACTATTCTCTAGAAAATTTTGAAGATAAACCTACAATCGTTATACGGAAAACTTGTGAACTTCCCATTTGTGTGCAATAATTGCAGCATATATTAATTAACCTCAAATCCAACCCGTACATTTAGTCTCTAGATAATGGAGGTTACATTAGTTTCGAGTGTGATTACCACTTTGCACTGTATCCTCTGGGCTGGTTCTTCATCATCTATTGTTTTAGAAATGGTTTTGCCTGGTTGAACTTGTGGGATTAGATATAGAAGTTTTTCTTCTCTCATCAATTGGTGCAAGCATCACTCAGGTTTACGCTGGGTTTTAATCTATTCCCTCTCTATTGCGAGTTGTCTTAAGATTCAAACCTGTAACTAAAAATTTAGTAGCTAAGACCAAGTTGTCTAAACTTATCAAATAAAATAGTAAGACTAAGAAGTAAAAGTTTTCCAATTTTTAAAGTTTCCAAAAACAACACCAAAATCTTTTTGTGTCCAATTGCACATGCGAGGATACGCGATTGTGCAAGTAATAAAGTGGCACTTGAAAGACTTGGTGTTTAGTATACAATACAATTCAAATATTATTATTGAAGTAAAATAAGTGCGATTAGTAATTAAAGAGATTTTAAGTTTTATTATGCTAAAAGTAACGATAAACAATAATGGAAATTAAAAGTGTTATAAATAATAACTCTAAAGCTATACAATTGTGTTGGTTAAGCTATTTATGTTGGTTGTTGATTCATGGGATTAATAGCATGATTATGATATTTTGAGCCATTAATAATCTATTTAAATTATCTTCACAACTAAATCATTAAGTAGGGATCAGAGAAATAATTTAAACATATTTATATTTCATCTCGTATTTAAGCCAAACGGGACATATTAGGTATATTCCTATCCTAACCATGTATCTTATCTTTAATTCATCTAAAAGATAAGAAACCATTCCTTATGTTCCATGTTCTATTATAATTTTATTCTTTATGTCTCACAAAAGAAATATTGACGTATTCTAAAGGTTGAGAAAAATAGAATAGTAAGTGTAAGAACATAATAACAATAAAGTATGATAATCAACTTTAACCAACTTAAATGTATGTTAAGTAATCATATTTGAATACTAAACCTTAGAAGTAGGGATTTTATACACTCATACCTGTACAAAAGAATTTCCATTAATGAATTCATAAGTAAAACTACAAGATAACTAAAAGTTAAAGGAAGAAAAACCCTAGAGTAAGGTCCTTGATGCCTTCTCCACTGGCCATTCATATATTGTTTCAAGGATTTCATATAATTATGGATAAGTATTCCTTATATAGTCCCTTCGGTCTTCCATAATCTTTCATAAATGAATTATAAGTATTGACCGCTTTGTCCTCAACTTAAATCAAGTATAGCCCAAGTTTTAGTCATTTTGGGGGGGGAGAGGGGGTGTTTTTCTTGAATAGCCTATATAATGGAAATATATATCATATCTAATAAGGGGATACACATATCCATGGCATGTCCAAAGATGTAGTCCCCTACTATAGGGGATGCGATGCGTGGTCACCTCCTCAAGGTGCAATCTCATCCAATATTTTCTCTCTTCTACTCGTCGCCTTATTCCTTGTTTCCCCACTTATTATGGATTTTGTGTAGTCTTAAATTATATTTAATAACTTACCCAATGTTATCCTACAACAACTCATAACAAATATTAGTTTATTGGAAAAAATAAAGGTTATCAAATTACACTAGAACAAGCATTGCTCAAGCTAGCATCACTAGTTTTCTTGTTTAAGCTGTACTTGATCCTTTTCACTCTTCACTTGTTTCAAATGCACCTCAAGCACTTTAACAATTAAACCTAGCATACAAATACACTATGAACACTTTATAATTCTATAATGCCCCGATTTTGCACCTCAGAAGTCACACGGTGCTTACGATCCTATGGACCACAAGCTAACCCATAACTGGTACTTGCTATAAACACTAAATAATAATAATGAAATAATGCGGAAGATAGGCTGAAATTTGATAAGTTTTACTAGCTGAATACTGATAAATATAGCAACTGCTAATAACATCTGAAAACTAAATACTTTCTAAACTAATCTAGTCAGAAAAGCCTCTACTAATTTGTCTAAATGTAGGGTTGATAGGACAAGCCAACTAACTCTGACTAATAAAATACTAAATCTATTGTATACTGAAAAAGAATAATATCCTCGATAGATGAGGACTCACTACTAAATTTGTTGTTGCTAACTAAATCTGACTAAGCGCGGTCAGGAACCTAAGCGTCCAAACCTATGATATTGGACATCATAGCGCAATAAAGAGTATCTGTCTGTACTTTGAATGTACTGGTATGCTAAGTGAGGTTGGATGATATACATGGGTTCGTATGCTTGGACAATAACTATCTGAATGATAAGTATATTACTGAATTAGAGTACATGGATAACTGAAACTATGGTAAATACTGATTAGGCAATACTATGCATATACATACATATATATATATATATTGTATTTGAGATCATACTAAAACTAAATACTCTGTTCTGATAACTGAGTGGCTAATATATGAGTTTACTGATAATTGTATTATTGATAACATGGTGACTATTTATGACAGTCCTAATTCTGTAGAACTAAACTGAGCTCTATACTAAGTCTAAAACTAAAACTGTAATTGTGGGAGTCTTAATCTAACCGACATACCCCGATTATAAAATAAGTTGTGGTCCAACCTGTGAACCCAGTCGGAAGGGTGTTAGCACTGTGCCGCGGGTACTAATAATGTCTATGTGGATCTACTAAAGATTCACCCTCATCTAGCAGATGCGATATATGTTACCCTCAACTGGAAGGTGAACACTTTATGAACCCTCAATTGGAAAGTTGATATATTCAACCTACGCTGCTTACGTAGTTCTGGAAATAAGGGACTGCTACTAAAGGTCACACCCTCAACAGGCAGGTGAGCCCCCACCCCTAGATTTGCTCGGTGCTGAACCCTACTCCCAACTGAATAGTCACTGAGGTGATCACAAGACTATACTAGGCTTGACTGAACTATTACTGAACTTGTTAACTGACTGAACTGGACTGAGTTCACTAAGATATGTAACTGAATGACTACTATTTTTCATGAAGCTACTGAGATAATTCTTTAGTTACTGTAATTCTATGTAAACAACTAGATTTTTGGGTATTAAATACCACAGGACTCGATAGCATCAATCATAAACACAACACAACCCTAAAAACATACTAGCTAATCACTTAGTCATGATTTATTCATTGAGACATTTTGTCAAATGCTTGCAAGACATGAACTTATACATGAATGGGAACACATGCTAACCTGTCATGATTGCACTATTCAATTAACATAGGCATTCTAAAAAACACTTGGGGAGCATGATTCTTTCACATAATAATAACCATATATAAATATAATGGCTACAACATTCAACTTTTAAATTCAAGGATTAATCATGAGAATCACATAATTCAGTACACATGTTATCTTAATTTCATGAAACCTGTAATTAATCATGGATTGAAGACCATATAACAATATACACATGAATATAATCCAACTCAAACATGTAAATCATGAAACCAATAGACTTGTAGTTTAAAAGGGGTTCTTAAACTCCAAGGGTGGAAGGAAACCCAAGGATGAACACCTAACATACCTTGGTAATTAAATTCATGAAATCATTGGTGTTTTCTTAAAGCTTGGACTTGAAATTGAATGACGTAAGGCTTTGTTCTTGAGAGGATTTGAGAGAAAGTAAGCAATTTTGCCCTAAGAATAGCTTAAGTTCATGTTTTAAGGCTGAATAAAGATCGCGTTAGCTTACTTGAAATTACATACTTGATACTGGTGATGATACTTTCGAATCGATGGACGACGCTCATTGACATCGTGTCGACTCACTAATTTGGACATCCAATTAGTCTTCTAATGATGTTCGAAAAATCAAAAGCTCATCGAGGAAACCTATTGACATCTCTGATCATGAATCAATTAAAAAATTGACATTTTAAGGTCGTAAGGATCGAAAATAAAGTCATTGAAATATCAAGGCCAAAAATGAGACTAAGTGTCAATACTTAGCTAAAATTTTCTATGTCTAGAACCTCTTATGGCATGCCATATATGAATGAAACGACTAGAATTTTGCGGGGTCTTATAATATTTCCCCATTGGGAAAATTCTCCTCGAATGAGACTGACTAAGCTGAGTATACTATAGACTGAGTTTACATTCTGAACATGCATAACTGAAGCATGATTACATGACTGAACTGATTTATGAATGCATGACTGTCATAAGGATGATATGCAACACTTATTGCTACCAAGTTTGTAAAGGAAATCTGAGCATGGAACAGAGTAAATCTAATAAAGATTGTTACCTTAAGCTAAGTTTGAGTTAGCGGAGAAGAGGTTAGAATACTTTGTTTGCATGTATGCTTCCGCTTCCCAAGTAGCTCCCTCAATAGACTGATTTCGCCAAAGAACTTTGACCATAGGCACTTCTTTGTTCCTCTATTTGCGAATCTGATGATCAAGGACTTTGATTTGGACTTCCTCATAAGAGGGACTATTCTGAACATCTATACCCTCTATAGGGAATGCAACTTCTGGTTCACTTATGCATTTCTTTAGCAAGGAGACGTGAAACACTGGGTGTACTGAAGCTAAGTGTAAAGGTAACCCTAGCTCATAAGCTACCTTTTTAAAATAGCTGAGAATTCTGTAAGGACCGACATATCGAGGACTGAGTTTCCCTTTCTTACCGAACCTCTTCACTCCCTTCATAATAGAGATTTTCAAGAACACCAAGTCACCAATCTCAAATTCAAGATCCTATCTCCTCATAGCTGCATATGATTTCTGTCGGCTATGGGCTATCTTAAGCCTCTTCTTGATCAACTGAACATTTTCTAAGGCATCAAATACCAAGTCAGGCCCTACTACTACTGCCTAACCTATTTTGAACCAGCCAATAGGAGACCTACATCTCCTGCCATAAAGTGCCTAAAATGGAGCCATCTGAATATTAGACTGATAGCTGTTATTATATGCAAACTCAATCAAAGAGAAGTGGTCATCCCAACTACCCTTAAAGTCAATGACACACACACTTAACATATCTTCTAGAGACTGAATGGTCTTTTCTGCTTGATCATCCACACATAGCACACATAGTCTACCCTAACAACACAACACACCATCTTCCCCTTGGGAGAAAACCTCTACTTTTTGATCTCTGACTAACTCTTTCAGCTTAACTAAACTGGGATCTCGATCCCACTTTTCTTTTACTTTGGAAAGCAAAGAAGATTCTAAATTATTCTGCACCCATACATTAACCTCAACAGATTCAACCAAATGAACAACCAACCTGGCAAGCTGATGAACCTCCTAAACTAACTTCTTCTTACTATCCTCAATGTGGCAACACTGGCCATGGAATATCTACTGAGAGCATCAGCCACTACGTTGGTACTGCCTGGATGATACAAAATACTTATGTCATAGTCTTTCAATAATTCTGACCACCTTCTCTGATGAAAGTTCAAATCTATCTGAGAAAATTCATATTGCAAACTTTTGTTGTCCGTGAACACATTAACATGTACCCCATACAAATAGTGCCTCTAAATCTTTAAGGCAAACACTACAGCTGCTAACTCAAGGTCATGAGCGGGGTAATTCTTTTCATGGGGCTTAAGTTGTCTAGAGGCATGGGCTATGACCTTATCTCTTGGCATCAAAACATACCGCAAACCAACTGTTGAAACATCACAATACACAACAAACCCATCTGTACCGTCTGGTAAAGTCAAAATTAGGACTGTAGTGAGTTGAGTTTTCAACTCATGAAAACTCTTCTCATAATAATCTGACTACTGGAACTTGACTTTCATATGAGTAAATTGGATATAGCTAATGCAATACATAAAAATCCTTTAGCAAACCATCGGTAATAGCCAGCCTAACCAAAAAATCTCCTGATACCTAATGGAAAGATAGGTCTGTGCCAGTTTCTCACTGCTTTGGTCTTTGGAGGATCAACTTTAATGACATCACCAAAAACAATATGACCAAGAAAAGCTACTGGCCTTAGACAAAATTTGCATTTACTGAATTTTTTGAACATTTGATGGGCTTTGAGAGTCTGTAATACTATTCTGAGATGGTCTGCATAATCATATTCATTGCGAGAGTAGATAAAAATGTCATTTATAAAGACAATGACAAACGTTTGTAAGTACTACTTAAACACCTGGTTCCTCAAGTCCATGAAAGCTACATGGGAATTGGTAAGACCTAATGATATGACTAGAAATTCGAAGTGACCATATCGAGTTCTGAAATCTATATTTAAAATGTCATATCTCTAACTCTGAGCTGATGATAGCTTGATCTGAGGTCTATCTTTGAAAGTAACTGGCACCCTAAAATTGCTCAAAAAATTAATTTATTCTGGGAAGAGGATACTTTATCTTGATGGTGACTTTATTCAATAGACGGTAGTCAATAAACATTCTGAGAGAACCGTCTTTCTTACACACGAATAGAAATGGTGCGCCCCACGGGGAAATACTGGGTTTTATAAATCCTTTATCTAGAAGGTATTTCATCTTTTATTTTAATTCCTTAAGTTCTGCTCAAGCCAATCTGTAGAGCTGAATAAAGATAGGTTGAGTGTCTGGAAAAAGGTCTATTTCGAATTAAATTTCCCCTTAGGGAGGGACTCCGGGAAGATCTTTGAAAACACATCTGGAAATCCACATGCTACTAAAACTAACTCAAGATTAGGGGTTTAAAAGGTAGAGTCTTTAACTCAAACTATATGATAGACACATCCCTTGGATACCATTTTTCTCGCTCTGAGGTAGGAATCAAACACCCCTAAGTACTGAAGTACTACCCCTTTTTTCTAGGGCAGGTTTCTTAGGGAACTGAAAAAATAGACAACTTTGTTTCTACACTCAACTGAAGCATAGAATGAATTTAGATAATCCATGACGATAATAGCGTCAAACTCTATCATCTCTAGCTCTACTAAGTCTGTTGAAGTAACTTTCTGAGATACCATAACCGAACAGTTCCTATATACTCGTCGGGCTATGATATACTTACCCACTGGAGTAAAGACTATGAAAGGCACTGGTAAGACTTCGGGAATGACTCCAAAGTCAAGAGTTATATAAGGAGTTACAAATGAAAAATAAGCTAGTCGATCTAGAAAAGAATAAAAATATAAATGATAAACTTGTAGCATACCATTAACCATATTAGGAGAGCTTTCCTGAGTCTTTCGAAATTGATGTGCATAGATTCTATTTGGGTGTTGCCCACTGGTAGCACTAGAAGTGGCACCCAGTTGATTCAGTCAATCGAGCTGAGCTGCGGGATAATTGTACAGACCCTGGGAACTTGACAGAGGACAATCTCTAATTCTATGAGCTAGCTTGCCACACCCAAAACACACATCGGTGCCAGCTCTATAGACACTCTTATAGTTTCTGCTATACTTCTAGAAAAGAGGATTTTTTCAAGCACTTCTAACACTACCCTAATATTTAGAGCTAGCGTCCTATCCTTATTACTATTTCTGAACTTAGGCACTGGAGCACTGGTTGAGGACAAAGCTGAAATTAAAGATTTTTGGTAGAACTGAGGACAATTACCACCCTCTGACTTAGGCTGAGTAAATTTGAAGCTATCTGTTCTAGCCCTCTTGGTCTCTATCTCTTTCTTCTTAGTCTTCTGCTACTCTATTTGTTGAGCATGGACTATTAATCTAGCCAAGTCCATGTCTTTAATACGTATTGTTGTCCTACACTCCTTAACCACACTGTCAGATACCCCAAACACAAACATACTCATCTTAGATCTGATATCAACTACCATATGAGGAGCATATCTTGCTAACTCATTAAACTTAAGTGAATACTCCTTCACTGTCGCTTCCCCGCTTTAAGTTATTGACTTCTAACACCTTAGATTCCATCAACTCTAATAGGAAGAACCTATCTAGAAAGGCAGCAGCAAACTCCTCCCATTCTATTGGCCCTACATTTGCGGCGCTATCTGCCTTCCACTACCTAAACTATGTACGAGCTACATCTCGCAACTAATATTCAGCTAACTCAGCACTCTCACTAGCGGTTACCGCCATAATATTTGTGACCTTTTGCACCATGTTAAGGAATTTCTGTGGCTCCTCTTCAGACATAGAGCCTAAAAATAAAGAAGGGTTCATTTGGGTGAAGTCCCAAATTCTAGCTACAGAAGTATTGGCCACTGGGTTGGACTAAATAGCAATTGGGCTTTTATTTTGGGCTGCTACAGAATGGGTTAGATTTGTGAAAGCTTCTCTATATTTTTCGTGATAAACAGGCTCATCCAGGGGATCTGCCTAAATGGGCGGGGGTGCTGGCTGCTTTCCAGTTCTTCTTCAGTTAGTCTTTTTGGAAAGTACATTCTATAAGTGAAAGGGAAACTTGGATTAGATATCGAGTTTAACTTGATCTCATGCTCACTCAAATGATATGAATACTGAAAGAAGCAAAACATTCCCCAAAAATGCCTTATAGCCTATTGTCCATAAGTGTGGCATGCTACACAGCCATGCACAAGACTCTACTTGATGCGGATTTTAGACTCTCCAGGACTCTGTTGAACCTTAGGCTCTGATACCAAATTTGTAATGCCCTGAATCTACACCCCGAATGTCACACGGTGCTTATGACCCAGAAGGACCACGATCTAACCTATGACTGGTACCTACTGTGAACACTAATGATAATATTGAAATAATGTAGAAGTTTGGATGAAATGCCATAAGGTTCATAATAGAAATACTGATAAATATAGCAACTGATAATAACATCTAAAAATTAAATCTTATCTTAACTAGTCTAGTCTGAAAAGCCTCTACTGACCTGTCTGAATGCGGAGTTGATGGAACAAGCCCACAACTAACTCCAACTAATAAAATAATGAATCTACTATATACTAAAAAGAATAATATCCTTGATGGATGAGGAGTCACTATAATCTGCTGCTGCTAATTGAATCTGGCTAACAGGAACCTGAGCATCCGAACCTATGATATGAGATATTATAGCACTAGAAAAAGAGTATGCATTAGTACTTTGAATATACTAGTATACTACATGAGGTAGGCTAATATACATGGTTTTGTATGCATGGACAATAACTATCTAAATGATCAGTATATAATTGAATAAGAGTACATGGATCACTGAAACTGCTGTAAATGTTGATTATCTAATATTGTGCATATATATATATACACTATATCTGGATTATTCCTAAACTGAATGTTGAGTTCTGATAAGTGAGTGGCGGATATCTGTGTTTACTCATAACTGGGTGACAATTTCTGACAGTCCTGATTCTATAGAAATAAACTGAGTTCTATACTGAGTCCAAAATTGAAACTATAACTATTAAAGTGTTCATATAACTGACATACCCTAATTATAAACTATGTTGGGGTTCAACCTATGACCCTAGTTGGAAGGTTGGTAGTACCGTGCTACGGTTACTAACAATGGCTATGTGGATCTATTAAATAATCACCCCCACCTAACAAGTGAGATATATGTTACCCTCAACTGGCATGTGAACACTTTATCAACCCTCAACTAGAATGTTGATATATTCAACCTATGTTGGCTACGTAGTTCTGGAACTGAGAGTCTACTACTAAAGGTCACATCCTCAACTGGAAGTTGACTTAAATACCCATATGAACGCGACTTTTAATTAAAGAAAAATGTATCCAGCGATGTGCAAACTGACATGCCATGTCGATGGGGTCAACATGATGGCCAATGCGATGTATTGAGATCACGTTGGCTCACTAAAAATTGCATACTTGATGCTGGTGATTATACTACTGATGCGATGGATGACGTAGCGTATCACATTGACTCACTATTTTGGACATCAAGTTAGGCTTCAAATGATGTCCGAAAAATCCAAAACTTATTCAATAACACCTATTGACATCCCTGATCATGAATTAATTTAAAAATCAATATTTTAAGGTCGTAAGGATAAAAAATGAAGTCATTGAAATATCAAGGCCAAAAATGAGACTGTGTCAATACTTAGCAGAAATTTTCTAAGTCTGGGACCTCTTTGGGTATGTCATAAATGACTAAACCACTGGGATTTTACGGGGGGTGGGGGAGGGTCCTAACAAATTCACTAAGCACTCTAAGATATAATTAATACTACACCAAATGCACATAGATAATGATACTTAGGTGTATAAATTTTCCTAAGATTACTACATACTTCTTATCAACTAACTCTAGTTGATACTCCTAGGTAAATCTATCCAAGAAAGCACAAATATTAAACTCTTAATCCTATCCACTTGTAACATCTTTATTACAAGACTTGTACGACAATACTACTACACTCTTCAAGACAACTAACTCTAGTTGACACTCCTAGGTAACTCTACCCAAGAAACACCAAAGAAATGATGAGAACCTAGCTTGACTAAATTTAGTTGATACATCTATATAGCTCTAGTTATGATGACACAAATTCAAGACAATAGACAAGTTCAATATCTGCTATCTTTTATAATGTAGACTAGTTCCTCCTACTTAATGATCTATATATATCAAGTGAATAAAAGGAAAAACCTAGAAAGTTGCTCATTAATTCACATTGGAATGATATTTCTCCTTTGCTATTATGTAGAAATTTTTCTTGCAAAAAGTACAACTGACAGTTGTACTATTGACTTCTAAAAAGTTTAAATTTTGATGCACCTAGTCCCTTATTTGGTCCATATGAAACATTCCTCTTGAGAACCAAATTTCTCCAGAAGATATTCGCATACTCGTGTAGTACTGTCAAACACCAGTTGACCACGTAAATCTCAGATACTTATTCCCTTCATATTCTTTGTCAATCACTAGGAACAAATGTCTCATATGGCTAATCAGTTCTTCCATGTCACATATCATCTGCACATAATTGAACGAGGAAAAATCCCCTTAGAACTTCCTGATTAATGAGGTTATAAATATATCCACAATATGGACCTGGTCCTTAAATAACATTGTTGGTCATCAAAATAATATGTGTAATAATTTTTCCCTTTTTCATGATGACAACCCGACAACTTGTATAGCAACATGATTAGAGAGTTTTCCTATTTTTATCATGTATCCCTTATTTAGTTTCTCCTACCAGGTAGGAGTATCAGGTTTTTCATTAGTTCCTCATGTTATCAATATCTCCCTATTAGTTCCCCTTATTACCAACATCACTAGATAACAGTATTTTATTGATTTTCTAGTCCTTTTTTAAGTTTTCTAGTCATTAGAATCAAAAATAAGTTTGTTTGTCATCAAAACTATGAACATAACATTTTCCCTCTTTTTGATGATGACAAACTTAAGGCACCAGTGGACCAAATTATGATATTACTCCTAACACCAATACTTATTTTTTTCCCTTTATTACTATTGATTAGTTCTCCCTACCACATTATTTTCTTAAGTATCAGGTCACTTCACCAGTTCCTCTATTGCTATTATTACCCTCTTTCTCTAAGATCGTTCCTCTTTTGGCATCATTAGAAAGAGAAAATAGTAAGCAAATTAAAATAGAGAATCAACACATGTTAAAACATAGCCACTAGGGCACTAATTTAAGAAAAATAAAAAGAGAAGAAATAAAGATATAGAAAACAACAAGACAAGCAAAGTTCTAATAATACCATTTAGAAGAATACATAAAAGGGTAGAACAGTCAATTTTCCATATAAGGTATGAATAAAGCTAGGGAAAAGATAGATGATTTGAATAAACATTAAGAACCAAGACAGTATAACAGTTGATTTAAGAGAAAGTCTTTAATCATCAAATTCTTTAGGACACTAGCATATTTATAAGCTTGAAAAAGCTTTGGTCCAGGTCCTCAATTTTTATTTGCAAATGGCATACTTTAGAATTTGAAAAGCTCATTCTCGATGAGGAGCCATAGGGAACATGGTTTGCCCCCATCTAACTTGGAAAAAACTTGCATGCTATTCAACCATTTTGGGATCAAATACTCTACCATGAAGTAGCTTTTTTATTTTTTTTTAATTTTTTGTATGAGTTGACTTCTTTTCATGAATTTTGTGCATTGATCACTTAGTAGGAGCATTAAGTATCTCCTAAAACATCAACATCTCTTTTTTTTCTGAATCTCGACTTTCTTTTTTTTCACGAAAACATTCCTCAAATAGCTTATCATCAAAGCTATCAATAATAAATATCAGATTTCACCCTTTTTTGGTTTAGACATAGTATAGGAACCAAGTATCTGATTTTTTATAATTTTCTGCATGACCTTCACTTCCTCACTTTTTTGGCCATTTTTACCAACCTTCATAGCAATGTTTTGGTGACATAATCCTTTCATTATAACCATTACTTGAAATAAAATTATAGATAAATCTAAGAAGGTTCTTATTTTCTTCGAAAGTTTTTCATGAAGAAGTGTGGGATTTTGAAAAAGGGAGTTTAGAAAAAATTATCAGACCAAGGGTTTCAGGGAATTTTAAGTTGTATTTTTGAAGATATGGTAAAATAAAGGATCTCTTAGGATTATTCCTTTAGAGGAGAAGAATTAATAAATTATGTTGAAAAAAGAGATGAATATAGGGTTTTAAATGACATGACAATATTACAAAAGAATAGAAAAGAAAAGTGAAATCTATGTGGCACTTAAAGATAGTTCAAATATTTTAGAGTGTATTTAATGGTAATAACCTGTGAGGAGGAACATAGTCCCTCTTCCAAGCTTTTGAATGCATACTTTAAGCTGCCTAAATGATCTCCACTTCTTATTTTCTCCAATCTTACCTTGCGTGCATACCTACTATATATAAAGTTGTGGTAAATAAAATCAATAAACTCTTACCTAGATACTTGCAGTATGATCATAGACACTAGTGGGAGATTTTGATAAAGGAGATGATTCTTTTTAAAATATTCTCTACACTGTGCATTTGTGAAGCTATTAGGTACTTGGTACTTTATGAGATCTCGGAAGATTCAAGGAAATAAGTAACGAGTCACTTGTTCACTTTATCTACCAAGTACCCCACATAGTTACACATTCAACCAAATTAGAATTATCTCCCATACTGAACACGATTCCTAGTCTAATTGTCATTAAGGAGAGCAAGGATACAATGATGCCTTGATTCATTATTTTATTCACTAGAAGACCAGGTCCCTTGGATCTTATTCAGGAGAAAAGAATTAATATATCCATTGAGACTTATCAAATTACTAAAATAGAGTTGAGATCTACTATATAAATTCTTGAATTTATTTTCCACCAAGATAATTTTGCTTGTTTTAACGTTTTCACTTTCTTACCCTCTTGTAAAGACATGATTGAGAGGAGATAAATTCAGAAGCACAGAAGTAAGAAAAATGCAAAACAGTAAAACAAAGCCATGCATTTACAAGGAAAGTTATAGACATTACATAAGAAAGAACAAAATATAACAAGGTACAAGCCATAAAATAGAGGACCTTTATAGGAGCACAGATATATGGCTTAGGAGCAGAAAGACAAGGATTAACAAAAGAAAGTAGAAAGATATCTGACGACCCTAGTTAAATGATCATCAACATATGTATTATGTTTCAAAAACTTTGTTAGCAAGTTGAGCAATTTTTGGTTTAAAGATCATTCAGGAGATATGGTCCCCATTTTTTTCATAGAAGCTTGCTGCAAGGATGATTTAGTTAAGCAATCTTAGCATCCTTCTATGCAAGTGATGCAGTCACTTGATCTATTTCAACATTTTCCTATTCTTAGACCAAAATAAGATCAGACACCATAGAGTGATTTGTAGCTCCACCTTTCTTTTTAATGAGCTCATATTTCTCTGAGATGGTGATGGTGAACATCTACTTTTAAGTCTATGAGACCCCTTCTTTAAGAAGAACCTTAAAGAACTTAAACACTTTAAAAGGGTAGCCCGGTGTACTAAATCTCCCACTATGTGATAGTCTAGGGAAGGACCCCACCAAAATGGTGTATTATACGTAGCCTTACTTTGCATTTTTTCTAGAGGTTGTTCCCAAGGCTTTAACCCCAAAACCTCACAATTACATGGAAATAACTTTACCATTACACCAGCGCCCTCCAACAAAGAACTTAAACACTTTGCTGAGCTGAAATCTATAGGCAAGGCATCAGGTCTCTAATTTTTTAGGGATTCAATACCTTCTGTAGGTGCTTTAAATATTTAACTTAGAACTATTTTGTATAATTAAATCTCCACTCCTTCCATGAGGGAAATAAACTTGTTACTTTCATAACAAAAGTCCATCATGACATAAAATCTCTACAACCTCATCTATATGTAAATTAAAAGAGGTTATTCGAATAGATCAACCCATTTTAGAAACTTTATTATTGCCACCAAGCGTTCTAAGTTGTTAAATTCTAAAATATTTTATCAACTATTTTCCCTCAAAGGGTAGTTTGTTTTCTCAAATTATCCTATAGTTTTTCCTGAGTCAAATCTATAGCTTTTATATTGAATTATGAACCCTTATTTGAGTACCTCGTCCCTCAGTGTCAGATCAACATTTTCTTTTCTTTTCTTAGACTATGAAGCCCCTTTAGATGAATGCAAAACCATGGATTTTTGGTCCTTAAAAAATTCTAAAATTTTATCCTCACTACATAGTCTACGACTCTCCTTACGAGTCGTAATGAGTCATTACAAGTCAAAGGACCCTAGTTGTAACCTCAACAGTGTGTATGGCTAAGTTTTTTATCCTGAGTATGAGATTCTCCTAATTAGTCATAAAGACTCAAAATGAGTCATATGGTTCCTTTTGTAGTCTAACCTGTGTGATGTCTAATTATTTCTTCTTTGATAATGACTGGACCTTATGAGTCTAAGTGACTGAGAATGAGTCATATGGTTTATAGCTAAGTTAGAGTTTGTGATCATGGATATTGTCTAAACTAGGAGTGAGACCTTATGAGTTGTACTGTGACATACGAGTCGTAAGGTCACTCATAGTAACTGGGCGACAATTGTCAGTCTTTTCATTACGGGAATTTTGGTGATTTTGCTTTTTTTGTTACTCAGACCCCACATCCATAAAGCACTTAAGGGGGGTATTTCTCATTCATAACACAATCAAATCATATTCTCTTCTCTCTAAATTCTCCAAAGTCAAGATACTTAGGGTTTCTAAGAAGTTAATCTTCCCCAATAATTACTTTATGAAAAGCATGTATTTAAATTCTTTAATTGGAGGGTTTTGAATGTGGATTTGATGTGGTTAAGGGTTTTGACATGGTTAATTCTTAAATTATCTTATCATGATTTATTATGTATTGTTTATGCCTTTTTAATGGTTTTGACCTTCTGGGGTGCATAGGAATGGTGAGTAAACTAAGGAACCATGATTTTCCCCAAATTGATATTTTGAATTTTGAATTGAATTTAAATAATTGTTTTCCTTCAACTCGTTTGTGTAAATACCATTATATTGGGAAATTATCACTTGGTTTGACTTACTCACCTATGATAATGCATTGCAGAAATGGTTAAACAATAAACATGGATTTTAAAGGCATTTTTTGCTATGATATGATTTAATGAACAAAAGGGTTTGACTAAAATACACAAAGGCCCTTTCAATAGGGGGAGATAAACCTACATAATCCATACTAGGAGATTGGAGGATAGCTTATGAGTCAAATTAAGGTAGTGAGCTTCCATCCTTCGAAAGACCCCATTTCATGCTTTGGCTTTCTTTATGTTTTGACTCTTTCCCTTGGATTTGTACTATATTTTATTTTGGTAAAGGATTTATTGGACATTATTTTGGACATGGGTATTGTAGTTGGTTATTATTATTAGTTATTGGTCGGTGTTATTTGGATATAGATCTTTCATAGATTTTTTAACCGTTCATATCTTATTCTATAATATGTTTGAAATCCATCTGCTGATAGGTATAATTAGGTTTTGTTTGATTAGGCTAACGGGGTAGTCTACGATTCATAATAAACTTGAGATACCCATCACAGCTAGTCCTTGATTGTGGTCATGAAAATTTTTGGTGTGCCTATATTATGGTAGTGTAGTATGCCACACTTATAATGGAGGGGCTATGAGGCATTTAGGAATATTTTTCTTTCTTGTTGTATTATTTTTGGGCTATAAAGTCTAAGGCTTTAATTTCTCTAACTCCTATTTGTTCATCTTTTAGATCATGACTACATGATGATTTAAATATCATGGAAACTCACCTATCTCGCATGAAGACAATGTCTATAGATCTGGTCCAACTTATAGGGTACAACCTCGGTCAAGGTCACTGCTTCTGATTGCCCCTGTAGAGTTTCCCCTGTCTCCACTAATCCTTCTCTAGGTGGTAGTACTCATACTCGGTCACCTCAGGGAGATATTACTAATGCTTAGTTTTGCCAATCCATTCATCTATGACCCAGTTAGTGACATCTCAGTCATTTCATTCAAGTTTTGCTGGTATTGTTGTGAGTTCATCTGGGGCCACAAAAGTTGACTAGCTTATGATGTTGATCCCTCTAAATTTTACTAGTACTAATATTAAGGACGATTCTCAACATTTTATAGATCATATGGGGAAGATCTTTCAAGTTAGGCATACTAATGATGTAGAGGGTGTGGAGTTTGCTGCTTATCAATTGAAGGATATAGCACACCAATTGTATGAAGTGCGGGAGAAACATAAGTTTGATAATGTTGAGTCTGCTTTGTGGGATGACTTCTCTAGTACTTTTCTAGATCACTTATTTTCGTAAAAGTTAAGGGAGGTAAAAGTTGAGAAGTTTCTAAACTTGAAGATAGGAAAGATAATACTGAAGAAATATGTCTTGAAATTCCATCAGCTGTCACTATATGCTCTTGTGCTAGTTTCTAGCATGTGGGTTAGAATAAGAAAGTTCTTTTCTAATTTATCTCGCAATTTAGTTTTAAAGAGCAAGGATGCCCAGTTGAATAAGGATATGGATATCTCTCGACTTGTAGTGTATATGCAATAAGTTGAAGAGGAAAAAAAAGCAAGCAGAGGTGGGAGAGAGGCAGAAAAAGAAGATTTGGTATTTAAATTAGGGCGGAGGTCAGCAATAGAGTGGTAAAGATGTGGGAAATAGTCTAACAAAAAGTAGAGTAACTCAGCTTCCTATTCGATGACTAGTGCAGCATATCCATAGCTATTTAGAGACCGTTGATTTTAGAGTGGTGACGGTTATAGGTTATATGGTGCCTAATCTCAGCTTAGTATAGCCCTAGTTAGCTCCATCATATCCTTCTTGTAGATTTTATGGTTAGTTGTATCGTGGTTTCTTTGATGAGGGGAAGAACTGGTATTTCAACTGTGGTCAGTTGGACATACATTGAGAAATTATTCCATGGGTAAGGTTGCTTTGGGGGATAAAAAAGCTCTAGTGTCCATATCATCAACTCATACACCAAAGGGTGCTTTTTCGAGTATCAACACTTGCCAAAATCGCCTATATGCTCTCACTACCCTTTAGGAGTCTGAATTATCTCCTGATGTTATCTCTAGTATGTAAAACTCTTCTCTTATGATGTCTACTATTTACTTGATCTGGGGACTACCCTTTCTTATGTGACCCCATTGTAGATATGCATTTTGGTTTCACTCCTTAGTGTATTTTGGATTTTTTTGCTATTTCTACCCTTTGGGTAACTCGGTTGTTGCTAGAAGAGTCTATAGGGGTTATGTGGTATATGTTGGTGGTAAGTAAACTTTTTTGGATTTTATTGAATTAGATATACTAGATTTTGATGTCATCTTACAGATGGATTCATTCCATTTGTGCTATGCCTCTTTAGATTGTTAAAGTCGTAAGGCCATTTTCAAATTTCTAAATAATTCAATTATCAAGTGGGAGGGGAGTTCCTTATTGCATAAAGAAAGGTTCATATCATATATTAGAGCCCAAAAATTTATTTCCAAGGGGTGTCTTTATAATTTGGTCCAAGTTAAAGATTCTATCTCAGAAGGTCCTTCATTGCGATCTATCCTGGTGGTTAAGGAATTTCTTAAGGTTTTCCCGAATAACCTTTCTTGTGTTTCTCCCGATAGGGAAATTGATTTTAGGGTTGATATCCTTCTGGACACCCGTACGATCTTTATCTCTCCCAAAAGAATGGCTCTAGGTAAGTTGAAGGAACTTAAGAAGAAGTTGAAAGATCTTCTTAACTAGGGTTTTATCTTTCCTTGTTTGTCTTTGTGGGGAGCACCTATTTTTTTCGTGCATAAGAAGGATGGTTCCCTACGGATGTATATAGATTACCGTCAGTTGAATAACGTGACAGTGAAGAATTATACTACCCTTTTCCTAGGATTGATGACTTGTTTGACCAATTTCAGGGTGCTAAGTATTTCTCTAATATTGATCTTTGGTTGGGTTATTATCAGCAAAATATTAGAGAGATGGATATCCCTATGATTGTCTTCCATACCCGATATGGAAATTTTGAGTTCTTGGTCATATCTTTTTAGTTGACCAATGCCCCCAACGATATTTATGGACCTAGTGAATCAGGTGTTTTTCCTATTTCTAATTTTGTTCATCATTGTACATTTAAATTATATTCTGGTTTATTCCAAGAGAGGTGGATTATACTGATCACCTCCATTTAATGTTGCAGACCCTTAAGAATTAACAGTTATTCATAAAGTTTTCTAAGTATGAGTTCTGGTTGAATACATTAACTTTTATGGGTCATGTCATTTCTAGTGAAGGGGTCATGGTAGATCACATAAGGTTGAGGTGATGAAGAAGTGGCCAAGACCCATGACTCCAACTAATATTCGAAGATTCTTGGGTTTGGTTGGGTATTATAGGAGTTTTATGGTTAGCTTTTCTTTGATTGCTACTCAATTGATGAAGCTAACTCAACAAAAGGAGAAGTATCTATGGTTGGATGTTTGTGAGGAAATTTTAAGAATAGAAAGATAAATTGACTTCTACTTCAGTCTTGACCCTGCCCAACGATATTGATGGCTTCGTGGTTTATTATATTATATCTCATGTGAGATTTTGTTGTTCTTTGATATAGCATGGCAAGGTGGTAACATATTCTTCTAGGCAGTTGAAAGTTCATGAATGGAATTATCTAACTCATGATTTAGAGTTGTTGGTTGTGGTGTTTGCATTGAAGATTTTTTAATACTATCTCTATGCGGTACATGTTGATTTTATTCTGATCATATGAGCCTGCAATATGTATTCACCTAGAAGAAGTTGAATCTCAAGTAAAGGAGCCAGCTTGAGTTACTCAAAGACTACGACATGAGTCTCTACTATAACCTAAGGAGAGATAATGTTGTTGCTGATACTCTTAGTAGGTTATCTATGGGGAGCTTATCTCACGTTTATGGAGACAAGAGGGATTTAGTGAGGGATATTCACTATTTGGCTAATTTTAGATTTAGTTTCTTAGATTTGGAGGATGGTGGTGTGTTTGTGAAAGAGGTGGTAACGTCATTTCTTGGTGCTTAGGTAAAGGAGAAGTAGGTGCTGGATCCTATCTAGATTCAAATAAAGGATGATGTGGGTAAGTAGAAGGTGATAGATTTTGAGATTGGTGGTGATGGTATCTTGAGGTACCAAGGGAGGTTATGCATTATAGATTTGGATGTGTTGCGAGGAAGAATTTTGGCCAAAGCTCATGAGTCGCGGTATGCTATTTATCCTGGTTCGACAAAGATGTACCATGATGTGTAAGAAATTTATTGGTGGAATTGTATGAAGCGAGACATGGCTAATTTTGTGGATAAGTGCATAGTGTGTCAATAAGTGAAGGTAGAGCACTTGATGCCCAATGGGTTATCTCAAGAATTTGAGTTGCCTAAGTTGAAGTGGAAAGAGATTAATATGGAACTTGTTATCGGTCTTCCACAGTCTCAGAAGTAGTTTAATTCTTTTTGGTTCATCATGGATAGGATGACTAAGTGTGCTCACTTCTTGCAGATATGGACTAATTATTCTACTGAGGACAACACAAAGTTATTTATGCACGAGATCATGAAGTTGCATGGTGCTCCAGTTTCTATAATTTTTTATCCTGGTACTCTATTTTCATTGCACTTTTTAAGATTATTCCAGTAAGGTTTAGGGACTAAGGTGATCCTTAGCACAACTTTTCACCCTCAGACGGGTGGACAAGTGGAAAGGACTATTTAGACATTGGAAGATATGATTTGATTTTGTGTGATTGCCTTTTATGTTAGTTGGGTTTATCATTTTCCTCTCATCGAATTCAGTTATTACAACAACTATCACTCTAGTATTGGCATGGCTCCATTTAAGGCTTTGTATATTAGGATATGTAGATCTCCTATTCAGCGGTTCGAGGTTGGTGAGGCTGGATTATTTGATCCTGACTTGGTTTAACAAGCTATGGAGAAGGAAAAGGTGATTCAAGATAGGATTAAGACCATAAAAAGTCGCTAAAAGTCTTATGCTAACGTGAGGAAAAGAGAGATGGAATTCGATGTTGGTGATTTGGTGTTCTTAAAGGTATCTCCCATGAAAGGAGTAATGCAATTTGGAAAGAAGTGGAAACTCAGGCCTTATTATGTGGGTTCATATTTGGTTTTGAAGAGAGTGGGTGGTATGGCCTATGAATTGGATCTGCCTTCTCGTTTGGGTTCTATTCATCTGGACTTCTATGTTTCATTGTTGAAGAAGTGTGTAGGCGATCCCTCTTGGATTTTTTTTTTGGGAAGTACGGGTGTTTTGGACTCCCTGTCTCGTGAGGAAGTCCCAATTGGGATTTTGGAAAGGCAATTTAATAGATTGAGAACTAAAGATGTAGCTTCAATTAAAGTCCTTTGGAGGAACAAAAAGGTGGAAGAAGCCACTTAGGAAGCTGAAGAAGATATGAAGATTAAGTACCCATTCTTGTTCCATGTATCGAATGAAGATGCTTAAGGTATGAATTTCATTTCCCCTTATTACTATCTAAGTTTATCAATTGATCTGGTGTAATATTTCTATTCTATGCAAAAAGTGTCCTAGCTCATCATTCAGGGAAATATAATCCTCAGCGGGGGGGTTAATATAACACCCTAAATATTTTTGAGCATTTTATTTTTAGCCCTCCCACGCTAGAAATGACAATTTTTGACTTAAAAGGTGTTTAGGCATATGAATATGGAATGTTGGGAGAGTTTCAGAATTTTTAGATGGGTTTGGGTAATTTCGGATCATAGAAGTAGTGATCCTCTACAATATGGCCATGTCATAGAGGCTAAACTCCATGATAGTCAGTGTATCACAGAGGATGGCCTTTTTTATAGGTGATACCACTCAACTTACACATCAATTGAAGTACAAGGTGGTCTTCGTTAATATATTTACCCAACTTAGGAGTCGGGGTCGAATCCTTAAGGAATAATGTGAGTGGCAATCAAGTTGATTCGAAATAATAGATACAAGTTAAATTCAAACCAATAGTATAATAAGATAAAAATGAAGGAGAATGGGGGAGACAAGTATCAACACTAATGTTTCTTTTTGGTCTTTTCTAGTGTAAATTTGGGGCTACAACTAATTAAAGTTTTAACAATTAGGAATGGATCTTGGGGTTATGCATTATTAAGGGAATGCGATATGGGTTTTAGTGATCAACATCAATTTAGTAAATCAAATATGGGTTGGTTCGATTATAGATTTTGATGCTAGTCTTTCAACAAAACACAAGACTTTCACCCATTGATTCTTTCGAATATCTAACAGATGTGTTCAACATTTGGTAACCAAACCTTAATTTGGGTATCCCTATTGCTAGGATGATACCCATGTTATATTTAACATCAAAATTACCTTCATGTCTAAGATAGTAAAAATTTAGCAAACTACACACATAATTGTATATCACTGCTTTGGTCTCCACATCCCTCTTTCAAGGATAATGTGGATTCCTAAAGTTCACCCAAAACCCTTCTTTAAAAGATGGCCTTGATCTTTCTAGCTTTTTGAGCTTTCACTCATAAAACCCATGTAGGTATTTGGGGATTTCACACACAAATCCCAACCAAGTTATCATAGCCATGATAAAACCCATAAGCATGAACTAACAAATAGAGGCTAAAAATAACAACCCACAAAAACATTAACCCCTATTCACACATAACCCCAAGAGGGAGATCTAGCTACACATAAGATAAATAAGCAAAGATATACCCATAATCTCCATTGAAATAATTTATTGAAGCTTAAGTGAATGTTACTTCAAACTTTGTGCTCCCACAAATCATATATGGAAGTGAGCTATTACTCCTCTTAGAAGTTCTCAAATGTATTCTTGACCCAAACTTTATACAATATTTTCTTCTCCATGTAAGGAAGCTATGAACTCAAGAGCTAAAACCTAAGAAAATTGGGGAAGATGGAATATAATTCATAATTCTAGGGTTAGTGTATTGTTGTCAAAATTGGGATTAACTACGTGCATTTCTAGATTTGCCCTTGGGCTGAAATCTTTCACTAACCCGCGATCGCACCAGCTTGGCCGCCACCATGATAGACTTACCCAACCTCGATTAATTGACCCTTCTTGAATGTCGTGATCGTGGTCAGTAGACCGTTACTTCGGTAAATGATGCCCATCTGGTCTAGTTCTTAACCTGGACTTTCGTGCTTCCTTTTTGATTATTTTAAGCTCCAATCCACATCTTCGTATCATCCCCTCAACTCTATGCCTGCAAAGAGTTGATATTAGTGTATTTAATCACAATTATGTCTTATTTATTAATTCAAAACAAGGTAATGTGCATGAATATTGAGTGCGAATGAGTGGTAAAATCACCACTCATTAATAGGCAGTGTGGCATGGAGGTTAGCCTCAGCGATAGGCAGCATACCATTCTCCTATGAAAAATTCATGTAGTTTTAGTTTTGTTTACTTGGGAAGAGGGATATTGGGGTCTTTTCACCTATGTACGACCCTTAAGCATAATATAGCCAATTTTTTTTCCAGTTTTAAGAGATTAAAAATCCCAAATTCCACTCTCAAACTCAAAACCCCAAGAGAGCCTAAGGATTCCATCATACATTCATCTTTTGTGTTTCAAGTTCTGAATAACTTTCCAACTCTCATGTGTCTAAGGCATGTATCCTTTTCCCTATACTTGTATTTTCTTAATGGCATAAAATTGGTTTGATGTTGGGTTTGAAGTATGGGTTGAGGGTATCGAATATAAATTGAATGAATGTTTTCTCATGATTACTATTAAACTATCACATGTTGAATTAATTGTTTGAAAACCTATTGATATGTATAGAAATGGTGGATGGAATTGGGGTTTAATGGACTCCCCAAATTTGTAAACTATGGTAATAGAGGTACAATGGAATCCCCAAATAATTGGTTTTGGATATGAAAATTGATATTAACCTCCACCCACGTGCATAATTTATTTTTTAATGTAAATTATCATTTGGTTTGGCTTATTCTCTTTGAAACTAATGTATGGCATAAATGACAAATTAGATAATAATAATAATAAGGACTTGAAAACCTTGTAGGTGCAAAGTAATTCCCCAAGTAATTTTAATAGCATAGTTTGTAGGGTATGAAAGAATCCCTAAGTGTTGGATAATGAAATTGCTCACAAGTTATAGCTGGTATGACGATACCACTTAACAATTCCTTAATTATTCACTCATGGAATTGGTGGACGGGTTATGTGTTAAATGTTTTAATTAGGCTTAATAGGTGTTGTGTTAGCTCTTCGTGAAGGTATAAGTGATGTATGAGCAGACGCTAACGCATTTAAGGCTTTCAACTAAGAATAATTGTGAAGTCTTAAGCAACTTTTATCGTTTTTTATTATTTTACTTTGATATTGCAGTAAAAGTCATGATGCGATGGAAATTTAAGGAACTGGAAGCAAAAGAGTTGAAAACTGATGACAAAAAAAAAGTGGAAGTGTGGCTGACGACATTTCTGATAAGTCATCAGCCCTGTGATAAGTTATCATAAATCATGTCAGGTGTTATAGTGTTAGAAAGATTAAAGTGAAACTGTGACAACATTTCTTACGTGTCCTCACAACTGTGATAAGGCGTCAGAGTTTCCATCAAGTGTAGGCAGAGAATCAAATTTTGAATGAAGAAGTGATGAAATTTCTTATATTTCATCAAATATCTGATAAGTCGAAAAGCTTTGTATTCAGTTAAAGCAGAAGATGCCAAGAATACTGGAGGGCCTGGCGACATTCCAGATAAGTCGTCAGGACCCTGACACGCCATCATAAATGCCGTCACCTATTCCAAATGATTTTTCTAAACATTGTGATTTTATTTCCTTACTTAGGATTAACTATAAAAATTATTGTTTAGGGTTTTTCTGGGGTTTGACACTTGAGTTTTAAGAGACGTATTTTGATAGTTTCTCTCTGGAGTTTCTTGGGTTGAAAAAGCAAATACTTGGGAGAGATTATTATCAAATTTTGGAATTTTTTCCTTTGTGATCTAATATGCAATTCACAAGTTATTAGTCATCTATGTAAGTTTATCTTTCAAATCATGAGTTCAATTATGTGTATCGTTCGTTACATCATGAGCGGTTAAACTCTATTAACCTAAGTTATGGGATCTAGGGTTAGGTCTTGATGAGGTGCTAAGTATTCAAAATTCAAAAAGTGGTAGAATTTCTTGATAATTCTAAAGTTTTAATTGACTTCTGTTGGATGCAAACAATAGACACACTTGCTTTGATTTTCTTGAGAAAGAAATCAAATATAGTAGGAAGTGAATTATCAACAGGGACTCAGAAATACTTCATTTAATAATCTACGTTGTAACAAGGTTAGTTAACTTGAGCTAAAATATGGGTAGTAAATAGAAATTCCCTGATTCGGAGAGGATTGGGGAATTAAATGCTTATGTAGGTCGAGAGACATTTAAGCATAACATCGATAAATATAGCTTATTATCCTACCCACCATGAGAATCTTGAACCACTTTTAGCATCTGTCACGTATAGGAAGCCCTAGCAAACATAATTCTGGTTATTTCTAAACTCTTGATTTATAAAAACTGGAACTAAATTGACCAAGAATTACTTGTTAGTCTCAAAAACCCTCATTTTATCTTTTTGTATCATTTGGTTGAATTTAACTTGTAGCTATAGTTCCAAATTAGCTTAATCACTACTCATATTGTTCCCTATGGATTCAACCCCGACTCTAAATTGGGTAAATATATTGACGACGATCGCCTTGCACTAAATTGACATGTAAGTTAAGCGTTTTCAAAAATGGCACCATTGCCAGGGAACAATTTGGCGTATTGAGTTGGTTTGTAATTTTAGCTACTTGCTTGAATTTAAACTTATAAATATTTGTTTTTAGTTTTCTTTTATTTCTGTTGTTAGGTAGATTGTTATTTTAGATTTCTTATTACTATGGCATCTTGGAATGAACATGAGCTTGATTTTTGGAAATAGTATCTTGATGATCCATGTCCATATTGTGATGGAACTCACTTTTAGCAAGATTGTAGATATGCTCCCCGAAGAGAGACGTGTGTACCATCTCCATCCTACTGGGAGTATAATTGTTCTTTATGAGGTGTTCAAGATGGACATTGGAGTGATTTCCCAAATGCCCCCTCCCCCCGGTATGCTAACCCAAATTCTAGTTCTTCTTATGATTTTTATAGATCTTATGGTCAAGAACAGAAAGAATGCAGCACCGAAAAGAGTGGCATTGAAGCTATTCCTCAACTAGTATTGGATTTTGTACACATAATGAATGATATCATAGGTGATATACATCAAGACATAAGGGAAAATAATGAGGAAAAAAGAATGCTAGAGGATATGGATATAGAGGTCAAGCATTTAAAGCTCTTTTCCACAATATGTTTAGATGATATCTTGTCTGTGGAATCATTTAACATAATGGACGAGTGTGAAGATGCGAAACAAGAATCCTATATCGATGTTGTTCTTGATGTTGAGCAACCCTCGATGATTTTCCAACCAACCAAACCTACCATGAGGGATGATGCCAAGATTGAGGAAACGGTGCTTGAGGCAAAAGAAGAAACAAAGCAAATCTCTTCTAAAGATTCTAGCCCAATTTGGGGTGAGGATGCCCAGAAGGATGCAACTCTAAAATTAAGGAGAAGACCTCATTCGAACCATTGTTCAACATTATGCATGGTGGATCAGATAGAAGTCCACCTACCCAAGAAACTAAGGTGTTTTGAGGATGAGGACCATAATCCTTATATTTTGCAGTTTGGTATTCAAAAAGATAAAAATGAAACCCCCCACTTGAAGGTCAATAAAGGCCAAATTCAATGTGCATCAAATGGATTATTGATAATCTCATCAATACCCAATGAGCCTATCCAAAAATTCGATAAGAAGTTGGGTAAGAGATTCAAGTCATGAAAGTGGTAAGATAAAGGAAGTGTTATTGTGTCTGTACGTTTTCCCAATGCGCCTCAAAGATGTATTGATTAAAATTTGGGTCGACGTTTCAAATCCTCCAAGTGGAGACATAGATAATTATCAACAAGGTATCTTAATGAAGTCTGAGTAGTCAAGATAATTGAGTCATGCCGTGATACTAAATTAGGCGCTTCTTGGGAGGCAACCCAAGGTATTTTTTTGTTTGTATTCGTATTATGTGATTGATATCTGATCTTCGCACCCTTGGTGCCACAGGTATGTTTCTAACTCTCTTATTTTGGGTTGATGCATTAGGGACATTGCATGATTTTAAATTGAGGGTGGAGCTACTTGTGGGTGTTAATTCCCTCTTGGGGTTTTGTTGTCGTGCCTCTTTTTTTCGAAGTCTTGTTCCCAGTAAATCCGGCATGTCTAGGCGTATTGTGTTTTATTTTGTGATGTTTTGTGGTTAACTAGGATAAAAATAAGTATCTACGATGGTTAACATATTTTTGTTGATTTTTGAACACATCTACAAAGGTATGTTTTATAACGGTATGATATGCATTTTTGTGTGACCACTGTGCATCGAGTTATGGCATTAGTTCTAATAGAATGATAACCATTCCTAAAAAAATGCATGAACCAAATGGGTAGTAGCTTATGATGTACCTTTGTGCCATTTGTGTGAGATATACTACCTAGATCCCATTGTATGTTGAAATTCAGAACTTGCCTGGTTAGTCTTACCTTGGTTGAAGGATAGGGGTTAAGAAAAGATCATAGGCCGTTTAGATATTAGCTCACTTTTAGCCTAAATAACCTTTTTTGTATGGATAATATCACTTGATCCCTGCTTTGATCCTGATTAGCCTATTTCTTTTTATTATGCCTGTCCCTTTTCCAGTTTATATCATAATGAACATGTTTGGGCCCTGGTCCTTCTTGGACACTTTGCACCTTGACTTAGGCAAATGGCCTAAGTTAAGGGTGACTATCATAGGGGTGTGTGATGTAAAATGAGTATGAAAAAAGGTAGAGTAAAATAAAAGAATAAAAAGATGGGTGCGGTGGAAAAAAGCAAGAAAAGAAAAGTTGTGCAAAAAAATAGAAGTGATTGTAGAAAAGAACCTCACCCATCCTGAATAAGTGTGATCAAGAAAAGAGAATAATATAAAAAGGCTAATGAGTGAAACCCCAAAAGCTAGTGTAGTGTCAAGGAGGCTTAGTTAATTCAAATATCATCGAGTATCATACCATCCCCTATCCTACATTACAAGCCTAAGAAAAGACCTATAGTGATCCTAGCTGACTTATCTGAAAGTCTTGGAAATAAAAATAAGGGCTAGTCTATGGTATTCAGCATACATTTATTGGAACTTCATTCTGAGAGCGAGTGTCTGTCGATTGTCCCTATTGTTACATATGTAATGTCTGATATAAGTGATGGGACTTCTTTGTAGTGAGGGCACACTGGTTACCTTTCTAGGTTCTAACTTGTTTAGGTAGTGTAATTTGTAAATATGCATAGTTATTGTTGCTAAGTTGATGCCATATCTTGACTCCTTTCTGTCACATTATTGATCTTCATGGATATACACAGCTGGGGTTAAAGAGATTGAAAATGGAGAGAGTAATGTGTTTTGAACTAAAATTGATAATCAACTGTCATAGGTATCTCATGTGTCTCTTGGTTAAGAATTGTAGTGTTGTGTTTTAGTTGCTTGAAGACAAATAATTGTTTTAAGTTGAGGATGTTGATGTGTGAGCAGACGCTAACACATTTAAGGCTTTCAACTAAGAATAATTGCAAAGTCTTAAGCAACATTTGTCGTTTTTGATTATTTTACTTTGATATTGCAGTAAAAGTCATGATGCGAGGGAAATTTAAGAAAATGGAAACAAAAGAGATGAAAACTAATGCAAAAGAATTGGAAGTATGGCTAACGACATTCTTAATAAGTTGTTAGCCCTGTGATAAGTTATCAGAAATAACGTTAGGTGTTGTAGTGTTAGAAGGATTAAAGTGAAACTGTGATGATATTTCTTACATGTTATCACAACTGTGATAAGGCATCAGAGTTATCATCAAGTGTAGGTAGGGAATCAGATTTTGAATAAAGAAGTGACGACATTTATGATATGTCGTCACGTATCTAATAAGTCATCAAGCTTTGTCGTCAGTTAAAGTAGAAGATGCCAAGAATGCTGGAGGGCCTAACACATTCCTAATAAGTCATCAGGACCTTGACACAAATACTTGGGAGAGATTATTATAAGTATTTTGGGATTTTTTTTCCTTGGTGATCTAATCATCAATTCACTAGTTATTATTCATCTCTGTAAGTTTATCTTTCAAATCATGAATTCAATTATGTGTTTCATTCGTTACATTATGAGTGGCTAAACTCCATTAACCTGAGTTATGGGATCTAGGGTTAGGTCTTGATGAGGTGTTAAGAATTAAAGATTCAAAAGGTGGTAGGATTTCTTGATAATTCTGAAGTTTTAATTAATGTCTGTTGGTTGGAAACAGTAGAAACACCTGCTTTGATTTGCTTGAGAAGGAAATCTAATATTGTAGGAAGTTAATTATCAATAGGGACTCGAAAATACTTCGTTTAATAATCAGCTCTGTAACAAGGTTGGTTAACTTGAGGTAAAATTTGGGCAGTAAATAGAAATTCCCTAAGTCCAAGAGGATTGGGGAATTAAATGCTTAAGTAGGTCGAGAGACATTTAAGAATAACATCGATAAAGATAGCTTGTTATCCTACCTACCGTGAGAATCTTGAACCACTTTTAGAATTTGTCATGTACCGGAAGCCCTAGTGAACATAATTTTGGTTATTTCATAAACTCTTGATTTACAAACACTGGAACTAAAGTGACCAACAATTACTTGTTAATCTCAAAAAACCCCATTTTATCTTTTCGTATCATTTGTTTGAATTTAACTTGTATCTATAGTTCCACATTAGTTTAATTGCCACTCACATTGTTCCCTGTGGATTCAACCCTGTCTCCAAAGTTGGGTAAATATTTTGATGATAACCATTTCGCACTAAATTGACGTGTAAGTTAAGGTTTATCAATGAGTCTCGAAGGACTGATACTGGAAAGTCATATTTGCTGATATGAGGGAGGGACTTGATGGCTATGTTCTCATGAGGTACACAGGAATCCCCCTAGTATATA
Organism: Capsicum baccatum var. pendulum; assembly: GCA_030864225.1. NCBI lineage: Eukaryota > Viridiplantae > Streptophyta > Magnoliopsida > Solanales > Solanaceae > Capsicum > Capsicum baccatum. The sequence continues at coordinate 157,551,595 of CM061552.1, read as the reverse complement.
TATAATTATATCTTGGTTGGTGAGGGGTATAAGGGAATTCCCAGCCTTTTATGATATCCCGAGTTCGTATGGCTAACACGTACTTGGGACCAACCAGGGGCTTACAACTAAACCCATATAACCCTTGGGTGGTTTTAGATAGTCAAGCTACATAACCCAAGCTAAAGTTGAAAAGTTCATGATAAGCCCTATTCGTTTCCCTATTATCACACACACACACAGATATATATATATATGCATGGATGTGTACATGTGCATTGGGTTGACTTGGTTTTGGATTGATGGAATTATTTTATCCTATATCCTTATGTTATATTCTAGCACTCCAACCAATAACCATCTTTGGATATTGTATCCCCATGCGATACTGGGATTAGCCATACTTTTATTCCACCTGCACAATGACTAGGAGATCGGGGAACAACTAATGAGTCAAACTAAAGTGGTAAGTTTCCATCCGTCGAAAGACCCTATTTGATTCTTAGGGTTTCCTTCTGTTTTGACTCTTTCCTTTGAATTTATTTTTTGGCTATGGTCGGTGGCATGTCCCAATCAACTTACTTTGATTTTATTAGAAGCTTTGTTAGACATTACTGTAGACATATGTATTATGGTTTGTTATTTGTATTAGTTATTTGTTAGTGGTAGTTGGTTATTGATCAATCATAGATTCCTTAAACTTCCCTATCTTATTAAGTTATATGTTCGTAATCTATCCACTACTAGGTTATATTTGGTCTGTTGGATTAAGTTAAGGGGTTGGTCTCCGATCCACAACGGACTTAAGATACCTGTCACATCCAGGCCCTGGTTCAGGTTGTGAAAAGCAAGTAAGCCTAAAGTTATGATGATTGAGGTGCCTAAAAAATCTACCACTGAGAAAGATGTAGACCTTGAGAGTACACACTCAAGATGTTAGACACGAGTGAGAAGATGGCCTCCAAGTAATAAGAAAAAATGAAGGAAATTGGTTGATGTCATGATATGGGTCTTGCCGTGACATTTAATTAGGCACTTCTTGGGAGGATGCTTATGGTTAATCTTGTGTAACTTGTGAATTCTTTGGAAGAGTAAGCGTAAGTTGATTCCTATACCCATTCTTGTGATTAATTTCATCTATGTGATTAATTATGGGTAACTCTCTTATTATGAAGGAACATATTTTATAAGAGCTAGGTGTTTTGTATGATTCCTTTGATTAAGTAATATGCATGAGTTTTCCAACTTGGGGAGTCAATTCTTGAGGTTAGTATGTTTTAAAATAGTGTTCTCTAGCTTTCAAGTGTATATAACATGCTTACTATAAAACTTGCTTTTAGTATGGTAATTGTAGTGTTATCCTGAGTATATTTCTTGTAGTAGTAGTAGTGTGGAGTATTTTAATGATATCATGCTTCAAGTAAAGTATTTTTCGAGGATGAACAATGCTTTAAGTGTGGCGTGATGATCTTAGGTTGATTTATGGACCTAAGTATTGTTATCCGGCCTTAATTAGCTTAGTTTTGAGGACTTCTCACGTGCATATTGAGTTAATATTTATATAAATTAGCATATACATGTTAAGTTATGCAATGTTGATGGTTAAGGTGTGTGCAAATAAAAGTTGTTAGAAAAATATGCAGTTAGAGTTCAAATGAGATACCTAGTTTCTTGGCTTGAGCTTTGTGCCTTTCTAGTTCATATTGCTTTATTCTATGTGCTTAAGGGTCTAATTAGTGGTGTATATTTGAATAGGAAACTTGGTGATATGATTAACATGATGTTGGGATGAATTACAAGCTGTTTTTTAAGAGGAAACACAACTACAAAGCAAGGACTTGAAGATCAAATGCAATGACAAAATAATAACAAAATCTAGAATTTGTGGAGTCATTGGTGTGCCATACAGTCTAGCCACCGCTATAAGGAAATGATACACCCTTGGTATCAAAGTAAAACTCTCTTTCCAGTATCCCTATACGATATTAATGTACCACACTACCTAGGCAATGGGATAGGGGTGTGGCGTAGAGGCAAATCAAAAATGGCCAATTGTGGCATAGTATAAATAGGACACTCCAATTTTTTGTATTAACCTTGGACAACTTGTGGGGATCAACTGTAACACCTCAGATTTTGGTCTTTGAAAATTTCTAAAATTTTATCCTCACTGTCCTAACTATGACTCACTCTATGAGTCGTAGGGTATGGTGATGGGTCCTATGACCCTAGTCATAAGGTATCTAGTAAATAGTGCTTGAGTTTCTATAAAGATCCATGATGAGTCGCTGGACTAAAATTGTAGCCTAAATTATATGAGTGTGGCTAAGTTCTTCTCTAAGTACAAATGTCTCACTACAAGTCGTGAGAACTCATTATGAGTCATTTGGTGCAAATCATAGGGTGACCACTGTAAAGCCTAAGTGGTTCTGTCTTAGATACAATTTGGACTCGATAAGTCCTAGGTTCACGATGCGAGTCGAATGATGTAAGTTGTAGGGTCAACATTATAGGTACCCATGACACTATCTTTGTTATAACTCATGGTGACGAGTCATAAGGTGTTGTTACGAGTCACCATGTGACCTGTAGTCACTAGCGACACTTTTCTATCTTTAAAGTTGAGGGTACTTTGGACATTTCCCAATTTAACCACTTAGGCCCCACATCCATAAAACATATTTAGGGAATTCTTTCCACACTTTAAGACATCAAAGACTCTCTTTATATTTTTAAATCCTCTCAAGAAAGTTACTTAGGGTTTCAAAGAAGTAGGTCATCCAAGGGCTCAAGAGTTGAATTTTTTTCGTGAAACTTGGTTTTTAGGCATGTCAGTCTTCCCTAATTGCTTATTATCTACAAGCATAAGTTTTAAAGTATTGTTCATATAGTATTGATGATGGCTTCTAAATATGGGTTAAGGTTTTTGAATGTTTATTTTTGAACAATATTTTCCCATGGATTACATTTGATCATTCATGCTTTAAATATCGTTTTGGATTGGTAGGGTGCATGGGTATGGTAAATAAACTAGGGGATTGTGATTTCCCCCAACTTGTATCTTTTAAAGTGGTAATGACCTCAACCCCATATTGTGAAATTGGTTTTAACTATGAAAATATGCATATTGGAATACGAATGAAATATTGCATAATGTGAAAATATAATAAAGCATAATGATTTTAAATTGAACCTTATAGGGCTATGTAATTCCCCAAACTAATGTATAATTACACCAATGGGCCTCTGAATTTCCTCAAATAACGAAATCATTTTGGCATGTTGTTGTTACCTTGTAAGTGTAGTTAGTATGAAGATACCAAAAATGTATGCCTAAAAGTGTATCATGTTTGAATGAATGGGAATGTGTCATAATTATTTCAATCGAGATTTAATAAGGGTTGTGTAGTTGATTCATGAAATTAGAGGTTTGGAGGGACCAACATTGGAAACCATGGTTGTCGATATGTGGATCTATTTGACCGGGTGTCTTGAGTCCCACTTATAATTATCATATGATTGGGAGGTTCGAGTCCCTCTAATTATATTTCCTAATTGAGTTCTTATGTCACTTTGATGTGATAGAAAATTTAAGTCCCCCATAGTGCATATGTATACCCTCTGTTTTGTGTAATAACATACACTAGGGCCCTACCAGTTGGGGGAGAACGGGGGCCATATAGCCCGTAGGTTCCTTTTTATGTTATGATGATTGAGCTATACAATCCAGGCTAAGTTTAAAAGTGCATGTTAATTCTTGTTCCCTATCCCGACATGTGATATATATATGTATTTGAATGATTTTGAACTATTGATCATGGCATTATGTTATCTTTATCTTTGAGTTACATACTAGTGCTCACCAACAAACCGTGTCTTGATGGTCTATCCTCTTGCGATGTAGGCACCAAAGATACTTTTACTATTCCTACACATAGTTAGGTGGTTCAGCTTAGTTTATCAGTCTGTTGTAGTGAAGTAGTGAGCCTCTATCCTCCAAAAGGATTAGACATTTCTTCAGTTCTTATAAGAGAATAAAATTGAGATCTTTTATTATTATTAAATTATCATTGTCATTGACCAAATCTGGGACTTGTCCCGACGAAGATTTGTTTTTGCTTTTTTTAGAAGGCTTTATTAGATTACTGTAGACTTGGTTGATGTAATTAGGATGTTTTGGATGGTTACTGATTATCGGTTATCGATAGGATTTGATTATCATTAAGCTTATTCTTATATTATCTTATCTTATGTTTGTATTTCATTCGACACTGTGGATGTTGTGTTCACTTTATTAGGTGTAGGGGTAGTCTTCAATCAATATAGGACTTGAGATGCCAATCACGGTCAGGCCCTAGTTTGGGCCGTGACAAGGTTGGTATCAGATCCTAGGTTAGGTGTCATTGGTTATCAATAAAGTCGTGTCAAGTAGAGCCTCTTTTATTGGTATGTAGCATACCACACGTACAATGGAGAGACTATAAGGCATTTAGGAATATTTCTCTTTCTGGTTGTTCTATTTTGAGTTATAGAGTCTATTGGCTTGAAATTTTCACTAATCCTCGTATGTTTTCTTGTTTAGATAATGCCTCCTAGAATATCTGATGCTAGTGGAAACTCTTCTATCCCATCTGAGGACAATATGGATAGAGCTCGTCTGATTTAAGGAGTTTAGACTAGGTCTAGGGTCGCTACTTTTGATTGCGCTAGTGGAGTTCCATCGGTTCTTCCTATCCCTCCTCGAACACCTTAAGTTTATATGTCTAATGTTGAGTTTTGTCGGTCAATTCATTTTCTTACACCATTGGTAGCCTCTCCAACTGAGCGTGCTGCTTTTATTTCTCTATACTCTAAGATCACTAGAGTTGGCCAATTTATGAGGTTGTGTCCTTCAACTTTCACTGGTTCTAAAGGTTAGAAAGATCCTTAAAATTTCACTGGTAAAATGGAAAAAAAACTTCTTGTTATGCATGTTATGGATATGAAGGGTGTGGAATTCGTCGCCTATCAATTGAAAGATATGGCATATTAGTAGTATGAGGAATGGGATGAGTCTAGGGGTTATGATGCTGAGTCCATTTTGTAGGGAGACTTTTTTATCATTTTTATTGACTGATTATTTCCTTAGATGTTGAAGGAGGCGAAAGCTATGGAATTTGTGAACTTGAAGTAAGGAAGGATGATAGTGAAGGAGTATGCCTTCCTTGAATCTTCATAAACTATTACATTATGCTCCAGAATAGGTGTCTAGAATGAGGGCTAGTGTGAGGAAGTTTGGTTCTTGGTTGTCTTGTGAGTTGATTTTAGAGAGCAAGGCCGCCTTGTTGAATAAGGACATAGACATTTCTAGACTAATGGTGTATATACAATAAGTGAAAGATGAGCAGAAGAAGCAAGCAGAGATGAGTGCAAGAAAGAATAAATAGTTTTGGCATTTGGATCAGGGTAGAGGTCAGAGCAGAGTGGTAGATATGGTGGAAAGTGATCTAAGAAGAAGTTGGAAAATTTTGTTTCCTACTCTATGGCTAGTGTTCTTTATCTGAAGGCGTCAGGTGATTGCCATTTTCAAAATAGTATTAGTTCCTAGAGGCAGGGTGCCCAGCCTTAGTAGAGTAGGGCTCAGTAAGCTCCATCATATCCCTCTTGTAGATTTTGTGGTCAGGTGCACTGTGGTCTTTGTGAAAAGGGGAGGAACAATTGCTTTAAATATGGTTAGATTGGACAGATGTAGAGGGATTGTCCTTCTAGGGATGCTTCTGGATGAAATAAGATCCCTGTTGCTACTTTACCAGCTCCTGCACCATTGGGTGCTACTTCTACTTCTGGCTCTAGCACTGGTCAAAACTGTCTATACTCTCTTACCACCTACCTGTATTCTGAGGTATTCCCTGATGTTATTACTAGAATACTTAAACTTTTCTCTCATGATGTTTATTGTCTACTTAATCCTAGTCCTACCATTTCTACCCCTTATGTGGCTATCCATTTTGGTTTTTACCTTGAGTATATTTTAGACCCCTTATTTATATCCACCCTGGTAGTTGACTTCATTGTGGCTAAAGGTCTATAGGGATTATATGATGTTGGTCTATGATAACGTGACCTTGGTGGATCAAATAGAGCAGATATGTTAGACATTGATATGATTTTGGGGATAGATTAGTTGCATTAGTGCTATACGTCTATTGATTGTTGGACCCAAAAGGGTCTGTTTCCACCTACCTAATAAGTCGGTGATTAAATGGTAAGGTAGTTTCCTAACACCTAAGAAAAGTTTCATTTCATGTCCTAGAGCATAGAAATTAGTTTCTAAGAGGTGCCTCTATGTCTTAGTTCATGTTAAGGATTCTAGGTACAAAGGTCTTTCTAGGAAATATGTCCCTTTATTCACTTAGAGCATGTCAAAGATTCTAGGTCTGAAGGCCCTTCTTTGCAATCTATCCCTACGGTCTGTGAGTTACCTGAGGTGTTTTGTGATAATCTTTCTGGTGTTCCTGTCGATAGGTAAATTTGGGGTATGTTGTTTCTAGTGAAGGGATCATGGTGGATACGCAGAAAGTTGGAGTGGTTAAGAAGTGGCCTAGACCCCTGACTCCAACCAATATTCAGAGCTTTTTGGGTTTAGCCAGGTATTATAGAAGGTTTGTGAAATGTTTCTCTTCTATCTCTACCCCATTTACTAAGTTGACTAAGAAGAAGGCAAAGTTCTTGTGGTCTGATGCTTGTGAGGGTAGTTTTGATAAGCTGAAGGATAAGTTGACTTTATCTTTGGTTTTGACTCTACCAGAGGGCACTGATGGTTTTTTTTCTATAGTGATACGTCTCAGAGGGCACTGGGTTGCGTGTTGATACAGCGTGGCAAAGTGGCTGCATATGCTTCTAGGCAGTTAAAGCTTTATAAGAAGAACTCTCTGAATCATGATTTCGAATTGTTAGCTGTGGTGTTTGCATTTAAGATTTAGAAACACTATTTGTATCACATCCATGTATATATTTATTCTGATGATAAGAGCCTGGAGTATGTATTCACTCAGAAGGAGCTAAATCTTACGAAAAATAGATGACTTGAGTTGCTTAAGGACTATGACATGAGTCTCTACTATCACCAAGGTAAAGCTAATGTGGTTGCTGATGCTCTTAATAGGTTTTTGACGTGTAGATTTTCTCATGTGGATGAAGAGAAATGTGATTTGGTGAAGGATATTTATCGTTTTTCTAATATTGGAGTTCATCTCTTGGATTTCTAGAATAGTAGTGTGATTGTGCATGAGATGGTGAAGTCATCTCTTGGTGCTGAGGTAAAAGAGAAACAATGGTCCCTATCTTTATGCAAATCAAGAATGATATGGGTACACAAAAGGTAAGGGTTCTCGAGATTGGTGGTGATAGTATCTTGAGGTACCAATGTAGATTATGTGTTCCTGATGGTGATGGGTTGCGGGAAAGAATTTTGGCCAAAGCTCATGAGTTGCACTATACAGTTCATCCTGTAGGTTCAATAAAAATATATCATGATCGCAAGGAGATTTATTGGTGGAATACTATGAAGTGGGATATGGCCAATTTGGTGGCTAAGTGCATGGTGTGTCGATAAGTCAAGGTGGAGCAGTTGAGTCCTGATTTGACTCAAGAGATTGAGCTCCCATTAAAGAAATGGGAAATAATTAATATGTAATTTTTTACCAATATTTTACGGTCTTGTAAGAATTTTTATTCGATTTGGGTCATTATGGATAGGATGACTAATTCCGCTCATTTCTTGCTAGTGAGGACAATTTTTTCTTCTGAGTACTATGCAAAGTTGTATATCCAATTGTTAGTGAAGTTGCACGGTGTACCATTTTCTATTATTTACTCAGTTCTCATCTCAATTTTGGAGGTCGTTCCAGCGGGGTTTAGGGAGTAAAGTAACCCTTAGTACTACATTCTACCTAGAGATGGATGGGTAAATAGAAAGGACAATTTAGGCCTTTGAACATATGCTCTGGGTTTGTGTATTTTATCATGGTGGTAGTTGGGTTTACCACTTACCTCTCATAGAATTTGATAATTGCAATAATTATCACTCCAGTATTGGTATGGCTTCATTTTAAGCTCTGTATAGTTGGAGGTGTAGTCCCTTATTTGGTGGTTTGAGGTTGGTAAAAATAGATTATTCGACCCTGATTTGGTTCACCAAGACATTGAGAAGGTAAAATCGGGATAGGATTAATACCACCCAAAGTTATCAAAAGTCCAATGCAGACGTGAGGCGAAGGGAATTGGAATTTAATACCAGTGATTAAGTGTTCTTGAAGGTGCTCCCACAAAGGGAGTGGTGCAGTTTGGAAGGAAGGGTAAGCTCAGTCCCTGTTATGTTGGTCTGTATTTGGTTTTGAAGAGGGTTGGCAATATTGCGTATGAATTGGAATTGCCTTCTAGCTTGAGCTCCATTCATCCGATCTTCAATATTTCGATGTTGATGAAGTACGTTGGTGATCCTTCATTGGTTTTTCCTTCAAAAAGTGTGGGCATTTATAATTCCTTATCTTATGAGGATGTTGTTATGGATATCTTGGATCACCAAGTCCGTTGGTTGCAGATAAAGAATGTGGCTTCGATGAAGGTTCTTTGGAGGAATCAAATGTTTGAGAAAGCTACTTGGGAAGACGAAGAGGACATGAAGTCTAAGTACCCATTCCCGTTCCCCACTCTAAATATTCATGCTTAAGGTATATGTTCCTTAGCATCTTTGTTTTCTGACTTTATTAAAAAAAGTTGTGGATTCCTTGATGTCTTTGCCTTCTATCCTTGTTAAAAATAAGTATTGGAGTATTTCTATTTTAAATCATTCTAACATATACCTTGACCCATCATTCAAGGAATAATGATCCTAAATAGGGGAGGGGGAGAATGCAACACCCCTAAGTTTGGTCCTTGAAAATTTCTAAAATTTTATCCTCACTTTCCTGACTATGATTCACCCTACAAGTCGTAGGGTGTCATGATGAGTACTATGAACCAAGTCATAAGGTGTCCAGTGAATGGGGCCTGAGATATTGTCCTGAGTATGACTTGGGGACATAATCCATAAAGACCCATGACAAGTCGTTGGACTCAAATTGTAGCCTAAACAGTGAGTGTATGGCTAATTTATGCTCTAAGTACGAGTGGCTCACTACGAGTCGTGAGGATTCGGTATGAGTTTGCAAATCCTAGGGTGACCAGTGTAAGGTCCAAATAGTTCTGTCTTAGATACGAATTGAACTCTATGAGTCATAGGGTCATGATACGAGTCGTATGATATAAGTTGTAGGGTCAACAGTATGGGTGGCCCCTGACACCATCTTTGTTACAACTCATGGTGATGAGTCATAAAGTGTTGTTACGAGTCACCGTGTGACCCATAGTCACTAGCGACACTTTTCCTGCTTTTATGTTGAGGGTACTTTGGACATTTTTCACTTTAACCACTTAGACCCCACATCCATAAAATACCTATTTGGCATTCTTTCCATACTTTAACACATCAAAGACTCTCTTTATTTTTTCTAAGTCCTCTCAAGCAAGATGCTTAGGGTTTCCAAGAAGTAGGTTATCTAATTGCTCAATAGTTTAATTCTTTCCAAGAAACTTGGTATTTTAGGCATGTTACTTTTCCTTAATTTCTAATTTGCTAAAATAATATGTTTAAAGTGTTGTTCATATGGTCTTAATGATGGCTTTTAAACATTGGTTGAGGGTTTTGAATGTTTGTTTTTGCATAATGTTTTTCCATGGTTTACATATGATCGTTTATGCTTTAATTTTGGTTTTGAACTGGTGGGGTGCATGGTTATGGTGAATAAACCAAGGGATTGTGATTTCGCCCAACTTGTGGCTTTTAAAGTGATAAAGACTTCAATCTCATACTCCGAAATTAGTTTTGAATATGAGAAGTATGCATATTGAAATACTCTTGAACTGTTGCATAGTGTTAAAAGTTAATGAAGCATAATGATTTTCAATTGAACTTTATGGGGTTGTGTAATTCCCTAAGGTAATGTATAAATGAACCAAAGGGGATGTGAATTTTCCCAAATAATGAAATTATTTTGGCATGTTGATGTGACCTTGCAAGTGTAGTTAGTATAACGATACAAAAAATGTATACCTTAATGTTTATCATAGTTCAATGAATGGGAATGTGTAATAATTATTTTAATTGGGCTTTAATGAGGGTTATGTAGCTAAGTCATGAAAGTGGAGGTCTAGAGGGACCAACAATAGAATCCACAGTTGCCAACAAGGAAGTCTATATGATAGAGTGTTTTGAGTCCCCCATATTACTATTATATGATTGGGAGGTCCGAGTCCACCATATTATATTACCTAATAGGTGCTTGTGTCTCCTAGTTGTGTTCGGTGGTTCGATTCCCCCATAGTGCATATGTATACCCTCTGGTTCGTATGGCCTTACACATTGGAGTCCTACTATCTAGGGGAGAGCTGGGCCTAAATAGCTCATGGGTGTCTTCTTATGTTATGATGGTTGATAGACATATCTAGGCTAAGCTTTAAAGTGCATGTTAATCCTTGTTCCCTAACCCGACATATGATATATATATATATATATATATATATATATATATATATATATATATATATATATATATATATATATATATATAAATGTATGTATATATGTATATATGTATATGCATTTGATTATGTTCATTAGAATTGAATGATTTTGAACTGTTGATCATGAAATTATGTTATCCTTATCCATAAGTTACATGTTATGGCTCAACCCACTAACCATCTCCGGATGTTGTATCCCCACGTGATGCAGACACCGGAGATACTTCTACTTTTCCTGTGCAGATTTAGGTGGATCGACTTGTTTTATCGGTTTATTGTGGTGAAGAAGTGAGCCTCCTTTCTCTGGAAGGATTAGACATTCCATAAGTTCTTATCATAAATTAGAATTGAGAGCTTTCATTACCATTAACCTTATCATTGTCATTGTAAAAGTCGGGGGCTTTTCCTGACCTAGATTGGTATTTAGTTGTTTAGTTAGAAGACTTTGTTGGATTACTATGGACTTGGGTGATATCGGTAAGTTGTTTGGCCGATTACTGGTTATCATTTATAGACAGTATTTGATTATCATTAAGCTTATTCTAATGCTATGTTGTTATATTTTTGAAATTCCTCCAACGGTGGGGATGTTGTGTTCAATTGGTTAGGCGTACGGGGTGGTCTCTGGTCCATGTAGGACTTGACATGCCCGTCAAAGCTAGGCCCTGGATTGGGTCGTGATATCAACATATGCTACTAAAGGCTGCAATTAGTGTTTTTCCTCTTTTATCTTACTTTATTCTTTGATTGTTACATGGTTTATACTCTTATGACACCTTGTACGTCCGTGAGTGGCTAAACACCCTTTTTCAATGGTAAGGCCAAGAAAATGATTGCTTATGCTATGTAATTAAGTTGAGGTATTTTTTATCATTGCTGGTTGTTCATGTATCCTTGTTCATACTATCTTATGGATTTTCGACCCTTAGGATAAATGTATAGCTATACTGGGAGCTCAGAAGAAGGAACGATAGAATGAAATATGGGATAATGGGATGGGATTGTAATCATTTAATGAATTGATGTTATGTTTTACATTTAGGATAATATACCTATTCGTCCTATTTGGTTAATAGACGGGAAGAATTATAAATGTGTTTAACTTAGTTCTTCCATCCTCACTCAACGATGAAGTTGTAAGCCTAAGTTGGATAGTTGATTTGAGGTTTGGAAGACTGTAATTATGTTATCAACCGTATGAACCAACAACCAAGATAATTAACTTAACCAATGAAGTTATATAGCTAAGTATGATTGTTCAGAAGGCCTTCAGCCTTGGGTTTTCCCCATTATTGTCAAAGTCCTGTATTTTACCATATTATTTACGGTTACGTTTAGGTTTAACTTTTTCAAAATTTGTAGTTACTTTAGCAATTGTTTAATCTTTAGAGTCGAACTAAAATTAGATAGTTGGTTAACACTAGTCCTTGTGGGATTGTTACTTGGCTTTCTAAAGGACACTATATTACTTAGCTGACCACGTACACTTGCATATGCGCTTGGGTGCAATAAGAAATCCACCTCGAACACTAGAATGGCCCAGTACCTTAAATATCACCAACCAACAGTACGATCTTAATCTCCACATCTTATTCTTATGCTAGGATCTTTACTAAAAGGGCAAAGTAGGGGTGAGTTTAGTCTACTTGTACTCAATAGTTATCATAGGTCGACTAAGCAAAGTAGAGGATAAGATAAGTAAAATATACCATGAGCGCATCACCTACAAATAGAAAAGTCCCAAATGGTACCTCACACCATCTCCACTAAAAGTTCTATTATATGAATATGCAAAAATGGAACCAACACTGATATACATATGAAAGTACACTGACACTAAGAAAAAGTCAAGTAAACTAAGGAAAAACAAACAAAATGTGTATATTGTAATATAATGCAATATGGATGGGATGAATGATGGATGTCATCACATGATTTTCTGTATACACCCACCGAGCTCCCAACTACCGGTAGGACCCTGGGGTTCACAACCCATATATTGTATTACAATCTTAATCTCAACTCATGACACCTCTGCGGCTTATGTTCATAGAGAGGGTTTTCATAAAAGTATCTTATTTTCTATCAAAAATAGTGTTTCGCAGTGGTACTAACATCTCATGAATGTATATGTATGAAATGAGGATGTAATGCTCACAATCAGTCCAAAATGAGAATGTCTAATACAATCGGCCCATGGGTATATAAATGTCAGTGAGCCTAGAAATCAACTCAATGCATCCATAATTTATGATATTCAACTTGATATTTATCACTGTTCGAATAAATATACATCTAACACATCATTTATATCATATCAACCACTAACTCGGGTATAACTATCATGAAAGTAAACCAGTGCTCAAATAAGGCCTATATTGTCCAATTAAGCCCCCGCACGGGCATTAAATCTTGCATGAAAGCAAGGTCAATGATGCCAAATAAAGCCCCCACATGGGCAACACAAAAAATAAGATATCACAAACCAACGACAACAGAACATAAGACCCCATATGGGCACAAAACAATAGTCTCAAAATATAAAGTACATAGTTATTTTCCAAAATCATAGCATTATTTCCTTAAATATTAACTACCAAGATCAATCTGAAAAAAGATAAGCCATGATCTACCTCAAAACGATGAAAACCCAGTATAAAGTGCTTTAGCATGGAGTTTTACCTCTAGGAACAATCTTAGAATCAACTACAACATCCAAGTATAGTATATACATGTTAAAATAAAGCCAATGATATTTATATTGCCCATATTCGAGCCAGGTCCAAAACAGACTTAAAAATGAGTTCAAAAATAAAAGGAGTAAAATCAGAATTTTGTTTTAAAAATACATTCCCCAAGGTTATATGAGTCTATAGGTGAAGACCCTCGCAAAAGCAGGTTAATAACGAGGTCCAAAATGAGGAAAATCCCTTTTAAGCTTTACCAGTAAAACCCCCAAATTTCCTTTTTGAAATCATGATTTAAAGGTGTTTTTGAATATATAATCGATTGGATATAGTGGGAATAAAATTTTGGAGCTTTCTCAAGCTCAAATAGTGAAGGAATACTTAAGGATCGCCCAAACCCAAAACTAAAATGTCCAAAAATAGAGGAAATGTGAAAAAAAGGTTTATATATTATTCAATAAATAGTACCTCATAAATCTGGTCAATCTTTCATGTTCAAGAGGGTCAATACTGATCAGAAAATTAAATTGGACTTTGTGTTAGCGTCCATGGCTTTGTGTTCACGAAGGGTGATGAATCAAGACTTCACATTTGTAACAGCCTTATCCTTTCACGATGATGGACTCTATTGACTTTAACGATCGTGGCCACCACCTTGTGATTGCGATGAAGGGTGATTTCCTTCTCTGTATTCACAGCTAGGAACTAATTTAGCAACCAGGGGCTCGCATTTGCGAGGAAGGATTTATGCACCAGTATCATATCTACACCAGCTGATTTGCATGGTTTCGAATCGTCTTAATAAACTCACGAGATTTGTTTGGGATCAAACATAACTAAACCATATATGCTACCAGACTAATTTTGACATTTCAGGCTTAAAGATGACGTTGGATTTTCAAAAAAGATGGTTTTCACCAAATTGACCCCCGGGTCCTGTTTTTACTAGTTTATAAATGATAGGTCAAAAAGAGATATAAAAACCTCAAACCGAACCAGCCACGCTGCTAATCCAAATTTGATATTTTGAATCTATTGGCACAATCCATCTTGTAATATGAAACTAAGTTTACAAATGATGATTGAAGTCAACTATGAGTCTTCTTAAGCCTTAAAACATCACAATCTCACACAAATCATTCGTGATCGCATCGAAAACTATGCCAACCATCTCCAAACCCTAGAATCAACATGTAGCAACTTTGAAAAAGGGTAAAATGATCAAAAGACATAAAAATAAAAGTTCACATATTTAGGTAATTACAACATCCACAACTAAAACTCTAATTCATACTCAAACTACAGGGCAAAAAAATACATGAATCGATAAAAAGATGAGGGTAACTACTATGCTGGTCGGACTCAAGCTCCCAAGTAACCTCCTAATAGGACGGTGTCTCCACTGAACCTTATCAATGGGAATATCTATAGAATGCAACCATCTCATATCCCTGGCTTAAATGGATACTGGCTCCTCAACAAAGGTAAACCTCTCATATAACTAATCGAATCCCAATGAAGCATGTGAGACTCATCTAGAATATAGAGTTAAAGCATAAAAACATGAAAAAATTGATGAATAAGTGAAAAGTCTGGGGTAAGGAAAACAAATAAGAAACCTCCCAAAATGTCTGGAGAATTTTAAATAGTCCAATATTTCTCGAGTTAAGCTATCCCTCTTCCCGTACCTCTTCACGCAATTCATGGTCGACATACAAAGAAAGACTCGATCACGAATCTCAAACTTCAAGGTACGGTGTCTGCGGTTTAGATAACTCTATTGCCTACTTTAGGCTACCCAAAGCCTATCCTGAATCACCCAAAACCTATCTGAAGACCCACAAAACGAGTCACTACGTAAGGTCTAACCTCTAAAGTCTCAAACCAACTAATAGAATATAGATAACGCCTACCATACAACACCTTAAATGGTGCCATCTTAATACTTTAATAGTATCTATTATTATAGGCAAACTCTTCCAAAGCCAAATGTTGCTCCCGCTGACCTCTGAATTCGATAACATAAGCACAGAGCATATCCTTCAAAACCTGAATAGTCTATTTTGACTGACCTTTTGTCTTAGGGTGGAAAACTGTGCTAAGATTAACCTGAGTAACAACCTCCTCCTAAAAATTCTTTTAGAAGCTAGACATGAACACTGAGCCTTTATCTTAGATAATAGACATGGGTACTCCATGGAGGTAAATAATCTCATGGGAATAAAGGCCAATCTCTCCACACTAAATTAAATATGCATACATATGAAGTGGGTTGAATTAGCTAATCAATCCATTATGACCCAAATACATTCAAAACCACGATATGTATGAGGTAACCCCACTCATAAAGTCCATAGTTATTTGCTCCCACAGCCACCAAGGAATTGGTAATCTATAAAGTAAGCCACTCGATATCTGATGCTCGACATTCACCTGCTAACAACACAAGCACCAAGCTATTAAATTTGCCAACCCTTTTTAATACCACCAAACCAAGAAAGTTGCTTCAAATATCAATACATCATAATCACACCCAAATGGATAGAATACCTAGAATAATACATCTCCTCAAAAATCAACCTCACCCATCCACTAACTCTTGGTAAACAAACTCGTCCCCTAATCCTTAAAACCCCATTAGAATCAATAGATGTTTCTCTAGAATGACACTCAAAAACTTATCTTGAATAACTCTCAAGCTATTATCATCTAACTAGTGAGCTCAAATATGCTCTATCAAGGAAGATCTAGCATCAACGAAGGTTGAAACATGCTCAGGTGCCAAAATATGAAATGTAACCATCTGGTTAGCTAAACACTGGACCTTCAAATCTAAAGGCCACTCCTAAGTCAAGAGATAAGCTAAACTCCCCATACAAGTTAACTTTCAGCTCAAAGCATCTACAACCATAATATCCTTGCTCGAATGTTACAAATTAATGATGTCATTATCCTTAATCAACTCAAGTCAATGCCAATGACTCATATCAAGATATCTCTAATTGAAGAAGTACTTAAGGCTACAATTTTTTGAGAAAATCTCACAAGGAAATCCATACAAGTAATGATGCCACAACTTCAACAGAAAAGCTACAGCTGGCAACTCCAAATCTTGGGTAGGATAATTTCTCTTCAGAGTCTTCAACTAACGAGAGGCATTAGCAATCACCTTACCCTTCTACATTAATACCGCACCAAAACCAATACTAGAAGCATCACAAAACATAGTAAAGCCTACTCTTCCTTGGTCAAATTCAGAATAAGTGCCAAAGTCAACAGTCTTTGAGCTTTTGGAAGATCTTCTCATATGCATCCGACGATTGAAAAATAACTTTTTTTTCTAAGTCAACTTGGTCAAAAAAGCTGTAATAGATGACAGATATTGATAATAATCGACAAAACCAACAAAACACTGAATATCAATAGGACAAGTAGGTTGTCACGACCCAAAAATCAAACACTCATGATGCCACTTGTCATAGCATACCTTAACAAGTAATCCTATCACCCAAAATGTTACAAAAAGATAGAAATACCCCAAGGTAAGACTTCTAGAATAAAATCGAACCACATAGATATAATAAAAGCGGAACATAACTCCCAAAACCTGGTGTCAAAGGAGTAAGAACTATTAATACTATCTAGGAGTCAAATACATTAGAAAAATAACAACAAAAGAATAATATATGTCTTCAAATACTAATAAAGATATAACTAATTCAGAAAGTTAGAGGTGAACTCCGAACGTATAAATGTCCAATCGCTACCTTAAGTAATCTAAAGGTGCCCAAAATCAATCATTCTGAGGCACACCCAAATCTAAAGCTGCACCAAAAGGGTGAAGTAGGAGTGAGTAATGTCCACTTGTGCTTAGTAGGTATCATAGGCCGGCGAGCAAAGTAGAAAATAAAGCATATAAAATACACGTTAAGGGTACATCACCTGTAATCAAAAAATATCCCACAATGGTAGCGCACATTGCTTGTACTACCAATTATAATATACCATATATATTATAACATCATACCACGATAGGAATCAAGTACGTATTATATCACATATAAGTAGAACGTATATATAAAATAACATCAAATACAAGTAAAGGAAGATACAACAAATAGATAGAGGACAAGTCAATATGGCAATACCACACAACGTAATAAAATAAAGTGAGTGTAATGTATATGATGATGATGATGATACATAAGGTCGTCGTACAACCTCCGAGATTGTCGCACGATCCCAGTATACACCTACGGAGCTAAAGCTTCCTCACGTAGGACCCATAGGTGGTTCGTTAACCCGTATAAAATCCACATATCTCATATTTTTTTTTCTAGCACATCACACGAAAAGGGTTTTATAAGGTGTTAAAATATCTCCTCCCCAGCACATCCCTTGGGGAGGATTTTAATAAGGTGTTCCCAGTGTTTCTCAGAAGTTGCCACGGTGATACCAATGTTTCATGGCTGAGTTTGATATAAGGATGTAATGCTCAAAACTAATCACAATGATTATTTTCACAACCAACCACATGATATATTTTCACAACCAACCACATGATATATTTCCATAACCAACCACAATGATATATTTCCACAACCACGTAAGCTAATATCCACTTATTATTTTAGTTTCATCCACTAATTTCCACATATCTCATATGTTAATAAAGTATGGATATAATCACAATACACCAATGGTACCATATTAAGCATCTTAACAACACAATATAATTATTCACGTATATTCAATGCTATCAATTAAATAGTACTCCACATGGTCACACATATCACATAATAACTCAATTTTGATAAATTTATCTCATATAGGCACCCACACGGGAACAAAACATAAATAGCCCTTTTTATGATTAATTCCCACCCTTAACATGCATTTTAATGATTATTTACTACCCAACCAAGTCTGAAAGAGTTAAGTCATAACCTACCTAGAATGTCAAAATCGGTCTACTACATATCATACCCATGACTTTACTCCTCACGAATGGTCCTGAATTCCACTAAAAATATCAAATAGGGAATCTATAAGTCAAAACAAAACCAACGACACCCATATTGACTACTCTTGATTCAAGATCAAAATAGACCCCCAAAATAGGTTTTTAAAAAAGAAGGGCAAAATCGTAACTTTACTTCAAAAATATTTTCCTCATATCTTTAGGAACATACAGCTGAAAATCCAAGTCAAATCGAGTCAAAAACAAAGTTCTAATTGAAGAATAATGATTTTTAAGCTTTACGGGATAAAATCTTTGAAATCCGGTTACAATCAAGAATCGGAGTTGTTTTTGTGGTTAAATTGATGAAAAACTAGTAATTATAAGATTTAAATATTATTCAAGTGAAAAGGAGTGAAATTTTAATTTAAAATCAAGCCCTAAAACTTTTGGAGTTTTCAGAAATCAATCAAGAAATTACTAAGAAAAGGGTGAATTCTTATCCTAAATCCATAACGGAATCAAGAAATAGATATTAATCTTGCTATTCAAGCTCCCACAAGCTTCATTTTTATGCTCCCGTACTATTTTAGGATTTAACTATCAAGTGGCAAGATGAAAAATGAGCAAAACGGGCCAAAAAAACTACTATTAATAGTTCAGATTTTCTGCACCAACTTTAGATAAAAAGTTTTTTATTTATTTTAAGTCCAATCTGGACTTCGACGGGGTGCCCAAAATTCATTTGGACCCTAATATATCCAAATGAACTATGTAACCTCACTTATTTCGACTGGGAGCCCAAAATTCATTTGGAGCCAGATATATGCAAATGAACTATGTAACCACACTAAATTCAACGTTCCGAATGTGTTGGTGAAGTCGAAATTTTGAAAAAAAACATCATTTTCTAAAGTTGACACTTGAAACTCAAAATCATAATTTTTCAAATCGAGGGCCAAAATGAGATTTAAAAGCCATAAAATCACATCAAACATGTTACCACCCTAAAATCAACGTTTTAGATCTACTTGTGAAGTTGAATTTTTCATTCGAGGTCGTTTCGACCAAATATGGGTCCTACACCCATATTTCTAATTTTTCAACTTTCCAACCAATAGGTAAAAATGAGCTCGGGTGTACCGAGACTCAAACCAAAGGTCTACGTAACCTATAATCGATATTTCAGATCTTTTGGAATAGATCATTTAGCCATCCATTGCATAGATCAAAAGATATCCACATAAGTTCAAAATAAGACTCTCGAAGCCATTAAAACCACAATATCACATAAATGGTACCAAAATGCATCTGGAATCATGCCAATTAACCCCACACCACTGAAATACCATAATGAAACAATAGGGATAGGTAAAATAGTCAAATAACATAAAAAGACAAATTTCACATATGTCATCAAAATTTTCAGGTCGTTACATCATCCACCACTAAAAATCTAGTTCGTCCTTTAACTAAGGCAAAGAAATACCTGAATCAGTATAGAGCTGGGGATAGAAAGTATGTGTATCAAACTCAACCTCCCAAGTAGACTCATCTACAGGTCGATATTGCCACTGAACCTTGACACAGAGATAAATCTAGTGCCAACCGCCTAACATCCCGAGCCAAAATTGAGATTGGATCCTCAACAAAAGACAACCGCTCATCTAGCTGAACCAAATCCCAACGAATAACATAAGACTCATCAGGAACATAGCATTGAAGCATAGAAACTTGAAAAACTAGATGAATAGTTGATAGATCAGGGGGCATAGCCAACTCATAAGCCATATCATCAATAGTCCAAAAAATCTCAAATGAACCAATATACCTAGGGCTAAGCTTTCCCCTCTTCCCAAACCTCATCATACCCTTCATGGGTGAAAATCAAAGGAAAACACAATCACCAACATCAAATCTCAAGGCATGAAGTCTTCGATCAACATAGCATTTCTCCCTACTCTAAGCTGCTCTAACTCTGTCTTGAGTGACCCATACTCTATCCAAAGACTCACAAAGCAAGTCCATACCTCGAGGTCTCACCTATGAAACATCAAACCAACCCACTGAGGAGTGACAATGCCACCAAAATCCATTACACACACAAGGAGCATATCCTACAAACCTAACCAGTCCGCGCTGACTAACCATCATTCTAGGGTACAATGTTGTGCTAAGATAATCCTAAGTACCCAACTAATCCTAAAAAGTCTCCAAAAGTAAGATGTGAACATAGAACCTCAATTTGAAATAGTGGACATTGACATACCATGCAGATGCACAATCTCACAAATGTAGATACGGGCCACCCTCTCAATAATGAATAAGACCTGAATCAAAATAAAATCAGTTGACTTTGTCAATTGATCCGAACACTTTCTGAACCTTGAGATGTATGAGGAAAACTAGTCACAATGTCCATAGTGATCCATTCCCACTTCTACTTGGAAATGGGCAACCTCTGAAGGAATTTAGTAGGTCTTATATGCTCAGACTTCACCTGTTTAAAATAAAGATAACGAGCTATGAAGTCTTCCATATCTAGCCTCATACAACACCACTAGTAATGTTTCCTCAAATCATGATACATGTTAGTCACACCTGGATGGATAGAATATCAGGAACAATAGGCTTCCTCTAAGATCAACCTAATCCAATCACAAAATCTCCGCACATAAACTCGGCCCCCAAGCCCTAAAACTCTATCTGAATAAAGTGAGGCTTCCTTAGCCTCCCCACTCAACA
This sequence comes from Capsicum baccatum var. pendulum, assembly GCA_030864225.1. Lineage (NCBI taxonomy): Eukaryota > Viridiplantae > Streptophyta > Magnoliopsida > Solanales > Solanaceae > Capsicum > Capsicum baccatum. Next base: position 157,530,622 of record CM061552.1, on the reverse strand, counting down.
CCTTATCTTGAATCATCCTCAATCTAATATCATCAAACTGATGTGCTCGAATCTGCTTCATCAAAGAAGATCTAGACTCCACTAATGCCAAAACACGCATAGGTGTTGAAATATTAAGACTAATCATCTATTTAGCAAAAGATTGAACCTCTAAGTCCAAAGGCCTCCCTTGGGTCAAAAAATGTGCCAAGCTACCCATGCTAGTCAACCTTCATCTCAAGGCAGGCAACCACATTAGCCTTGCCCAAATGGTAGATATTAGTCAAGTCATAATCCTTAAGTAACTCAAGCCAACAACGTCGCTACATATTAAGATCTTGCTAGGTGTAGAAGTACTGAAGGCTACTATGATATGAGAAGATCCCACAATGGACTCCATACAAGTAGTGCCTCCATAATTTCAAGGAAAACACAACTGCACACAACTCCAATTCATGGATAGGATAATTCCTCTCACGAGGCTTTAACTGACGAGATACATAAGCAATTACCATGTCCTCCTACATTAACCCAGCACCTAACCTAACATCTAAAGCATCACAAAAGATGGTAAAAAATATACACTCCCCGAGCAAAGTCAAGATAGGAGCTAAAGTCAAAAAATCCTTGAGCTTTTGAAATCTTGCCTCAAAATCATTGGACCACTGAAAAAATATCTCTCGGTTGGCGAAGTAGGTCTAGCCCAATCATAAATCTCTTCAACCTTTGCTGGATCAACCATAATACATTCCTTAGTGACCATATGACCCCCCCACCCCCTTTTCTCGATAAAATAGAGTCCAACAAAAACTTGCACTTAGAGAACTTCGTATACAACTTCTCATCCCTCAATCTCTGAAGCACAATATGAATATGCTCCTTATGCTCAACCTCACTCTTAGAATAAACTAAGATATCATCTATAAAGACAATTACAAAGAAGTCAATATGCAGTCAAACTACCCAGTTCATCAACTCCATGAACGCGTTAGGGGAATTAGTCAACTCAAAGGATATAACTAAGAACACATAATGACCATATCAAGTTTGGAAAGTTGTCTTTGAAATATCCGATGCTCTAATCCTCAATTGGTGATAACCAAACCATCAATCAATCTTCAAAAACAATGCACCAACCTAAAGCTGATCAAATAAATCATCTACGCCAGGAAGATGACAATTATTCTTAACTATCACCTTATTTAACTATTAATAATCACTACATGACCCATCATTTTTCTTCACAAACAAGACAGGCGCACCCTAAGGTGAAACACTTGGTTTGATAAATCCCTACTCCAATAATCCCTACAACTGATCCTTCAGTTCCTCAACTCTGTGGGGGTTATTCGATAAAGAGGTAATAGAAATAGGCTTGGTGCCTGCACAACATCAATAGCAAATCAATATCTCAATCTAGAGGCATACCAAGCAAATTCATACAGAACACATCCATAAACTTATTGACAATACTGAGAGAATCCAAGGAAGGAGGAAAACAAAACTAGTGTCATGATTATGAGCCAAATAAAATAAATATCCCTCTCAACCAATTTATGAGACTGAACATAAGATATAATCCTCTTAGGACCCGAATGAAGTATACCCTTCAAAGTTATCCTTGGAACATTCAATGAAGCTAAAGTCACGGTCTTGGCATAAAAATCAAGGACATCATAGTAAGGAGCCAACGAATCCATACCCAAAATTACATTAAAATCAATCATATCTAACACTAGCAAGTCAACCAAAGTCTCACACGTGGCAAAAGACACAATATAAGATTGGTATACCTAATCAACCACTAAAGAATCACCTACAGTGGTAGATACACAAATAGGTATGGTAAGAGGCTCACTAAAAAGTCAAAACCCAAAGTAAAATACACAAACACATAGGAGAAAGTCGATATGGGATCAAATAATATAGATGCAAGTCTGGAAGAGATAAGGATGATACATGTGATCACAACATTCAAAGTCTCTACCTTTGTTCTAGTTGGTATAGCATAACACTGACCACGACCACTAGCTGCCTAGGTAGCCCCACGACTATCAATTGGCTGAGTGGTACCATGGCTACCCCACGAGCTCTATTACCTCATTCTCTTACACCTCTAGTAGCACCTCTACCCCTCACAGATGGAATAAGAGTAGTCAGAATCGCCCAGCGAGGATAGTCCATAGACACAGGATAATCTCATCACATACATAGCAACCTCTATGGCCAACTTTAACAAAAGAAGGTACAACTAAGCTCTAATGGCCACCCTAAACTAGTGAATTAGAAGATCCACCACTGGAACTCTATAAAGTCACAAACACTTGCCTACTATGGTATCCACGAGAACCTCTAAAATCTCTGCCTTAGGAGGTCTGACTACTGAACTCACCAAAACTTCACGCTTTCTTGGCGACTCCCTGACATACACTAAGAATACCTCTATAATTTTAGCGTGATCCATAATACTATAAAAGAAAGCCCCGAGAACAAACATCTGAGATGTAGACAACTGAAGGGAGATATATAAACCCTTCACAAACTTTTAAATCTTGTCAGACTCAATTGAAATGCTATCATAGAAATATCTAGAAAGGGCATGAAAGCATGCCTCATATTCAACAACTGTAATTGTGCCCTGCTCCAAATGATCATACTCATCTTATATATGGTCTCTCAAACTAAAAGGCATAAATCTCTCAAAGAAATCCTCGATAAACTGATCCTAAGTCATCTTAGAAGAATCACAAGGTCTACCACTAACAAGCAACATCCACTAATCTCTCACTACGTCTCTCAATTTATAAGATACAATATAAGCCACACCATCCCCGCAGAAATAGTGAAACATAATTTCGAAACAAAGTTTGAAAGAACTTTACACAATAAAGAATAAAATAAGGAAAGTTTCCTAAAAATGTCCTATATACTCTCGAAGATAAATAAGAACATCTATGTACTAATTCATGAGACTCTATTAGACATACCATTTTTAAATCATTGAGACCAATGAATCCTGACTGCTCTGATACCAATTTATCACATCCCAAAAATGAGTGTCATGATAGAACTTGTTGTGGTGTACCTTGACAAGTAAGCCTATCACCCAAACTACTACAAAAAGAGGAAAAGATAGAAAAAAGCTCAAGGTAATACTTCTATAACAAAGTTGAACCACATAGATAAAATAATAGTGGAAAGAATAAAATTATCACATGCAGTCATAACTTCTAAAAGATGGTTTCAAATGTGTAAGAACTGCTAATATTATCCAGGAGTCAAATACATCCGAAAAATACCACAAAGGAATATTATCACTCTAAAAACTAATAAAGACATTATTAAAATAGAAAGATAGAGGTGAACTCCCAGCATATAAATGTCCAACCGCTACCTTGAGTAATCTAAAAAAGCCCAAAATCAATCCATCCGAGGCGCACCCAAACCTGAAGCTATGCCAAAAGAGAGAAGTAAGAGTGTGTACGATCTATTTATACTCAGTGGGTATCATAGGTCAGTTGAGCAAAGTAGAAAATAAAGCATCCAAAATACACACTAAGGGAATGTCACCCGCAATTTGAAAATATCCCAAAATGGCTGCCCACACCGCTTGCACTATCAGTTCTAATATATCACATATATTATAACATCACACCATGATAGGATACAAGTGCATAGTATATCATATATTAAGTAGAACATGCATATACAAGATTATCAAATACAAGAAAAGAAAGATACAACTATGACATAGATGACAAGTCAATATCATAATACAACCCAATGTAACACAATAAAGTAAGAGTAATGTATATGATGATGATGATGGTGATAATGCATGAGGTCATCGCATAACCTTTGAGATCTTCGCACAATCCCCGTATGCACCTACAAAAGTAAAGATTTTGGACGTAGGACCCATGGGAGGTTCGTCAACCCATATATAATCCACATATCTCATATCTCCTTTATGGCACATCCCTAACAAAGGTTTTTATAAGGTGTTCTGATATCTCCTTCCCAGCATATCCCTTGGAGAGGGTTTTAAAAAGGTGTTGCTAGTGTTTCTTTGATGTTGTCATGGTGGTAATAATGTTTCATAAATGAGTATGATATGGGTATGTAATGCTTACAACCAATCACAATGAGTATTTTAACAACTAACCACATGATATATTTCGATAACCAATCACATGATATATTTCCATAACCAACCACAATGATTTATTTCCACAATCACGGGAGTCAATATGCACTCATTATTTTAATTTCATCCACAAATTTCCACATGTATCATTTACTACTTAAACCAGTCTGAAAGAGTTAAGTCATAACCTACCTCGAATGTCGAAATCGATCCGCTACACTTTGAACCGATGACCTTACTCATCATGAATTGTCGACTGTACTAAAAATATTAAAAATGGAATCTAATCTTCAACACAAAACCAATGATATCCATATTGACTACTTTTGGTTTGGGGTCAAAACGAACACCCCAAAATGAGTTTTGAAAAAGAAGGACAGAATCATAATTTTACTTCAAAAAGATGGTCCCCATATTTTTAGAAACCTATAGCTAAAAAATAAATTCAAATCGAGTAAAAAATGAGGTTCAAATAGAAGAAAAATCATTTTAAAGCTTTACCGGATAAAATTTTTAAAATCTGGGTTAAGATAAAGAATTGGAGTTGTTTTGGAGGTTAAATTAATGAAGAACTGAAATTATAAGATTTAAATATTATTCAAGTAAAAAGCAATGAAATTTTAATTTAAAATCAAGCCTTAGGATTTTGGGTGTTTTGAGAAATTAATCAAGAAATTACTAAGCAAAGAATGAATTCTTATCTTAAATCCATAATAGAATCTAAATAATCTAGCTATCTAAGATCCCACAAGCTTCACTTTTATGCTCCCATAATATTTTAGGGTTTAACTCAGAAGAGGCAAGATGAAAAAAATGAGTAAAATAGACCAAAAAGACTACTGTTAATAGTGCAGATTTTATGCACCAGCTTTAGATAAAAAGCTGTTTTTTTTTTATTTTAAGTCCAATTCGGACTTCGACGGAGTGCCTGAAATTCATTCTAAGTGTGATATATGCAAATAATTTATGTTACCACCTTAAATTCGACGTTCCAAATGCGTTGACGAAGTTGGATTTTCAAAAAAAACATCAATTTTACAAAGTTGATCCCCGAAATTCGAAATCACAATTGTCCAAATCAAGGGCCGAAATGATATTTAAAAGCTGTGAAATCACATCAAACATGTTACCACCCTAAAATAGATGTTTTATATTTTCTGGTGAAGTCGTATATTCCATACGAGGTCATTTCGATCAAATATGGGTTCCACACCCATATTTCTACTTTTTCAACTTTTTGACCAATAGTTCGAAATGAGCTCGGGTGCACCGGGACCCAAACCAAAGGTCTACCCAACCAAAAATCGATATTCAAGAGCTGCTGGCGCAGTCTATTTATCCTCTATTCCATGGATCAAAAGTTATCCATATAAGTCCAAAATAAGGCTTTCGAAGACATAAAAAACCACAATATCGCATAAATGATACCAAAATGCATAAGGAATCATGTGAATCACCCCCGCACTATATAAATACCATTATCCAACATGAGTAGGAGTAAAATAATAAAATCCCATAAAAACATAAATTTCACATATTTCATCAAAATTTTTAGGTCGTTACATAGGTCTAGCCCAATCACAAATTACCACAATCTTGGATAGATCAATCATAATACCATATTTGGTCACCACATGATCCAATAAAGAGATAGAATCCAACCAAAAATCACATTGAAAAACTTAGCATACAACTTCTTATCACATAATCTCTGAAGTACAGTCCTTAAATATTTCATATAGTCAACATCGTTCTTGAAAAAATATCAAGATGTCATATATTAATACAATTATAAAGGAGTCAAGGTATGATTAAAATAATAGACTCCTCGACTCCATTAATGTTACAGGGGTATTAATCAACCCAAAAGAGATGACCAAGGACTCATAATAACTGTATCAAGTCTGAAAAGTCATATTTAAAACATTCATAGCTCTAACCTTTAAGTTGTGATACCCAAAACTCAAATCAATCTTAGAGAACACCAGCACCACGAAGTTGGTCAAAAAGATCATCAATGCGAGGAAGAAAATACATATTCTTAACTGTTACCTTATTCAGCTGCCTAGATATAATACACACATGCTTAAAACCATCTTTCTTCTTGACAAACAAGACCGACACACACCAAGGAGACATATATAATAAATTCCTTACTCAATAAATCTTGTAGTTTCTTTTTCAATTCCTTTAACTGAGTCGAGGCCATCCTGTAGGAGGAATGAAATTATATTGGTTTTCAAATCCACATTAATAGAAAGATTAATATCATGATCTGGAGGTATTCTAGAAAAATCCATAGGAAATACATCGATAAACTTGTGACCAACCCGAATGGAATCCATAAGAGGTAGTGAGGTAACACTAGTATCACAGACATAAGACAAATAAGACAAATACCTTTTCTCTATCATATAGTGGGCACGTAGGAAAGATATAACATCCTCCAAAAAATAATTAAGAGTACTTTTCCAAGCTAACCTCGATACTCACAGTGTAGCCAATGTCATGATCTTGGCATAATAATCCAAAATAACATAATAAGGGGACAAATAATCCATATCTAAAATAACATGAAAATCAACCTTATCAAGGATAATAAAGTCTATCTAAGTCTTAAGACTCATAAAGGTCACCACACAAAATCGGTACACCCGTTTCACCACTAAAGAATCTCCTACAAGGGTAGAATTATGAAAAGTCATTGAAAAGGGCTTACATGCAACATTAAATCTAGAAGAAAAATAAGTAGACACATTGGAGAATGCAGATCCAAGGTCAAGTAATATAAAAGTAGATCTGTAGAAAACTAGGATGATACCTATGATAATTATATCAGAAGTTTCTACCTCGAGGCTTCTAGTTATAGCATAACACTAACCATATCCTTTTATAGACTGATAAACTCATGACCACTTCCACAAGAACCATTAAATCTACCTCTCATACCTCTTGAACCACCCCTACCACTCTGTGAACCACCTCTCACTGGATAAATTAAAGAAGCACAAAGCTAAAGTTGAGAACTCTGCTGAGTAGATCCATACCTACATTGAGGGTAATTCTTGGCATGGTCAAACTCATTACATACAAAGAATCATCTATAACCTGAGTCAATGTAATGAGGTGCAAAATAACTAGAACGACGACTCTAAGTAAAGATGTTAATGAACTACTTGTGGTTTGGTGGTCATCGTAACGGTTCATTAAACTTCTTTTGGGGTACAAAGGAATCCTCCAAGTAAAGATGTTAATGAACTACTTGTGGGGTACATAGGACTCCTACAAGAAAACATAATAATGGAACACTTGTGGGGTACATGGGACTCTTCCAAGTTAACTCAATAAATGGGTACACGAGAATCCCTTAACCTTTTAACGTTTGGCTAAGGACAATACTTTCAAGTTATAGTCTATATGAAGATACAACTATTAATATCGTTGGTTAATAATAAATATAATAATTGATTAGTTTTTGGGAAATGGTTTTAATTGGTCAAGAAAGGTGGGATTTGATAGCTAACCGTGAAGGTTGGAGTCTAATGGATGAAAACTGGAAAATTATGTTTGGAGACGTTAGGGGTAGGTCATGTAGATCTTATATGATACTATGAGGTACATAGGAATCCTCTAAGTACACTGTACATATGTATCATGGAGGGTGGAGAGTACTTGGGAATCCTTCACACTTATGGTATCTTTGGTTCATACGACTACACATATCAGGTCCCGTTCAGGTGGTTACACTAGACCCATATAGCTCATAGATGGTTAAGGACAGTTAAGCTTCGCATACCCAGGTTAATAGTTTTATATACATGCTAAACCCGATTTTCTTTCCTGGCTTGGTTATATATATATATGTATGGTTTATATGCATATGATTGGTTTACTTGGTTTTACTGGATTGAATTATTTTATCCTTATCCTGAGTACAAGATAGAGTTGACCAGCTAGCCCATCTTCAGGCGGCTATATCCCCACGTGATGCAGGAATTGACCACTCTACTTCTCTTGTTTAGTGATTGGATTTAGGATCAACTATTGGATTAAAGTAGTTATCTTTCATAGTTTAGAAGGCATCTACTTTATGTCATCGACTACTTTATGTACATGGATTGCTTTATGTACTTTTGTCATTTATAGACTTGGTTTATGGCTATGTTGGGGGCATGTACTGACCAGGTATTCTTTGTCTTGGTTTAGAGGCTATGTATGAACCACTATGGACTTGGGTATGGTATGGATTCACTATGATATATATATATATATTGGATTATTGTCTTGGTTTTAGCTTATAGTTTTAATTTGGTTGGATTAGTTGGTTATTCGATGGATTAACTTGGTTGGGTTGTTTGTGGTTATAGATTATCCCAAAGTCCGTACATGGTTAAAATGCTATCTTGTTATATGCTCAAAATTTAGTCAACACAAGGATATGTATGGTGGTTAGTTAGGAAATGGGGGTGGTCCCCAATCCTGGTTGGACTTGGGATTGCCCATTACGATAAGTCCCTAGTTTGGGTCATTTCAAGTTGGCATCAGAGCTTTAGGTTTTAGTTTCATGGGATGTCCACAAAGCCGTGTCGAGTAGAGTCTTACTTATGGGTGTGTTGTGCACCACACTTATAATTAGGAGGTGTTAAGACATTTAAGAATATTTCACTTTTTTATTGTTTTATGTTTGGGCTATGGTGTCTAAGGTCTTGAACTTTTCTTAGAATCTTCCTTGGTTCACTTTTTGTATCATGTCCTCTCAATGATCTAAATTTCATGGAAAATCATATGTCCCACTCGAGGACAACAAAGATGGATCTAGTCCAACTTTTGGGGAATAGACTCGATCAAGGGTCGTAGTCTTTTGTTTTCCCCATAGAGTCCTACCAGTCTTCACTGACCCTATTTTAGAAGGTGTAACTCATTCTTGGTTACTGTATAGACAGGTTACTAGTGTTGAGTTTTGATATTTTATTAATCTATTGACCAAGATAGTGACAACTCTGTCTCGTCAGTATAGTCCTATTAGTTTGGGGAAGAGTAAGGCAAGGTCAGGAAATAAACAAGGTAAGGGGTCTTAGTTTTCTGAACAAAGAGGGAGACCAACAATATGGTACTAAGTGATCTAAGAGATAGAGTTTAGGTTGTTTTAACTCCTATTCTATGACCTGTGCTCCCTACCTGAATCCCTTAGGAGACAGGTGTTCTCAAATTGGTAATATTTCTAGGGCATAAGGTGCCAAATCTTAAGCCAGTAGAGCCCAATCCGCATTATGCTATCATTCTTTTAAATTTTTTGGTCTGTCACATTGTGATTATTGCAAGAAGGGGTGGAATCATTGTTTTAGTAGTGGTCAATTGGGTCACATGCAATGGGAATAACCCATAATGATTGTTTCATGGGAAAATAGGATATCAATTGCTACTTCCCTAGCTCTTTTACCAAGGGGTTCTATTTTGGGTTTTGGCTCTGGTCACGGTCATCTTAATGCTCTTACTATCCCTCAGAAGTCTGAGGCATCTTCTAATATTTATACGGGTATGTTGAAAACACCTTTCTTAGAGGTGTGAATGGTTTACTTGGTTTGGGGTCTCCTATATTTTGTGACCCCATTTGTGGCTATGTATTTTGGTTTTGGTCCAATAATTATATTCAGCTCTTTTATTTTTTGTCTCTACCTCAGTAGGTGACTCTACAATTGCCAAAGGACTCTGTAAGGATGTGTGCTATCCATTGGTAATAAAAGGGTCTTCGTAGACTTATTTGACTCGAATATGGTGAATTTTGATGTCATTTGAGGGAAAAATTGGTTGCACTCATGCTACGCATCCTTATATTATTGGATTTGTATAAAGGTTATCTTTAGACTCCATGGTAAGTCGGTTATAGAATAGGAGGGTGGTTTCATTCCCTGGCTATTAAGGAAAAAAGTTATATCGTATCTTAGAGCTCAGAGATTGGTCTCCTAAGGCATGTCTCCATTATTATTTGGTTTGGGTCTTAGATTCTAATTTGGAAGGTCGTTCTTTGCATTAGGATTTGGTGATGGATGAATTTCCTAAGGTCTACTTGATGACCATCGTGGTGTCTTTCTAATGGAGAGGTTGGTTTAGGACTAGTTTTATATCAAATATTTATCCAATTTTTATATTTTCTTTGTAGAATGGTTTCAGTTGGGTTAAAGGAGAAATTATGGAATCTTTTAGATAAAGGTTCCATTTGTTCTAGTGCTTCTATGTGAGGTATTTTCGTTCTTGCATGCATAAGGAAAATGGTTCCCTAAAAATGCATAAGTTGGCGGTAGATGAATAAGGAATTATAGGGAGTCCTCTTGGTGGGGTGGACCATGTATGTGTACATCCTATATAGGGTACTTTGTTAGTAGTACATAGTGGTCGATAGATACTAGGCTTGAACCTAGATGTTTGGTCTTGGTAAAGGGTGTATGTTAGCTTGTGAATATCATTGAAAGAATTGTAGAGGTAAATTGGTAAGTTAGATATGGTGTGTGGAAGGGGTAAGGTTGATGGCTTGAGGAATATAATAGTAGAAAAGTTGAGACTTATAACCTAGAATTTCTGGCTAAATTTGTAGGTTGAAGGATGAGTAATGGGATAGGAATAAGGCATAAATCTAGTATGTCTATACTAGTTTCTAGGTTTCCTTTGGGTGGATGAGACTTTGGGTATAGGAAAAAAAATAAGTGTCCCTAGTATACATTCTTGGTGATACCCACTAGAGCGGAGTGTTGTGCTTATAAGTGGCATTATATGGTGTTTAATCTAAAATGTTCCCTTTAGAGGTGGACTTTAAGGGAATGTTAGGTTGCATATTCTAGTGATTCTTTTCTACCTCTATTAAGTGAGTACTCTACTAGTATTGCATGCATTCTACTAAAACATACACTTAAGGTTCACATTCTACATTCACCTAATTTCTTGGACCTGAGTCTTGACCTTATTTAAATTATCTATGGTATATGTGGTCGTGTTTGTTTTGGTGTCTAGCTCTAAGAACTCCTTTTATTGTATGGTTTGGTTGGGATGATTCTTCATTATAACCTAGGTGGTTGTTATGAAGTACTTAGTGCCTAAAGTGTCATGTCTTATTTTGGTTATCTTGCATTGGGTGGCATGGATAATTCTTTTAATTTTGTTCCTTAATGCCTCGACTTATGTTAGGATGGTAGTGGCTTGGTAAGCATGGTGAGGTTTTAAAATAAGGAATGTAGGAGTCCCTAAGTAGGGGAGAGTCTAGGCTGACTACTAGAACTAAGGTTTTGGCGGGTAAGGTAAAGTTTCGTTCATGAGATATAGTTAGGAAGGGATTATGAGGTGGAAACCCTTGTGAAATTATAAAGGGTACTATATCTTTGGAAAGATAGATCATACCGCGGGTATATAAGTGGTAGGCTTGAAAGTTGTGATTGGTAGATATACCAAAAGTTGTGTTGGGTACTTACAAAGCCTAGGGAGGTATGCTTTATGAGTTATTTTCTTGGAATGATTGTGTTATAGTTTTAGGTTTCCAATTATAGTTTGGGGTTTCTTATTATAGTGGTTGGTTATGGTTTTCCCATGTCCTTTACTTATAGTTTTCATATATAGCCGTGTAGTGTTTCGAGATGGATGCAAGGAGTAGATCCTGGTGGCCTCAGTTAACTCTTTTTAGCTTTGGATAGATTTGAATATAGAAGTGGTGGTGTATAGTTTGACTCAAGCTCTTGTAATGATGTGTCTCGAGAAATTGTAAGTTGAATTGGACTTTCTCCCTAGCATGAGTCCATTCATTCGGTACTCTATGTGATTACGTGGAGGAAAGGTGTGGATGGTCCTTCATTGGTTGGTTTTTTTTGTTGGAATTGGTATCTTATATTCTTTATTCCTTAAGGAGGTCACTATGAAGATCTTGAACAAGTAAGTTTGCCATTTGCAAATGAAAGGTGTGTCTTTGGTAAAGGGTCTATGGTGAAACCAAAAGTCTGAGAAAGCCATTTGGGATGCAGAAGGGAACATTGAGTCCAAGGGGTCCATGTGGGTTATTCATTCCAAAATTCATGTGAAGGGTATGTGATCTTCGATGTAGATTTGTTTTCTAACTTGGTTAAGGTTAAGAAATGGTTCCTCCTATATCTTTGTTTTCAAACTTAGTTAGAGGTTCAGATGGAGGTTTTGGTATGTAAATCGTGCTTGGGGTATGTGAAGATCTTCTCTTCTTATTGTGTGTCCTTGTTTTCTAATTTGGGTTGAAGGGAAGTTTGATGTGTGTTAATGCATTATTTGGTGCTTATTTTTACCCTTACTCGTCATTCGAGGATGAATTATCCTAGTGGGGGAGCGTATAATACCCAGGGATTCGGACATTTACAAAAATTCTTGGGTTTTGAAATTTTAGGATTTGGCATGACTAAAGGGTACCATTCGTACCGTTGGATATGAGTTTAGGGGATGGCTTGATGGCTTACACATATGTAGGGTGGTAGGGTTGACTTTTTACTATCCAAGATACGAATCACCATCGTACGAGTCGTATGGTAGGATACGAGGGGTACAATGCCATGTTGTATGAAGCTTATTGAGTTTCCTAGTTATAACTGTCCAAGGTACGGATGTGGGTACAATTTAGGGTATCAATCATTCCCTATGGTATGAGTTGGTGTGGTGAAGCCATATTAAGACCAGTATAGAGGTTCTTGATGAGGTCTAGGGTATGAGTTAGGGTACTACTCATACCCTAGGATACGGTTTTCATGGTTGGGTCGTACCCTCCTAGGGATGATTTTTAACTTTTAAGTTGGGGACCTTTTTTACACCTTCCTCCCTAAATCCCTTATGTCCCCATGTTATATAACCCTTGATGGCGTCCCATAATTTACTTGGAAAGGTAGAAACACTCTGAAAGAAATCTTTAAACACTCTCTTTGTCACGACCCAAACTAGCGTCTGGCCGTGATGAGCATTTCAAACCATTGAGGCCCGAAACACCCCTATCTGTCTGGCAATCATGCACCTAATTCATATGATCAAAGAAATGCGGAAAAAAACACAATAATTCGGAAACATGGTCATAAATATGAAAAGAGACAATAACTGGGAGATAATGTTCCCTCAACATCAATTATCTTCTGAACAACTGTCTGCGAAAATCTCTAACAAATGACTGAAACAATGTCTATCTGAAAACTGGGACAGAGCCCTAAGTAGACCCAAAAACTGAATATAAGATAAAAGGACTGCAGGACATAAGACCTTCTGAAACATAGAAGGCTCACCACTTGTTCTACAGCTCTGTCTGAAGGTTCTACTGATTCTCTTGACCCCTAGACTGGGCCTTTGAACCTAAGAGGTTGGAGAGGGGAGGGGGTCAACACAAAAGTACTGGCATGCAGAGATATCAAAACAAAACATAATATTTTTACAAAGTATAGTTGAGAGCCATTATAAAGCAATTTCGTATCAAATCATTTGAAAGCACATGGGTGTAATGCAATAGTTTTTTTTCTCAACAATAATGAAATACAACTGAGCTAGGTGGAATACCCTACATAATTTACACCAACTGTCAAACCTCGATTGCCGCCGAGATTAGAGTATAAGTAAGGGAGAGACACACAAGACCACGAAGCATGGTGTCTCGACCCAAATCAAATATGGTAGTGCACAAGACCACAAAGCTTGTCTACTAACCATAAATCCCAATTTGGGATAATATAATATCAGGTACGCAAGACCACAAAGCATGGTACCAAGTTCCCGAGTCGGTAAACACGGTTTCCAGCGTAAAATCAATTGACTCACGCTTTCTTCGAGCAACCACCTATCTCATTTAAAATCAATGCATTCAAATTTCATATTATTCAATCACATGTCATATTCTGTAGGGTATCGTCATACCCGAATTACAAGTCATCAATACACATCCACATATGCATAATCATGTAAAAACCAAGGCGCTTTATTATTTACAAGTGGTGAACAATATTTATTTCAAATTCATGCTCTCATTTGTTGATGACAATATAATATAGAGTATCGAAACATTATCATGGGAATTTAAAAACAATTAAAAATTCATATTTATCAAACTTTCATGGATAATCTCAAATCACATATGCATGGCTTCAACCATTGAAGTATATAGGCAAACAATTCCCATGACATAAAGAAAACGACTTAGAAATCGTATTAAAAGCAGGATATTAGCATTTGATTGAAAACCCCCATTTAAAAGAATGCATGTTCATAAAAACTACACCCATGAGATTTTTGGATAACCCTACGTACCTCTATTTCCAAGGATAATAGGTGTTTTTTAATCTTGCGGATTGATGAATCCAAATATGTAATTATCTTTGAAAACCTACGGTCAAATCTTGAACTATTTGGGTTTTAATAAACCCTAAAGAGAATCTTGAGCACTTTTGATAAAAGAATATGTATTTTGGGGTCCTTAAAACTAAATCTCGTGTTTTAGGGCTAAGTAAGGGTGGAAAAGGACCACTTTGTCCTCAACACGGAGTGTTTAAATCACCAGAATTTCTTACATAGGCGCCGTTCATCCCATTGCCGATGTTCACATAGGCGCCGCCTAGGCTATCGGCTATACTTGCATAGGCGCCGCCTAGGCTATCGCCTATGTTTACATAGGAGCCGCCTACTCTATCACCTATGTTTGTATCGGCGCCGCCTAGGCTATGCCTATGTTTACATAGGCGCCGCCTAGGCAATTGCCTATGTTTTCCAGTGGCTATGGGCGATTGGTTAGGCGATGCTTATCAATTTTAAAGGCCATAACTTCTTGCTTGGGTGTCGGATTTTTGCCAAATTGGTATTATTGGAAAGATAACTCAAATACCTATAATTTGACACATAGTAGGCTTCCTAATTCAACATATATAGAGAGTTATGGTTGATGGAAGCTGACACACTTTACAATGTCTACTAAAACTTAGTCGATCAAAATAGTTCTAACTCATCCTTGAGTTGAAGGACCTCTATGGTCTAAATTCAAGCTTGAGCGGATTCACATGCTATACAATAATTAACATGCCATATTGGCATAGGATTTTATGGCTTCAAGATTAGCAACGCATCAAAATCATGGTCAATATTGTAGCCCGAATTATAGGGCGTTACACTCTTAAAGATTGGAGTCTAGGTTTTCTCTAATGTTTATCTAGAGTCTAAGAGGGGTCAAGTACTCTTCATGGATCTTCTTGTATAAGGCATGATTTAATGTGTTTTAAACATTGATTTTTCAAATCAAAAATCGTGGTGTTGAATAACGTTGAGGGTCTAGATGCATGTTGTTTGGTATTGGTTTAAACTATTTACATGTTTTTCATAATGGTTATATGGGAGCTTGTTTGTTATTGTTTAACAAATGGGTCATGGGTAACCTAAATTATGATGGTTTATGCTTTGGTTTTGGTGTTGGTATAGGTATGCCCTTAACATGTTTGTAAAATTCATGAAAGAATGTTTTCTCTCTATTGTTGAACTTTTAATGGAACTTATAAATGGTATGGTCATGTAATGGAACCCTAAATGGATTAGGATGGTTTTGCATGGTTTAAATAGTTTGACCGGTATAAATGCTTTAAATGATTGGAATGGTCTAAAATGGTTCAAAAGGGTGTGAATGGATTGGAATGGTTAAAGAGTCAGATTTTGGTAGTTATGGTTGGTTAAAATGAAAACCCTGTGGGCTACATAGGAATCCCCCTTGTGAATGAAATAATGGAATAGTTTGGTGGTCATGGTTATGGTTAATTGAACTTGAGGGGTGCAGTGGAATCCCCCAAGTAAACATGCTAATAAATAACTTGTGGGGTACATGGGATTCCCCAAGCAACTATCATAATGGAACACTTGTGGGGTACATCGGACTCCCCAAAGTTATCTCGGTAAATGGGTACATGTGAATCTCTTAACCTCTTAAGGTTTTGCTAAGGACAATAATTGCAACTTATTATCGGTATGACGATACCACTATTACTAGCCTTGGTTAATAATAAATGGAATAATGGATTAGTTGGGTGGAAATAGTTTTAATTGGGCAATAAAGGCGGGTTGTGATAGCTAACCGTGAAGGTGGGAGTCATATGGAAAAACACTGGAAACTCATGTTTTTCGAGAGGAGGGGTAGGTCATGTGACTTATATGATAGTACAAGGGAAACGAGAATCCTCTAAGTGCACTATACATATATATCATGGAGGGTGAAGGGTACTTGGGAATACCTTACTCTTATGGTATCTACGGTTCGTACGGCTTCATGCATCGATGCCCGTTCAGGGGGTTACACTGGACCCATATAGCCAATGGGTGGTTAAGGATAGTTAAGTTTCACATAACCAAGTTAATGGTTTTAAATGCATGCTAATCCTGGTTCCCTTTCCCGGCATGGTTATATATATATATTTATGGTTTGTTTGCATATGGTTGGTTTACTTGGCTTTACTGGATTGCATTATTTTGTCCTTATCCTGAGTACATTCTAGTGTTCACCCTCTAACCCATCTTCGAGCGACCGTATCCCCACGCTATGCAGGAACCGGTCATTCTACTCCTCCTGCTTAGTGATCAAATTCGTGATCAGTTTTTGGATTAAAGTAGTGAGCTTCAATAGTTTGGAAGGAATTTATTTCATGTCATGGATTACTTTACGTACTTTTGTCATTCATAGACTTGGTTTATGTCTATGTCGGGGGCATGTCCCGACCAGGTACTCTTCGATTTAGTTTAGAGGCTTTGTATTGACAACTATGGTCTTGGGTATGGTAGGGATTCATTATGATATATATATATATATATATATAAATATATATATACATACATACATACATACATTGGATTATTGTCTTAGTTTTGGTTTGGTTGGATTGGTTGGTTATTGGATGGATTTACTTGGTTGGGTTTGTCATGGATATAGAATTATCCCAAAGTCAGTACATGTTTAAAATGCTATCTTGTAATATTCTCGAAATTCATTCGACACAAGGTATGTATTTGGTGGTTGGGTTGAGTAACGAGGGTGGTCTCTGATCTTGGTTAGTCTTGGGATTGTCCATTACGACAAGGCTTGGTTCAGGTCGTGTCAATTTTTCACATTGAGAGAACAACACCCAACATTATGCATTTAAACCCTCAACCATGGTTTACAAAACCACCATTAATAACTCATGAACAATGTTTAAAACATATGATTTTTATGAAATAACAATGAATGAAGAGTCACATGCCTGAGTTATGAAGATTCATTGAGTAATTTTGATCTTTAAGCCTCTTGACGATCTCCTTGAAAAACCCTAGTCCAATTCTATTGATAAGTTTTTAGAGAGTATTTCAAACTTCTAAATTATAGAAGAAATTACAAAAAAGTGTTATGAGAGTGAGGGCTTAAGGGCTTGGGGTAGGAAATGTCCAAACTACCCTCAGCTTAAAAGCAGTGGAAAACTCCCAGGTAGGTAAGAGTGGACCCTCAAACTCGTAATCACATCATACGAGTGGTACCCTCAAACCAGCACCAAAATAACATGATTCAATAGAATTCAGTCAGTCATGCGACTTAGGAAACATCATGGTCTCAATCAGTTATCAGATATCAGTAGTATTCCTTTAGTCAATGGAATTTAGTAAGTTCCACTCACGTATAGTCAGTGAAATCTTGTTCAATCTCTTCAAATGGGAGTAGGAGTTAGCACCGAGTGAACCCAAGGATGGGAACTCACCTGTATATAAGGTGTGATTCTTAGTAGTCATCCTTGCATTCTAGAACTATATAGCCAACATAGGTTGAGATATCGTAGCCTGTTATATGAGGGAAGATGAGGTGGCTTAACTTGTTATATGAGGGTTCCCACCGTTCTTGCCAGAGTTACCTATTATATGAGCGTTGCTCATATGTTGTCCTGACTAGTGACGCAGTATTGACACCCTTCCAGTCAGTGCAGAGTTTGGACCCTAGCTTAGCCATAATGGCACATATGGGGTATGTCGTTTAATCAACTACCTCCCACAGTTTCACACTCAGTCTCAGTAAAATAACTCAGATGGTTCTTCAAATATCAGTATATCAGTACTGTCAGATAAAGTCAAATTCAGTTATAGTGCAAAACTTAGATAGTTCCATCAGATTTAAGACTGTCAGATACTGTCGTCCATGTTATCAGAACTACCATTTTAGCCATGTCAGATATTCATAAACCATGTATTAGCGTACAAATCTAGCTATTACGTACTCACAATCTCAGTTACTATGTATGTATGCTTACACTCTCACGTTTATATCAGTCTATCAGTTAGCATTGTTCATACATGTAAACCCTTTTGCACTAGCCTACCTCACTCATATACTTATTACTCCAGTTCTACTGATGCATTTATGCTATGGTGCTTTCTTTTATGTTATACCATAGGTTCAGAGACATGAGCTCCAGATCTGCAGTGGCATCCTGCTGCAGAGTTGTAGTGAGTCCTCATCCATTGGAGGATGATATTATTTTATTTCATTTATTATTTCAGCTCATTTTTATTAGATAGAGTTAGTTGGAGATATGTTCCTTTAACTCCTTATTTAGACAGTAATTAGAGTCTTTCAGATTCAGTATTCACATTTAGTTCAGATTTGATTCATTTTTCAGTTGTTTTGGGTATCTTTCACCCATATAGATATTATGTTTTAACAGATTTTTATTTAGTTGAACCTTATGGCCTACATATTCATGTTTTCTACACTATTACATTATATATTGCAGTGTAAAGGAATAGATATCGGTCATGGGTTAGCTTGTGGTCCCTCGGGGTCATAAGCACCGTGTAGCATTCCAGTTCAGATAATCGGGGCATTATAAACTTGGTATCAGAGCCTAAGGTTCAATAGAGTCCGAGGAAGTCTAAACGCCACATCTAGTAGAGTCTTGTACATGGGTGTGTTGCGCGCCACATTTATGTATAGGAGGCTATAAGATGTGTTAGGAATAGTTTCCCTTATTTCAGTATTCATGTTGGGCTAGTGAGCATAGTCTCAAGTTAAACTCTCAGTCTAATCCGTTCTCTTATTCAGAATATGGCCCCAAAAAGAAGAAACCAACCATCTCTCCATCCCAAAGATCCTTTGGTTGAGCACGTTTCTCAATAAAAGTTTAGGTCTATATTCACCATACTTGCTCAGTTTATGGCTTCCGAGAATGAACGGCCACCAGTTATTCTATCCAATCCAGTGGCCAATTCCGTAGCATCTAGGATTTGAGACTTCACCCGAATGAACCCTTCATCTTTTTTTGGGTTTAAGACTGACGAAGAACCTCGCGAGTTCATTGACTAAGTAAAGAAGGTCATTGATATCATGGGAGTTACTTCTATTCAGAGTTTCGAGGTAGCTGCATACCAATTATAAGACGTTACTCACACTTGGTACAAATAGTGAAAGTCTGAAAGGGTAGATGATGCAGGTCCAATTGAGTGGGAGGAATTTGTCACGGCTTTCTTAGATAGATTCTTTCCCCAAGAGCTGAGAGAAGCCAAAGTTCTTGAGTTCATCAACCTCAGGCAGGGAAATGTGATGATTAGAGAGTATTCTCTAAGATTCATTCAGCTAGCCAGATATGCCCCTCATGTGGTTTCAGACAACCGGGCTAAGATGAGTAAGTTTGTGTCAAGGGTAAATGATAGCATGGTAAATGAGTGTAGTTCTGTGATGCTGAATAGTGATATGACTTTATCCAGGCTCATGACCCATGCCCATCAGATAGAGAAGTAGAAGGTTAGAACTAGGGAGAGGCAGAACAACAGAGCAGGATCAGGCAGTTTTAGTTTTTCTCAGCCCAAATTCGAAGGAGAAAACCATTCATAGTTTCATCCCAAGTCAGTAGCTCCAGCTCCTTTCTCTCCTAGCGCCCTAGTTCCGAAATTCAGAGATGGCAACAGAGATAGAGCACCAGGCTCTAAATCACAAGGTAGTGTTAGTAGTTTCTGTACTTATCCTTAGTGTTAGACTTGCGATAATCACCATCAGGGTTGTGGCAAGCCTGGCCACAGAGTTAGGGATTGTCCTCAGCCAGGTCCTCAGGGTCAGCAGAATCATTCCATAGCTCAGTTTGATCGCCTAAACCAGCAGGGAACCACTTCCAGTGCTACTAGTAGATAACGCCCAAACAGACTCTATGCTCTTCAGACCTGACAGGATCAGGAAAATTCTCCTGATGTCGTTACTGGTATGTTACAGATTTTCCATGTTCATGTTTATGCTTTGCTAGATCCAGGTGCATCCTTGTCTTTTGTCACTTCATAAATAGTAGGCGATTTCAGAATCAGTCCCTTAATTTTAGCAGAGCCCTTTTAAGTCTCTACCCCAGTGGGTAAAACCATCATAGCTCGGCGGGTATACAGGAACTTCCTGGTTATGATATTTCAAAAATCCACGTTAACAAATTTAGTCAAATTAGAGATGAATGATTTTAATGTCATTCTTGGCATGGATTAGCTTCATTCCTACTATGCCACAGTCGACTGCAGGACCCAGATAGTTAAATTTCAGTTCTCGAATGAGCCTGTCCTAGAGTGGAAGAATAGTACTTCATCTTTCAGGGGTCAGCTTGTTTCTTACCTTTGGGCAAGGAGAATTATTTCTAAGGGGTGTGTGTATCATTTCGTGCATGTTAAAGATTACATTTCTGAATCTCCTTGACTTGAATTAGTTCTACTTGTTAATTAATATTCAGACATCTTTCCCGAAGATCTTCTAGGCATTCCTCCTAAAAGGTAAATAGATTTCGGCATAGACCTTCTCCCAGATACTCAGCCTATCTCTATTCCACCAAATAAAATGGCACCTATGGAACTCAAGGAGATGAAAGATCAGTTAAAGGATCTCTTAGATAAGGGATTCATCAGGCCCAGTGTGTCCTCATGGGATTCACTAGTCTTATTCGTGCGTAAGAAAGACGGTTCTCTCAGGATGTGTATTAATTACCGTCAGCTCAACAAAGTCATGGTCAAGAACAAGTATCCTCTTCCTAGAATAGATGACTGGTTTGACCAACTTTAGGGTGCCAGTTATTTCTCCAAGATAGACCTCAGATCGGGCTATCATCAGCTCAGAGTTCGAGAATGTGACAGCCTAAAGATAGCTTTCAGTACTCGGTATGGTCACTTCGAAATTCTAGTCATATCCTTTGGTCTTACCAATGCCCCTGAAGATTTCATGGACTTGATGAACCATGTGTTCAAGCAGTACTTGGACATGTTCGTCATAGTCTTTATAGATGATATTATTGTCTATTCTCGCACCGAGCATGATCATTCAGACCATCTCAGGATTGTTCTTTGGACTCTCAAGGATCATTAGTTATTCGCCAAGTTTAGTAAGTGAAACTTTTGGCTAGGATCAGTATCATTCCTTGGCCATATTATTTCTGGTGATGGCATTAGAGTAGATCCTCAGAAGACCGAAGCAGTAAGAAATTGTCCTCGCCCCATATCTCTATCATATATCGAGAGTCTCTTGGGTTTGGCTGGCTATTACAGACGGTCTGTCGAGGGATTTTCTTCTATTCCATCTCCCATATCCAGATTGACTCAGAAGAAGGTCAAGTTTCAGTAGTCAGATTCATGCGAGAAGAGTTTTCAGGAATTGAAGACTCGACTTACTTCAGCTCTTGTTCTAGCTCTTCCAAATGGTTCAGATGGGTTTGTATTATATTTTTATGCATTCAGATTGGGTTTACGTTGTGTCCTTGTGTAGCATGGTAAGGTCATAGCCTACTTCTCCAGGAAGTTAAAGCCCCATGAGAAGAATTATCCTACTCATGATCTTGATTTAGCAGCCATAGTATTTGCCTTAAATACGGAGTTCATGTAGATGTCTTCATAAATCATAAGTCTCCAGTATGTCTTTTCTCAGAAAGATCTCAATATTCGTCTGAAAAGGTGGTTTGAGCTGTTAAATTATTATGACATGAGTGTCCTTTATCACCCGGGCAATTTTCAACATTCAGGTTGATGCTCTCAGTAGATTCTCCATGGGTAGTGTTTCTCACATTGAGGATAGCAAAAAAATATAGCCCAGGAAATCCATCATCTTGCCATACTAGGCGTTCACTTAGTTCTCTCTTCAGGGGTGGTGTATGCGTTCAGAGTAGTTCAGAGTCATCTCTAGTTTCCGAGGTGAATGAGAAGCAATACAGGGATCCTAACCTTGTCAAGCTAAAAGAGTTAGTTCAGGATCAGAAGGTAGAGGTTTTATTCCAAGTAGGAGATGGTGTTCTTTGTTGTTAGGTTCATCTGTGTGTTCTAGATGTAGATGACTTGAGGCAACGAATTCTCACAGAAGTGCATGATGCTCGATACTCTATTCATCCAGGGGCCACTAAGATGTACCGCGACTTATGGGAGATCTATTGGTGGAGTGGGATGAAGAGATATATTGTAATGTTTATGGCTAAGTGCTCTACATATCAGCAGGTTAAGATAAAGCATCAGAAACCTAGTAGTTCCATGCAGGAGTTTACCATTCCTACTTGGAAGTGGGAAGAATTGCATATGGACTTCCTGACAGGTTTGCCTAGAACTTGTCATCAGCATGATTCAGTTTGGGTCATTGTAGACAGAATAACCAAATCAGCCCATTTCCTTCTAGTTCGTACTTCTTATTTAGCTGCGGGATACGCCAAACACTATATTAGGGAGTTGGTCAGATTACATGGCGTTCCATTATCTATCATCTCAGAAAGAGGTACCCAGTTCACTTCTCACTTTTGGAAAGCAATCTAAAAGGGTCTTGGTACCCAAGTCCATCTCAGTACAGCGTTTCATACTAAGATAGATGGTCAACCAGAGAGGACCATTCAGACTCTTGAAGATATGCTAAGGGCGTGTGCAATTGATTTCAAGGGAATTTGGGACGACCACTTGCCCTTGATTGAGTTTGCATACAATAATAGTTATCATTCCAATATTCAGATGGCTTCATTCGAAGCTTTCTATGGTAGGAGGTGTAGATCTCTAATTGGTTGGTTCGAAGTTAGTGAGGCCTCAGTCATAGGTCCTAACATAGTGTTCGATGCCTTAGACAAAGTTTAGTTGATCAGAGAAAGACTCTGGACTGCTCAAAGCCGACAAAAGTCATATGCAGATGTTCATAGGAAGGATCTAGAGTTTGAGGTTAATGACTATGTCTATCTTAAGATCTCTCCCATAAAGGGAGTGAAGAGGTTCGGCAAGAAAGGGAAACTCAGTACCCACTATGTCGGTCCCTTCAGGATTCTCAGTCGCTTTGGCAAGGTAGCTTATGAGCTCGAATTGCCTTCATATCTAGCCTCTATTAATCTAGTCTTCCATTTATCTTTGATCAAGAAGTGTATAGGTGACCCAGCAGTTGTAGTCCCTATTCCGATAATTGATATTCAGAATAACCTCTCTTACGAAGAGATTCCAGTCAAAATCTTGGACTACCAGACTAATAGATTGAGGAACAAAGAAGTCCCTCTAGTTAAAATTCTTTGGTGAAGTCAGTCTCATGAGGGAGCTACTTGGGAAACAGAATCAGATATGTGTACCAAGTATCCTCACCTCTTCTCCGCCAATTCAGATCAAGCTCAAGCTAACAATCCTCCATAAGCTTATGAAGTTCACGTTTAATATTCAGTTTCATAATCATGTTCACATTATAAATATGGTACCTATTACCTACCATTGCATACATAGTCATGCATTCATGTACCAGTCCAGTGTTTAATCATGTATTAGATATGCATTTTCATTGCGAGAACCTCAGTCATGCATTCATGAATCAGTTACACGTGCATCAGATACGCATGTCAGTATGATGTAGTCAGTTTACTAGACATGTCAGCCATGAGATCATGTTTCAGTCATTCATGTCTAGTTCATGTGCCACTTATCTTTCATCCCCTCTCAGTAAATTCTCATTCGAGGACGAATGTTCCCAAGGAAGAGATATTATAATACCCCGTATGTTCCTAAGCTAGGAAGTGAACCAGTTTTCCTATATATGAAACCTCCTTTACTTTGATTCACATTTTAGTGCATGACTTACAATAAGTATCCTAGCTATAAAATAGATTAAGATGTGTTAAGAATGCTCATATGAGTCACTTAGAGTAATGCAACTTAATAGCTTTTGAATCCATCAAGTTTTAGTGTGTGATTCTGCAAGAGTAACCTTTGAATGAGGCTAACTTATTTGATATGTGATATTTTGGAAGATTTAGACCCACCAAATTTTAGAGAATCAAATTATCTTTCCAACGATACCAATTTTACCAAAATCCAACACCCGAGCATGATGTTATGGCCTTCCAAAGAGGAGTGTGATGCCTAACAAATCGCACATGGCTACTGGACCAAGTGTGCAATGGCATGTGTGACGCACAACCTCAGTTGTGCAATTGCATGTTCGACACACACCTCATCTTGTGTGATAGGATGTACGGCGCACATCTTAGCATGTGCAATGAGGTGTACAACACACACTTACGATTTCAGCCACAAAAACACTTAATTTTTCAGTTATTTTGAGGATAATTAAGTCTTTTAACACTCCTTACACGTCCCTAAACTTAACCTTATGAAATTTATAGCTTCTAAATACATTACAACCCTATTAACATCTCAAATTTCTTTATCCAAGAGCACAATAGGAGAAAAACAACTAGGGTTACACAATCAAGCTTGAAGATCCAATTTCAAGGAAATTTCTCCGTCAATCATCAAGAATGTTCCTTCTAAGGTATGCGTAGTATTCATCTATGGATCCTATCTGTTCATAGAGCTCAAGAACCATCTTTTGAATACTATTTTGTGAACTTTCTGTGGTAATATGAGCATGTACATATTAATGATTGTTGTTTAAGTTTCAAGATGATATCTAGAGGTGTTTTCATGGAATATATATGCTTGTTAGTTGAAAACTACAAACTTTAGGCGGTGTAAAATGGTACAAGTTATGAAACACACCTATTCCTTAAAAAATGCATGCAAAGTGTTCGATAAAATGCTTAGGATGCTAGAAATTCATGTTTATATGGTTCCATGATGTCTAAATGACAAGTCCATGTTAGCTATTTACTTTAATATGAATTCCATGCTTTTCATGTGTTGCTATTATTGTGGTATGAACCTGTGTGATAATGGAGATATACAATATGCACATGAAATATAGATATGCACTCCCTACCATGCTTAATATGTTGAGGAACTACATGATGTATAATATCCCCTATTTATGATAATGTGAATTGTAGGCTCCAATCTTATGATCAAGTCAGTCATGTTGTGTCAGTTTTCTTCTATCGAGTACTAGGCGTATTCATCCCCAAAAACTATAGTTGTGTGCCTAGAGCCATGTCATGTTTCAAAATATACGAAATCAAGCCATGATTTAGTAGAATTCATTCAGTCATGTGACTCAGGAAATCTTATGGTCTCAGTCAGTTATCAGATATCAGTAGTATTCCATCAGTCAATGGAATTCAGTAAGTTCCACTCACGTACAGTCAGTTAAATCATGTTCAATCTCTTCAGATGAGAGTAGGAGTTAGCACCGTGTGAACCCAAGGATGGGAACTCACCTGTATATGAGGGTGTGATTCTTAGCAGTCATCCTTGCATTCCAGATATATGTAGCCATCATAGGTTGAGACATTGCAACTTGTTATATGAGGGTAGATGACGTGTCTTAACCTGTTATATGAGGGTTCCCACCCTTCTCACTAGAGTTGCCTGTTATATGAGGGTTGCTCATATGTTGGCCTTACCAGTGGCACGGTATTAACATCCTTCCAGTTAGGGCAGAGATTGGACCCCGGCTTAGCCATAATGGCACATATGGGGCATGTCGGTTAAACAACTATCTCCCACAATTTCAGACTCAGTCTCAGTAAAAGAACTCAGATAGTTCTTCAGATATCAGTATACCAGGACTGTCAGATACAGTCAAATTCAGTTATAGTGCGGAACTCAGATAGTTCCATCAGATTTAAAACTATCAGATACAGTCGTCCATGTTATCTGAACTATTGTTTCAGCCATGTCAGCTATCAGTAAACCATGTATTAGCGTATAGATCTAGCTATCACGTACTCACAATCTCATTTACTATATATGTATGTTTACACTCTCACATTCGTATCAGTTAGTCAGTTAGCATTTTTCATGCATGTAAACCCTTTTACATTAGCTTAGCTCACTCATATACTCAGTACTCTAGTTGTACTGACTCATTTGCGCTATGGTGCTTTCTGTCATGTTACACCATAGGTTCAGAGACACGAGCTCCAGATCAGCAGTAGCATCCAGCCGCAGAGTTGCAGTGAGTCCTCATCTATTCGAGGACGATATTATTTTATTTCATTTATTATTTCAGCTCAGTTTTATTAGACGGAGTTAGTTGGATATATGTTCCTTCAACTCCTTATTTAGACTGTACTTAGAGTCTTTCAAATTCAGTATTCAGATTTGGTTCAGATTTGATTAAGTTTTCTGTTGTTTTGGGTATCTTTCACCTATATGGATATTATGTTTTGATAGATTTTTATTCAGTTGAACCTTATGGCCAACATGTTCATGTTTTCCGCACTATTACGTTGTATATTGCAGTGTAAAGGTATATATATCAGTCATGGGTTAGCTTGTGGTCCCTCGGGGTCATAAGCACCGTGTAGTGTTCCGGTTCAGATAATCAGGGCGTTACACATAGAATACCAGATGGATGGAACTCATGCTAGAGGGAAATTCCACATCATAGGCAACATTTCCAACCCTTCTTAAAACCAAGTATGGGTCAACATACCAGGGACTGAGCTCCCCTTCTTCCCAAATCTCATTACTCCCTTCATGGGAGACACCTTAAAGAATACCCAATATCTAACCTTAAACTAGTCCCTTCGCCTCACGTCTGCATAGGACTTTTGGAGACTTTGGGCGGTCTTAAGCCTATCCCAATTTACTCTTACCTTCTCCATGGCTTGTTGAACCAAATTCGGGCAAAACATTTCCGCTTCACCAATCTCGAACCACCCAATAGGAGATATGCACCTCCTACCATACAATGCCATAAACGGGGCCATACCTATGCTAGAATGGTAATTATTATTATAAGCAAATTTGATGAGGGTAGAATGGTCGAACCAACTACCACCAAAGTCAATCACACAGAATCGTAACATATCTTCCAAAGTCTAAATAGTCCTTTTGGCTTACCCACCCTACTGCGGTCGAAAAGTCGTATAGAGACTCACTGTAGTCCGTAAACCATGCTAACAAGAGTGCTACAAATACGGAGAGAACTGAGTACCATGATCTAAAATAATCGAGACAGGCACACCATGTAACTTTAACACTTCCTAAAGGAACAACTTCACGTAATCCTCAACATAATAAGTAATCTTCACTGGTAAGAAGTGAGAAAATTTTGTCATCCTATCCACGATTACCCAAATAGAGTCACACTGATTTTGTGATCACATAAGGTAGATAATCAAATCCATATTAATTACATTCCACTTGCACCACCGGTAGTTCAATTTCTTAGAGTAGCCCACCGGGCCACATGTGGTCCACCTTCACTTGCTGACATACCATACACTTAGCCACAAAGTTGGCTACATTACATTTTATATTATTTCACCAATACATACTATTGAGATCATGATACATCTTTGTTGAACCAGGATGAACCATATACCATGGTTCATGGGCCTCAACCAAAATCCTGCCTTACAATCCATCAACATCGGTAATACACAACCTTCCTTGGTACCTCAAGATACCATCTCCTCCGATCTCGAAGGCAATCACCTTATAATTACCCACATCATCCTTTATTATTATTAAGAGAGAATCTAATACCTACTTCTCCTTTATTTTTGAACTAAGAGATGATTGTGATACTTGTTGCACAAACACACCACCACTCTTAGATTCTAAAAGATGGACTCCAAGATTAGCCAAATGGTGAATGTCCTTCCCCAATTCCCTCTTATCCTTATCCACATACGACATGTTTCCTATGGATAACCTGCTAAGAGCATCAGCAACCACATTAACCTTACCTGGATGGTAATAAAGACTCATATCATAGTCTTTCAACAACTTAACCTCCTATAATAACAAGCTAAATAACCATGTACCTCCTATAATAACCAGCTAAACCCAACAACCTCTAAAAATTGGTTGGAGTCGTGGGTCTAGGCCACTTATTAACCACAACAACTTTATGAGGATCCATTATAATCCCTTCACTAGACACAACATGACCCAGATAAGTTATGCCATTCAACTAGAATTAACACTTAGAGAATTTGGAATACAACTGTTGATCTTTCAAGGTCTACAACACGAGGGGGATGTGATTACCATGATCCTCCATACCCTTATAATACACCAAAATATCTTCGATGAAGACAATCATGAATAGATCTAGAAACTGCAGGAAGACCCTATTCATTAAATACATGAATATCGCGATGGCATTGGTCAAGCCAAACGACATCACCAAGATCTCAAAATGCCCATATCAGGTATGAATCTGTCTTAGGGATATCCACTTCCCTAATCTTTAACTTATGATACCCAGATTGAAGATTGATCTTAGAGAAGAATTTTGCACCGTAAAGTTGATCAAAGAGATTCTCAGTTCTCGAAAGTGAATACTTATTCTTTACCATTACCTTATTCAACTATTGATAATCAATACACTGTGAGAGGGATCCATCCTTCTTACACACGAACAATATGAGTGCACCCCATGGGGACACACTAGGATGGATGAAACCATTGTATAAGAGATCATTTAGTTGCCCCTTAAGATCCTTCAACTCAGCTGGGGCCATTCTATATGGGGAAATAAAAATTTAATGAGTGTCTGGAACAAGATTAATACCAAAATCAATCTCCCTATCGGGAGGGATACCGGGTTAGTCATCTAGAAAGACTTCAGGAAATTCCTTTTCAGCAGGAATAAAATATAGGAAAGGACCTTCCAAGTTAGAATCTTTACCTTGCCTAGATGAGAGAGAAAACCTTTGGAAATTAATCTACGAGCTCTAAGATATGATATAAACTTTACCTTAGGAGCTAAGGAACCACCCTCCTACTCAATAATCAGCTTATTTTGGGAATTTAAACATGACCTTATAGGTCTGACAGTCCAAAAAGCATAGCACGAGTGCAACCAGTCCATTCCTAGAATAACATCAAAGTCAACCATGTCTAACTCTATCAAGTCTACTAGAGTTTACTTACTACCAACATATACCACACAACCCCTATAGACTCTTATAACAACCATAGGTTCTACTACCGGGGTAAAAACAATAAAAGGGTGAGACAGACACTTAGGATCAAAACCAAAATACACAACCAAAAATGGGGTCACATAAGAGAAAGAGGACCCCAGATCAAGTAAACAGTATGTGTTATAGAGAAAAAGTTTTAAAATACCATTCACAATATCCAGATATGCCTTGGACTCCTGATGAGTAGTGAGAGTATAAAGACAGTTTTGACTAGTGCCGGAGCTAAAAGTAGCACCCTTTGGTTTAGGAGCTGATGAAGAGGCAATAAGAACCTAGTTTGCCCCCAAAAGAAACTCTAGAGGGATAATCCGGCAACATATGCCCAATTTGACAACACATAAAACACTAGTTCCTCTCTTTCTCGCACTGACCACAATGATGTTGAGTACAGAATCTGCAGAAAGGATAGGATAATGCTGACTGGGACCCAGTGACCTGAGATTGCGAACCCTGTGCCCTAGAAGCATGACCATCCTAAAATGTCGGTCACCTGATGGCTTAAGATAGGGAGCACTAGCCGTCAAATAGGAGTTAAGACTCCCTCAACTCTTCTTTTTAGACAACCTTCAACGCTATTGATAGTTACTACTCTGTTTTAAATACCAAAATATCTTACTTGCCTCTCACCAATTTCAGCCTACTTTTTTCTCCTCTTCGACCTGTTGCATATACATAACCAATCTAGAGATGTCCGTGCATTATTTAACAAGGAAGCTTTACTCTCATGAATTAACTCATGAGACAATCCCAAAGCAAATTTTATCATCTGACACATCTTATTAGATACCAACTTACGAGAATACTGAGACAACTGATGGAATTTCAAAGCATACACCTTGATTGTCATTCTTCCTTGCTTCAAGTTAACAAATTCCTTCCCTTTCACTTCCCTTAACTCCTGAGGAAAGAGAAATTCAAAAGTGCACTAGAGAAAGTATCCCAGTAGGAAGAAGCAAAATCCCTGCCTCTCAACTGCTTCCACTCTTTATGCCATTAGTATGCCATATCTTTCAATTAATAGAAAGCAAACTATTCCCCTTCAACCTCTAAAAAAAAGCATAACTCGGATGATTATCTCCATCTCATCAATGAAACTTTGAGGATCATCCTCAACCTTTGTACCAAGAAATATTAGAGGATGCAACCTCATAAATTTACCAACTCTAGTGCCTCATATGAACCCATAGAAACACAGGCATAACCCGACTGTTGTGATTGAGATGTAACCAACTGAGATAATAGGTTAATGGTGCAAAGGAACTTAACCTCAGTAACCTCCTTAGGAGGCGACTAGGTATGAGTATCACCCTCAGGATTAAGATCAGTGGGGACAATTGAAACTCCGTGAGGATAGTCAGATGCAGCAACCATTCATCGTGTGTGTACCCTAAAGGTTTGATGAGATCCATCCAAGTTGTCCTCATATTGGACAAAAGTGTTCATACAGACATCAGATCTGATTTCAAATATGAACAAATGAAAATCAGAAGAACCCAAGACTTTAGACTCTATGGCTCGAGATTAAGGCAATAAAAAAGGGAAACATTCATAAATATCTTATATCCTCACTCTTATAAGTGTGGCACACTACACACATTAAAAACTCTACTTGACATGACTTTGGGGATACCCAATTGACCAAGAACCTAGTCCCTAATATAAGCTTTTTCACAACCCGAACTAGGGACTGGTCGTGATGGGTATCTCAAGTTTTACGTGGACAGAAGATCACCCCCTTCACCTAACCTAGTCAGCTCAACAACCTCAAGAGTCAGATGAATTCCGAATATATAAAAAGCAAATGCAAAGTAATACTAATCATAACTCATGAAATGTTTAAATCAATCCACAAAAATAACACACCCAAGTCCACATTAATCTAACAAAGCCTCTGTAAATTTGAAGTCAATAAAATGTCAGGACATGCCCCCAATAGTAGCCAAAAATAAAGTCTACACAATGTCTACTAAGTAGAATATAAAACCATAAAATAAAGCCTTTCGAAGTATAGAAGCTCACTATTTCAATGTCAACTTATGAACCACTCAAAGATCTGATCACTGTGCAGGAAAAGTAGAAGCATTTCCAGTGCCTGCATCTCATGGGGATATAATGTCTGGAGATGATTAGTGATTGGAATGCTAGCATGTAACTCAGGGATAGAGGAATAAAATAATGACATCATTTAAAACCAAGTCAAATTATCATATGCAATCATATATATACATATATATAGTGTGTCGGGATTGGGAACAAAGCTTAGCATGAACTTTGAAAACCTTAACCTGGACTGTGTAGCATAACCATCATAAAGCAAGGCACCCACGATCTACATGGGCCCAACTTACCACAAGCTGGAAGGACCCCAGTGCATGTAGCCATACAAACCAGAGAATATATATATTCGTATATGCCTTTATGAGGGACTAAGTCCTCTTGGCATCATAAAAGTGGCTTAAGCACTAATGTATAAAATATAGCAGACTCGAACCTCCCATTCATATATTTATTCAAGGGAATCGAACCTCCTGGTCATATAGACACCCGCACCAGCTAGCACGATTTCTAGTGTTAGTCCTTCGGACTCTACTTTTATGGCCCGACTACACATCCCACTTTAAAGACCAATTAAAACATTCATTACACATGTATAACCATTAATCTAATTACTTGTTAAAGGCATCCCGTTGGTATCATTATACCAACCCCACTTGTAAGCGTAAAACATCCCATAACAATTAATAATCAACTTTGGAACTCATACCCATTGTCTAAACCAAGACATCAATTCTCTTCAATATTTAGGGACTCAAAACCATTTAGCCAAGTAAACCACAAAGGTTATAATTCCAATCAATTTATGGCCAACAAGGCCTTCATAAAACCATTTACCAATCATCAACATTCATAGGCCAACGCCTTAGTTCAAACACAATTCATATGTGATGAGATTCTTCTCATTGGTATTTTCACAAATAGTTTGAGGGCAAACCATTATCAGACCATTATTCAAAGTAAAAAAATATCAAGTCTAGGGTTAAACATGACCCTTCATTAAAATGCAATTCCCATGCACCCATATGTTTAAAACCATTATCAAAATATGTATAATCATAATTTAAAACATGAGAAAACAATACTCAACATTATCCATTCAAACCCTCAACCATGATTTTCAAAACCACCATTAATGAATCATGAACAATGTTTGAAACACACGATTTTTGTGAACTAAAAATGAAGGAAGAGTCATATGCCTGAGTTATGAAGATTCATAGAGAGATTTTAATCTTTAAGCCTCCAGATGATCACTTTGAAGAAACCCTAGCCCAATCCTCTTAAGATGTTTTTAGAGAGTGTTTCAGTGTTCTAAAGTGTAGAATGAATGACTAAAAAGTGTTATAAGACGTGGAGTCTTAAGCACTTAGGGTGGGAAATATCCAAACTACCCTCGCTTAAAAGCAGTGGAAAACTCACCAGTGGATATGTGTGGACCCTCCAACTCATCAACACATCATACTAGTGGTACCCACAAACCATCACCAAAGTAAAAAGTTGGACACCACAATCTGTCCAACATACAACTCCCTTGCATAACACATCATAACACCATATGACTAGTACCATCAAGTCGTATCCAATGCATAACATCAAGGGCCAGATATTGGACAGCATATGATTATACTCAATTCTTTTGTTACATCAATATACAACTCGTATGGAGTCTATCATACCACGGACAGTACTTGGTAAATTAACACACTGACCAATGTATGAGTAGGTTCCCTAGACCTGTCACCACATATATGACTTATGGTGTGAGTCGTTTAATGAACAAAAGATTCAAGACTTATGGATTTTTGAAGGGCCAAAGTTTGGGGTGTTTCATAGGATAATATGTCAAATAAAGCCTCCACACCAGCAACATACAATAGAAAAAATCACAAACTAACCACAACAGAATATAAGCCCCTACATGGTCACACAATAGTAAAAACATTCTCAAATGACAAACCTTATAGTTATTTTCCTCAACTCAAAGCAGATTTACTTGATTAATAATTACCCAGTTCAATCTTAAAGAAGTTAATCCATAACCTACCTCAAAATAATGAAAACCTGATTTAAGTGCTTTAACACAGTGCCTTCCCTTTATGAATGACCTCAGAATTAACTAAAATATTCAAATATAGCATCTACGTATTATAAGAACGCCAATGATATCCATAATGCTCATATTCGATTTGGGTCGAAAATAGACATGAAAAATGAGTTCGAAAGTGAGGGGTAAAACTAGAATTTTTTATTTTAAAAATACATTTCCTAAGGTAATAGGAGTTTACAGGTGAAAACCACATGAAACAAGGTTAAAACAAGATCTAAAAGGAGGAAAAGCACTTTTAAAACTGTATCGGCAAAACCCTAAAATTTTCATTTTGAAATCATGATTTTAAGATATTTTCAATGATATAATTCATGAAAAATTATGGCAGTAAGTTTTTGGAGCTTATCCAAGACCAAATGGTGAAGGAACCTTCAAGAATAGCTCAAACACAATGCTCAAAGGTCCAAAATTAGAGAAAAATATGAAAAGAGGTCTTATATACTATTCAATGAACAGTACCTCACGAATGTGGTCAACCTTTCATGTTTAGTCAACACTTACCATCCAATTATGCATCCGTGGTCAAGGCTTCATGTTTGAGATAGCCTTATTGCATTCGCGAAGAAAGATTCTATAGCCCTTCGTGATTGCGGCGACCACCTAGAGATTGCGGTGAAGGGTGATTTTCTTATTCGCATTCAAAATCAGGGGCCCACATTTGCGAAGAAGGATCATGCACCATTTATTAGTTATGCACAAGTTGATTTGCAGCGTTTTGAATTCTCCCAATAGACTCTCAAGATTCATTCAGGGCCTGATAGAAGTAAATCGTATATGCTACTAGGCTAATTTCGACATTCCAAATTAAGTTGATTTGCAGGTTTTTGAATTCTCCCAATAGACTTTCAAGATTCATTCAGGGCCTGATAGAAGTAAATTGTATATGCTACTAGGCTAATTTCGACATTCCAAATTCAATGAAGACATTTTATTTTTGAAAAAAAAATACTATTTTTCTTAATTGATCCCTGGAACCCCTTTTCACTAGTTTCCAAATGATAGGTCGAAAAGAGAAATTAAAGTCTCAAACCCAAAATCAACCATGCTATTAATCCAAATTCCACATTTTGTATCTACTGACGCAATACATTTTTCCATCCGATACTCAGGACAACAAATATTGACCGAAGTCAACTATGAGACTTCTTAAGCCTTTAAAAATCTTAATCTCGCACAAATCGAGAACTGTGCCAACCATCCCTAAATCACATAATCAATATATAACAACTACGAAAAAGGATAAAATAATCAAAACACATAAAAATAAAAGTTCACAAATTCAGGTCATTATAATATTTAAATCATTTCAAATAGTACAAGGACATATTTGACCCTTAAAAAATTTTAGTTGCATTGATTAATTTGACTGTGATATTATTTTTCGTGTATATTGTATTATCAAAAATTAAAATGTGATTAGAAATAAGGTAGTAAGATAAGTAAGACAATCTGTTTTAGACCATCTCCAACCCAATACCAAATTCTATTTTAGTGTAAAATTTATTATTTTACCCCTCCAATTCAATATTATATTTCACACTATTATAGTGTGTGAATAGTATCGCACCAAATTTGGTGTGATACTATTGACCAAACCCATATAATTTTTAATTATTTTATTATTATTTCTTTTATATAACACTTATAATTTAATATATTCTAAATTGAATTCTTTTAATTAAGTCCATAATATACCAAATTATTTTTTATTTAATATATTTATAATATTAATCTAAAATAAATTTATTTTGCATCCCTTATATAAATATAATAGGGTGAATTAGGTATATTCCTATCCTAAATGCATATTCGAACTTTAATTCCTTGAACGTTTAAGATCCCATTACACATATCTCAATATCTGGGCTCATAATAGAAATATAATTTTATCATAAAAACAACCAATAATGATAATCAACTTAACAAAACCTGAATTGAAAGCATAAGTAATCATGTTCTTGGCCTCAACCCTAGAAAAGGGTGTTTATCCACTCATGGTCTTACAATGAATCTCAAGAATAAAATTCATGTATAAAAATAAAATATACCCTAAAGAAAAGATTAA
The DNA here is from genome assembly GCA_030864225.1 of Capsicum baccatum var. pendulum. Lineage (NCBI taxonomy): Eukaryota > Viridiplantae > Streptophyta > Magnoliopsida > Solanales > Solanaceae > Capsicum > Capsicum baccatum. The sequence continues at coordinate 157,494,950 of CM061552.1, read as the reverse complement.
GAAGCCTCCTCAAATGTATTTATAGCTCCAAAAATCTTCCAAGGTGCTTACAAGAAGTCCTAAGTATTCTATTTATAATATGAGAAAAGTTGGTCGTTTTGGTGCCTTGGGAGAGTCACGCTTGGGTTGCTCCGTGTTTAGAAGAGTGGCACATCCTTAACACAGATGCACACTATTTATACACATTTATTTTGTGTCTAAAGTCATGGAACACCCTTATCTCGAAGGTCCAAGGGCGCGGCTTGCCCATGTTATCAGAAATTCCAGATTTCATCATCTTAAACTCCTTCCTTTAGCCTTTGCATTCCTCACTTATTCGGTGTATTTCCACTTCAATTTCATCTTGTTTATCTTCCCAACATTGATATTAACATCTCAAAAGGCCTCTTATATCATCAAACAATATGAATTAGTTTACACAATGCAATAGAATCCACTGAGATCACTAGAAGAACACATAGCTAAAGCTAATAATACTAGTTTTCTCGTCTAAACTCTAAGTGATCATTCTGGTTCCAAACATATTTTTAATACATATAAAACATAATAATAAATTCGTTTAACACATATATTCTCAATTATAGTACTAAAAACTCATTTCACACAAGAAGTCCTCGAAACTATGCCAAATAAGCGTAGATTATGACACCTATATGCAGAAATCCATCCAAGATCACCACCCTATACTTAAAGCCTTGTTCATCCTTGAACAACTCTTTACCTTACTCTCCATCATGGAAGACTCCAACATTACCACTACAAATAAGATAATGTATCTAGCACTACAACGACTACCTAAATACCAAGTTCTATCGCAAGCATGTTATATACTTTTGAAAACTCATGAACACTACTTCAAAACATCCTAACCTCAAGAATTGACTCCACCATATTAAAATTCTCATGTATATTACTCAATTAAAGAGTTCATATAGGTCACCTAACTATCATTAAACATGCACCCTCGCACAAGAGAGTTACGTATAATCACTCGTAGATATGTATTTCATCACAAGAATAGGTACAACTGTCAAATTACGCTAACTTTCACAATGAATTCATATGTCACATAAGATGAACAATAGGATTGGCATTAGTGTAGCACTCCAATAATATCGGAATATCAAGGATCAAGATCAAATAGGACAGTGACAGGTAGGAACTATTCTAGCTTGTAATAGTGACTATGTCCCCTAAGTGCTTTAATACATCACATTATACATTAGGATTCTTTCTAATCAACAATACTTTTTCCAACTCTACCTTCCTACATCTCTTTTATTTTTCTCTATCTCTTTAATCTAGTTCACATATATTAAGGAGAGAGTATCCTCTATCAATACATTATTCAAATTTGCATCACTTTTGTTCTTTTCATTACATACTCCAAAAACCACACATCAAATTTTTCTCACTAATAGCTACTCTTCTAGGGGTTCACTTTCACCTCTTTCCTTCTTAGATTTTTATACTCCTTCACCACACTAACTTTTCAACTAAAGCTCTTAGGATCTTTGGATAAAATTATGATTAATAAAAGAAGGGGAATAGGCTACATACGAGGCTACTAAAGAATAGGATAATGGCTCAATGGGATTAACTAAATCATGCAACAAGGGTAAACAAAAAAGAGTATGAAACATGACTATCAAAAAAATACCTATTTCATCTCCTTAACCCAACACTCTTTATTTTACTTTGCATACATACCAGGTAAGTTCTAGAATAAAATATGCAACAAGTAATACAACAAGAGACCTCAATCAAACATAGAACATGCTCAAATCAAGTAGGATCATAGAATCTAAACTAGGCCATAGCATAAATTTTGGATTAAGCCAACATCGTATAAGAGTCATAACATGAGCCTAGGTGTCTCAGAAGCAGTCATTAAACACAATCAACATGTTCTTCATTCTAAACCACTTGCATTATTTGATCACACATAGCAACTAGCAAGACCATCTCACTTATTTCTAGCATAAAATTTTAAAATTTCCTCCTAAAATTGAAAAAGAGATACTGGGTTCAAAGGGCGCCCTCTCAAAAAAGAACAAAAAAGAAAAAAAAGGGTAGGTGCAGTGTAACCCTACCATACTGACACCAATGATAAAAAACTAAAAACAAACAAAGAAACTTCTTTTGTAATTTTTTAAAAATTTATCAAAAACTAGAAAATAACTTAAATAGAAATCCTACAGTAGCACTTTACCCTAAATGGGAAGATTATCAAACACACACTTTAAAACACTCTTTATCCCAAAAGTATAATTCAAATGCAAGGATAAAAGTACTCCTTGAGACCCCTAGGCCTAGCTAGTAGCATCTTTATCATCAATGAGGTCCAATTGATCCCACATCCAGTCTTTGCCATGCTTCTTAGCTTGGGTCTCCGATATTCAGACTTCTCGTCAGCCTATGCCTAAAAACAAAAACAAAAATAAAAACTAATGTAAAGTAAAAGGAAAATACAAAAATAAAATACCTACATGAACTTGGTTGCCTCCCAAGTAATACTTGTTTTACTATAGAAGATGACCCACATCACTACTTTTGATGCATATTTTTTCATCTACTTCCTCTTACTCGGAGGTCATCTTTTCACTTTTTTCTGACCTCTTGAGTGTGTACTCTCAAGTTCTATAGCTTTTTCAGCAATAGCCTTTTTAGGCTCCTCTTTTAATTTATCAACTTTTGGATTAGTGGGTGGTTTAGGCCACTTTATGAGATAGTTCAAAGAGGTTATTAGTAGTTTACACCCCACTACCTCACACTCTTCTACTTCTATAATCGTGATCATACCTAAATCCTTATAGAGTGAAGATGGATTGAGTGGTTTTGTATATCTTGAAAACCACATCTTCATTACCCAATTTCATTATTAGAGTGACCTATCTAACATCAATTGGTGCTCCTCCTGATGCCAAGAATAAACATCTCAATATCATTGGTACCTTGTCATTTTCATCATAATCAAGCACAATAAAATCAACAGGAATAATTAAATTACCAACCTTAATGAGGAGTTTTTCTATCATAAAAGCACAATAATTAATTAAATTTTTCTCACTAATAGCTACACTCTAGATCTATCTGTTATTTTAATCACCACAAAGCATGGCCTCAGAGACCCAAACTAGGAGTACTAAAAACAAATAAGTTCATCAAATTTATGCCTGCACCTAAGTCACTCAAAGCATAGACCACATCATTATCATTAATTTGTATGGGAATGGTGAAGCTTCCTGATGTTGCCTAAAACTAACCTCCTAAAAAAAGTATACTGCGTTTGATACCAAATATAGTAACCCAACTAGGTTGGGGTTGAACCCACAGGGAAGATGCTGAATAATTGCTTGATTTGATGTAATCTTCAACCAGTAAGGGAAAGTAAATAGGGGGATTTTAGTATTAATCACAAGTAGTAACCAAATCTTGAATGCTTTTGAGTTGTAAATAGTAGAATACAAATAGTAGGCTTGTGTTACCCGTGGCTTCTTAACTCAATAAATTTCTTGTGATCAACCTAACTATATTGCTGTTCTAAATGTAAAGTTTACAGGATATGTATTATCAATCATCTTTTGAATGTGATAATAAATATTAATCTTTACCAATTAAACCTCAGGGCGTTGCCTATTTTCTCTTTGCTACAACCTCAATTCACTTTCACCTTTTGAGTTCAATTGATTAGTTTAGATGACGGGGACAATAAGTTAGAGGTGAATCTGAAATCATTGTTCTAATATTCTTTTCCCAATCACAAACTATCTTTTGAGGATAAATGCAAATAAAGGTTATCTCAAGCTTCTATAATAGCTCAGAGGTTAATTATTGCGAAGAAGACTCAGATACATGCATAAACCCTAAAAAATAAATATCAGACTTCCTCTATGTAGCAAATCTTCTAGGGTTCCCACAACCCCAGTCAAGGATATTAAACACTCATGTTCATGCAAAAATCCATGATTATCAATGAATAAGACATGTAATTAATTGTATAAATTATGATGGATAAAATCCGAAGTCTTGAATTGAATAATACCAAAATCTCAAGAACAATTGTAACAAGTATGTAAACTATTGTAAGAATGTGTGACCTAATAAAAGATAAACCCTAGGTTATTTATAGTATCTCAAAATAACATAAAAATCCTAATAAAAATGGCAAATGTAAAGTTATGTCGGCATTTGATATGACTCAGTCTTTAACTTATACCGGCATCATACGAGTCATACCATGCCTTTTTGTATTCATTCTAGTGTCTGATATCCCAAGGCTTCAACTTTATGTTGTTCATATGACTTTATCTTATGAGTCATACCTTGACAATATGACTCGTGTCCTTCACTCATATCTACCTGGGACTTCTATCTTTCCAAGATTTAAACATTGGTCTATGTACCACTTTTCTATATGAGTTGTATGCAAACTTCCAAATTGTATACTTCTAATACTTCTGATACATCAAATTTAAATGGTTTTTTTAACTTATGTTATGCTTATGACTTTTTCATACAACTCATATCTTTGCTTATGACTTGGATGCTTGAGTTGTATGCTATCCATACTTAGATTCTCAGTTAGGCATTGAGTTTTCTTATGCTTATGAGTTATCCTATGAGTCGTATAGTGAATTGACGACTCGTTAGGTGACTCGTATCTTGGTCAGACTTGGTGCTTCTAGATCTTTGTCTTCTATTTTCATCTGAACACTTTTGTAGACCTTTCTTACCTGAAATAAACACAAAAGTGTATTATATACCTACGTACCTGCATAAATTCACGGTTTTAAGCATCAAAAGTGTTGTGTTTCCATGACATATCAACACCCTCAACTTAGAATTTTGCATCTCCTCAGGCAAGAAACAATTAAGATCCATAAATCAACATGATACTTAAATGAGAAGATCATAACCTACCCATGGAAGTGATTTTCAATTAAATTTTCCCATAAATTATTTCCCTCTCCTAATCTCACTTTTAAAAAATCAAACTACGGATAACACTTCAGCACACGGCAAAACATGAGGGAATCCAATGATGTCTTTACATTAATTACAAAAAATCTGGCATCTACACAAGCCACATTAATCAAATAGATTAGTAACCTAACAATAAAACCCCCGTGCACTCACAGTCAAAGAAATACCTTTCACTAAGCTAAGATTTGTCACTTAATTCAGGAAGATAGCAAAAAATGCTTTCACTTACAAAGAAGTATCACCAGTGTATGCAGAATACCATAGGCTTGCCCATATACTCTCTTCCTAAGTTTTCAAATAGTCAAAGAAGGATCACTAAAGGACTTTATTCATTTTGTAATGTACGTTAAGGGCTGGTATGATATATTTTTGGAATTGTTTTAGTTACTTTGCCTCCTTGACACTGTGCTAACTTTTGGGATTCATACTTAACCTATTTTCACTTTACTTCTGCCCTTATTTCTCCCTTTTTTACCTTTAAAGCACATTCAGACATAGGCCAGGCACATTTTTCTTACATTAAATTTTTTTACTCTATCTTTTGTGGCAATCTTCATCTTTTTATATTTGTTTCTATTTATTCTTAGGGCACCTGTCCACTTTTATTTTTCTTTCTACACTTTTTTCTTCATTCTGATTTTCTCCTATGCACTCCTATAATAGCCACCCTTAACTTAGGTGATTTACCTAAGTCGAGGTGTATAGTGTCTAAGAAAGACCAGGGCCAATAACAGGTACATTGTATAAAGGGAAGGTGAAATTGGTGTAACCAACAAAATCTATGTATTAAGGGTCAAATATTTGTATCTAAGGGGTTAATTTCTTTTGGTTAGGACATTTTGGCTCAAGTGGACTTACAACAGAAAGGGCCTATGATCATATCTTACTTGACTTACCTAGACCTAGATAAAAGCAACTAGGCAAGTTCTAGATTCCTCTACACTGGGAACTCAGTAGTACCTCACACACACTCGCACTAGGTCGTATTGCTAAGTTATACTTATCCAGTTATCCAACTGCTACCCTAGTTGTTCTATCCCTAATCCCAATACCACTATCAGAGTCATAATGGTCTCACATACATACGCATATAACACAACACAAAATTTTTAGGAGGGATCCCAAAATTTACAACACAATTTCATTAAACAAAAATACTCAAAATAATCATTTTAAATCCACACAAATGTTTTTGATCTACTAAATCAATTCAAAAATCATAATTAATTCCAAATAATTTTTTAAAATATCTCAAAAATCAATAAAATACAATCTTCTGCTATAGGTGTCAATTTTCTACCTATCTCAGCACCTTGTCAACATTGAACCTGCAAGTCATAATAGACTTTTCGCTACTTATACTTTTCAGTTACTCCCAAAAATCAAAATCAGATACTCCCCCACCCTTAACTAATGATCCTTGAACTGTCCCTAGTACTAAAAATAAAAAATTTAAAGTAAAGAAGAAAGGTCATACCTGGGCACTTAAGGCACCGACTCAGCAACATTAGCACATGAGACCTCAAATCGAGCCCCACTCTCCTCAACTTTCATCCCATCAACAAGGACTACATCAACAAAAATATTTGGGGGCAAAATATTGTCCCTCTCATCAATAATAAATAGTGGTCTCAAACCTTCATCTCTAGCCTCTATCTCATGGACTCGTGTCTCTCGATCCCGCTCATCCTGTATGCTTTCAGCCCTAGCCTTCTTCTCAACCACTGTCTCTTCACGCTTTCTCTTTTTCTCTCATATTTTTCTCTTGTTTCCTCAACACTCGTCACTGAAATAGCCCAAATATTAGGAACATGGATAGTGGGCATCACTATCTCTATCACGGGCTCCAAAATCAACGGTCTTTCATATAGTTCAGATACCAGCTTTTTAATTTTAGCAACCTCCAATCTAATCCCAGCAATATCAAGCGTCTACCCGCTACTCAACTATTAAGTAATCCTCGTCTCAAATATATCAGGACTACCTTTGACCCATCTGTCTTGGTTCACAAACTAAGTATCAAGCCAGGGCTTTACGCCCCTTCTATTTGCCCGACCTTAGCCTCGAGTGTGATTAATTTTGTCATGACCTCAGTCCACATTGCCTGTAAAATTATAACAAGACCAAAAGTCATACCTAATGGCCTGGGTGGTATAGACTATACTAGAGGTGGGGCATTAGAAGTACCCGTTGCATCTATTTATGAAGTCTCCATTTGTACACTTGCCTCAATAGCCTCAGCAGTCCCAGCCTTACTGTACTGCTAGAACATATCCACCATCAAATCTGCTACCTGCCTTGCCTACTGGGCCAAAGGGTTGGTTGCGTCTCTAATCAGGCCTAAGTCAGTGGTGTTCATGGACTCCAACATTTCATTAATCCCTGGCAGTTCTTAAACTTCCACAGCCAAGCATATCTATTTGATCATGCACGGGCAGGCCAATAATGACTTTTCACTGCCAACTGCCCTATCTTATATTTCTTGAGCTAAAAATTTTGCTACATCAAACTCATAATCGGCTATAAAGTTGGCTATCATGGTTGCCCAAATCAGGATCAGAACATTATCTCCAGTAGTTGGACAAAGTCGGTGTCAGTCCAATGTCCAACAATATTTACCCTCAAAGTTGAGGGTATTCTTGTCAATTTTCTGTGAGACCACCCTAGGGCTTCCTACTACCTAGACTGCATTCTGGCCATTTGAAGTTATACGCTCCATAATTCCTTAAAACAAAACCATCTTGTCCTTTCATCCCAATTTCCTCTTGGTAATCTTTATCAGCTTATCCATTTGATAGTTCATTTCCTCGGCATTTAACAAAGGCTGATACTCCAGTCCATATTAGAATCTCCCAATCTTGCACGGGGAAATGTCTGCCTATACTCCCCAAATAACAAGGAAAGTAATTATCTTACCACCTTTCCACAACTGACCTTGTGGATATTGTCTTTGAAGTTCACCCTTGTACGCCGCATAAAATTCTTATTCCAGCACCTTACTATACTTCCTAAGAGCCCTCGTCATCCATTCAAATCCATAGTATCTGAAGCGCTCCTCGAATTTGGGTAACTCTGTTATCCCAATAGTCGTCAACCTTTGCTCCAAATATAACACTCCTCTAATCTTTCCACCCTAAACTTTTCTCAACCCACTATTAAAAATCTCCTACATACCGAGGTACCCTGATCATTCAATGATGGGCACTGTGGTAGTGGTAAGTGAAAGTGAGGGATCCTGCCAGTCGATCAAGGTGGCATCAACCTCTTCTATACTATTGAGATACTTGGAACTATATTCTTCTAAACTTGATTCAATATCCTCATCAGCATTAGAAGGCTGTGGTATGTGAGGAGGAAAAAGAGTTAGATTCGTTCTCCTTGGGCCCTATGGAGGTGTTTCCTCTTAGGGTACAACCTTCTTCTCCCTTTCTTTGTCAATTTTTTGTCCTTTCAGTATGACCTTGACCTTTGTTAAGTCTACATATAGCTCACCACTGCTGTAAGATGACACACCAATTTTAGAACCAGTGGATTCCGAGCTAGTAGTCGGTGTCTGCTTGTTTCCCATTTTTTAACTTATTATTGAGGCTCAAATGCACACGCAAGTGCACGTGATCATACAAGTAATATAGTGACTTAGATAGTCAGATATTTTTCCCATGAGGACTAAGCAACTAGAAATTCCACCAACTTTTAGTTTTAGACAATGAGGTATTAAGTGTTGCAAAGTTTCAAGATGATTGTTAAATTAAGAATAAAAATGTAAATTAATAAATAAGAAATAACAAGTTGTGACAAAAGCAAGCAAGCAACGGTTCTGAACAGTAATGAGGAGAATTCTAGGGTTGAGGCATTTCAAATAATCATACAAATCTTTATCCTTATCACTGTCTAATTGGTTATCGGGTCATCGATTCACAAGGTTTATTCTACGATCTTGGTCTCCTGACCTCAAATCTTCTATTTATTAAATATTTCAACTACAACTCCCCCAAAGATGCAAACATTAATCTAGATTTATAAGGTTATCTTCTTGGAATTGAACTAAGCAAGACTTCTAGCTATATCCCTATCGGATATACTAATTCAAACCCCTTATTTCATAAAAGTATAAGAACCTTGCTTCTTAATTTCTTCATTCTATCCCAAGATTCTCCTCCCGGATTTGCATAGAAATATTGATTTATTTCAATGGTGGCCACTCTTGAAAATAGTAAGCTCAAGAAATTAAGAACAACCCAAATAATTGTCCAAAAAGAAACTACGATAAAAGAATATCAAAGAGTAATCATGTTCTTGGCCTCAACCCCAGAACATGGGTATTTAAACCCTCATGTTTGAATTCAACATCAAAAATAAGTAATTCATCATATACAAAATAAATCTTGAAGTAAGTAAGTTCAAAAGAATATCTCAGAACCCTAAAATAAAGAATTTTATGCTTTTCCGCCGCTGCTATGCTTACTAAGAGTGGTTGAAATTCTATTTATGTTTTCCTTTTATACTAGGTCAAAATTTTGCCCGGGTAGAGTGGATAAGGCGCCCCCTGGCTATAGTGCTGCTCTAGGTGAGGCTTCGTGTGAATATTGCCTTAGTCCACTAGAATTTGTTTGGATTTATTTCTCTATGTCCTGAGAGCCCCGCTCCAAGTGACCGCCCTCTCTTTAGCGCCACCCTAATCGAGGCGCAGCCTTGTCCATAGCTCCGTTACACATCAGGCATCGTGGGCATATTTCCTTGATCCATAGGAATTCACCTTGAAAATTTTCTCTAAGTCCTGATAGCCAGGATTTTGAGCCCGCGATGCGGGCATATCGCCTCGCATCACTATAATTCATTTATTTTCCTATATTTCAATGGCACAACACTTGTTCTTTTCATCTCATTGCTCTGCTACCTGATCCTACCTTTTGAGCTTGCTGTATAACTACTTCTTGTGTCGACACTACTATACATAATCAACTCATAGCATCAATCACTACTTGCTTTATAATATGTATCCAATTTTTTTGTCCAAATCCATTAGAAATCTACCCTGCATCACTAATCACATTGGTTAGATATGAAACATAATTAAAGCTTAAATGAAATAAGAATATCACATTTTTTATTTCAAAACATGTCCAAATATGGGTGAATATTGGTGATTGGATAAATAAATACACCCAAGATCATCACCCCACATTTAAAACCTTGTTCGTACCTGAACAATCACAAACATAATCCCTAATTAAGCTTAACATCACAACCTAAGAGTTATGTTTTCGTTGGGCACTTACAACTTATAGCAATGACTCATCTTAAAATATGTCCAAAATACTTTAATACACGTAAACAAAGTGTTTCAAATCACATTATATCTATAGTGGCATCCGATTCATCGGCAACTTAACCAAATAACTCAATCAAACAATAATAAGTAACCCGGACTTTTATCCGCATGAACCCTCACAACAAGAAAGTTCCCCATACCACTCATAATTTTTCAATATTTCTCATGAGGGGAGTATCAATATTCAATCACTCACTCTGAACAAAGAATTCATTCATGACGGAAAATGAATGATAAGACTACCCTTAGTGTACTGCTCCATTAATAGTCAAATATTGAAACGCAGGATCAATTAGGTTTTCCATAGTTGTAATGTAGGTTTAGGGGCGGGTAGGAACTATTTAGGAAATAGTGACTAATCTCCCTAAGCGCTTTAATATATGTAAATATTTAATCGAACTCACATTCTATCAACCTTATTTCCACTTCCTTACCTTCACACTTCATTCGTTTCACCACAACTTTATTAAGCACATTAACAAAATCTTATGGTAGGTGTATTTTTTTTACATCACTATTCAATTCTAAACTCTTCTTCACACCCATTTACTATTACACACCCATATCAAAGCCACCCTCAACTAAAGCTATTCGTTGTAGTCTAGGTGCACGATGTTCGAAATGGACCAGGGCCAAAATAAGTTCAGTGTAACAAAAACCGAGCTACAAACACTGAAATTTCTTTAAAATTTTCTACAAATCCTAACCATCATGATTAAACACATAAATAGCAACTTCTTTAGGGCTTCACTTTCACCTCTCTCCTTTTTCAATTTCACACTCCCTACTCATTTATCAACTATACTAAAGCACTTAGGGGCTATGGATCGAATCAAGGTCTATCAAAGAAAGGATTTAGGCTACTTATGAGGCTACTAAATAAATCATCCTATAGGCTCAACGGGGCTAACTAGGGATATGTATAAAGGTAGGTAAATAAAGTCTTTACAATTTGGCTAACAAAGAAATGCCTAAATAACTTCCTACACCCAACACCCTTTATTTCTCTTTGTAAATACACCTAGAAAGTTCTAGACATTTCTACACAATTAGAATGTAAACAAGTACTCACTCTCATGGTGCATGCAAGGAATCAAATCGGATCCTTACGGTTCCTGATCTTGTTCTTTATAAAATTCAATATTAAGCCAATCAAATCGCATTACACCTACTGAAATTCAACATCTAAAAACAACTCATTTTTTTCCTTTTTTTTTCAAAACAATCTTCATTTAAAGTCACTAAAAAAATATGGCCCAACACAAAGCATTTCTTAAAATTCGTCATCGAGTTATTGTCAATTCTCAGCTTCTAAAGACTACTCCCCTTAAGACGATCGTCATCTATCTATCATAGGGGAGGGCACTAACTATAACTGAATTGCCAAGGATGGAAAAAATAAAATATGTTTAATTGAAATTGCCAATGAGGGAAAAAGTAAGGCAAAAATAAATACTTCAAACTAAAGCAATACGCGAAAAATGCCTTTAGGGAAAATTGCATGATACTTCAACTTATTAACTTACTAACTATTATAGACAAAACATTTCGAATAGCTAGACAATCATCGAAAAAAATAAAAACAAAAACATAGAATAAAGGTAAAATTGTCCCAAAAGCATAAAACAAAGGAAAGCACAAGGAATAAAAGAATTCCACCACCCCACACTTAAAAAGGAAGCACTGTCCTAATGCTTGCAAAATAAGCATAGTGTAAAGTGGGGAGGGACTCTCTAATCACATGCCATCCATGCCCCCATGAGCATCATTATCTCCTAAGTTTAGATCATCACCAGTATCCTCCTCTGATTCATCATCTGAATAATGCAGCCTCCGCTCCTTATCTGTAGGAACATCATCATCCACTGGCTCTTCAAAATTAGGACCTATCTATAGCATGTTTCTCGTAAGATGACCTAGAGGATAGTCCAACTCTACCTCTCTAATCTCCTGTTAAGTCGCTCCGCACCCACTAACCCGCAACTGAAGTATCTGCATCCCGTACATCTGAGCAATAATCTCATCATTTCGATCCTGATGCTCCGGCATAGTCAGTGTAGCACCATGAGCAGGACCCCCCATTTGTATGGGATACATCAACAGGTATGGTGATCACATGAAACCTATAGTCTAGCTCTTCCTCAGGTACTCACTGATCTCATAAAAATATGGTCAGTAAACCTCTAAAACCAAACTTGATCTCCAAACGAAGATGCGCCTTTTTCATAGCTGAGAAAATCAGTGCATATATATTCACCTAAAAATCATCATGCATCAATGCATAGATAAGGTATACCCTTTCTAGTGTCACATCAGTCAGGTGCATCGTGTTTATGAGATAAGTGTAGATGATCTTGGCCTAGATTCGGGCTTTTCTTATTCATATGAGTAAAAGAGAATGTGAGGTGAATGCTGATTTGTTTATTACGATTCTATCTTATTGTCGAGTAATTTCCTTAAAGTAAATTGAGAATGTCCGCATATGTTGGTTCTATATACATCAGCTTCAGGGGTTCAGCATCAACTTCAGGTGTCTCGAGAATAGCATTCAATGCATGAGCATTAAAAGGGATAACCTGTCCTCATATTTTAACCTCTGCCACTAGATCCCATGGGTCCCAATTGGCATAAAATTCTCTAATGACTCTTAGATTGCACTCATGAGGCTGCGCAAACAAGAAGTACTTATGTAGTTCTTCTATCCTATGCACAATGTGGGGAAAACTCCCTCAATAGATTTTCCCTGTGAATGAATTGTTCAGCTGTATACTTGGACTCATCATGATTTCTATACCATTTCTGGCTAGTCTTCAACACCTAACTAATCCATACATTCTTTTTTGCCGATGTGGAATAGTCTGGGGCTGCGATGCATTACCACTTAGTCTGCTTTTTTTTTATTGGTTCAGAAGATCCTGTCTTTGCTTTGCCTTTCTGTTGGCGACTTGACATACTACCTGTCACACAAATCATGCAAAACTCATATAAAATAAAGCAACTATGTCCATCTAGCAAACACATAGTGTGTGGTGGTTAAGCCATCCCACACTTCGTCGCTAGTACCTAATTATGGATACAAATGACAAGGGTACTCAGACTTCTCCCGTGTAATAGCCCATACAAACACAATTATTCATATAATTTCACACAATGCAGAATGGTTTATCTATTGTCTCATTCATAACACATAGAAATCTTTATTTCCTTGAATTCATATTGGAACACAAGTGCACGATAACTGATAAGATCAGACAACAATTACACATATATTTTCATATAAAATCAGTCCAACATGAAATAAAATGTAATCAGTCCCCAATTTGACATTAGTACATGATTCCACATGAAATCAATCCAACAACACATATATCTAGCAGTTGAGCAGTCCCTAATAGAATGTAATGGGGGGAGATACTTATTAGATTTCCCTCAATATTGAAATAAAACAGACAAACTAGTTCAACTATTTCAACCAACCCATATGATTTTCATAAAACTTTTACCCCATCCTACGAAATTTCCATCCACAATACATGTGCATATGACAAGAATTACTTCACATAACAAAGCTCCCAAACTAGTCAAGGTCAAATTACTCCAACCATACTAATTTAAAAATTTATCTCCATACACAACCCATACATGAGATCAGCCACACAATTTTAAGAACAATAGGGCACCAGCATCCAAGGATTAGAAAAAATTAACGGGTTCTAAAGTTTAAAATGTTCACTTTTATATTCCCATGGAACGAATAGTACTCAATCTTTACTCAAAGCACTAATACAATCATTCCATGTGCTATATCAGTTAAAAGATTTAAGAAATGAGCACTTATCTCTGAATTGATAAAGAAAATGCAGTGGTAGAATTCTTTCTTTGTTCTTTGAGAGAAAACCCCTAACACAAAGAAATTTGGCTAAAGAAATTGTAGGGCGGCGGAACTAGGGTTAGAAATAAGAGGGATTTTGAAGCAAGGTTAGCAATTAAAGGTGTTAAAAATTTGGCCAGGCCACTTTAAGTAAAGCGATGCGGGATCTATAGCGCCACTACAGGCGAGGCGACGTAGGCTCCGAAGTGTCGCTACAATCAAGGCGACAAGGGAATATCTCCCTTGCTCACTGGAACGCCACAAAATTTTTGGCATAGAGGTGCTATGGGCAAGGTGCCATGGGCAAATATCCTGGCTCACTGGAATGCCAAAAAATTATGGCTTGAGTTTTTTATCACTAAGCAATATTTCATTCTCCCACTTCTTTTTCTCCTGGTGAAATTTCATAGGGAGTATATTACTTACCTTAATTCTTCCCTGACATTATTTGACTTACCTCTTATTTCCCTCTATGCTTCCATGTTTCTCATTCCTTTATACTAACAAAAGAAAATCTACGCAAGAAAAAGTGGGTTGTCTCCCACTCAGCGCCTTAGTTTTGGTCATGGCACGACTCATATTTTTGTATTTTTTTCTTTTTCTTTTAACAACTAAAAATTTAAACTAACTATGACATTACATTTGTGGGTTTCCTCCCACATAACACCTATTTTTACATCGTGTCATGACTTAGCTTAGTCTCACTCATTAGCAAAGGTGGTGGATATGTTTTGCTTATCTCCGTGATCGTCCCAATAATGCTTCACACGTTGTCTATTCACCAAAAAGTTTTGTCTTATCTATGTTCCCCAATTTAACCACTCCATGAGGCATCCTTTGCAACACCTCAAATGGTCCTGACCACTTAGACCGTAATTTACCAGGAAACAACTTTAACCTTGAGTTGAAAAGCAAAACAAGTTGTATGGATTCGAATAGTCTGTCCTGAATTTACCTGTCATGCCACTTTTTAGTCTTCTCTTTATACAACTTGGAATTTTCATAAGCGTGGAGACAAAACTCTTCAAGTTCAGCAAGCTATAAAAATATTTGTTTTCTATGGCCTTCATGTCAAGATTTAGCTTTTTCACGACATAACAAGCTTGATGTTCTAGCTCTACAGGCAAATTCTAAGATTTACTGTAAACAAAGCGATATGGGGAGGTCCCTATGGGCATTTTATAAGCTTTCCTGTACACCCACAATGCATTATCTAGCTTTTCAGTCTAATTCTTCCATTGCCCATTAACAGTCTTCTGCAGTATTTGCTTCATCTCTCGGTTAGAGACCTCAACTTGTCCACTCATTTGTGGATGATACGCAGTGCCCACTTTCTGCCTAACACCATATTTAGCTAAAAGATTCTTAAACCAAGTATTAATAAAGTGCGTACCTCCATCACTGATAATAGCTCTTAGAGTGCCAAACCTGGAAAATATATACTTCTTCACGAACTTTAACACCACTCTCTCATCATTAGTAGGACAAGATGTAGCTTCCACCTATTTTGCTACATAATCCACTGCTACTAGAATGTATAAGTTTCCATTGGAATTGGATATAGTCCTATAAAATCAATTCCCCATACATAAAATACTTCAACTTCAAGAATATTTTTTAGGGGCATCTCATGACGCCTTGAAATTGCACCTAACCTCTGGCATTAATCACAACTCTTCACGAAAGCTACTACATCTTGAAACAAGGTAGGCCAAAATAAACTGGGTTGTAAAACTTTCCTGGCAGTTCTTTCACCCCCATGATGGCCACCTTAAGGTGATGAATGACACTTTTGTAGAACTTATGTGAATTCAGCTTCTGGAATACATATGCGTATAATTTTATTAGGACCCTGCTTAAACAGATATGGCTCATCCCATATATATGCATGAGAATCATGTAGCAATTTATTTCTCTATTGAATAGTAGCTTTAGGGGGGTAAAAGTCACTCGCCAACAAATTCACAATATTTGCATACCAAGGAACTTCACACACCTCTATAGACAATAGGTTTTAATCTGGGCAGCCTTCCCGAATGTAGAGAAAGTCATCAACCATATGATCATAAGTCTTCAACCTTGACAAATGGTCTGCAACTTGATTTTCTACTCCCTTTTGATCACGGACCTCTAGGTCAAATTCTTGCAATAATAGAATCCACCTGATTAATTGTGGCTTTGCATTCTTTTTGTTAAAGAGATATTTAATGGCGGCATGATATGTATGAACAATAACTTTGGTGCCCACCAAATATTTTCTAAATTTATCAAATGCACAAACCAATGCTAACATTTCCTTTTTAGTGACTGTATAATTCATTTGGGCTTCTTTCAAGACTTTACTAGCATAATAAATAGAGCAAAATACCTTGTCTTTTCTTTTGCCCAAAACTGCTCCAACAACCACGTCATTGGCATCACATATCAATTTAAATGGCAACTCCCAATCTGGCAAAATCAAAACAGGTGCTTTTGTCAACTTGTTTTTTAGCTTCTTAAAAGTTTCTTGACAATCCACCCCAAAGTTGAACTTGTCCTCTTTTTCTAACAATTTACACATCGGGCTTGCAATCTTTGAAAAATCCTGAAGAAAATGCCTGTAGAACGTTGCGTGCCTTAAGAAACATCGCACTCCCTTTATTATTACTGGATGTGGCAGCTTTTCGATCACTTTAATTTTGGATCTATCTACTTCTAGTCCATCACATGACACTTTATGGCTAAGGACTATTCCTTCCTTCACCAAAAACTGGCACTTTTCCCAATTCAGCACCAAATTTGTCTCTACACATCAAGCTAGGACTTGATCTAGATTCTGCAAGCAATGATCAAACGAATTACCATAAACAGAGAAATTGTCCATAAATACCTCAATAAATTCTTCAACCATGTTGTAGAATATTGACATCATGTATCCCTAAAATATTGCAGGTGCATTGTAGAGGCCAAAATGCATACGTCTGAATGCATATGTGCCATATGGACATGTAAAAGTCATCGTCTCTTGATCCTCGAGTGCAATGGTGATCTAATTATATCCTGAGTAACCATCAAGAAAACAATAATACTCCTGCCCCGCCAACCTATCCAACATCTGATCTATGAATGGGATAGGATAGTGGACCTTTCTTGTGGCTTCATTTAGCATTCGGTAATCAATACAGATAATCCATCTAGTCACCATTAGAGTGGGAATTACTCATTTGCTTCATTAGTAACCACAGTTATCTACCTTTATTGGGACACAATGTATTGGGCTTACCCACTTACTGTCTGAAATTAATAAACAATCCCATTGTTGAGCCACTTGATGACCTTTTTTTGCACCACATATTCCATCACTGGATTCAACTTGGTGAGAATAGGCTACCTGGGACCATATCGTGGAGCTAGACGCAGAAAAATAGCCTCGGATCATAGTGAGGGATAATTATCGATTTTCAAATCTAGTAGCTCACCATGATAAGGCAGCATAGCAGATCTAGATGGAAAAAACTATCCCTGCATCGCGGTGAGGTACAAACTTTGGAAAATCGAGTCCCATTATAAAAGAAACACGTTAAATCAATTGGAAATACCTTGGATGACTTGGAAACTTGGAGGGAGGCTGGAAAAGACTTCAATTATGGTTTTTATTCTTTTACTTTAGTTCTTTAATAGACTTTATCATGTTTTTAATTATCTTGATTACGACTATGTCCATTAGTGGCTAAATGCGCCCTTTCCAGGGTTAAGGCCAAGAATATGATTACTTTTGCTTTGAATTGAGTTTGTTTTGATTGATTATAATATTTTATTTTATTTTTATCCTTATTTTAACTATTTTAAGGATTCACGACTCTTAAAATACATATATTATCAACCTTGTGATCTCGGAAGAGGGAATAGGAAGATAGAATGTGGGGATGAATAGAGTAAGGTTCCGATTCTTTTATAAAATAAGGAATATGAATTAGAAACTAGGATATGGATGTACCTAGAAGATTTTCTTGGTTCACATGTAGGGTGATATCTTAATGCATCTTAAATGGATTATTACATGCCCACCCAATGATGTAGTTGTAATTTCCAGTTAGGTAGAAGGTTAGAGGTCGAGAGACTATGATCATATGATAAACCCTACGAATCAACAAACAAGATAAGAAATCTAACGAATAAAGTTCAATAGTATGGTATTATTGTTCATTGTGCTTTAACCCCGGGTTTTCATCCATCACTTGTCCAAAGTCTTTAATTTTTTGCATTATTTTAGTTTACTTTTAGTTTATAAACTTTCAAAACTCTTTTGGTTACATTACACCACTTTAATCTCAATAGTTGAACTTGAATAAGATAGTTGTTAACACAAGTCTTTGAGGGATCGATATTCGGCTTTATTTAAGGCCACTGTATTACTTGGTGAGACCACGTACACTTGTATGTACGCTTGGGCACAACAAGTTATTGGTTTTGTTGTCGGGAACTTGTAAATTGAAAATTATTTTTGTTTTAGTTTTAATTTTTAGATTTCGTTGGTTCTTTACTCTTGCTCTTGGGATTGATTTTGTAGAAAATAGGTTTACAGGTAAGTAAGCTGGCAAGGGATAGGAAATTGGTTGAACCAAACCCCAAACCTGAGAAACTCTTCCATTAATAAAGACGAGAAAAAATCCTTCTCCCTCATATCCTATAATTTTGAGAGGAACAAGATAATCCTGGTCTAATGGCTGAAGTTCAACTATCTCGTAGGACAGTTCGTGAAGTAGAAATCCCACTTTCGATAAATTTGACCTCCCCTTTTGAAAAACTAGTAGCTAGAGGTAACTTTGAGCTGAAACAGAACACAATGCAGCTTTTGATCAACAATGGACAGTTTGTGGGGCTTTTACTTGAAGATCCACAAGTCTACTTATGGAACGTTTTGGAGATTAGTGATACATTCATAAATATGCTAGCCTTTCTTGAATGATTTTCAACTCAAGAATATTTCGAGGATGGAAATCTTCAAAATTACATCCATCTTGGCTTGATCAATTTAAATTCCTTGATATCATACAATGAAGCCAAGGAACTTTTAAGAAGTAACTTTGAAGGAACATTTCAATGAATTCATCCTAAGTTGATATCTCTGGAGTAAGTCAAATAGCATTCTTAGGTCCTTCAAGTGGTTGCCCCTCTTTCTTGACTTCACCACTAAGTCATCGACATAGCAATTGACATTTTCATAGAGTAATCCATCAATGATGTTTGCATATCCCTTTGAAAAGTGGAATAACGTTCTTTATACTGAAAGGCATCACCTTGTAGAAATAAATACCTTTGGGCATACAAAATGCAATGAGAACTTTATCCTTCAGTGATATACGAATTTGGTTATAGCCAAATAAACCATCTATGAAATACACCTCCTCATAACTAATGGTGGAATCAATCATTAACTCTGGAATGGGGATTGGAAAATTATCCTTAGGGCATATATTTTGAGATCCCTAAAGTCGACATAAACTCGATTTGGTCATTCTTCTTCTGCAAAGGAACAATGCTTGAAATCCATATGGTGTATTTGACTTCACAAACAAATCCATCTTCCATGAGTTTATTAACTACATTTTCAATTAATGGCACAATTCTATCTTGAAACGCCTTTGGGCTTTCTTAATAGGACCAGCACCATTCTTGATCGCCAACTGATGGACTGCTACTTTTGGATCTAACCCAAGCATCTCCTTTTAACTCCAAGCAAAGACTTCCCTATACTCATTCAGTATGTTCATATAAGTAATTTCTTCATCCATTTCTATAAAATCACTTATAAGTTGGTCTTGGATCTTCATTTATGCCACCATTGACTTCTTTTAATGGATCTATTATTTCCTTCACTAGTTTTGCAAGTTATGATAGAGCATGCCTAGCATTTTGCTCTTCTTGAGTATCATTATCATTTATACGTATGTGTTAACTCAAAGAAGTATATTCTATTTCTTCATTAGCCTTTATTTGAGATAAGACATCATTCTCAATTGGGGTTGTAACATGATATCAAGAGCCAAAACTTTCTTTATCTTCATCATACTTCTTGGTATAAACCATAGTATGAGCCTTTAGTTTTATCACCTCTTTGCGTGAAATAATGAGTTTTGTCTGCCGTCTCATTCTAGAAAGAATTAAACTTTGGAAATCCTTCTGGATTCTAGGTGAAGAATGCATTTTTGTGCTTTGAAAATTTCTCTGACGCTTGTTGCATTTTGTCTTATTTAGTGGACCCAAACTTTCAAAAACGAAAGTTCTTGTGGTTTATTTTGCAATTCGATCAATGATAGAAGGCTTTCTATTGAAAGCAGTGGATTCATCTTTCACTGTGATGTAGTTTCTAACTACCCTTCTTATAGAGATGCAAACTGGAGGTGGTGGTACATATCCTAGGCCTTCACATGCCTACCTAGTAGTACTTTTTGTAGAAATCTTACCCAACCTTGATGACTCATTAAGATTATATCTAGCCTTTATAAATAACTTATAAGCATTCGGATTGAAGCCTTCTTTTGTACGCTTCATAGGGAGTGTTATATCTTATGGTGGATTTTAAGCCACAAACTCACCAAGTAGCCTTGAGGATGGGTTTATTGCATCAAACCTATTGACAGTCATAGTTAGCCCCATTAGTATATTATCTTAGGCATTGGCGGAATGATATTTCTCTTTCTTTACCTTTGGTATGTAATTGAGCACAAACATTGTCTTTTTCTTCAAGGCTGCAATATGTACCTTATTTGAAGTGGAGGGAGGCTTCTTAATGGCAAATTTTTTGACAGCCACCGCGACCTTCTTAGCTACTAGATCATTACACTTGGTTATTATGATATCATTAACCCTTTCTCATTCACAACAAAATTCAAGTAGAATTTTACATCGACAAAGTGTGACTCAGTCTCAATGAATGACTTATCCTCGACAACTATCTTTTTTTCCACCCTGCCTTTGATATACTTCACACATTGGTAGTAAGAGGATGAGATAATTTTATTCTTGTGTACCTAAGGCCTACCAAGAAATATATTTTATAAAGTCTTGGCATTGATCACATTCATCAACATATTTGATTGAAGATCAACTATATAAATCCCTAACTTTATAGATCATATGGCTCTCTAACCCCCTTTTTTAAAATCTTGGATCATCAAACAACTTTTAGCAAGTTCATCAGTAGCGATGCCAAGTTCCTTCATTGTGCGAATAGACTGGATATTACCTCTGGATTCCTTATCTATTTACCTTCTTTCTAGAACATCACCTGCCATAAATTTGATTTTTATATCACATATATATACCTATTGACTAAGAGGTTAAGTAGGCTTTTCAGAAGATGAAGGAACTTTCTTTGATTGGTTTTTACCCATTTCTCCTTCTTTATCAGTATTAAAGCAAGATGCTTCAAGGTTGACTTAAGCAGTCTTTGTACAAAACTAACTTGGAAAGAATTCTTCCAAAGTCACAGGATGTTGTGGGTTTTGGTGGTAATGCTTCACTACCCTCGCCCTCTTTGAAAGCTCAACTAGCCTCTGTTTTCTTGATTTCCTTACCATTCTCATTCTAGTTGGCTGCTTGGATGAATCTTTTCATAGATTCATCTTCTTGCATCTGTTCTTGGTCACCAGAGTCCAACCTTTATTAACTGAAGATTTGCCATCCTCTAATGGTTCCTCTTTATTCTTTTCAAAGAATATTTGAATTAGATCGAGTGAGCCAAAAGTGATATAGATTTGATGAGAACTATCTTTCTCATCATCAAAAAAGATCTTTTTCTCATTTACCAATTGAATGACTTTGTGTTTTAATACAATATTTTTTCAAAGGGTGACCCATAAGCCCATGATACTTGTAATAACTTGGATCATTAGTCCTTTCATCTTCATCATACAGCTTCATGTCTAATAGATCAATAAGCTTATGCTCAAGAAGCTCATTAAAAATTTCAGCAACATCAGAATCAAAGAAAGGGTATTTTTTTCTTGCATCTCCTTCAAGGTCAACTTCTAATTTGTCCATGCTCAAGAAGTCATCTTTGTTCTTTTATTTTTTCTCACCTTTGTGGTGAATTTATAGGAGATACATAGACCTTCATGGATTCCTTATTGTTTCTTTAGGGACAAACTTGCTCTATCTTTTGGGTCCTATTTATTCTTTTTCTTTCGAGGGTCATGGATTGGCACTACTCTTTTTTCAGAAGAAGTCATTCTCAACTCCATATCGTGAGCACAAGTAGCTAACTCGTAAAAGGATTTTGGTTTAATACATTGCAATATATAGAAAAGTTCCTAGTGCATTCTTTGGATGCACATTTCTATTGCAGAAGTTTTGTTGAGCTAATCTTTGAAGTTTAGACTCATATTTCTCCATCAATTGGTAAAGTCAATGAATTGCTCATCCTTACTTTGATAAGTATTTTAATCTCTACAATGCTCACTGTATGTCGTGTGTTATAGAAGCAATTTAGGAACTCATGCTCTAATTGCTCTTAACTATCAAAAGAATTAGGCTCTACGTTTGTGTACCAATCAAAGGAGTTTTCCTTTAGGGAATGGACATATTATTTGAAAAGATAGTCACCATATGTTCCAACATTAGTACATATCTCAACAAAGTGTGTGGCATGTTGCTTTGAATTTCCTTTTCTATTAAATTATTAAAATTTGGGGGGTTGATAGTCGGCTGGAATTTTTAGGCTATCAATCCTTATAGTGTAGGTCTTGGCGTATGTCAGGTAAGATTTGATGACTTGTACTTGTCTTTTAGGGTCCATGTAATGAAGTCCTTCATTTAATCAACGAAATTATTCCCTAAAAAAAAATTTGTACCTCCTTAGCCGGTGGTGTTTGTTTCTAAGATGTTCTATCTCATGAATTTTTGGAGATTTTCCAAGTGTATGGATAGACTCTCTATATATTAATCAATCCATACTATCCACCATCTTATAAATTCGAGCGTCTTGGTTTTGAACATATTTGCCAGACCCTCAATTTCCTTTGTCAGGTTTGTAAGTTGCTCCTCGATAGATGAAGCATCAGTTAATATTGCTTACATGATCACTGGAGTCATTGTAGAGTAACATGAATTATCATATAAGTTAATATTTGTAGTGCTGAGCTTATGTCATGCAAGTGGAGATGATGTGTTGGTTGAATGACCATCATTAATTGTGCCAGAGTATTTTTAACCAGAGGCTCAAGTAGAGCTAGAGTCTTTGTAAGTGTTTTTGTCATATTGCTTTCTTTTTCTAAAGCACTTGCATGGGACCTTTCTCTTTTTAGGGTTAGAGATCTTAAAATTGGAGTTGGCGCGGATGATACTTGATGTGTTTGTTGTCGTAACATGTTGTCCTTGCTCTTCGTAACAACTCTAAAGCTTCCAAAAGCAACACCATGGAGGCGTTCTACTTCACCAGAGAATTTGGGATCAGCATCCTTAGAAGTAGTTGATTGAGAATTGACTTTTTTAGAAGTCATTTCAATGTTCATAAATTTTGAAGTTGGAAAATTTGAGATGAGAGGCAGAGATCATCCCTCTAGGTATGCCAAAATTTGTTGGACAGTAAAATTTGACACCAAGAATAATATTACAACAATCATTTTATTGATTTCAATATGTGGGCATTACAATCTCTATGAATCCTCTGATTTGCCTTTTTAAATATAAATTCAATGTCTTCAAGCTTGATATTGAATTTGAACTTGATTTGTGAATTTAATGGATTTGATCTTGACTCGTACTTGAATTCAAGGGCTTTTGAGCTTCTTCTTGAATCTTGTGATCTTGATCTTGAATCTTGATGAATTGGTCTTGAATGCTGACTTTGTAGAGAAATGATCTATAAGCCCTCTCTTGCTACTTCTTAGAATTATTGGTCCCTTTCTGAATTATGAGACCCTTATTTATATTTGTAGGAAGGAAAAAGTCATGGTGAACGTGAATTTCTTTGGAGTAATCCGATTTAAGTTATATGGCAAGATAAATGGAATTTTGATTTCACTAGGCCTACTGCACTATTTTGACATATCACTTAACTTGACATACAATGTCATTTGACACGTGACACCAAATTGGGCCTCTATAATAAGATAACTTTTTGGGCTTAGCAAAATTGACTCACCATTTGTATCTCAAATTAATTGGCTAGCCCAATAGAAATTAAACTTTAATCTTATCCCTATTTATTTGGAATTAAATAATCAATACAGGTACATTAAATCGTAATATTATTTGAGTTTCATTGCCTACAGATGCCTCACGTATCATTTAATGTGATAAATGACATTTACTCTTTAAATTATTTATAATAATGTCCAGGTAACATTTTAATTAACAGTATATATGGGTGTTAATGTACTTGTGAAATTTTTTTGATGAAAATGAGAATGATCCACTTTTGTTTGTTATCACTTTCTTTGTTATGCTTCAAAAGATGTTCAATATCCTTAATGCTCCTTGGAGCTGCTTTTTGCCTATATAAAGATGCAAGTTTAAGTTTGCTGAACATTGCAACGTGCATATGAAAAAAGGTGTACACGGCTTGTTTGATAGCTTTGCCTAGTCGGATTTGTTTTAGATTCTAGTGTTGGTCAAATGGCTGCTAAAATAGGAGATCATTTACATTTATAGTTGTTTAGTACCTTCTTTGGTTTTTTATTGATGTCTTGTAAGCATTTGTTTTAATGCTTGATATAGGTTAGTTTTATATGATGCTTTTATGTTCTGTGCAATTGGTTAAATGATAGTGTTTCTTTATGTTCAAGAGCAACTTATCTTTTAAAAAAATAATATTTTCCACTTTTACTTTGCTTTTCTTCTTCTAATGATGAAATACCTACTTTTATTAGCAGAAAGAAAGAGAATCTCTTGCTTAAATTTGTCATTTCCTGTATGTTGATCTGTTTTCAAGTTGTTTGAGACTGTCATCATGAAATGTTGTAAGTATTTCCGAATATATTGAATATCTTCTTGTGTTAGACTGCAGATGCTCAGAGAAAAGTTGTTAGTGAGACGATAGAGCTCATAAAGGTAAGCATTTCATGACTAACTTCTCTATTATCAAAAGTCAAAAGAACTTTTTACTATCTTTGTACATGTTGTAAAACACTTTTTATCCTCAGAACTAATAGTATTAATTTCTTTCTTTTGATAATACTTGATGGAGTTCAATAGCAGTTCAAGAGATGTGATGGAACTTTCTTCTTTATTTTCTGATGATAGTCGTTTTGCTGAAGCTGTTTCGATTGCTCAAAAAATAATTAATATCTATAGGCTTCATCGATATTCTCATGTTATAAGCACCACACTGACTTCACCTAAGTTTTGTTTTTGCATAATTGTTTGAGCAATAAATTGTCTTAACTCCTTATGTTTATTACCTAGTAGCCGATGTATAGACTATAGAGTGAGGAAATTACCTGCTTTATTGTTTTAAGCCTTCATGTCATCGTGTCATTTGTCTTATTTGTAATTTTTATTTGCAGTTTGAACAGTAGGCTTTAGATTTGGAGTTCTTTAGATTTGCCCCGAGTCTAATCTCTTTATTTTCTCTCTATCTTGTCTTCATTCTCCTTTCTTATTCATCCCCCTTCCTACACATATTCTTTCCTATTCAGCCTAGATCTAGGTACTCTCTTTCTTATATATAGATATAGAGATTTTTCCTTGACTAAGCAAAGCTAGTACACTTTCCTCCCATAATATTTTCATGACATAAAATCTGTCTCTGTATTTTAAGCTCCTAATCATAAAGGAGACTTTGTGAATGTCAAATCATTTTACATGGTGCCATAAATGTGTCATGTTTCATGATGTTCCTATTTGGATAAAGAATGGATACAACACTGATTTCTTTATTC
Source organism: Capsicum baccatum var. pendulum (assembly GCA_030864225.1). Lineage (NCBI taxonomy): Eukaryota > Viridiplantae > Streptophyta > Magnoliopsida > Solanales > Solanaceae > Capsicum > Capsicum baccatum. Next base: position 157,468,897 of record CM061552.1, on the reverse strand, counting down.
TTATACAACAGCGTATCAATAGAGTCTTTCTAGTTACAGTTACATTCAATAATATTCGTCATTTCTAGGGAGCTTCATGTTATTACTTCTTTACTCATTTTTTTAGATTTTTATGAAGGATTACATATCATTCACATACTATGTCAATATCAATGGTGGAGGATAATATTGGTGGAAGACAACCAACGATTGTATCATTGGCTCTTTGTAATTCAACTTCCAGTAGAGGACTGGAAGTTGTTGTTGTAAGACAGACTCGAAGGAACTCGAATACTTCAATTGTTGTTGTACTTAATTAGCGCAGGAAACATTTTTGGGAAGGAATAAGGTATTTGATTGGGCTCCATACCATTGAAGTAGGAAAATGAGTAAACCCATCAGTAAAAACAGCAGATATGAAGCTTCAAAACTGTATAAACTATTTTTCCAATATTTCTTGAGACAAGCATTTAATGACTATAAGGTTCAATACTTTGTACTATCATGAGTGTTTGGTTTTACGATTGGAAAATGGCAAAATTTCACACATAGCTAATTTATACCCTTTTTAAATAAATTCTTTTCTAAATTTAGTAATTATATATTATAGATTTTAGTTAGCGATTAAATATATTTAGGACTAAAAAAGGGCAGTCCGGTCTAATGCTACCGCTATGCGCGGTGTCCAAGGAAGGGCCCCACCACAAGGGTGTATCGTATGCAGTCTTACCTTGCATTTCTGCCAAAGGCTGTTTCCAAGGCTTGAACCCATGACCTTCTGGTCACATAGCAGCAACTTTACTAGTTACTCCAAGGCTCCCCTTCCAATATATTTAGGACTCTAATAAAATAATAACTAATAGATTTATTACTATTCATTTATATTTAGAGATAAAAACGGAAAGGGGAGTGATTCACTTCATTTTATTCTCACCAACACATTTTTTTCAAATCTTTTATTTCTTCCATTTTCATATGAACTGCTATAGCTTACCTTTTTCATTTTCGAAATAAAAACATAAAATTCAAACTAAAATTTCTCTCATTTTTTCATATGACTTCAGAATTTAAAATAAAATTCCAATGTATTTATACATTCAATGTATTTATCCAAAAAAATTAGTTATGAATAGAAATACAAATTTAGAATTGATACAAATGAAAATTAGCTCAGAATTTAACATTCAAATACAAATACAAACCCTTACAACTCATATCTCAAGATAAATATGAATTGGTTCAAATTCAAAAGTATAAAATGAATATAAATTCAGATTATATTTATAAATACACAAATTCAAATGTATAAATGTATGCAAATTCAAAATATATTTGAAAGAAATATAACAAAATAAATAGAAAAATACAAACGCAATGGTAGAAATATCAAACAAATTTATTTATAACTATATATAGTGTATACAATGTACCTTTGAGTTATATACAAACACATGATAGTTGTATATCTATATGTAATGTATAAATTATGAATCAACATATTTTATAAAAATCAAAAACTGATTATACAACTTATATGTATGTTTTCTACAAACACCAACACATGACAATTGTTATGACAATTATTGTTATATACACATTAAAACTTGGCATGGTATACATACTTGTTTGTAACTAATACAATAAATAAGATAATATAGACATATTTATATCTGTGGTATATATATTCATATGAATATACATTTCGGTATATACAAAATACCGTCGAGTCATTCACAACATCGTTTCTCCCCCCTTTGGAGTGAGAATCCTTGATTTTTCTTTTTCTTTTAATTTATACAAAATGTCAATAATAGGATACAAAATCAAGACATATCTAATGTCCAATAGAAGAACAAACATAGTTTATACAAACCAAAAATTGGTTATACAACTTATATGTATATTTTATATGCATATATATATTTATATGCCAACACATGACAATTGTTAATTGTATATAATGGTTATTTGTATACATATATATACATACAAAAATTCAAGTAGAATCTCTTCATTCCATGCGATGAAATATCTTGAATTTCTAGTTGTACGGAATGTTTTTGATGTAATAAATCTTTGGACAAATCACAAAAATATACTATTTAAGAGTCAATTTAACAAAATATCAAGAGTTTCTACTTTTTAAGGAAAAAGATTGAAAATGAAGGTGGAAAATGTAAAAAGAGAGAAAAACCAAATAAATGAAAAATTTAAGAACGAAGAGAAAATGAAATAAATTTTCCAATTTTTAAAATTAAATCAAAAAAAATTAAGTGTTCAATTAACTCAACCAAAATTTAAGTTAATTAGATGAGATAGATTAATTGCATGATATACAGGCTGTTATATTTGTATATGAGGACCCATTTAAATAATAGTTTTTTTAACTAACTTTTGACTATGATAGGTAATTATTTTAAACACTAACCATGATAGAGAATTAATAACCTTTTTTATCTATGCTATGTAATTTTTCCTTGAAAAATCTGTTTGGGGCCAACTGCACCTCTGGAAACTTGGGGATGATGAGCCCATCCATCTCCCCTTCTCCACTTAACTGATGGATTTGATTATCTTGGCGCGAGGCCCCTATGGACTTAATTGGCAAATATTGTCTCGAGTTACTAGTCTTTTTCTTAGAGGAGTGTTTTGTAGTTGTAAAAATTATCGTGTATATACTTATTAGAATGTTTATTGCAATTTATAGTAACACTTTCTCATAATTATTAAATTAAAGAATAATTTCATGTTATAGCAATTTTTAAAAATTATTTTTTTAATAAAAAATCATTTTAAAATAATTGTTAGTCAAATTATCTCCTAATTTTTCGTCTTTAATATTAATCTCTTTCTTAACTCTTTTGATAGTTATGTCAAGAATAATTATTTGTTTCAATAGTTATCTTTATTTATATTTTTTTTAACTTTATCAGTTAATTTACAAAGTTTGTTCTTAAATTAAGAAGTAGAATTTGGTAAAAATATTTTTTACATTGACAAACATTTTTTGATTTTTCAGTAAACTAATTTTTATACTTTTTAAATATTTACACGATTCTCCACATTTACATTATTGATAAAAAATTTTCTTGACCATTAAAATACTTTTTTTTCCTTAATTTATTTTTTCTTTTTTTTTTAATAGAACTACTTACCTTTTGCATATGAACTATGTTTTCTCTTAATCTAATGTTGTTTTGAGTTACAAAATCGACTAAATGTAAGGTTGTTTTATTGATTCTTTTTATTTGAATCATGTCTGCATAGTATAAATTTCACTCTACTTCAACTAGGAAGAACCCTAGATTATCAAAAGAAAAAAACCAAATTATACTTTCTAGATCGACCTTGATTTGGGGTGTTTTACCCCATCTCTATTTTAAAGAACAAGCAAAAGACACTTTAAAGATACTTTCGGCAAAGTCAAAATTGGAGCCGAAGTTAACTTATCCTTTAACTTCTCAAAACTCCTTTCACAAGCATCTGACCAAGAAAACTTAACCTTCTTCTGAGTTAACTTTGTCAAAGGAGAAGCTATCGACGAAAAACTTTCCACAAACTGCTTGTAATACCTGGCTAAACCCAAAAGCTCCGGATGTTGGATGGAGTCGTAGGTCTAGGCCATCTCTTCACTATAACAACGTTCTACGGATCCACCATGATCCCTTCACTAGAAATAATATGACCCAAGAAAGGAACAATGTTCAACCAAAACTCACACTTAGAGAACTTGACATACAAATATTATTCCTTTAAGGTCTGTAACACCACACAAAGGTGATTATCATGATCCACCTTACTCTTTGAATAAACTAGAATGTCGTTAAAAAACACAATGATGAAGATATTAAAATACTATCGAAAAGTTCTGTTCATTAGATCCATAAACGCTGCTAAGGCATTAGTCAACCTAAATGACATCACCAAAAACTCAAAGTGCCTATACCGAGTATGAAAAGTCATCTTAGGGATATCCACCTCCCTAATATTTAGATGATGGTACCCAGAACGAAGATCTATCTTAGAAAAGAACTTGGAACGTTGCAACTGGTCAAACAAATTATCTATTCTTGGAAGAGGATACTTGTTCTTGACTGTCACCTTAATCGGCTGTCTATAGTAAATAAACATCCGAAGAAAACCATCCTTCGTGCACAAAAACAACACTGGTGCACCTAAGGAGATACACTAGGATGAATAAACTCCTTATCCAGAAGAACCTTAAGTTGCTCCTTAAGTTTTATTAACTCGATCGGAACCATTCTATACGGAGGAATGGAAATTGGACGATTGTCCATAATTAGATCAATACCAAACTATATTTCCCCATCCGGGAGAACACTAGGAACATCGTCCGAAAAGACCTCTGAAAACTCATTAACCACAAAAACTAATAGAAAAGAAGGACCTTTTGAGTTAGAATATTTAACCCAGACCAAGTAATAAAAACAATCTTTAGAGATCAATCTCCGATCTCTATGATAATAAATAAACTTCCCCCTAGGAGATAAAGAAACACTCTCATTCTATAACTGACTCACTAGGGAACCTAAAGATAAGACTATGGGTCCGACAATCCAAAGACATCTAACAATAGTGTAACATTTCATACCCAAGATAACATCAAAATCCACCTTATCCGACTCAAATAGATCCACCAAAGTCTTCTTGCCTTAAACAAATACCACACCCCATATATACCCTCTTAGAAATAACTGAGTCACCTACTGGGTTGAACCAGAAAAAGATCTAAAATAACTTTAGGATCAAAACCAAAAGACATAGCCAGATAAAGAGTCATATAGGATAGAGTATACCCTGGACCAAGCAAACAATATACATCATAAGAAAATTTGTAACGTACCAGTAATGACATGAGGTGATGTCTTAGATTCCTATCAGAAAGCCAAAACATATAACCTGTTTCAACCAATACTAGAACCATGAGTAGTAATAGAACCAGATGCCACACCACCAGGTGTAGGAGTAGAAGATAAAGCCACAAAAATCTTATTCTCCCCCATATCAACCTTATAAATCGGACAATCCCTAAGACGATAGCCTGTTTGGCTACACTTGAAAAATTTGTCCTTTCTATTATCGCAATAACACCAATGAGGATGACCACAAAACCAATAAAGAGGGCATAAAGAAACTGATTGACCTCCACTTGCTTGAGATTAGTCAACAAACGCCCAAAAATTTTCACCACCATGATAACACCTATTGCCTGACTGATCAGAAGCACTAGACGTAGAGTAGGAACCAAAACTCCCCACTTCTTTTTTTACTATTTTCCACCGTCTTGACCACCCTGATATTGAGCACCTCCCTGATAAAAAACCTACTCTTTTTACCCTACCTACCCCCAAACTTTGCCTACTTTATCTTCTCACCTTCTACCTACTGCATATGAATAGTCAACCTAGAGATGTCTATACCCTTAATCAGCAAGACAATCTTTCTCTCTAAAATCAGATCCCAATTTAACCCAGAAGCAAACTTCCTTATTCTATCCCACATGTCCGTTACTAAATCATGATAATACCTTGACAATTGGTGAAACTTAAAGGAATATTCCTTGACAGACATTCTCCCCTACTTAAGGTTCACAAACTCTTCCATCTTTGCTTTCCTCAACTCTTGGGGAAACAAATGATCCAGAAAAGCACCAGAGAAAGAATCCCATATAGATGATTCTTCCACATCTCCTCTATCCCTATGCCACTCTTCATACCATAGATATGTAGCATCTTTGAGCTAATAAGATAAAAACTGTACCCTCTCCATATTAGTGGCCTGTATCACCCGAAATATCTTTTCCATCTCATCTAAGAAGCCATGTGGATCCTCCTCCACCTTTACTCCAAAAAAAGTGGAAGGACCCATCTTCATAAATTGGCCAACCCTTGTGGCTTCAGTTGATAAATCACCAGAAACATCCCACTCATCCTGACCAGAAACCAATTTTGCAATAGCATAGATAGACTAACGGAATTTTGCATTAGTCACCTCACCTTGAGGAGGATTAGTAGCAACTAGTGGAACTCTAGAACTATCAGGGATAGGATTTTGAGATCAAAAATGAACCCTAGAAGTATGATGCTCCCTTTCAACATTACCCCCAAATTGGATAGAAGAATTTTCTTGTGTTCCAGATCTACGAGGCATGATTTGAAAGACGAACAAGCGAGGATTAGGAAAGATCCTAGGTCTGAGACTCCAAGCTTTAAAATAGAATAACAAAAAAGTGACACATTCTTAAATGCCTTGTAACCCCTCCCTTATGAGTGTGGCGCACTACACACCCCAAAATGAGACTCTATTCGACACGACTTTGTGGACTCCTAATTGACCATGAACCTAAGCTCTGATACCAACTTGACCCGACCCACCCTAGGGTCTTGTCGTAGTGGTCATCCCAAGTCTAACCAGGACTGGAGACCACCACTGTTACCCAACCCAATCTCCATCCACCTTCCTTGAGTTGGCTGAATTTTGAGCATAAAACAAAATAGTGTAACAGCTCATATAAAGACTCTAGGAATAGATCATAATCGTGATCGACCCAACTGAGTCAAACCATCCCATAACCATAATTCAACTATAAAAAATAAGGCCATAACCAAAGACGTTCCAAAACATAACATAATTGATCCCAAAATGTAATATGATGGAACAGTGAGAAATTATGCCTGATGATGCCAGCCTCCTAGACTATTCCAATGCCAAGGTTGACACCTATATCGATCCTTCCCATTCTAAGCCATAGAAGTACCACAAAGCCTCAAACCAAAAGAGTAATAAAATCTAGTTGGGATATGCCCCCTACCATAGCCAAAACTAATATCCAAAATAAAACTAAAATGTCTAGAAATATCCATAATATGAAATGATGCCTTTTGAAAGGATGGAAGCTCAGCACTTCAGTCCAAATATTAATCCCGAGTTAATCACTATATAGAAGGAGTAGAAAAGCCGATTCCTGCATAGTGTGGGTATATATCCGCTTGTAGATGGGGTTAACGAGTAACTGCTAGCATAATCTTAGGGTAAGGATAAAATAATGTCATTTATACAACCAAGTAAAACCATCCATATACACACAAGCATACATATATACACACGCATATAAATATATAGCCATGCTGATAAAAAAAGACTGGGTTTAGCATGCCTTTAAAACCTTTATCTGGGTTGTGTAGCTTTGTCATCCTAAACCACCCACGGGCTATTGGGTTCAGCTCCCCCTATTGAAAGGGCCTAGTGCATGTATCCGTACGACAAGGAAAATATCCCATGGGATGACTAGTACATCCCCAAAATAAAGTGTGACATCATGCACACGGTCACCAAGACTAACTTCATATCGGGAAATACGAGTTTCTATTTTTGGCCCCCCGAGAAAACCAATTTCCAACTAGTGAAACCAATATCTATTTATTAACCAAGACCATTAATATTAGTATCATTATATCAGCCCTTACTTGCAAGTATCATCTATATCCAACCATTTATAGGTTTAAGGAGACTTTCAAGTGCCCTTCTATTTACCATATTAAACCACTTAGGAGACTTCTATATTCTCTACAAGCATAACCAATTAGTCTTTTACCATTCCAAGCCATTTAAACCATGCATAATTTTTTTTACCAAGTTTAAAACATGCAAGAGTTCGATTAAAAGAAATCAATGCAATGAAATTATCTTTATAAGCATTTTGTCAAACACATTGGGGGCATAATATGACCAAAACCAATTACAATTGCTAATAAATCATTCCTATTCAATCTAATTATCCAAAACCACCATTAATGCATATAAAAACATAATTAAAACCATAGGAAACCATAATCAACCATTTAACATCAAAACACCCAAATCATATTTCCAAGAGAAAATTATGTAATAGTAAAACCATGAAAACATTTATATAAACCATGACTTTAGGTAAAATTATAAATAAGGGAATGAAAACATGCCTTAAACCAAGTTGATGTCGGAAAGAAATCAGCAAGAAAATCCCTAAATTAATCCTTTAGTTGAAACCCTAGACCCGCTGCCCAAAAGATCTTGAGAGAATTATGGAGTGTTTAGGAAGAGTTTCTAAGTGTTAATGAATAGAATAATAGGATAAATAACCTCCTAAGTAGGTTAGAAGTCATGGGACCCTATTAGGATAAGTAGGCGTCCAGAATACCCTCAAGTTACACCAAAATCCTATCACAGGGATACTGTTGACACATGCGAGTCGTACCCTCCGATACGATCGATATCCATCACTCGTATCCTAAACCTCCACCCTTGGACCAAAAACTATCCAATATAAGATTCATCTAACTAAGTCATAACCACAATATACGATCCATATCCATCACTCGTATCCCTGGTAGAATAAAATACCAAGAGGATTGAACATTATCTACCATATGAGTCCCTGGTATGATTTGTACCCTAGATTATGGCTCATTGTGAGCCACTCGTACTCATATCCAACCTAAGTAACCAAGTCTTAGATTAATTTAAGGATCCAAATGATTTGTAACAACCAATATGACTCGTACCTCTAAGTCGTATCCATTCTAGTAACCAAAATCCATCCCACCAACTAACACTGGTCAGTATACGACCAGACCATACCATTCATACCCCAACATACGGCTTGTACCCATGACTCGTATTGGGTCCAGAGATCAGAATTCTAAGAAATTTTCTAAGGTTCAGAAACTAGGATGTTTCATAAGGAAAAGAAATAGTAAGAAGTTTAAGTCAGTAGAGCAGGGTGAAATCTAGCAGAACAATGGAAAAGAGGGTAGGCAATGGCCTTAGAAGAATTGGGGAAATTTTTATTTCTCAGCTACTACTCCTGCTGCAAAGCCTTAAGGTGATTGATTTTTTAGTTTAGCAATGGTTATAAGGAATAGGGTGCCTAATCTCAAGTTAGTGAAGCTCAATAGACCCTACCTTATCCACCTTGTCTGGTTATTGGAAGATTTACTGTGGTTATAGTGATGAAAGCAGAAATTGGTGCTTTAATTATTTTCAGCCTAGTCATATGTAGTGAGATTTTCCTTGATATAGGGGTGCATCTAGGGCTAGTAAGCAATAGGATGCTACTTCTTCGTAAGCTTCTGCAGCTAAATACACTATTTCAGGGATGGAAACTAGTCAAAATTTCATGTATGCACTTTTTACTCATCGGGAATCTGAGGCATCCCCATATGTTGTCACTAGTATGTTACAACTTTTCTCACATGATATTTATTGTTTGCTTGATCCCAGTTCTACCCTATCTTATGTAACCTCTTGTGGGGATATATACTTTAGTTTTGGTCCTAAAAGTATTTTCAACCCCTTTTCAGTTTCTACTCGGTGGGTGAGTCTATTATTGCTAGAAAAGTCTATAGGTGTTGTATTGTGTCCATCTTTCATAGAGAGACGTTGGTAGAATCAATAGATCTTGATATGGTGGATTTTGATTTAATACTGGGAATAGATTGACTTCCTTCATGCTATGCTTCTATGGATTGCAAGACCTGCAAGGTCATTTTTGTTTTCCTAATGAACTCATAATTGAATGGGAGGGGAATTCCCTAGAACCAAAAGCAAAGTTTATCTATTATCGTAGAGTCCAAAAGTTAATATCCAAAGGATGTTTATATCTTCTAGTTTGGTTCAAGGATTCTATCTCTAAAAGTCCCTACCTACATTCTGTTTTCATGGTCAATGAATTTTCTAAAGTTTTTTTTTTTGATAATATCTTGGGATTCCTCCCGATAGGGAAATAGACTTTGGTATCGATCTTATACTGGATACTCATCCCATTTTCATTCCTTCTTTTAGGATGTCTTTGGGAGAGCTGAAAGAACTAAAGGAGAAATTAAAAGATTTACTTGATAAGGGCATCATTTGTCCTTGTGTTCCCCCTTGGCGTGCTCTTGTTCTTTTTATGCGAAAGAAGGACGGGTCTCTTCGGATGTATATAGACCATCATCAATTGAATAAGGTCACTGTGAAAAATAAGTACCCTCTCTCTAAAATTGATGACCTCTTCGATCAACTTTAGGGTGCTAAGTATTTTTCTAAAATAGATGTCCATTCAGGTTATCGCCAATTGAAGATTAGGGAGGTTGATATTCCCAAGACCATTTTTGGAATATGTTATTGCCACAATGAGTTCTTGGTTATGTCATTTAGGTTGACTAATGGCCTACCTACTTTTACGGACCTTATGAACTGAGTATTCATGCAGTTTTTAGATATGTTTGTTATTATTTTCATTGATGACATATTGGTATACTCCAAAAGTAAGGGGCATTATGCAAGTCATCTAGGACATTATAACAAATGTGAAAAAAAAACATACTTAATAATACGAAATCTCAAAACCTGGTGTCTTAGTGTAAGAACATAACGGGTACAACTCGAAGTTAAATACAAAGGACATCCAAAATAGGATATTACTCTGTCTCTGAAATACAGTAAAGACGCATCTAATAAAGAAAGATAGAAGTAGACTCCGGACGCCTGAAATTAACCACTACCTTGAAAACCTCTAAATAACACCAAATATCAAAGACCTTGAGGCGCATTCGAACCTTAATCTACGTTGAAAGGGTACAGTAGGAGTGAGTACAGTCCATTTGTACTCAGTAGGTATAATAGGCTGACCTAGCAAAGTAGAAAGTAAACATACAAAATACACACTAAGGGCACGTCACCTAAAATCCGAAAATGTTCCACAATGGTAGCCCACATATAAGCAAGGAAAAGAGACAACATATACGGAAACATCAAGTACAAGTATGGGAAGATAGAAAAATAGGTAAGTAACAAGTCAAATACAATATACAATCACATCACAAGCATAATAATGTAAATACAATAAGAATAATGATGTAATACATGAGGTTGTTGCACAACCTCTGAGACCATCACACAACCTCTGAGATGTTGCACAGTCTTTATATACACCGATGGAGCTAAAGCTATAAGACATAGGACCCATGGGGGGTTCGGTAACCCGTATACAATCTACATATATCCATATCTCCTCCCAGACTCATCCGTTGGGGAGGGTTTTATAAAATGCCATATTTTCTATTAGAAAAATACAATTATCATGATGTATACAAGGCTATCAATATCACATAGGACTCCACACAGTCATACATAGCACATAATGGTCTAAAATCACCAAATAACATCATATATAGGCACCCACACGGGCACAACACATTAACATAACCATTTTCATGATTAGTTCCCAAACCCTAAATATGCTTTTGTATCAACATTCATTACCTAGCCCAGTCTAAAAGAAGTTAATCCATAACCTACCTAGAATGTCAAAAACTAAAACAAAAGTTTTCAATCCATAATCTTACTACTCATGAAAGGACCCAAAATCAACTTAAACATGTAAATATAGAATCTATGTGCCAAAAAAAATTCAAATGATAACATATTGCATAGTTTTAAGTCGGGGTCAAAAAGGACCCCTAAAATAGGTTTTCAAAAAAGGGTAAAATTATAACTTTATTTCAAAAACATGTTTCCCATATTTTTAGGAGTCTACATTTGAAAACCCAAGCTAAAATGAGTTAAAAAATAAGTCCAAATAAAAGAAAAACCATTTTCAAACTTTACTGAGTAAAAATCTCTTAAATCCATATTAAAATCAAGAATTGAAGTTGTTTTGACAATGAAATGGTGGGAAAACCGATAACGATGAGGTTAGTACAATCATCCAAGTGAAAATGGTAGACCAAGGTTGCGATTGAAGTACCTAGACTATAAAGGGTATCACAATCACACACAAGTATCATGATCATGACATATGAATGTACACCCCAATTGCGATTGCGGGTGCACCACCTGGGGACTTGGTACATTCCATGTCTCTACGAGCCCTTCAAGATTCATCTGGAATCCCGTGAATAAATATGAACTATTCTACCCTATTGAATGTGATGCTTTGGACTCAATGGCGATATCAAATTTTTTAAATGAATTTATTTTCACAAAGTTGATCTCTGAAACCCAAAATCATAATTTTCCAAATTGAGGATCAAAATAAGATTTAAAAGCCGTAAAATCACACCAACTATGTTACCAACCTAAAATTAATGTTTTGGATCTTCTAACATAGTTTATTTTTCCACCCATCGCATGGGTCAAAAGATTTTGACTAAAGTCAATTATAAGGCTCTTAGAGCCACTAAAAATCATAATATCATATAAATCACACCAAAATGCACCAAAAATTGGACCAATCATCCCCATACCCTATAAATACCAAAACACAACCACGAGGAAAGGTAAAATGGTTAAATTAAATAGAAACACATATTTCATCAAATTTTAGGTTATTACATCATCCACTACTAAAAATCTAGTTTGTTCTCAAACTAAGGAAAAGGAAATACCTAAATCACCAAAATCTGGGGATAAGAACTATGCATATCATACTCGACCTCCAAAGTAGCCTCATCTATAGGACGATGCCTTCAGTAGACCTTAACGCAACCGATGGAAGTGAGCCACCTCACCGCAACTCAACTTATGAACCACACCACCTAATGTTGCACAATAGTAATAGAAAAACCCTCTAACCCTACATCATGAAATGATGTAGCATGCAGGGATGATCAATGGGATAAGCACTGGCATGTAACTCAAAAAAAGTGATAAAGTAAAGCCACTTCCAAAACCAATCAAAACAACATGCACACACATATTCATATATACATATAGGATTCTGGGATAGGGACAAGGGTCATGAAAACGAGATAATAAAATATTAAACTGGACTGTGTAGCTTTATCTGTCCTAAGGGCACCCACGAGCTATATGGGTTTAGCTCTTATTACTGAAAAGGCCCCAGTATGTGTTAGCTGCACGAACTGGGAAAATTTGAGTTAGAGCCAGAGATACCAAGGCTCTAGTCATCCCCAAAACATAATGTGTCAAATGAGAATACGATCATATATACCTCCACACTAGAAAACATGGTTTCTAATATTGGTCCCCTTCGGGACCTCCAGCTTCACGGTGAGCTACATAACACACTTTAAGCCCAAATTAAAATCATTTTGAACATATTCCCAACCATAAACTAAGGAGTATTATGTTAAGGCATTTACCACTTGGTATCATCATACCAATTATGCTTCAAAGGTTATATAATCAGTCCAATTAACCAATTGACTCCCAAGTCCATTTTAAAAATCCAAAACCATGGCCACCAAGGCCTTTCAAATTCGGTTTACCATTTATCCTTTAGTGTAATACAATAGTTTCAAAAGTAAGTTAAATCATGCAAATTCCATATTTAAAACCAAAATAATATAGGTGAGTTGAGGTTAATGCCCTTACCAAGCCAAAATCCATCAATTTTGGGAAACCCATGTTCCCCATTACAAATTCCATAATAATATACCCATTTAGTCCTCAAAATATTCAATTTAAGTATACATAAGAAATTTACACCATATGACATCTAATTCAATTAATAATCATCAAAAACCCTCAACCCAATTTCAAACCCAATAATTAAATCGCATGAATAATGATTAAAATATATGCCATAGTATAAAATTAATGTTATGTATGTGAAACATGCCTAAATCACCAAAGAATTTGGATAAAAATCAAGGATTATAGCCTAGGTTTTGAACCCCCTGTAAATCCCTAGTGTTTCTGCTTTGGGAGTTAAAAGGGATAAGAGTAAGGGTTTTGATTTGATTAACTGAAGATAATAGGGGACCTTAAGTGTTTTTTAAGTCACGGTAGTAGTGTAAAGGTAGGAAAAGATAAAGATAACCTTAATTAAAATGTGCAAGAAATTCTAGGCCCAGTCGTCATGACTCAGGTAACGACTCGTGAGGTCTAACCATGAGTCGTTACCTAGACTTTTAATTGAGGGTCAAATCTCTAACCCCTCACTATTATGGTTATGATTCACTCACCACATCTCATTACCTATCATCATGAGTCATAATGAAGACTCGTGATCAAGGATAAAATCCTGGGCAACTTTATTATTGAGACAACAAGTCCCACCCTACGACTCATGATGTGTCATAATAACTCATCACCTGAATTATAGTCATGGCAAGGTGGTAAACTCCTTAGAAATTTCATAGTGCATATAAAACCTAGGGTATTACATTATCCCCCCTTGGGATCATTTATCTCCAAAGAAAAGTTAGGGACCCTTAGTACGATAACAGAAATAATGCAACCAAAATCCAATAACAATTCAAAAGGGAACAAGAGGGAAATAAAACTCATACCTTAAGCATTTGTATCCAAGGTTAGGAACAAGAATGAATACTTGGACTTCATCTCTTCTTTAGCTGCCTATGTAGCTTCTTCCACCTTTTAATTCCTCTAAAGCATCTTTATTGAAGCTATATCCTTAGTCTTCAATCTTCAAACCTGCCTATCCAATATCTCAACTAAGACTTTCTTATAAGACAAAGAATCTATCACACCAATATCCTCAACAAGCATAATCATAGAAGGATCTCCCACACACTTTTTCAGCATAGACACATGGAAAATAGGATGAATAGAACCCAAACTCACTCATAAATCTAACTCTAATACAATATTTCAAATTCTTCTCACAACCTGATATGAACCAATATGATAGGACCGAGCTTCTCTTTCTTCTAAAACTTCATAACTCTTTTCATAGGAGAAACTTTCAAGAGCACCCAATCACTAACTCTCTCTATCTCATATTTGCATAAGACTTTTGGAGACTCTGAGTAGTCTAAGTCTTTCTCTAATTACCTTAACCTTATTAATGGCTTGGTAAAGCAAGTCAGGATCAAATAACCTAGTCTCACGAACCTCAAACCATCCAATAGGAGACCTACACCTTCTACTATAGAGAGCCTTAAAAGAAGCCATCTGAATACTAGAATAGTAACTATCGCTAAATACAAACTCAATAAGGGGTTAATGGTCAACCCAACTACCCTTAAAATCAATAATATAAGATATTAGTATATCTTCTAAAGTCTGAATAGTCCATTCCTCTTGTCCATCCATCTGAGGGTGGAAAGCAATTGTAATATCCCATATTACACATAGCTTAGTTTAGCTCCTAGTTGCATGCATAAGAAGGTTAAAGCCTAAAAATTTCACCAACTGTTGGGGACTTAGTCTTATTTTTGGTCTCTTAACCTTGAGGATTTTTCAATTGGTCTTCCCGACCCCAAGATGTTAGACTTTGAGTTATTTCATTTTTAGGGGTGTAAGGAGAAAGTCTCGGGGAAGTTTTGAATTTTTCAAATAAGTATTGGTTCATGTTTGAATTTTGATTTTAGTAGCTTACCGTGATAGAATCGTGTTGCACTGCTTATAGAGATAAGACACTCACCGCATAGTGGTGCCCTTAAAATCTGCATTATAGTTACAAATTTAATCTCCTAAGGGGTATTTATGTCCTTTCACATTGACCCAATTCATAAAAATATAAATTAAAGCTTAAGTTAGGAAACCATATTCTCCAATTTTCTCTCAAAAACAAACCATAGGAAACATCTTCCAAGAACATCAAATTTAATTACCTCCTCTCCAAGAAAACCAAGAATTTAAGATTTCCAATATTGAATTCTGTTCAGGTTTGCATGACCACTACGTACATACTTCTACTTATTCAGTCATCATATTTCAGATTCAGTTTATAGATTATCTTAGAAACATTAGATGCTTGGTCTTGCATTCTCAGTATTTTAGTTTTCATGCATGCATATCTAGTTATGTTATGTTATTCATCCAACCATTATTTCATGCATAGTTAACCCTTGTATTATAGCCTAAACCTTACCTCATATACCATTATATTACAAGTACTGATCATATACTTTTCTTTATGCTAAGATGTCTTAATTATAGGTTCGGACACAGAGTTTCCTGACTGTGCTTACACAGTTCAGCTTATCAACAGAAGTAGTCATGGTAAGTCCTCATCTATTAATGATATACTTTTTTCATTTAAGTTTATCTCAGTAGATCAGTATTTTTATTTAGTCAGAGTTAGTTAGGGGTCTGTCGCATTAACTCCATATTCAGTCAATTAGAGGCTTTTCAGATATTCAGATAGACAATTAGTCAGTTTATCAGTCTTGTCAGTTGTATTTTTAGAATTTCAAATCTTATGGCATTATCAGTTTTTTATGTATATGTCTTTACTTATCATTTTACCTAATGATCACAGCAGGTACCAACTCATGGGTTAGCTTATGGTCACCTGTGACCGTAAGCACCATTGTCACGACTAGGGGGTAGCCTCGGGTCATGAAAAAACTTTTTATCAAAGCCTAAGCTTTTACAGTAGCAGCGTTGAGTAGAGTTTTGTGCATGGGTGTGAATGCGCCACACTTATGGACAAGAGGCTATAAGATGTTTTAGGAAATGTTTATATTCTTTCAGTATTCATGTCATGCAAAAGAGAATATGCTCTATTGAAACTCTCTTTCTGACTCATCCTTCATTTTATTTATAGACAATGCCTCCCAAAAAAAAACAACGGATGATGGAACGGGAAACAGCTCGCACATTCATATGTTCAGGAAGGTCCCCTAAATGAGTATATCTCTTACACTAAATTAAGAGCTAATTTCACTACCTTAGATCATTTAGTAGTTGTTCAGAATGATCAGTAGGTTGTTGTCCTATCTAGGCTTATGGTTTTTGCTTAGCAGAGTGAGAAAAAAAAGTATAGAAAGAACGAAAGAGAGAGAGAATAAGAGGGTTAGAATAGGTAGTTTTAAGTCGAGCTCATAGTAGTAACCATTACCATTTCCATTAGAAATTATCATATCAAGAATCATTAGGGTGTGTCTATTATTTCTAGTGGGGTGTGTTTTTGATGTGGTAAGCCAGGCCGTAGAGATAGATAATGCCTACAGAAGTTTCTGCATAATCAGCATAGTTGTTCCCAAGTTCTATCCAGTCACCAACTCAGTAGGGTGCCGCTTCTAGTGCAACTAATGGACAGTGCCAGAATAACTTGTATGCACTCCAGTCTCAATATGATTAGGAAAGTTCTCTTAATGTATTTATGGGTATGTTACAGATTGTTCATCTTCATGTTTATGTTTTATTAGATTCCAGAGCTTCGTTTTATTTTGTGAATCCTTATATAACTATCACTTTTGGTGTCACAGCAACATTAGCAGAGTCTTTCTCAGTATCTGCCCCAGTGGGAAAATCTATTATAGCCATATGGGTATACATAAATTGCCTAATTATAGTATCATAGAAAACCACTTTAGTAGATCTTGTGGGGTTAGAGATGACTAATTTTGATGTTATTTTCGGTTTGGATTGGCTCCACTCATATTATGCTTCAGTTGACTGTAGAAATAGAGTTGTTCATTTTTAGTTTCCCAATGAACTATCTATTGGAGGGATAGTATCTCAGTGGTTAGGGGTCGGATCATTTCATATCTTAGAGCAAGAAAGATGAGATCTAAGGGATTTTCAGTTAGATCCCTTCTCAAAATCCTATGACAACATATTATCTAGAGTTAGAAGCAAGAACCCAAAAGTTTAGCAGTAGTAGAGTGGGGATAGTGTTATTTGAATTTAGTAGATTTTGTATCCATGGGGTTTATTGTATGATCGGTGAACGAAAAGGTTTGAAATAGTGTATTAAAGAATTAATGTTTATTGATTCGAAGTTATGTGTGATGTTGTGGGCGCGCTTATATAGTACCCTTGAGTTGCTAAGTTTAAATAAGGCTAGTAATGTAGTAATGATGTTCTTACCAACTAAGTTATGGGCTATAGAATAATGATGTCAGATGTTTAGGTCTAATAGTAATTCTCATGGTTTTGGGAAAAATATAAGTTAAGAGGTGTGATATTAATAGTCTATGAAGGAAGATAGTATGGTTCATTAAAAGTTTGTGAATATCCATGTTACGTGTTAGGATCTAAGTTTGAATCTTAGATGGTTACAGTTCAGTTTATAGTTTATCAAAAGAATCCCGCAGACTTAGAGTGGTGGCTTATAGCAAATGGGGAGATGACGGAACAAGTAACCAAGTCAGGCTCTCAGATTCTAGTAGTGATGCTAGTGTGTTCTGGAACAACAGTAAGGGAAGATGATTCCCAACCCATCCTTATATCATTGCAAAGTTTTTTTTCATCCGTGATGATATCTACTCATGCCTAACATGTCAGCTCCATGATAATAACGCATATCCATGCACTTTTCATAGATTCATGTATACTTCCAGTTCTTAGTATTAGGAGTTCCATTTTGCTAAGTTGTATGAATCATATTCCATGAAATTTATGAACTCCAAACTCAGGTCATGCAGCTCATAACTCATGTACTTATACTTTACAATATGTTCAGTTCTAGTACTCATGCTACTCTCTTAATCATCAGTGAAATTCATATTATGTCATGTATATCGTCTTTTCTTATCTCTTTAAAAAATCTAGGTCATGGATACTATATTTCTCAGGCCTCTATTAACCATCCAAGTAATGCATAGTATTTTTTCATACTTCAGGTCCTTATGCTCTAACCTTTCAGTGACCTCTCCTTATGAAATGGTAATGGTGATGAACGGTTGCTAAGATGGGAGAGAGTAAATATTTTATGTTAGGGAAAGATTTTTGCATGGTTGTTTGATCTAAGGTTATAGGTGTGGAGTAAGATTGAGGATAAGTTTTTGATATACGTCATGGCTAGTTGAAATTTTGTGTGTGATTTTCTTAAGAATAGTGCATGGAAGTTGTTAATGATAGAATTATTAGAGAGTACGAAAAAGATGCCTTGATGGGTTGTTTTCCTAGAAGTTCATATGTGGTTATGATGATAGGATTGAATGTCATGTTGGTGTATATAAGTGGATGGGTGCATTGTACTTTTGTGCATTCCTAGTAAGAGGTTGAATTTAGTTGTTGAGGTGGTAAGAAGAATTATTCTTGAGATGAGAAGTTGTAAAAACACAGGGTGTATCGAATTCATGATTCCGACTAGTATTACAGTGTTATGGGTGCACTTTGTAGATTCGAGTAAGCATAAACTCTATCAGACTTCAGTAGATAGAGTTATCAGTACCCATGTGAACATTTTCAATAGGCTCAAGTAAAGTACGGTATTAAAGCAGAATGTATAATTGAGGGGGTATTTGAGAAGTATGTCTAATTTTGAGAATAGCAGTTGCATTGTCTAAGGAATAGAAATTCCAGTTTATGTTTCATAGTCCTATGTCCCATGATACAAAGTTATAGCCTTATTAAGAGTCCTTACTCATACACCTTATTCAGATCATGCCCAAGTACTTTGCTTCCTATTATTATTATAACTTCTTAGAAAGAGTGTTGAAAAAATACACCAGTTGAGCATAATATTTCAATATAATTTAGTTCGTAGAGCCAGCAATTCAGTTTAGCAGTCAGATAACAAGTTCTTATGGCTTTTCCATCTTTCGATCTAGTCTTACTATTAGAAGTTTCACAAATATTGCCAATCCCAGAGATAGTTTTTTTACATCTATGTAAATTATGAATTCAATTCAATTAATGTATCATGTTTCAAATTTAGATATTCAGTAATGATTAAGTTTGTAATTGCCCTATGCATCATCTCAATCTTTCCTTAGTATTTTAGAAAAGTCAGTATTATTTGAAGGAAAAATAATCCCATGGGAGAGATGTTGTAATACCCTAAGTTTTCATGTCCTAAAAATCTTAACTTTTCTTCACGAAATTAGATCTAGCCTTAGGCAATGGTTACTCATAAGATGACTCACTGATGTCTATGTCATCCTTATAAGCATTATCGTTTCATTGCATGTATTCAAGAAATTAGTTCAGTTCGTGATATTCAGTTCACGTATCATGTTTCAGACTCAATCATGTAATCATGCTTTCAGTTATGCATGTTCATTATATTATCTCATTTTCTTCAGAATTCTAAGACTAATTAGTCTCATTCGAGGATGAATGTTCTCAAGGGGGAGATATTGTAATACCCTATATTACACTTAGCTTAGTTCATATCCTAGTTAAATGCATAAGAGGCTTAAAGCCTAAAAACTTCACTAAGTATTGGGGACTTAGTCTTGATTTTGGCCTCTTAACTTTAAGGATTTTAAAATTGGTCTTCTCGACCACAAGATATTAGTTTTTGAGTTACTTCATGTTCAGGGGCGTAAGGAGCATGTCTCAAGGAAGTTTAAGATTTTTCGATCGAGGATTAGGTTATGTTTGGATTTTGATTCCAACATCTCACCTTGATAGCATTGCTTCTCGCTGTTTATAGTGATGAGACACTCACCGCATCGTGATACCCTTTGATTCTGCATTCAAGTTACAAATTTAATCTCTTGAAGGGCAATTATGTCTTTTTCAACCAACCCAATTCGTAAAAACACGAATTAAAGCTTCAGTTAGGGTATTATTTTCCCATATTCTCTAATTTCCTCTCAAAAGCAAACCCTAATCATCTTCCAAGAACATCAAATTCAATTACCTCCTCTCCAAGAAACCAAGAATTTAAGTTTTCCAATCTAAAAATTTTCAAGAAAGCATCCAAATTAGTATTCCTCTTTCGAGCTTAAGGGTTTAAGGTATGTGTGATGTTCATCCATGGTCCCTTTTCACCCATGGAGTCAAAGAATCCTTTTTGATTCTAAATTATTAGTTCTTACATGACTATGTTGAACTATCTTCATGAATCTTTTGTTATTATAACTTCAAGGTAAGATTATGAATGTTTTCAAGTGGAATGGATTATAATATGTTTTGAATATTGTAGTTTCCATATCATTATCATGTGAGTCATAATAAATCCTCCAATTATGAATTTTGTCATGTACTCATGCTATTTTCTCATGTTTAAATGCATCCCAATGTTAAAGTCTTGATCTCCATGTGTTTGATGATATGCCTAAGTGATTGGTTTTGATTGATGATTTCTCATTATGGTTTTCAAAGCTTTTATATGTCCTTATTGTTATTTCCATTCAGTGATGTTGGGTTATGGACATCCGATACCTAGTTGCTTACATAAATTCAGTATCTTCTGAATGATTTCAGATAAACTATGAGCATTGCCATTCAGTCGGGTTATTTATGATCTGTTGTTCGCTCAGTTAAGCTTAGTTCAGTTGGGAGTAGGATTTAGCATCGAGCAAACCTAGGGATGGGGGCTCCTCCGCCAGCTAGGAAAGGGTCCTTAGAAACAGTCCCTAAGTTCCAGAACTATATTTCCAGCGTAGGATTATGAGATGTCACCCACCAGTTTAGGACTGACATTCTCTGAGACGTCACCATCCATTTTAGGACTGACATTCTCTTAGGGGTCACCCGTCTATTTAGGACAAACTCCCTAGTCCTTTAGGGCATAATTTTGTGGATCCACACAACCATGTGTTAGTACCCATGGCAGGTACTGACACCCTTCTAACTGGGGTACAGGTTGGACCCTGATTGGCTCAGATTGGGGCATGTCGGTTAGATGATACCTCCCACAGTCTCAGTTTAGTATTCAGTATAGAATCCAGCTCAGTTTTGCTTGACCATAGAATACAGACTTCCAGTTATTCATTCATCAAATTTCAATAATTCAATTTATTGATTATTTCAGAAACATTAGATGCTTGTTCTTGCATTCTTAGTATTTTAGTTTTCATGCATGCATACTCAGTTATCTCATGCTATTCAACCAGTCATTATTTTATGCATAGTTAACCCTTGCATTACAGCCTAACCTCATCTCATATACCAGTATATTGAAAGTACTGACCGCATACTTTTATTCGCGCCATGATCTCTTTTATCATAGGTTCAGATGCACAGTTTCCTTGCCATGCTTAGACATTTCAACTTATCCGCAACAACAGTCGTGTTGAGACCTCATCTATCGAGGCTATGATTTTCTTATTTTAGTTTATCTCAGTAGTTCAGTATTTCTATTTAGTCATAGTTAGTTGGTGGTTTGTCCCATCAACTCCACAGTTAGTCATTTAAAGGCTTTTCAGACAGTTAGTCAGTTTATCAATCTTATCAGTTGCATTTTCAGCATTTAAAACCTTATGGTATCATCAGTTGTTTCTACATAGGTATTTACTTCTCAATTTACCTAGTGCTCATAGAAGGTACTAACTCATGGGTTAGCTTGTGGTCACTTGTGAATGTAAGAACCGTTGTCGCGACTAGGAGGTAGCCTCGGGTCGTGACATTAGTGTTAATTTTTACCTGAGTACCGAAACCTTTCTAAAATATGTGCCAGAAATAAGAAGTAAATTGTATACCTTCGTCTGATATAATTTACACTAGCGCTCCATGAAACTTAACTATCTCCTGAATGAATAACTTGGCATAATCCTCCCACGAGTAGTTACTCCTCACAGTAATAAAGTGAGCAGACCTGTCATCCTATCCACAATGACCCAAATATAATCATACTTATTCTGAGACCTTAGTAGACCATAATAAAGTCCATATTAATCACCTCCCACTTCCACATGGGCAACTCTATCTCTAGAGACAGGATTCCAGGCCTCAAATGCTCAACCTTGACCTGCTGACTAATCATACACTTAGCCATAAAGTTTGCCATATCTTTATTCATATAGTTCCTCTAATGGATTTCCTTCAAGTCATGGTACATCTTAGTCGAACCTTGATGAACAGTACATCTAGACTCATAAGCCTTTGTCAGAATTCTTTCTCATAGCCCATCAATATTAGGAACTCACAACCTCCCTTGATACCTCAAGATGCCATCTCCACTGATCTTGAATGTCATAACCTTTTACTGACCCACATCATCCTTAATCTACATAAGTATGGGATCTAAAACTTGTTTTCCTTACCCTCAGCACCAAGGGATAATTTAACTACTTCCTGAACAATTACTTCTCCATCTCTAGACTTTAAAAGATGAACTCCCAAGTTAGCTTTCCTATGAATATCCTTCACCAATACTTTTTTCTTTTCATCAACATGAGACAAGATCCCCTAGACAATCTGCTAATATCATTAGCAACAATATTAGATTTACCTAGATGGTAGTGCAAACTCATATTGTAATCCTCATGTAACTCGAGCCACCGCCTCTGCCTAAGGTTCAATTCCTTTTGCGTAAAAACATACTATAAGATCTAATAGTCTGAATAAATATCTACCTACATCCCATACAGATAATGGCGCTATATTTTCAAAGCAAACACCACAGCCGCCAATTTTAGATTCTGAGTTAGATAATTCCTCTTATGAAACTTAAGTTTTCTGAAAGTATAAGCTACTACCTTACCATGATGTATCAGAACACAACCTAGTCCCAAACGGGACACATCATAATACACCACAAAATTATCAATACCCTCGAATAGGGTCAAAACTGGCGTAGAAGTCAACTTATCCTTTAATCCCTCAAAACTACCATCAAAAGCATCGGACCATAAGAACTTAATCTGCTTTTGAGTCAACATTGTCAACAGAGCAGCAATATAAGAGAAACTCTCCATAAACCTCCTATAATACCTATCCAATCCCAAGAAACTCCTAATGTCGGTTGGAGTCATGGGTTTTGGCCATTTCTTAACTACCTCAACTTTCTGTGGACCCACCTTGATCCCTTCGCTAGAAACAACATGCACAAAAAAAGTCACATCATTCAGCCAAAAGTCACACTTAGAAAATTTAGCCTAAAACTTTGTTCCTTAAAAGTCTGCAACAAAACTCTAAGGTGATTGGTATGATACTCCTCACTCTTAGAGTATACCTAGATGTCATCAATGAAGACTATAGCACAAAAAATCCAAAAACTGCCTGAACACCTAATTTATAAGATCTTTGAATACATCCAGAGCATTAGTCAACCCAAATGACATAACCAAAAACTCATAGTGACAATACTGGGTTCAAAAAGTAATCTTGGGAATATCAACCTCCCTAATTTTTATCTTATGATAGCCTAAATGAAGATTAATCTTAGAGAAATGCATAGCTCTCTGAAGCTGGTTGAAAAGATCTTCTATTCTAGAAAGAGGGTGCTTATTCTTCACTGTAACCTTATTCAACTGATTATAGTCTATACACATTTGAAGAGACCCATCTTTCTTTCACGCAAAAAGCACAGGATCACCCCATGGATAAAATCTAGGACAGAAGAACCCATTATCAAGAAGAATTTTCAATTTCTCCTTAAGCTCCTTCAATTCAACTAATGCCATCCTATTAGAAAGAATGGAAATAGGACGACTATCCGGTAGTAGATCAATTCCAAAATCTATTTCCCTATCGAGAGGAATCCTAAAAAGATTATTGTGAAACATTTTAGGACATTGATTGACCATAGGAACAAGTAGAAGAAAATCAACTTCCGACCTCTAACATGGGAACTAAATCTCCCTTTGAGTATTAAGGAACTCCCTTCCCATTTAATCACCAGTTCTTTAGGAAATTGAAAAGTGACCTTTTGGGTCCTATAATCCAACAAAGCATTGCACAAATAGAGCCAATCCATCCCCAAGATTAGATCAAAATCCATTATGTCAAGCTCTACCAAATCCACCAATGTCTCACTATGAAAGATAGACACCACAGAACCCCTATAGATTTTTCTAACAACTATAGAATCACCCACCAAAGTAAAAACCAAAAAGGAGTCAGAAATATTTTCATGAGCAAAACCAAAGTGCACTTCCACATAAGTGGTCACATAGGAAAGGGTAGAACCCAGATCAAGAAAATAATAAATATCACTGGAAAAGAGATATAACATACTTGTGATAACATCCGGGGATGCCTCAGATTCTTTATGAGTAGTAAATTCATAGAGATGATATTGGCCAGTGTTGGTACCTTAATTAGCGACCTTTGGTGTAAGAGACAAAAAAGTTGCGACCAAAACCATATTAGCTCCAGTAGCAACTTTGGATATAGGATAATTTCTCTTTGGATGAGCAGGTTGGCCACAATTGAAACACAAGTTCCTCTTCTCCTCATAATAACCACGATAAAGCTGCCTAAAAAATTGACAAGGAGGATAAGGGAGGGCTGAATGAGCTCCAAAAGCCTGAGATTGGGCACACCATTCCTTTGGGCCACTGCTACCCTTAAAACAATGATTACCTTTAGAGTTGGGATAAGAAGGACTGGCTAACGAATAAAAATTAGAACTTCCTCGATTTTTCTTCTTAGTCCAATGTCTACCATCTCTTCTACTATTTGGTTGACCAGTACCCTGCTCAAAATATTTGAACTTTTTTATCTGCCTCTCTCCTATCTCTACCTATTTTTTCTCATCCTCTACCTACTATACATAAACAGCTTGCTTGGAGATGTCTATATTATTGTTCAACATTGCTTCATTAAACTCCAATACCAAGTTATGAGATAAATTGTAAGAAAACTTCCATATTCAGGACCTCATACTCATTACCAGTACAGGAGCATAGTGAGATAGTTGATGGAACTTCAAAGCATACTCATTCATTTCAATCTTTCCCTGCTTCAAGTTCATAAAAGTTTTAGCCTTAGCTTCCCTTAAACCTTGAGAAAAGAAGTGATCAAGAAAGGCACCCAAAAAACTCATCGAACAGCTCAGCATCATCACCTCTCAGGTATTCCCATTCCTTATACCACTGATAATCTATATCTTTAAACTAATATGTAGTAAACTCTAAACCCTTAGAATCAGCAGCATGCATTACCGTAAAAATCCTCTCCATATCATCTACAAACCCTTGAGGATCCTTCTCAACCTTAGATCCTGTAAAAGGTTAGGGGATTTAACCTAATGAACTAGACAACCCTAGTGACCACAGATGAATGAGCAACAAAATCAATATAATCAGGCTGAGAAGACTGTATTACCTCTAACTAAGTAAGCATATAAATAGACTCACAGAACTTTGCATTATAGATAACTCCTTAAGGCAGCTGATCATAACTATTACCATCTTGGGAAGCTCAAGAGGACTATTAGGGATAGATGGAAACCCACATAGAGTGGTAGAGTCAGGAACAGGGATCCTAGAGTGGGTCTATACTCCATAAATATGGTGAATCCCCTCTATATTTTCCTCAGGAAGGATAGAGGGTCCAACAATATTTTTATGACTTTTAGATCTTTGGGGAGGCATGATCTGAAACGTGAGTAAGACAGGAGTTAGAAGTGTTTATGATAATTGACTCTATATCCTAAAATAAAACATAAGAAAGGGAAATATTCGTAAATACCTTATAGCCTTCCCTTACAAGTATGGCGCGCTACACACCTATAAAAGGGAATCCACCCAACATAGCATTGTAGATACACTAAGCCTGAAAC
Source organism: Capsicum baccatum var. pendulum (assembly GCA_030864225.1). Classification (NCBI taxonomy): domain Eukaryota; kingdom Viridiplantae; phylum Streptophyta; class Magnoliopsida; order Solanales; family Solanaceae; genus Capsicum; species Capsicum baccatum. The sequence continues at coordinate 157,442,592 of CM061552.1, read as the reverse complement.
ATGCTCTGATACAAAGCTTGCCATGACTCAATCAAGGGTTTAGTTGTGATGGGTATCTCAATCCTACCGTAAGATGAAGACCACCCCTTAGCATAACATCCTAAAAATAATAAAGCAATACAATAGAAGTCAACCTAAAATAGTAATAAGAAATATAGATATTCAAATGCTAACTCTATGAATCAAACAACAACTAACCTACACATGTCCACAAAAGCCTTACTATAATACCAAACTAGGTTGAGACATGCCCTCAACCATGACTAAAAAAGTTCACAATTCCCGAAATCTAGAAATAAACCTAATAAAATGGCAGGTCTTTCCAAAGATAAAAGATCACTACTTCACAGATCTTTATTGACAAACTACACCACCTAATGTTGCATAGGATGAAAAAAAACCCTCGGACCCTACATCATCAAATAATGTAGCATCCACACACGGTCAGTGGGACAAGCACTAGTATGTAACTTAGGGAAAGTGCTAAAGTAATGTCATTTCCAAAACCAATCAAAACTACCTACACACACGCATTTATATATACATATAGAGTATGTCGAGATAGGGGAAAGGGTCATGAATAGGGGATTATAAAATATTAACCTAAACTTTATAGGTTTATTTGTCCAAAGGGTACTTACAGGCTATATGGGTTCAACTCTTGATGTGCTATAGAAATATACCACTTTCAACACTTAAAACTATGAAAATATGCAAGTTTGTAAGGTTATTTTGTTATATATGATGTGTTTTGGGTATGTTTTGTAATAAACTAGGTTTTTTGATGCAAAGTTTAAGAAAAAAATGAAAAGGGACATTTTGGCTACTTACTTGATCATTTTTGGGTGTTTGAGATGCTTTTCAGAGCACACGACCAATGCATGTGTTGAAACGTAATGTTTGGAAGTTTGGTTACTAGATTTGGAAGGCCTGGCACTTACCTATGTCTGCATATGGACCATATATGGCATATATGGTCTGTAGGTGACTAAGGTACGTACCAGAATTGAAGTTCCAGTGAGTGAAAAAGCTTAAAAAGTACTTTTGGCACTTATCTATGTCAGCATGCGAACCACATGTAGCACATATGGACTGCATACGGGTAAGGTAAGTTCTAGAAATCCAAAGTCCTGAGAGTAGATTGTTCAAGAAATTTTTCCAGCACTTACCTATGTCTATAAGAGCCTAGGGTTAGGTGACATATGGCACATGCGCCTAAGTCCAAGCCGCATGTAGATACAGGTAAGTGGCCACCATCCATTTTTCGTCTTTTTTCATATAGGCTTTGATTTTATGGTTTTCTCAGGTACTATAAACACCCTATATGCGTTTTAGTAGTAGTTACACATTCTTCATACTTAAAAAGATATTTGATTCTTAGATTCAATTTTGGTATTAGAATTCTCTTGTATTGATTTTGGTTGATTAATTTCACTAATGTTTTGGGTTTTCAATTGTGATTACATCTTATGATTTCACTTATTAATGGTGTTGATTCTTTCAAAAGCGTGAGCAGCTAAAAACCCTAAGATAAGGTTGTGGAAACCCTAGTGGATTGATGAAGTAGCAAAAGTGCTATGTTGCTCTAAACCAATACAATGCATGCATTGTATTTTCTTCACTTTGATAGATATCTTAGTAGTTGCAAACATTAGGATCCCAGAAATATTATTGCGACTTACTCCAAAAGAGGAGTAGTGACTAGGAAAAGATAATTGCAATAGTAATTTGAAGTTTAACTTTCAATCCATGCTACTAGGTATTATCTAAGTAAGATGGTTAGATAACTAGAGACTCAAAAGGTGAAGGTTAACTGGGATCTATGATAAGGGTTAGTAAGGATACATTATAGACTCAAAAGGAAAAGGCTAAAATCTATTATCTAGTCCAAAAGATGGTTGGTCGTACATAACTTATTAGATTTTGCATGTAAGGTATCAGGTTGGTTCAATAAAGCACGATGAGCCTACAAAGTTGAGAAGCTAGGGGGAACGCAATCCTTGTGTTATCCGATGATTGATTATAACCAAAGTTAGTATTTGCTACTTGTTTGAAATTGATACTACAACCCCCCCCCCCATTTACTTTTCTAGTTTTGCTCATTGATTACAATAGTTAAAAGTCGCAATTCCATGTATTCCCATGGAATTCTACCCCAACCTTTGTTGGCTTATTGTATTTGACAACGACCGTATAATCTTCAAATTGAAGGTGTAGCTTGGGCATTATCTAAATTTGGCATCATTTCTAGGGAATACGGAGTTGAGTTATAAATTGAGGTTTTTATAGTTCATGGTCTTTTTGTTTTTGTTCTTAGTTGGGTATGCGCTGGTGTATGCCTAGCACACGGAGTAAATTAAATCCCTTAGTCCTAGTGAATTCGAACCTAGAGAGGATCCTACAAATATTTAGTAGGATGATGGAGCCGAAAAGAGATGATATTCTTGAAGGGGTTTATGATGATGTGCCTCCCCCTTCTCCTAAAGGAGTATAGGAAATTGTTGACCAATAAGTCAGGGTGATGTTAGTACAAGCTACTAATTAAAGGAGGGAAGAAGATGCTCAATGGATAGCTTAGGAGGCAGAGTTAGATATGCAAAGACAGGAAGCAAACCACCGAGCAGCACTTCATGGAAATCAAAATTGAGTTAGAGGTGGTTGTGCTCAAGTTATCCCATCTACCAATATTTGCATCCATATGAGGATGATGATGATTATCTAGGATATGTTGAGCTAGCAAAGACTAGATCCATTAGTCATCCTATCTTGTTGCCCGATGTCAAGTTTAATATATCTAGTGTTATGATCCCGCTCTTATACTTGAAGGGTGTGTTTGCGGGGTTTTCCACAGATGATGCAAACATGCATATATCAAATTTTACTGGGATCTACACTTCATATATGATTCTTGGGGTAAATCAGGAGATTTTTAGACTGAGATTTTTCCCATTCTCACTCACAAGAGAAGTATCTTTATGGTTAGGGAACTGTTAAGAGGATCCATTACTAAATAGAATGAGTTTCATAGGCAATTCTTGTACTAATTATTTCCTCTATCTAGGATATTGCAGATAAAACAGGAGATTTATAATTTCAGGTAACTACAAGTACATTCTATGTACGAGGCTTGGTTTAGGTTCAAGAAGAAACTTAGTATGGTGCCACACCATAGGATTTTATGGACAAGCTTGTTGGAGATATTATATAGAGCCCAGACCATAAGTTTCAGAGCCATGGAATATACTACCGTTGGAGGAGACTTTATGAGATTAATATGGGAGATAGCTTCTAGCATTATTGATCATATCTCATTAACTAACTGAGGGTGGAAAACTTGGGAGGTTAAGAAAGGTTTTGATATTTATGCCATTGGAGCTTTCGGTGAGAATAGAGTGATTGATAATTTTATAACTCAGGAGATTTCACTATTAAGAACTAATATTAGTGTGTTGGACAAGCAATTTGTGACAATGAATTCAAAAATGGTTAATTCAATAGGAGCACAGGGATTATCTTCCAAAGCTTATAAATTAGATTCAAATCAGGAAGCAAAATATCTAGATCGTCAGTTGGTGATTTTCCAAGCCCAAGGGCAAGGATATAAAGGTTAGACCTATTATGATGATAAATACAGAGATAATGAGTTGGGATGAAGAGATGACTATAGAGAGAAAGAAGATAAATATATTTCACCAAGTAAATGAGATACAGAATTAAGAATACAAGAAATGTTGTCTAAATTGGTGAAGGGTCAAGAGATTCAAGAAATTTCCTTAAAGAACTTAAGGTTGATATTTCAGGATTGACCTAAAAGGTTCAGTCCCATGTAACAACTGTCAAGTAGTTGGAGCAGTAGTAAGGGTAGATCTCTACACTTTAGCTCAAAGAAAGCTAGACTCTCCCTAGTGACTTAGTGCGGAATCCTCCAATACTTGTTCATTGTCTAGCAATAAACACTAAGAGTGTCACACCACCTGTTGATCATTGTGTGCCCACTATTGATAAGATGAAGTAGGATAATATTATTGCTAACAAGCCACCTGAAGTCGAGTTTGAGAAGCTTAATTATAGTAATGATAAATATGAGAGTGAAAACAGTGACTATTTGGTCAAAACTGATCCCAAACATAAGGTGCAACCTTATATCATAGTTTATATAGGGAACTAGGACAGTCACCATCCCATGCTCTATTGGTCACTTTGATATCAATCAGGCTCCATGTGACTTGGGAGCGGGCATAAATTTAATGCCACTAATGATATACAAGGTGTTGGGGTTAGGAGAACTCAAACTACATCTACTAGGCTTCTGCTTCTAATGGTTGACTTATCTGTAAAGGAGCCAGTGGGTATTTAGTGTAACATAGAAGTGAGGGTGAAGTCCTTCATATTCCCAATATATTTTATGATTTTAGACTGTGAAGTAGATGCCTAAGCTCTAATTATCTTGGGTAGATCCTTCTTATCTACTGGTCAGATGTTTATTGTTATGGACATTGAGGAGATTATTTTCAAATAGAATGATGTGTAAATAGTTTTTAATAAATGCATGATAGTATAACAGTTAAATAATGTGAGAGTGATGGATATAATAGATGTTATGGTAGATGATATGGTTCCAGCAGATGTGCCTATTGAGAAAAGATTAGGGGTAGAAGTATTAGAATCCATGATTATAAATTTTGTGTGTGATAGGATAGAGGAATATGGCAAGCTAGTTAATGCATTACATGGTGTAGGTTCTTCCAAATATTCCCTTGAAAAGTTGGATCTTAACTTAAAAATAGAACGACAGCTCCTGCAAAACCATGCATTGAGGAGCCACCGGCATTGGAATTAAAGGCCCTCCTATCTCATTTATCGTATGCATTCTTAGGGGCCAATAACCAGTGATTATTGGACTAGATTTTGAAAGATCACAGGTGGAAGCATATGCACACACAAGATACATTTTAATTTGGATAGCATTCCCCATATTGAGCATCAGAGGCGACTAAAACTTTCCATAGAAGAGGTGGTGAAAAAAGAAATAATCAAGTGCTTAGATGTTAGATTATTTTTCTTCATTGCAGATAATAAGTGGGTAAGCCTGGTTCAGTGTGTGTCGAAGAAATCAGTAATCACAACGGTTCCCAATGAAAAAATAAATTACCATCCATGAGGCCAGTGGCTAGTTTGATAGTCTACATGGATTACAGAAAGCTGAACACTTGGAGGCAAAAGGAGTATTTCACTATGCCTTTCATGGATCAAATACTGGACAGAGTAGCAGGAAGGGATAATATTATTTTCTTGAGGGCAACTCAGTTATAATCAAATCATGATTGATCCCGAAGACTAAGAGAAAACCACTTTCACTTGTCCCTATAGGCCTTTTGTGTTCAAGAGAATATCATCCAGGTTATGCAACATACCTGCCTCTTTTCAAAGGTGCATGATATCCATATTCCATGATATAGTGGAGGACACGATCAATGTATTCATGGATGACTTTTTAATAGTTGGGAACTTATTTGATGATTGTTTGGCCTACTTGGCCAGTGCTCTGCAGAGATGTGAAGAGTGTAATTTGGTGCTGAATTTTGAAAAAATTCCACTTCATGGTGAAATAAGGTATAGTTCTTGGGAACAAGACATCCAAACATGGTATTGAGGTTGACAAATCTAAGGGTGAGGTGATTGAATAATTTCCACCATCAGTGTTAGTTAGAGTTATTCGAAGCTTTCTGGGTTATGCAAGCATTTATAGGAGGTTCGTAAATGACTTCTCTAAAATTTCAAATTCTCTATGCAATATTTTAGAGAAAGAGGTGAAGTTTTTGTTTGATGATGCATGTCTCAAGCCTTTCAAATTCCTAAAAGAGAGGTTGACCTCGATGCCTATTATTGTGTCTCCTAACCGGTTTGTAAGTTTTGAGGTCATGTATGATGCAAGTAGAGTGGCCTTGGGTGCTATCCTTGGCCAAAAAAGGGAAAAGATCCTATATCCCATATACTATGCCAGCAAAGCTTTAAAGCCTGCATAGAAAAATTATACACTTACATAGCAAGAGTTACTTGCGGTGCTCTTTGCCTTTGAAAAATTTTGGTCTTATTTGATTGGGACTAAGCTCATAGCTCACACTGACCATGCAACCTTGAGGTACTTGATGTTAAAAAAATATGCCATACCAAGACTGATTCATTAGTTTTCTTACTATAAGTGTTTGATTTTAAAGTAAAAGACTTGAAAGGGAAAGAAAATTAGGTTGCAGATCACTTGTTGTATAGGCTTAAGAATGAGGCAATGCAGAAACTAGGGGATGATCTTGAGATAGATGATGCCTTTCCAGATAAGTGGGTATTAGCACCATCTCATGACTTGATCACCTGGTTTGCTAATTTTGCCTACTATTTGGCAAGCAATCTTGTCCTAGAAGATCTATCCTTCAAGTAATGAATAAGATTTACACATTAGGTGAAAAAGTTTTTTTGGGATGATCCATATCTATTTAGGGTTTGTGCTGATGAAGTGATTTAGAGATGTATCCTATAAGTGAAGATGATGAGCATTCTAGAAGCTTAACATTCATCACCCATTAGGAGTTACCATAGTGGTATTCGCAGAACCCACAAAATTTTGTAGTATAGGTTTTACTAACCTACAATTTATATGGATGCTCATTATTTTGCACAAGCCTGTGACCAATATCAGCATTAAGGCAATATTTCACGGTGCCCTAAACTTCCCATGAGACCTATTCTGGAGTTGGAGTTATTTGATGTATGGGGGATCGATTTCATAGGCCCGCTCATGAGATCCTATGGTATGAGATGTATTCTGGTTGCGATTGACTATGTGTCAAAATGGGTGGAGGCAGTTGCGCTTGTAGACAATAAAGTTAGAAGTATCACCAACTTTTTAAAGAAAAATATCTTTTCTTGATTTGGCAATCCACGTGCAATTATCTGTGATGGTGAATCCCACTTTTGCAACTACCTATTTAAATTCCTGCTTGATAGATATGGTGTAAGGCATAAGGTGGAAACACCTTACCATCTTCAGACAAGTAGCAAATTGAGGTTTTTAATAGAGAGACAAAGTTAGTATTGGCAAAAGCTATGAATGCCAACAGTACTGACTAGTCTAGAAAATTAGATGATACATTGTGGGCCTACCTGACAACCTGTAAGACTCCATTAGTGCCTCCTAATAACAACTCGTATACGTTAAGTCATGTCATTTATCGGTTGAGCTTGAGCATAAGGCATTATGGGCATTAAAAGGGCTAAATTTTGAGTGGAGTGATGCAACAAACTTGTGTTTGATCAAGGTGAATGAGTTAGATGAATTACAAATCTATGCTTATGAGAGTTCGGTCATATACAAAGAAAAATAAAATTGTATATTACCTCAAAGGCTCAAAATAAGGAGGACAATGCTAAATTCAAAGGACTCGTGGCTAAGCTTAGCAACCTCTCTATCAACATTTTTTTTCTCAAAGTTATCCAAGAGATCCTGGGTATGCTAAAAATAAGAAGAAGTTGATGTCGAAAAAGATATTTGTTGAAGGTGACACCATTGAAGTCACCCATGGGTGTAGTGCTATCATGAGTAGCACAATAGCAGAAAAGAAGAAAGACCCTGGGGCCATTACAATTCCATGCACCATTGGGACGCATATGTTTGAAAATGCTTTATGTGATCTTGGTGTGAGTAATTAATCTCATTCCCTTGGAAATTTATTAGAGGCTTGGATTGAGTACCCTTACTCCAACATTAATGAGATTTTTGATGGCCGACCGATCTATCAAGAAACCAGTTGGTTTTTTGTTTGACGAGTTGGTAAAAGTGGATAGATTTATCCTTCCAGCGGGTTTTGTGGTGCTAGATTGTGAAATGGACCAAGAGGTGCCTATTATCCTTGGTCGACCTTTAATTGCCATCGGTAGAGCCATTTTTTATTTGGAGCTCTGGGAAAGGAGGTTTAGAGTTCATGATAGTGAAGTGTACTTCTGGGTATGCAAAATGAAGAAACAACCCATGGAGCTTCAAGTGGTATTGGTTATCCATGTTGAAGATGAGGAAGTGAATGATGGTTCCCTTAAGGATCCAACTTGAAAAAGATGAAAGACGTCGTTCCATGACGATAACTAAGGCGCTATATGGGAGGCGAACCACAAATGTCATGAAAGTATCTCGTATCCTTTATTTTTAATTTCGTAGTGTAAATATTACTTTTTTTATTTGATTAATCCATGTGTGTGTGGCACTATAGAGTGCGTTGAATGAGTTTGAGAGGGATAAAGTGGGACATTTTTGCATGTTTGATTGAATAGGGGAAAGTGTGTCAAAATTGTGTAATAGGCTGAACAGGGGAAAAGAGAGGGGCAGAAATGCCCTCAGTTACCGCAATTGCAGGTCCTGTGTTACGATCGCGATCACGCATGTGTCTGTGATTATGGACCTTGGACCAATATCATGGTCAGATCAGTTTAAAAGGACCATCAGACTTCCATTTCCCCCACACTCTTTTCTCAACTTTTCTCTCAATTTGTACCTACTCCTAGGAATATTTTGGGCATTCAAAAGTATTTGAGCATCCCTCTTGCATCATTTCCTCTAATAAGTGTCGTGAATTCATACTTTAATTGTTGAAAATAGGCCATAGAATGCATACTATAGGGAAGGCCAAAAATTATGATTTTCATGGGTTAATATGGGGAAGTCTTGAGTACCCAAATTGTGTTTCAAATTGAGTAAAATGTAGGGTGCACACCAAGTGCTCGATCAAATGCCCAAACAAGTTCATAGTTAGCTGTTTTCACATTCTAAGGGCATAATCCAGCACCTAGTAATCTTGTTCACTGATTTTAGTGTTGATTCTTGCTTTGGAACATGTTTTGGCTTAGAATTTAGATTTTTGGACTATTGAAAATTCTAACTTGAATAGGCCTCATATACCGCAATCGCGGTCCAAGGTTCGAGATGGCAGTTTTAGGGCTTGCGGTTGCTACATGTGAGGCTGTATTTCAGCCAAGGCAAAATTTTCTACACTTCAAATTATTTTCCAAACACCACTAAGTAACCATCCCATGAGCTTTAGTGGACAATATAGCATATTTTTTGCATTAAAATGTTGATGATTAATTTTTTGTGTTGTTCTCATGTTTTTCAAGATTATATCCTGGAAGAAAATGACTAATTTTGATTCATAGCCCCCGAGTGCCACACTCTATACTATGATGATCTTCCGAGAACAAAGCTACTCCTGGTGAGAGGAATATTCTTGGAGAAAATGATAAAAAATCTTTCGGCATTTCATGGCAGACTCGTGGCTACTGGGTGGCTGTGCTTTGCCCTAGATCCTTGTAAGGCGAATGAGCAGTGGGTTCGGGAATTCTATGCTAACCTTAGCGTAGTATCTTTCTCAAACCTATCCATCAGGATCATCAAGATTCAAGGTAAGAAGAGGAACTTTGAGGAAAAGCAAATTAATGACATCTATGGGCTCTCGAATGCAAACATGGATGAGTTGGAAGTGAAAGAGTGTAAGCTAGGAAGCTGGTTGGTAGAAAGGCTATGCCCAGGAAAGGAGGTCTCTTGGGTGACGACCAAGAGAAATATATTTATGAATGATTTCACTGCCAAGGCTCGAATTTATTTAACTATCATTTGTAGCCGGGTCTCCCCCGCACCAACATGACAGCAGTTCCAGATTTATGGGCTAGGATGGTTGCTTGAATTTTAGACGGCATTTCTTTGAACATTGGTCAACTTGTGCTCTCAAAGATGAAGTTCTTCAAGAACCATGGTGTTATGCATCTCTTCTTCCACTCTTTGATTACTGAGCTTTGTAGGAGAGCTGAGGTTGAGGAGTACCATGGAGATACTTGGGTGTGCCCTGGCACCCCCAACTATCCTCTAAAATTTTGAGGTGAGGGCGCATCGGGGAAAAAAAAGAAGGGGAAGATTGAGTTGGGAAAGTCGATATATGAGGAGCCTGAGTCTTGTAGTCCATCCGCAGCTGGGCCTCTTGAGGATATTGGTGTTGATATTAGGTCCATTAAAGAGCTTGTGTCGGGATTGCCCCAGGGGCCAGGAGATCCTTCCACCACCCCTCATTCATATGTGTCCTGCTCTGATTATGAGAAGTATCGAGAAGACCAACGAAAGAAGGGTGCTTCTATTGTAGGCTTGAAAGAGCCTATTCATCCTTGGCAGAGTCTCACAGGGAGCTTCGGGTTTTACATGAGAAGATTATCAAAAGGGAGAACAAGAGGGAAAAATTCTTCAGCAAGACGTGGAAGGGGGTAAAGGGCTTTATAAAGGCCCTAAAACCCTGAGATAGACTTACTTCCTCCCGAGTGGAGAGCAATGATGAAGCCCCAATCGATTGGTCCAGTCCTGAGGATGTAGGTAATGATACAGAATCCAAGAGCGAGGCAGCACTTGGTGCGGTTTTAGGGAAGACTCCTCAAAATAAATCATAGAAAGACAAAGAGTAATATGGTGAGAAGAAAATAATCGCAGGTTCCTGTTGCTCTCTAATGGCCACTACTAAAGATAAAGAAGAAAATGTGGTAGAAAAAAGGGATGTCACCCAAAACTGGTTTATGGATAGTGGTTGTTCAAGACACATGACTGGGACGGTTAATTGTTTTCTCTCCCTCAAGGCACTTCAAGAGGGAGGTGTGTCATTTGTTAATAGGAGAAAAGGGTATATCCAAGTTGTTGGAAAGATTGGGAAATCACCTCATCACGCAATAGAAGATGTGTATTATGTGAATGGCCTTAAGTACAGTCTTCTAAGTGTATCTCAAATCTGGGAAAAAAGAAATGAGGTAAAATTCTCATCTGATGGATATACTGTATCAAGCATGAAATCTGGAAGAGTTGTTCTCAAATCCAAAAAGATCAAGAATATGTATGTAGCTAATTTGGAGTCAGTGGCTGATGTGGAATTAACTTATTTAATAGCTCAAAGTGAAGATGTTGATTTATGGCACATAATACTGGGATATGTAAATTCCTCTTTGCTAAACAAGTTGATTTCAAGGGATCTGGTCCGTGGCATCCCAAAGCTAAGGTTTATAGACAATAAAGTTTGTCATGCTTGTGTTCAAGGTAAACAGACTAGATCTTCCTTCAAATTAAAGAAACAAATAAATACTTCCAGACCTCTTGAAATACTACACATAGATTTATGTGGACCTATTAAAGTCCAAAGTAGAGGAGGGGAAAATATGTGTTGGTTATTGTAGATGACTACTCCAGATTCACCTGGACAATGTTTATAAGAACCAAAGATGAAACATATGGGGTTCTTGTGTCTTTTGCCTAGAAAATCCAACTGAAGCTAAATTGCAAAATTGTTGAATTTAGGTCTAATCATGGTACTAAATTTGAAAATTCTCAAGTGGATGAATTCAGTTCTGAGCATGGAATAAGTCAAAACTTTTCTACTCCCTGAACTCCACAACAAAATGGAGTTTTGTTGGAAGGAAAAATAGAACATTGATAGAGATTTCTAGGACTATGCTAATTTATAGTGAACTTCCAAAGCGTTTTTGGGTTGAAGCAGTAAATACTGCTTGCTATGTGACTAATAGGTTTGTGATTAGATCACTTCTGAATAAGACTCCATATGATCTGGTGTTCAATAGAAATCCTAAGCTAGACTATTTCAAACTATTTGGATGTAAATGCTTAATGCAAAACAATGGTAAGAGAGAATTGAGAAAATTTTATTCCAAGAGTGATGAAGTAGTGTTTGTATGCTACTCTTCAACAAGCAAGGCTTGCAGAGTCTTCAATAAAACAACTTTGTGTGTTGAAGAAAGTATCCATGTGATTTTTGATGAGTCTTGAAATCAAATAAACCTAGGTGATGGTGAGGATACAGAAGTTGAAGAACTAATTCCTGTTCAAAGGTATGATACTGTAGAAGATAATGATTAACAGATAAATGATGCAGATGAGAATGATAAAACTGATAGTGATCCAGAAACTTAGGCACAGACCCCAGCTCCAGTGAAAGAACAACTAGAGAAAACTAGTCAAAATTCACAGGGACCTGGTCACAGTGGTATCAACCTCAGAAGGCAATAATAGAGACACAAGTCCTCTCATCACCTTGAGAATCTGACTACACCCTTGCAAACAGAAGTCCAAACAAGAGCTCAAGCCAAGAATGCTATGACATTTTCAGCCTTTTTATCCCAAATTGAGCCCAATAATGTAAAATAGGCCCTGGAAGATATTGATTGGATTAATGCAATGCAAGAAGAACTTCATCAATTTGAAAGAAGCAAAGTCTGGCATCTGGTCCATAGGCCTGTTGATTGAACAATTATTAGGACCAAATGGGTGTACAGGAATAAGCAAGATAAAAATGGAACTATCAACACGAACAAGGAAAGGTTGGTTGTTAAAGGTTATAACCAGGAAGAAGGGATTGACTATGATGAGACTTTTGCCCTTGTGGCAAGAAAAGGCCATCAGAATTTTTGTTGTATTTATTGCATACATGGGGATTCAAACTATTTCGAATGGATGTCAAAAGTGCCTTCTTGAAAGCAAACCTAAAAGAAGAATTCTATGTCAAATAGCCTCCAGGTTTTAAAGATGCAGATTTTCGTCAACATGTACTTACATTGGATAAAGCTCTTTATAGTTTGAAGCAAGCGCCAAGGGACTGGTATGAGAGACTCTCAGAGTTTCTCCAGGAAAATGGCTTCAAAAGAGGGGACATAAATAATACTCTGTTCTTAAAGACTAGAGGTAGAGCAGCCTATTAGTTGTCTAGATATATGTTGATGACATAATCTTTGGAGCTACTTCTGAATCCCTATGTAAAGAATTTGCTAAGCTAATAGAGAGTGAATTTGAGATGAGTATGATGGGTAAATTGAGCTTTTCCTAGGCCTGTGGATCAAGCAAACTTCTCAAGGGACAATGATTTTTCAAGAGAAGTACATTACGGAGCTACTAAACAAGTATAATATAGGAAATGCCAAGCCAATTGATACCCCAATTGGAACCAGCTCAAAAATGGACAACGATAATTTAGGTCCTTCAGTGAACGAAACAATGTATAGAGGGATCATAGTGACACAACCCGAACCGGAGCCTTGTTGTAAAGAGCGTCCCAAGTCCAACCAGGACCGCGAAACACCCCCGTTACCCAACCACCAAACACATACCCTGAGTCGGATGAATTTCAAACATATAACAAGATAGCGTATTTGTACTAATCCAGACTTTAGGATAGGTCCATGACCATGACCAACCCAAGCGAGTGCAACCATTCAATGCACAACAAAAAACCATACCAATACCAAAACAAAAAAAATAACCAAGTAGGAGTCCATAACATAAAAGGATCGAACAATCATAAATATAGTCCAACGGTATCAGCACCAATACAAATTCCAATACTAAGGCTGACACCAATACTGACACTACCCATTCCAACCCAAAGTAGTTCCATAAAGCCACTAACCGAAAGTAAAAAAATATTCGGTTGGGATATGCCCCCAACCATAGACAAAAAAAATGTCTATGAAATAATCAAAGTATGTAAAAACATCCATTACATAAAATGGATCCTTCCGAAATATGGAAGCTCACCACTTCAATCCAACAGTCAATCCCGAGTTCGATCACTAAGTAGGAGGACTAGAATGGTCGATTCCTGCATCGCATGGGGATACAAACCGCCCAAACACTGGTTAGAGGGTGAATGCTAGTAAGTACTCAGGATAAGAATAAAATAATGCCAATCTTTATAACCAAGTAAACCAGCCATATACATTCATAACCATACATACATATATATAACCATGTTGGGAAAGGGAAACGAGTTTATCATGCCATTACAACCATTAACCTGGGTATGTGTAGCTTAACTATCCTAGACCTACCCACGGGCTATATGGGTCCAGTATAACCCCCTGAAGGGGTCCCGATACGTGTAGCCGCATAAACTGGAGATACCATAGGAGTAAGGGATTCCCGAGTACCCTTCGCTCTCCATGATACATATGTACAAGTGTACTTAGGGGATTCTTGTGTACCCTATAAGTATCATATATGGTCGCCATGACCAATCCTCTTGTTAGCAAACATGAGTTTCAAGTGTCTGTCCATTGGACTCACACCTTCACGGTTAGATATCACACCCCGCCATTATTGCCCAATTAAAACCATTACCTCACAACCAAACCTCCATTCTATTAATTATTAACCAAGGCTATAAGTGGTGGTATCGTCATACCGACTATAGCTTTTAAGCAATGTCCTTATCAATTCTTTTAAGAAGAAGGAATTCCTATGTACCCATCGATTACATTATCAAGTTGACTTGGGGGAATCCCATGTACCCCACAAATGATCATTATTATATTTTCTTGGGGATTCCCTTGTAACCCACCAAACTTTTAATTAGACCAACCATAACTACCAAAACACTACCATTTAACCATTCCAAATCATTTATACCATTTAGGGTCCCATTACCAAGTTATACCATGCAATAGTTCATTGAAAAGTCCAACAATTTAACAAAAACCATTCTCATAGGTATTTTATCAAACATATTGGGGGCATAGTATTTCCAAAGCCAAAACCAAGTACGGATTAACCATTCCCATGCAACTAAATATTCAAACCACCCTAGTAATATGAAAACCATATGTAAAAGATATGGGAAAACCATAACCAACCATTATAACCAAAACCCCCATCATATATCTGAAAACCCAAAACCATATAACATTTATACCATGAAACAATACACAAAACATGCGTTTAGTTGGAAATAACAATGAGGGAGGAGTAACATGCCTTAGACTAAGAAGATGACAGAAAGAAATCACCCTTGTAAGCCCCTAATTTGCTCATATTGATGAAACCCTATCCTTCTTTAACCCAAGAGCCTTAAAGAGAATTTGAGTGTTTTAAGAAAGTAGTGATTGTAAATAGTTTAAATGATGTCCTAATAGTGATATAAGTTATGGGGACTTAACAGGTTAAGAGGGGAAATATCTAGATTACCCGAACTTAAACTGCTTAAAATCCCTACATGATGGTACGACCACCCCATACCAGTCGTACCCTACCATACGAGTGGTACCCACTACTCGTAACCTAGGTCTTCCCTTTGACCCCAACACTGTCCAACATATGACCATCCAAGCCAAACTGTACCCTATCATACGACTAGTACCATAAAGTCGTACCCTAGGCAAAATAGAATTACCTAAACTAAACTTAGGGCAATATACGATTGAAACCCTACCGTTCATACTATAACATGCGACTAGTATGTTCCAATCATACCTTGGACAGAAACCAACCAACCCAGACTAGTTACCATATGACTAAACCCACCTTAGTCGTACCCTATCATACGAGAAGTCCGCTAACTCGTATGATATCCAGAAGCCAAAAATCTGAGAAAGATTCTAAGGGTCAAACCTAGGGTGTTTCAGTCTCCCCTACTAGGATAATTTATCCCCAAATGACGGACAAGGTAGTACAAGCACAAACTACACTCAAACATAACCATTCCAACCTTTAACTAAGTTAGAAAACAAATATGCAGGGAAATCAACCTTTTTTTAACCAAGATAGAAAACAAAGATGTAACTAAGAACACATACCTTCCGTACAAATATCCAAAGCACAAAATAAATGCGGATACTTGGACTTTATGTCCTGTTTTGCTTTCTAGCTTCTTCCACCTTATGGTTTCGCCATAGAACCTTAACTGAATCTACATCCTTGGTCCGCAACTGGCAAACCTGCCGATCCAAGATATCAACCGAGATTTCTTTAAAAGATAGAGTATCTAAGATACCCAATCCATCCAAATAAACAACCGATGAAAGATCACATATACACTATATCAATATAGAGACATGGAATACCGAATGAATGGAGCTCAAACTAGAAGGCGACTCTAAAGAATATGACACATTACCAACCCTTCCCAAAACCACATAAGGACAAAAAAATCAGGGAATGAACTTTCCCTTTTTCCCAAACCGCATAACTCTCTTTATGGGAGACACCTTTAGAAATACCTAGTCCCCAACCTCAAACTCTAAGTCCCTATGCCTTATATCTGCATAGGACTTTTGGTGACTTTAGGTAGCCTTAAGCCTATCCCAAATCACCTTTACCTTCTCTATAGTCTGATAAACCAAATACAAGCCAAACATATCTGCCTCACAAAATTCAAACCACCCTATAGGAGAGCTACACCTTCTACCATACAACGCCTCAAAAGAGTCCATCCCAATGCTAGAATGATAGCTATTGTTGTAAGCAAACTCTATGAGAGGTAGATGCTCAACCTAATTACCACCATAATCAATCACACATGCACAAAGCATATCTTCCAATATCTGAATAGTCCTTTCTGATTGCCCATCCATCAGTAGGTGAAAAATAGTACTCATTCTAACCTTAGTACCCAACCCCTTCTGAAACAAATGCCAAAAATAAGATAAAAACTGTGTACCATGATTAGAGACAATATAAATAGGTACCCCATGCAGCTTCATAATGTCATGAAGATATAACCTCGTATAATCCTCAGCCAAAAAGTTAGTCCTTACCAGCAAGAAGTGAGTCAATTTTGCCATCCTAGCCACAATGACAGTCAATTTTGTCATCCTAACCACAATGACCCAAATCGAATCAAATTGATTCTGAGACTGAGGAAGACCGGCAAGGAAATCCATATTGATCACCTCCCATTACCATTTCAACAATTCAATTTCTTGATACAACTATCCGGGCCTCATGTGCTCAACTTTCACTTGTTGACACACTAAATATTGGCCACAAAATCAGCCACATATTTTTTTATACCATTCCACCATTACATCTCCTAGAGATCATAATATATTTTTGTCAAACCAGGATGAACAATATAGTGCGATTCATGCGCCTCAGCCAATACCCTTTCCCACAAACCATCGACATCAGGAACACATAACCTCCTTTGGTAGCACAAGGTACCATCACCACTGATCTCAAATACCATTACCTTTTGCCCATCTACATCACTATTGGTTTTTATCTAGACAGGATCTAGAATTTTCTTCTCCTTGATCGCTATACCAAGAAAATACCGAACCACTTCCTGTACCAACATACCTTTCTCGGAGTATAAAAGGCAAACTTCGAGATTAGCCAAACTGTAAATACCCTTCACCAACTCCTACCTCTCCTTATCCACATGAGTTAAACTCCCCATGGACAACCTGCTAAGAGTATAATCAATAACATTAGCCTTATTTGGATGATAGTGAAGACTTATGTCATAATCCTTGAGAAGCTCAAGTCATCTCCTCTACCTGAGATTAAGCTCCTTCTGAGTGAACATATACTGTAGACTCTTATGATAAAAAAATATGTCCATGTGCACTCTATATAAATAGTGCCGCCATATTTTCAATGCAAACACCATGATTAAAAACTCCAAATATGAGTAGGATAATTTCTCTCATACACCTTCAATTACCTAGAAGCATGGGAAATTACCTTACCATGTTGCATCAAAATACAACCAAGTCATACCCAAGACGCATCACAATAAACCACAAACTGCTCATTACCTTCAGGCAAAGTCAAAATCAGAGTCGAAGTTAGATTATCCTTCAGCTTCTCAAAACTACCCTCACAAGCATCCAACCAAGGAAACTTTACCCTCTTCTGAGTAAACTTAGTGAATGGGGCAGCTATCGTCGAGATACTTTCTACAAACCTTTTATAGTACCAAGCCAAACACAATAAGCAATGAATATCGGTTAGAGTCATGGGTCTAAGCCACTTCCTGACCACTACAACCTTATGTGGATCTATCATAAATCGCTCACTAGAAATAAAAGTACCCAGAAAAGTGACAGCGTTCAACCAGAATCCACATTTCAAGAATTTGGCATATAACAATTGCTCTTTTAAGGTCTACAATATCACACGGAGGTGATTGGCATGATCCACCTCACTCTTAGAATACACCAGAATGTCATTAATAAACGTAATGGTAAAAAAATTCAAAAACTGATGAAATACCCTATTCATCAGATCCATGAATGTCGTCGGGGCATTGATCAAATCGAATGACATAACTAAGAACTCAAAGTGCCCATACTAAGTACAGAATATAGTCTTAGGGATATCTGCCTCACTAATCTTAAGTTGATGATACCCAGATCGAAGATCTATCTTTGAAAAGAATTTGGCACCTTGCAACTAATCAAATAAGTTATCTATCCTCAGAAGAGGATACTTGTTCTTAACCTGCACCTTATTCAACTGTCGATAGTCAATACACATCTGAAGGGAATCATCTTTCTTATGCACGAATAACCCTAGTACAACCCATAGGGACACACTAGGATGGATGAAACCCTTTTCCAAAAGATCTTTAAATTGCTCCTTGAGTTCTTTCAACTAAGTCGAAGCTATTCTATAAGGAGGAATAGATATTGGAAGAGTGTCCAAAACAAAATCAATCCCAAACTCAATCTCCCTATTCGGAGGAACACTAAGAAGATCATCTAGAAAGACCTCAGGAAACTCATTCACCACCAGAACCGAAAACAAAGAAGGACCTTTCGAGTTAGAATCTTTAGCTCGAACCAAATGATAGATACACCCTTTAGAGGTTAACCCCTGAGCTCTAAATATGATATAAACTTCCTCTTAGGATCTAGGGAATCACCCCTCCCCCCCCCCCATTCAATAACCGGTTCACCAAGGAACTTAAAGACAACCTTACTGGTCCGACAATCTAAGGATACATAGCACGAGTGTAACCAATCCATACCCAGAATGACATCAAAATCTACCATATCAAATTCGAACAAATGCACCAAAGTCTCTTTACTGCTAATAGAAACCACACACACCTTATAGACTCTTTTAAAACCATAGAGTCACCTACCGGGATAGAAAGAGAAAAAAGATCCAAAATAACCTCGATATCAAAACCAAAATATACAGCCATAAATAGGGTCACATAAGATAGAGTGGACCCTGGATCAAGTAAAATAATACATGTCACAAGAAAAGAGTTGTAACATACCAGTCACGACATCAGGTGATGCCTCGGACTCCTATCGGGTAGTGAGTGCATATAACCTATTTCAACCAGCGCTAGTACCAAGAGCAGACACTAAAGCAGAAGCAACACCCTTTGGTGCAGAAGTAGATGAAGAGGTAATCGGAGCCTTATTTATTCCCGATGCAACCTTACAAACCAGATAGTTTCTGAGTATATAGCCTGGCTGACCATATTTAAAGCACTTGTCCCTTCCTTCATCACAAAAACCCTGATGTAACTAACCATAGAACCTGTAAAAAGGATATGATAAGGCTGATGTACCCCACTAGCCTAAGATTGGGCACCCTATGCCCTAAAGTTGTCACACCCTACTGACTTCTATCACTAACTATTTCAGGTAAGGAGCATAGCTGTGGAGAGAGAACCAAAACTCCCTAACTTCTTCTTTGGCCATTTACCACCATCCCGACCACTTTGTTGTAGTCTACCCTACTCAGAGAACCTAAACCTATTTCCCAGCCTTTCACCTATCTCAACCTATTTTCTCTTTTTTTTTCTGCCTATTTTATATTAATAACCAACCTAGAGATATCTATGTCCTTGATTAGAATTGCAGTCTTGCTTTCATGGATCAACTCACGGATAGTCTTGAAGCAAACTTTCTCATCCTGGCCCTCATATCAGACACCAATTTTGGAGCATACTTAGGCAACTTATGAAATTTTAAGGCATACTTCTTGGCCAACGTCTTCCCCTGTCTCAACTTAACAAATTCCTCCACCTTCACTTTCCTCAACTCCTGAGAAAAGAAACAGTCCAAAAAAATATTAAAAAAAGTATCCCACAGATATGACTCCTCAATATTACCCCTTACCTGATCCGATTACTCGTACCATAGGTATGCCACATCTTTTAGCTGATAGGCAGTAAAATTCACCCCTTCCATATTCGTGGCTTGTATGACCCTGAAGATCTCTTCCATTTTATCCAAAAAACCTGAAGGATTTTTCTCCAACTTTAACACCAGTAAAAGTTGAAGGATTCAACCTCATAAACTGGCCAACCCTTTCAGTCTCAGAAGTTGTAATACCAAATGCACCATAATTATCCTGAGAAGATACAATTGAGCAATCACATAAATTAACTGATGAAACTCCATATTTGTTACGTCTGCCTAAAGAGGACTAGATAGAACTGGTGAAACTCGAGAAAAATTAGGGGTTGGACCCCTAAACTGAGCATGGATCCCCTGAGCAGAGCATATCCCATCAATACTGTCGCCAGTTATGAGTGTGGTGCGCTATACACCTTTAAAAGAGACTCTACTCAACATGGCTTTGTGGACTCCCAATTGACCATGAACCTAAAGCTCTGATACCAACTTGACACAACCTAAATAGGGGCCTTATCAAAACGGGTATCCCAAGTCCGACCAAGATCGGGGACCACCCCCATTACCTAACCAAACTACTAAATACATACCCTGAGTCGGATAAATTCCAAACATATAACAAGATAGTATATTTTTACCAATCCAGACTCTGTGATAGGTCCATAACATTAACAACCCAAGCGAGTCCAACCATTAAATACCCAATCAAAAACCAATACCAAAACAAAAATGTTAACCAAGTACAAGTCCACAACGTAAAAAGATAGAACAATCATAAATATAGTCCAATGGTATCAGCCCCAATACTAATTCCAATACTAAGGCTGACATCCAATACCGACATTGCTCATTCTAATACATAGTAGTTCTACAAAGCCTCTAACCAAAAGTAAAATAATATCCAGTTGGGATATGTCCCCAACCATAGCCAAAACCAATGTCTATGAAATAACCAAAGTATGTAAAAACATCCATGACATAATATGAATCCTTCCAGAATATACAAAGTCACCACTTCAATCCAATAGCTGATCACGAGTCCATTCACAAAGAAGGAGGAGTAGAATGGTTGATTTCTGCATCGCATGGGGATATAGCTGCCTGAAGATAGGTTAGCGGGTGAACACTAGTAAGTACTCAGGATAAGGATAAAATAATTCCAACCTTTATAACCAAGTAAACCTACCATATGCATTCATAACCATTGCTGGGAAAGAGAATCGGGTTTATCATGCCATTAAAACCATTAACTAGGGTATGTGTAGCTTAATCGTCCTAAAACCACCCACGAGCTATATGGGTCCAGTATAAACCCTGAATGGGCCCCAATGTATGTAGCTGCATGAACCAAAGATACCAAAGGAGTAAGGGATTCCTAAGTACCCTTCGCTCTCCATGATACATATGTACAAGTGTACTTAGAGGATTCTCGCATACCCCATAAGTATCATATATGGTCGCCATGACCAATTTTTGTGTCAGCAAATATGAGTTTCCAGTGACAGTCCATTGGACTCACACCTACATGGTTAGCTATCACACCATGCCATTATTGCCTAATTAAAACCATTACCTCACAACTGAACCACTATTTGGTCCCTGTGTTAGGGCCTTATAATGATTTTCGTCCCTGTGATATTTAACTTTACTAATTTAACCTTTAATTTATCAAAGTGGATGGTTTTAATCCTTTAACTAATAGGTAATAGCAATTTTAACAGATCTGTCAATATGGTTAAGGGCATTTATGGTACTACAACAACAAACACTTTTTTAAAATAAAAAAAAGACCTAAACATAACACTTTTTGTAGCATCCTCACTCATTCATAGCCATATCTCAGCCTTCTTCCTTTTTTCATTTGGATGGGAATTTATCATCTAATTTATGGATGAAACTTTTGTGTTTGTAGGTTGATGCACACTTCTTTCTTTTTTTGTCTTCCCTTTTGTGTGAGAAAATAATTGAGTAACTCCTCCTAGGGCACATATAAGAACTCACTGCATCTTGTGAAAAGAAAGATATTAGTATTTTCAATAATGAAACTATGTTATAAGAGCGGGCTGCAATCCACGCCGGTATGTGAGTACTCAGTCAAGCTTAATCAGACTAGATCTTTAATATTGGTGGATGAAAACAGATCAAAACCTTTAATTTAATTAATACATAACAGTGAGTATATTTGTATTGCAACTGAATACATGAATTACAAATAAATTGAAGTATACATGTTGTAAGTAAAAAAAAGTGTTATTTATCCTTTTAAACTTTTAATAGATGATCGCGTTTGTGAGATGCCTACTTGACTGCATTTGTGAGATATTTAAAAAGAAGTGTTCATTAGCAGTACTCATTGTTACCTACTTCTTTAAGTGTTAACATATAGGTCAATACGGTCAATGCTTGTTATTTCTTTAATTTAATTAGACCTTTCCACATGATTTCTCTTTAGATATTTAGTTTTAGTTGGTACTAAGTTTTGTATACTTTTGAATTGCATTACTAATTTTCTACACAACAACAATTATATTTTGGTCATTCCAATACATAACATTGAATGCTACAGTATTATAGAATTAAGAATAAAGGTGAAACATTTGATTTTTATTTTTTTATTACTATTTTACGTAAAGAATAATTTTTGTTAAACGTTTTTGAAAAGAAACATAAACATTAAACATTGTGGTGCACATTCTTAATTGATATGATCAGTTATACTTTTTAATGTTAGTTCTATTTATTGAAATAACCCTTACAGCTTCTGCTTTTGCTATTCTCACAACAGATGAAAGTGAGGATCCAAATTTGTACACCATTAAACTACACAACAAAGGTCGGTGGGTGTTTGAACCCGAGATGAACTATGTTAGTGGACAAATAGCTTATTATGACTATTGCAATGGTGACAAAAATTCTATCATTCAGATGAGGCAGTGTATGAAAAAGTTGAAAGTCAATGATAGAAACGTGACATTTTGGTTCAAATTTAGGCCTTTTTTTAGATGGATACTAGACGTTTATCAACTAATTTGGATATATATATAGCCTTGTCTATGAAATATCCAACAGCAAAGAGGTGGAAATATTTGTCGAGCACAAAAATAAGGATCAATGGAACTATGATATGGCTGATTCTGAGGGTGACCCAATACTACATGGTAAAGAAGGCCTAGTAGATGTGGATATAATAGAGAAAGATTATGTGAGTAATGCCACGAGTGAAGAATATGAGTCCTTTCATGACTCTGTTATTCCTTAGAAGAAGATGACATGCTTTTTGATAAAAACACAGACTCTACCGAGAGTAGGTTGGTGTTAATGAGAGAAATGAAGATAATAAAGTTAAAGAAAACATTATGGAGTTTGGAGTTGCCTTAAATATGCTGGATATATGCTCCAATAACACTCAAGAAGATGATTGTGCCGCATCAAATGAGGAATTAATGAGTTTACATAGAGATTTTGATGATGAAAATCAGAAAAAGTTCACTGTTTTTAATCCAACTAGGGATTTGGAGGATTCAAAATTTAAGTTTGCACTTAATATGATTTTTAGTAATAACAAAGAATTCAAATGGGCAGTTGAAGTACACGCTATGAGTCAAAAAAAAGATATCAAGTTTAAAAAAAATGAATGTAGGATGTCGAGGGCAACTTGTAAGGTTCCAAGCTGCAAATGGTTTATATTTGCATCAAAAGCTAATCAAGATGAACCTTTCATGATCAAGACAATAGGTCCTGATCGTTCATGTGGCAATCAAAGGGATAACAAGACTATTGACTCTGGATTTTTATCTAATAAATACATGGAAGAATTCAGAATTAATCCAAATTGGGGTGTGAAAGAATTTCAAGCTCATATGATGAGGGCTCATAATTGTACTATTACTCAGAATCAAGCTTATATGGCTAAGAGGAAGGCACTAGATCTAATTATTGGGACTACATAAGAGCAATATGACATGTTGTGGGATTACTGCGCAGAGCTAAAGAGGAGTAATCCAGGGACAACATGTATTTTAAAGTTGGACGAAAATCCAAAAACAATGGTCAGTGGTAGAAAAAGATTTTTAAGACTCTATGTGTGTTTTGCAGCTTGTAAATAGGGATTCTTAGTTGGATATCAACCTATAATAGGAGTTGATGGATGTCATTTGAAGGGGAACCAAAAGGGGGGGCAGCTATTGACAGCAGTAGGCATTGATGGAAACGACAACATGTATCCTATTGCATTTGCAATAGTGGAAGGTGAATTAAAGGAAACATGGAGTTGGTTCCTTACACTTCTTGATGAGGACTTAGGTATTTCACAAAATCCTTTTGCATGGACTTTTATTTCAGATAAGTAAAAAGGTTTAATTCTAAAATTTGATGAGATAATGCCAGATGTTGCACACAGATTTTGTGTGAGACATTTGCACAGCAATTTTAAGACCGAAGGTTTTGGGGGACAAATACTAAAAGATACCCTATAGAAAGCTGCCATAGCAACTACAGAACCTGAATTCTCTTAGCGTATGGAAAAAATGGCAAAATTAGATCCAAAAACCTCGGAATGGTTCATTAATAAGCCTCCCATTCACTGGTCAAGGGCTTTTCTCTCTTCTTTTTAAAGTTGATGTGTTATTAAACAATTTATGCGAGTCATTCAACAACGTACTTCTTCATGTAAGAGATAAACATATTTGGACAATTACTGAATTAATTAGGATCTACTTGATGTCTAGACCTCAAAAGAACAGAGAAAAGATGATGAAGTATTGTCAGAGAATCTGTTCGAGGATCATAGTAAAACAGGAGAAAAATAAGGCTAAAGCTACTGAATGTTTTGTTACTAAATCTGATAAATTTCACTATCAAATTGAGGACATTTATATTAGGCTATTCTCTGTTAATCTTAACAAAAAATTTGTTCTTGTAGGAGATGGGAATTAACAGGAATTCTTATAATCATGCTATTGCATCGATATGGATTAAGAAGGATAAGCCTGAAATGTATGTCCATGAATGCTACGCAGTTAAGCAGTACTTGAAGAGTTATAATCCATTAATCTTACCCATTGTTAGCATTGATCAATGGACTAAGACGGGTATAGAACCACAACTACCACCCATATACAAAGCACAACCAAGTAGACCAAAAAAAATAAGAAAGAGAGGAATTGATGAGACAACTAAAAAAGAATCAGATTCTGGGAAGCTTACCTTGTTAAAAGCATCGAGAAAGGGTAGAAAAAAGAAGTGCGGATCATGTGGAACTTCAGGGCATAATAGTAGAAAGTGTCCCATTCTCATGGAAAGAAATGAATCTGAACCTCAAGATCAACATATCTATCAGCAAGCCGAAAAGGAAGGTCCTTTGACACCTAGTAACGAAATAGAAGTAAGTGGTTATATATCTTGATTATCTTCATCAAGAGTAATAATACTACAATGTTATTTTATTGTAGGTTTCAAACACTAGTACTGACAATGTGGCATCAATGCAATATAGTTCGTCATTTGTGACAGAACAGACTGTAAATATCCTTCTTATTTTGGTACTTATGTTGTATGTATTGGACTTTAACTGACTTATTCTCTTCTATGTATTATAGGTCAATCGATAATAGACAAGGGTACCTCAAGAACAATTGAAAAGTTCTGCATTTATTTTAAAAGAAATTGGTGAGCATTCCAGAGAAGATACAAGGCCACCCATCATCAAAAATTAGGAAAACAGTACGTCCCATTGTCAAGATTACAAGAAGCGCTTTCTCAAAATAGTAAGAGTAAGAAGTGATCCAAGGGCTAAGAAGAAAGTTATCCCTTAAATAAAGAGAAAGAAAATCGATGACATTATGCACATTAGTTTAGATTTGGTTCTATCTTGATGATTTTAAAGTTAATCATGCTCTAGTAATATGTGACTGATTGTGTTTTTCCTTTTAAAATGCAATGCAACTTAAACAATTACCTTTTATTCAATCTTATTTCTATATTAGTTTACTAGTTAATTGAGTTTAAATTGCTCGGACTCTATAAAAATATTGACGAGTGCATCTTGGACCCTTTAAAAAAAGACTATTTTTGGAGGATCCGACATGGGTAGCAATATTTTTTAAGATCCCAAGAAACACTGAGCATAGCCCATCTGGCGTTGATCAACTTATATGCCTAATATCTGTACCAGATAGAGTAGGTTTCAACTGAGATCCATCTTTACAAATTGACATTTTGAGAGTGTAACTAATTAATGTGTCACTAGTACACTTACTGCCAAGTTTTCTGGCTTCTTGCTGAGACCAAAAGAATCATCACCTTAGCTGCGACAAGTACCTTTATTTCTATAGAAATACAGAAGTCATTTTTTAAGTGTACCTGAAAGGGAAAAACTTGAATAACAAAATAAATCAGTTTGCAAAATCAAAATCCATATTGAGATTTTGTGCTAAGCCAATCAAAAGGTCAAACCATATAAAGTTATTTTCCTTGTTCCTCTTTGTCAACAAATGAATCAAAATTGTAGTTACTCTTGTTGATAAGTAGCATACACTTAGACTAGATGTAAAATATATAAACAATTAGTCATTAAACATTAGACCTTTTTTTACTCTAACGCGCGAAAAGGCAATACAAAAGATATATCTGATCACTTAAAACAGATGTATAATGTGGAGGTTTATACCTCAATTGCCTATGAGAAATACCATACAAGAGACAATTCTCATTGTTACCAAAAATTCTTGGGTCACAAGGATGTGAATTTGTCAAAATGGAAGGAAAAGATGGCACTATTTAACCATTTTGTTTCCATGTTGACAGTTGACTATACTCTATGAACAACACACATTTGCAATCTGTCGGAACTTAAATCTTGAGACCCATAGTTTAGTATAACTTGATTATTAAGTTTTATTCTAGAGTTATCAAAAAAAGAAAGAGACTTTCTTTATGAAATGGACCAAAAAAAAGGACAAACAAATTGAAACGGACGGAGTAACTACCAATCTTATCTCTGGAGAAAATTTCATTGTCTAAACATTGTCAAGTATGTTTAAGGTGACATATCAGCCATATCATATGGCAATGCAGAATCTTGTTCAAAGATGTTGATGTATTGATGTATAAGATATAGTATATCTACCTTTTTTTTTCCTGAATCTATTTGCATTCATTCAGCATGTTAACTTGAGTTCTCTTTTCTAAACACAACCTGACTCAGATAACCAACTGCTCACCATACAGTTTGAATGAAACGACATCCTAATATCTGTTTCAAGCAGTTTGATTGAAGTCAGCCCTAAATTTGAAGTTGTTATCTACACTTACTTTGTTGGAGGAGAGAAAAACCACGTCGAGATTGATCCATATCCTTTTACCATTAAATGCTACTATTTGGAAGATAATATTGGTTCTGCTTTCCCTGTGGATAAATGTTGAATGTCCACATCATTTTTGTGATTTACATCACTATGGCACTCAACAAAAAAATTGACCAAGATTATGGTATTACTGGATCAAATATGTTGGTGAAAATGATGTCATTTATTTAAGAAAAATATTCTTGCCGAGAGATATTTCAACTGTTGGTGAAAAGAAAATGCTAAATATTTTTTGTCCTTGAGATTAACATAAACATTACTTATTATCATACGTTATTGTAAATGTTAGGCGGCGATCTAATATTTTCAATGTAAGATTGTTATACTTGAATATAACATTGTCTAATAGGGTAATTTTTCTAAAGCTATATTTGCACTACTTTTAAAGATAGAGATGATCTATATAAAAGCTTAAAAAAGGAACATTTGCATAATTACATCATTTTGTTTAATCGTTTTCTGGAAAGGGCTTCCTTACCATTGATAGGGGAAGAAAAAAAACTTGACATTTGAGAAAGCAAACTATATTCTCCCACCATGCTACAACGACATACATAGTAATGCTGCATGAAATAGTATTAAGCAAGTTCTTTTGTAAGAGCTGATACCAGCTCTTCAAATTCTTTCGAAATGAGGCATTCCATCTCGATTAGACCTGGATGACCATTCTCGCATTGAGATTCATTCCTTTGTACCTTATGAACCCACAATACTTTTCCAACCTATATAAAATGCAAGAGAAAAGGATGTTATTAAGAAATCAAAGAAACCAAATACTTTCTTTTGAACAAGTAATATTAACATATTTGTCGGTCAAATCATCCTTTCATCTATTTGTGTTTGAAGGCAAGATAAGTTGGCCTTGTTCCTCAATTGGTTACTCTTCCTATTCTATCGTGGAAGTTAATAACTTCTTTAAGGCCTTAAAGCAATAGTGAATTCCAAGAAGGAACACAATAACATTTAAGAATAACTCACTCATTTAGGAGGATCTTTTTACTTAATTATTTGGGAAAACTCGAGAGCAATATAGTCTACTATTATTAGACACTCGACCAGTAACTTCTTCGAGTTTGAAACAACACCTTCATGAGACAAAGTACCCCCAATGAGTCAGATCATTATGCCGCTTGTGAAAATCAAAAGTTTTATTATCAGTCTCATTTTTATTTTCTAGAAGAAAAATAGTAGATTATCTCTTTTTTTTAATCCTAATGGGATCTAGCTAAGCGGTTGAGACATGTGATCAACAACCTGAAGATCCCAAGTCCAAATCTTCAATTATAACAACACTCAGCTGAACACATCTACTCCCACCTTTGTAGGAAGAATTACTCAGTGTCTTATATTAGTAAATAATTTGCTGATAAAAGATAGCAAGTATCACGTGAAAATTAGTCAGCTCAAGACGCATGTTAACCTGGACATCATGATTATTTATAAAAAAATCAAGAAACTTAAAAAAGAGGAATATATATAAGAAAGAGATGGGAAAAACATACAAAATGGGGATGTTGTCCAGTATGAGAAAGCACAAGATTCACAGCTCCTTTCTTCTCTGTAGCCCCATTCCTCTGCATCATTCTCCTTCAAAACCATCGCCATATGCTAATCCTGATAAATAAACAAAAACAAAATCACACAATTTGTAATTTTTACAATATCAATTCAGTAAATTAATAATCAACATAGTTATCACCATTAATTAAATTATGAGATACAGGACTATCAAGAAGCAAAGAAGACAAATATTAAAAGAAGCATATATTTCTTCTTCAAATGAATAACAAGCAAATGAAATAGAGTCTATATTTTATTCATATAAAGAACAAGAACTTTCAGAATATCTTCCCGAAACTCCTAGAAGAACTATGACAGCCAAACAATTTCTTATCCAATTCTGCAATTACTCAAAATGGAAGATATGCAACTAAACTTAAGCTAAAATAAAAGTAAAAAAACTTCAGATATACATACACTACTTTTTTCACTCCTCCATGAATTTCCTCTTTGAAGAATCAGATAAAAATTAACAGATTTTAATGAAAGACAAACGCATTCTTCATCTACTAAACTTGAGCTACCATGCAAGAAAAATAAATTTTAGACACCAATTTGAGAGTTTAATGAAAAATTAGATATAAATAACATATTTAAAAAATCAAAATGCATCTACGGGGTCTTTAAGAAGAAAGGTCGAAGAGGAATACAAGTACCTTAGACCCTATGTAGAACTGAAAAAAATGGAGAAAGAAAATCCGATTTCACATAATTAAAGCAAAAATTCAGGTGTAAGCTCCTTCATGAATTTCCTCATTAAATTTCATTGAATTTGGTTTGAGTTACACATTTGACTAGATGGAGGGAAACTCAAAAGATGAACACAGATTTGAGTTGGAAAGAGAAAACACTATGTTAAAGTAAAGTTTAGATGAAAATGAAGTGTTCTTGTAAGTTGTGACGGAGAGAGAACAAATATTTTCTTTACACGTGAGTTGTGCAATAATAATATTTTGTAGTAATGCTTTTTACCAAACAAATAAATGTATATTTTGTAATACCATAAATGTCATTTATCATATTGACAGATCTGTTAAAATTGCTATTAATCGTTAGTTAAAGGATTAAAACCATCCACTTTGACAAATTAAAGGTTAAATTAGTAAAGTTAAATATCACAGGGACCAAAATCGTTATAAGGCCGTAACACAGGGATCAAAATAATTTTTTTTATTAACCAAGTCTATAAGTAGTGGTATCATCATACCGATTATAGCTTGCAAGCAATGTCCTTCGTGATCCTTTATAAGATAAAGGGATTTCCATGTACCCATAGATTACATTATCAAGTTGACTTGGGGGAATCCCATATACCCCACAAGTGACCATTATTATATTTTCTTGGGGGATCCCCTTGTACCCTACAAGACATTTAATTAGACCAACCATAACCACCAAAACCTTACCATTAAATCTTTCAAAGCCATTTAAACCATTTAGGGTTCCATTACCAAGTTATACCATGCAATAGTTCAATAAAAGTCCCAATAATTTAACAAAAAATATTCTCATAGGTATTTTATCAAACATGCTGGTGGCATAGTATTTCTAAAGCCAAAATCAAGTACCAATTAACCATTTCCATGCAACAAAATGTCCAAACCACCCTAGTAATATGAAGACTATATGTAAAACACATGGGAAAACCATAACCAACCATTATAACCAAAACCCCCATCATAAATTTGAAAACCCAAAACCATACAACATTTATGACATAAAAACAATACACAAAACATGCCTTTAGTTGGAACTAACAATGAGGAAGGAGTAACATACCTTAGATTAAGAAGATGACAGAGAGAAATCACCCTTGTAAGGCCCCAATTTACTCCTATTGATGAAACCCTAGCCTTTTTTAACCCAAGTGCCTTAAGAGAATTTGAGAGTGTTTTAAGAGAGTTTGAGTGATTGCAAATAGGTTAAATGATGTCCCAATAGTGATATAAGTCATGGGGCCTTAAGAGGTTAAGAAGAGAAATGTCCAGATTACCCCAACTTAAACTTCTTAAAATTCCTGCAAGATACTACGACCACTCTATACCAGTCGTACCCTACCATATTAGTGGTACCCATCACTTGTACCCTAGGCCTCCCCTTAGACCCCAACATTGTCCAGCATACGACCATCCAAGACAAACTGTACCCCACCATACGACTAGTACCACAAATTCGTACCCTAGGCAGAATAGAATCACCTAGACTAAACTTATGGCATCATACGATTGACACCCTTCTATTCATACCATAACATACAACTAGTATGTTCCAGTCGTACCTTGGAAAAAAACCAACCAACCCACACTAGTTACTATATGACTAAACCGACCCTAGTCGTACCATATCATACAAGAAGTAACCCAACTCGTATGATGTCCAAAGCCAAAAATCTGAGAAATTTTCTAAGAGTCAAAACCCAGGGTATTTCACATAGGATCCTTGCTATATCTCAGTACAAATAGGCCAGACATTATTTTCAGTGTAGGAATGTGTGCTAGATTTTAAGCATTCCTAAAGGAGTCTCACTTGAAAGTTGCAAAAAGAATTCTCAGGTATATGAAGGGGACAGGGAACATGGTCCTATATTATCCATCCTGAGATAATTTTAACTTGGTGGGATATGATGATGCTGACTATAATGGATATTTGGTAGATAAAAAAGGCACTTCTGGAATGGCACATTTTCTTGGCTCATCTATAATCTCCTGGGGATCTAAGAAGCAAAATTCAGTTACTTTAATTACTGTTGAAGCTGAATATGTTACTGTTACTTCTTATTGTGCACAACTGCTATAGATCAAGAAATAATTGAAAGATTTTGGCATTGTCTCATATATTATCCCTCTAATGTGAGACAATACAGGTGCTCTAAACATGGCCAAGAATATAGTGCAGCACAAGAGGACTAAACATATTGACGTATATAACGTGTGATAACATATCACACATCAGAGGGATAGTACAGTAGAAGTGCTCTAAACATGGACAAGAATCCAGTACAGCACAAGAGGACTTAGCACATTAACGTGAGGCATCACTTCCTACGAGAAAATATTGAGAAAGGAGCAACCTACATAAAGTTCTGCAAGACTGAGGATCAGATAGCAGATAACTTTACTAAGGTACTTCACAAGGAACAATTTGTGAAAAATAGGATGAACTTAGTCCTAATAAAAATAACCTAACCTGCCATGTGAAACAGTAGTTTTTCACAAAACTGGCTATGACTAGGAGACACGTATCATTGGTAAAGTTTGGATCTATTAGTCTAACTCATTATCATATCTTTATAGATATACACCCATGGGAATTGGTTTAGAATAAAACAGATTAAGTATATGCAAATTTGAGAAATCACTCAAAGAAAAAGAGGGACCTTGTCCCATCCTTCAGATTAGTATCTTGAATGTGCATGTTTTTATTCTTATATTGTTAAGAAAAGGCCACATCCTCTCTCTCTCTCCATGCTAGAAAGCCTGTCTTAGGTAAAACTAAAAGCAAATTCAACTTTGGAGTAACTCTATAGACCCTGCCCACCTTAACTAGCCTAATTATCCAAAGACAAATACTTTCTTCACTTACCCTTCGAATAAAGATTTATCTCTAAAAACACTTTATTCCTTTGACAGTGTGAAAGAAAGTTTGGATGGTCCATGAAACAAAATAATAACCTAAAATCAAAATCCTTCTAAGAGAATTTTGGAAATCCTATTCAGACCAGATTTCTAAGGAACCTGGTCCCAGGAAGAAGAAAATGTCTGATGATGAACCTAGTAGGGATTAAAAAAGAAAAAACTAAAGATAAATGTTGGAAAATATAGAAATTTGGTAAGAGATGGTGCTAAATCAAAAAATGCAAAACTTGGGAGTGAGAAAATGATAAACTCAAGATGAAAGGTACAATTCTAACCAATGAGGCTTCTGAGCATGAATTGTTACACTATCCTAAGATGATCTTACATCTCTAAACCTTCTCCTAAATTCTCCATATTTTTCTCCAACTTTTGTGGCTTTTTCTATGAAACTTAAAAATATAATTCTTGCACTAAATAATACATTATCTGTTGAACATGAATGAGATCTTGTTTTTGTGCTCTTTATCTATTTCTTCCCTAAAAATATTTCTCATGTTAGTGTTTCCCCAGTGGCTATGAGTTAACTAACTTGTGCTTACTATTACTCTTGGTTTACTATTTTTACTTTTCAATGATGTCAAAAGGGGGTTACTGATTTCATATGGTAGGAAGCATGTTTGATGTGTGATGTGTAGGGACCAGGTACAATGTAATATGCTAAGAAAGTTTGTTGTCATGTATGAGTATACAAATGTACTAGATGAATTATGATGAATAATAATAGGGGAAGTAAATGAATGAATAATGGTGCACAGTGATAGGGGGAAGCAAATATGCTCAGAGTTTTTGCTGTAAATGACAACAAGGGACCAGGTCCCTGTGTTGCATGATGGTGAAAGCACAGTGATAGGGGGAACATTCATCTTCAGAGTGGTAATCACACTAATTACATGTGATGGATATGCTCAAAGTTGTATGGGTGGTTTGTCATCATCAAAAATGGGTGAAATTTCTATATGTAGTTTTGATGATAAGTAGCTAACTATAAGGGACCAGGTCCTAAGATGTTCATGGTATAGTACAACTAGCACGTGTGTCTACACAGTTTTTTCCTTTTATGTAACAAACTTGTAGGTGTTGCTTATACTGAGTAGGACACCTGATCCAATGTATTTCAGCCTTAATCATCACTCAAATATAAAAGGAAAAAAAGACTTCTTCATCAAATGGTTTTTAGCAAATACAAAGAGTAAAAAGAGGCAGTAAAAACCCCATTACAACACTGCTCAAGTTCTTAGTTGTTTATGCGTGCTTAAATAGAAATTATACTTGAGTAAGTTCTAATTTATAAATGAATTACTCATGTTATAAGAGTAATGAACTTTTCTCTTTGAGTAAAGAGTGCTTAGGTAGAGCTGCTTAAGTTTTAATATTGAGTAGAGTTAATCAGTGTAGAGGGTACTTGACAGAGTTGTCAAGATAAGCTTGTAGTAGAGTTATTACAAGTGAAAGGTTCCTAGAGTTAGGTACAGTGAAGGCTATAATCAAGAGTTTGATTATAGTAGATTTTGAAATGCTTGTGAGGGCAAGCCATTGTTTTTCCTTTCCTTGAGCAAGGGGGTTTCCACGTTAAAATCTTGTGATTTTACTCTCCTTGCACTACCTTTAATTTTCTAGCACCTCATAGTTGTTTTACTGTTCTATCACTTATGATTGACTTTAAGGTACCTGGTCACTCACTGTATGGTGCAACCCCCAAAGGTTCTAACAGCACAGATTCAGTAGGAGTAAGGGATTATCGTGAGTACTTATGTTAGGCATACACCAGCGTATACCCAACTAAAAATAGAAAATGAAAACCCAAAAACTTTATCAAGTTCGAACAACAACTCAACACCATATTACTTGACAACAGTGCCAAAAAATTTTATCAACACCCAAACTACACCTCCAACTGAAGGATAAAATGATCACTGTTAAGTAAAGTAACCCAACTAGGTTAGTGAAACACCTTAGGTTTGGACCCTTACAAAAGTTCTTGGATTTTTAGATTCTGGACATCATAAGACATGTGGGTACTAGACGTATGATAGGGTATAGTTGGTATGCTCTTGGTACTAACCAGTGTTGGTTGGTGGGTTAGATTGGTTTCTGAAATAATGACTTGGGTGGGTATGAGTCGTATGGTTAATGAAGAGTCGTATGGTTTGGATTTTCCCTTTACTTAATTTGAGACATAGTAACTTAACTTGGATCTGAGTACGAGTGGCTTACCATGATTCGTAAGATAGGGTACAATTCATACAATTAACTCGTATAGTAGACAGTGTTCAAACTTTATTTGATTCTATTCTACTAGGGATACAATTTAGGGGTACAAAATGTATGGTTGGGTATGACTTGGTTTGGGTAAGTCATATATTGGACAGTGTTAGGTCAAAAGGGGAGACCTAGGGTACGAGTGATGCGTACCACTTGTATGGAAGGATACTATTGGTATGGGAGAGTCGTACCATCTGACAGAAATTTTAAGCAATTTAAGCTGGGGGTAATCTGGACATTTCCCCACTTAACCTCTTAAGTCCCCACGACTTATATCACTATTGGGACGTCATTTACCCTATTATTCTAATCTTAAACACTTAGAAACTCTCTTTAATTCTCCCTAAGGCTCTTGGGTAAAGAAAGGCTAGGGTTTCATCTAAAGGATCAATTTGGTGCTTGTACGAGTGATTTCTCTCCATCATCATCGTAATCTAAGGAATGTACTCATCCCTCATTGTTAGTTCCAACTAAAGGATTTTTTACAATATTTTCATGGCACGATTATTGTATGGTTTTGGGGTTTTCAAACATATTTTAGGATTTTGGTAGTAAATATTTAGTTATGGATTTCCCATGTTTTAATTATGTTTTTACATGTTTTAATGGTGGTTTGGACAATTGGTTGTATGGGAATGGTAAATTGGTAGTTTGATTTGGTTTTGGAAACACTACGCCCCGACATACTTGATAAAATGCCCATGATAATGCTTTTACTATATTATTGGACTTTAAATGGAACTATTGTATGGTATGGTTTGATAATGGAATCCTAAATAGTATAAATAGTTTAAATGGGGTGGAATGGTTAAATGGTATGGTTTGATGGTCATGGTTGTGGTTAATTAAAGTTCCTTGTGAGGTACAAGGGATTCCTCTAAGTAAACATGTTAATGTGGGGTACATAGGATTTCCCCAAGAAAACACAATAATGGAGCACTTATGGGGTGCACGGGATTTCACCAAGTTAACTAGATAATATAATAATCTACATGGGAATCCCTTTACATAAAAATTTTAGCTAAGGACATTGCTTACAAGCTATAGTTGGTATGATGATACTACTACTCATAGCCTTGGTTAATAATAATGGAATAATGGTTTAGTTGGATGGTAATGGTTTTAATTGATCAATAATGGTGGGTTGTGATAGATAATCATGAAGGTTCACGTACAATAGAAGGACAATGGAATCTCATGTTTGCCGACATGAGGGTTGGTCATAGCGGCCATATATGATACTATGAGGTACATAGGAATTCTCTAAGTACATTGTACATATGTATCATGGAGAGCGAAGGGTACTTGGGAATCCCCTACTCTTATGGTATCTCTGATTTATGCGGCTACACATATCGGGGCTCATTTAGGGGGTTCCACTAGACCCATATAGCCTGTGGGTGGTTCTAGGATGGTTAAGCTACACATACCCAGGCTAATGGTTTTAAAGGCATGATAAACTCGATTTTCTTTCCCGACATGGTTATATATATGTGTGTCTATGGTTGTATACATATGGTTGGTTTACTTGATTTACTAAACGGAATTATTTTATCCTTATCCTGAGTTCATGCTAGAGTTCACCCGCTAACCCATTTTCGGGCGGCTGTATGCCCATGCGATGCAGGAACCGGCCATTCTGCTCCTCCTGCTTAGTGAGCGGATTTGGGATCAGCTATTGGATTGAAGTTGTGAGTTTCTATATTTCAAAAGGCTCTATTTCATATCATGGATGTCTTTACATACTTTGGTTATTTTATGGATATTAATTTTGGCTATGGTTGGGGGCATGTCCAAACCAGATATTATTTTTCTTTTGGTTAGAGGATTTGTATGACTACTATGGGTTGGAATGGGTCATCCCAGAATTGGTGTCAGCCTTAGTATTGGCATTGGTATTGAGGCTGATACCATTAGACTGAATTTATGATTGTTCCATCCTTCTATTTTATAACAGGAACTTGGTTTTTATATCAGTTTGGTGATGGTTCTTGGTTGGTATTGGATGTTTGGACTTATTTGGGTTGGTCTTGGTTATAGACCTATCCCAAAGTCGAGAATCCTAATAAAATCAATCTTGTTATACGTTTGAAATTCATCTGACTCAGGGTATGTGTATTTGGAGGTTGGGTTGGGTAATAGGGGTGGTCCCCGGTCCTAGTTAGACTTGGGATGCCCATTAAAACAAGGCCCTGGTTTAGGTCGTGTCAGTTGGGGTCAAACCCATAGGTAATATGTGGACTTGTCTCCCTGATTTACAGGAATGAACAGGCAGAACTGAAAGTAAATGGGGGATTTGTTGTTGTAATCTCGAACAATTAACAAAACTCAACTTTAGCTGTAATCAATCAGAGCTGAACACTAGGCTTATGTTCCCTATAGCTTCGAACTCAGTAGGCTTCTCGTTCTCAATCTAACTATCAAACTGCTTTGCATGTAGAATCTGATAAGTTAGGTATCACCAACTGCCTCTCAACATACTTTGGTGAATTTTACTCATCTCCTCTCGATCTTAGAGCACCGCCTTACTAAATCTTACCTTGGACCCTAGTTTTAACTATCTCCTCTCGATATCACGTTGATTAGATATAAGTTAATTGTCTTAAGTAGATAATATAGTTAAGCTTATTTTGGTAGCTAACTCTAAATAACTATTGTGATTTTCTTTTCCTTGTCTCTACCTCCTTCTCAGGCTCATACTGAATACAAACTATGTCCCAACATTTGCAACCATTGAGAAACCAATACGTACAAAAAAAAACATAATGCACGCAGCAACAACTATCTAGAAGGATTGAACACTTTCCCTACTTCGCTGTTTTGCCAAGGTTCCACAACACTAGCTAAGTGTATTAGTCGCGTATGTTTGCAATACGATCAAAGGAATTCATAATTGAAGACATTCAAACAATATCACAATAATAAATGAATAAAACCCAAAGTTTTTAATTGAATAAACAACAAAAATCAATACAAAGCAATCCCAAGATCAAATTTGAATCCTAGAATCAAATATACGTTAGTAAGTGTTAAGAGTGCATAAACTAACTAAAAACGTACAAGGTAATTACAAGATAAAAGGAAACCCTAAAAATCAAAACCCGAATGAAAAAGGAAATTAAGGTCGATGACCACTTACTAAGGTCACCTACGGACCGTAGGCACTACCTACGTACCATAGATGGTCCTTGGTAAGTGACAGACCTCCTGCACAACGCCTGAAGATCTCTGGACTTAGCCCTCTGAAACTTACTAAGGTCACCTACGGACCGTAGGTGCCCTTGGTAAGTGACATGGTCTTTTTTTCTACTTTTGAGCCTCTGGACTTCAAGTAATGACACCTACTTTGGTCAACTATGCTCGGTAAGTGGCATTTATGCCCAGAAGTGCCTTGGTAAGTAGCCCAAAACTTCAACTTTCATCTTTTTCTTCAGTTTAGCTTCCAAACATAGTGCAAGACATACTTGAAAAACATCATATCTTACAAAACAACCTAAGAAACTTGCATATTTTCATCATTATAAGCATCAAAAGTGCTATAAATCCATAGCACATCAACTCTCCAACAAAGCAGCAAACTCTCTCATTCTTAGTATCCAGAATAGAAGTTGCATGCCTAGCAAACTCTTAAAAGTGATCCTCATACTCTTGAACTATCATGGAGCCATGCTCCAATCTAGAGAACTACAACAACAATAATAAACACAGGGTATTCCCACAAAGTAGGGTCTGGGGAGGGTAAAATATACGCAGTCCATACCGATACCTTTGATGAAGTAAAAAGGATGATTCTGATAGACCCCCGGCTCAAGATTAAGAATAGTAAAGAAGGTCATAATGAAACGGGATAGATGGCATAACAGAAATAAGAAGGTCGTAATGAAACGGGATAGATGGGATAACAGAAATAAGAACTAAAAAATAAGAGAAATAAAGGAAATAAGAAATAAGTAATAAGAAATAAGACACCTTTATAGTAGTACCATGCACTTACAAACCAAAGACACCCACCACACCCAAACTCTCCAAACTAGATCCTCCTACCTATGGACACAGTCCTAGAATTACTAACCCAGCTACACAAAAGCTCTCCTAACTACTTGTTATGACTCACCCACACACACTAGCCTTCTACCCTTATCCGCGACCTCCATACCTTCCTATATAGGATCATGCCCTTAGTAAGCTAAAACTACTCCCTATCATATCTAATCACCTCCCTCCAATATTTCTTCGGCCTACTTCTACCCCTCCTGAAACTATCCAAAGGTAGTCTCTCATACCTATGAACTGGGGCATCCGTTCCCCTCTTCATCAGATGCCCAATCCCTGTTAGCCTCACTTTTCGCATCTTGTCCTCCAACGAAGCCACTCTCATCTTCTCTCAAATAATCTCACTCCTAAATCTATCCCTTCTAGTAAGTCCATACATACAACGCAACATTCTTATTTCTGCTACCTTCAATTTTTGAATGTCGAAGTTCTTGACTGGCCAAGACTCAGCTCTATACTGCATGGATGGAAGGACCACCACTCTATAGTGTTTTTCTTTAAGCTTAGATGGTACCTTCTTATCACACAACACTACCGAGGCAAGCCTCTACTTCATCCAACCTACCCCAATATGTTTAGAGCCATCCTTGTCAATCTCTCTATTCCCTTGAATCATAGACCCAAGATACCTAAAACTATCCCTTTTATAAACTAACTAGGAATCTAACCTCACTACCACCCCGTCCTCCTACCTCAAGTCATTAAACTTGCATTCCATACACTTTGTCTTGGACCTACTCAACCTGAACCCTTTAGATTCAAGGGTTTTCCTCCAAACCTCTAATTTATCATTCACACACCCCTATGTCTCATCAATCAGAACCACATCATCCACAAATAACATACACCAAGTCACCTCACCTTGAATACTCCACTTTAACACATCAATCACAAACGCAAACAAGAACGGACTAAGAGTCGATCCTTGATGCAGCACTGTCTTGACAGAGAAATGCTCTGAGTCTCCTCCCGCTGTCCTCACCCAAGTCTTCACTCCATCATGCATGTCCTTAATAGATCTGGTGAATGACACCGGGACCCCTCTCATCTCCAAGAATCTTCAAATAATCTCCACAGAGACTTTGTCATATGTTTTCTCCAGGTCGATGAACACCAACTACATAAGTCCCTCTTTATTTCCCTATACTGTTCAACTAATATCCTCACCAGGTGAATTGCCTCTGTTGTCGAGGGATCAAATATAAATCCAAATTGATTCTCTAAAATATACACGATCTTTCTCAACCTCTATCAACCACCCTCTCCCAAATCATCATAGTGTGACTCAACAACTTAATACCCCTATAGTTGTTGCCACTCTAACTATCACCCTTATTTGTATATAGAGGAATCATCATACTCAATCTCCAACCCTCGGGAATTTTCGTAGTCTTGAAAATGTCATTAAACAAATCCATCAACCACCTCAAACCTGCCCCACTAATATACTTCCAAAAATCTGTCGAAATCTTGTCAGGCCCCATCGCTCTACCCCTCCGCATCCTGCAAATAGCCTCTCTGACCTCTTCAACCTTAAAATCTATAGTAACTGAAATCACGGCACTCTTCTGAGTGATCCACCTCCCCTAAATCAATGCCCTTGTCCACCTCATAGTTCAAAAGTCTATAAGAATACTCTTATCATCTTTTCTTAAGGTAAACATCCTCCACCTATACTCTACCAGCCTCCTTCTTAATGCACTTCCTTTGATCAAGGTCACAACCATTCTACTTCCTAGCCTTAGCAAGCCTATACAAACTTTTTTCCCTACCTCTCTCCTCTAGCTTCGTATACAGGCTCTCAAATGCTATTATCTTAGCAACTGTAGCAACTACTTAGCCTTCTTCCTTGCTAATTTGTAATCCTCCCTATTCAACCGCTTCTCCTCTTCATCTTTACTCTCAATCAACTTAATATACGTCTCCTTCTTAATCTCCACTTTCTTCTTAACATCTTCATTTCACCACCAGTCCCCCTGATGTTGTCCTGCCCGACCCCTCGAAACACCAAACACCTCTCTAGTAGTCTCATTGATGTAGCTGGCAGCCCTATCCCACATATCATCCATGTACCCTCTACACTCCTACACCTTCATTCCCTCCTCCTTTTATCCTATCTCCAGTGTACTAATTAGCGTTAAGCCACCCCACTTAATTCTGGGTCGACCCTCCTCAGCCTTTCTCTTCTTACTCTTCTAGATAACTGATCCCTCAAATAATCTCTAAGGCTGCGAGTCATGTACTTCTCTATGAATATCTCGGAGAACTAAATCCATGACAAAAGAGAAGATCCAGCTGGTCTAGAATCCATATAACCTCTCCACCAATGCCGAGCATCCAAATCCAACTAAAATATAGTGTAATCCACACTATGAGTCTCAACAAGGCCTATATTATAGATCCTATCCTCGCAAGCAATCAGGAATTCATATGCATCCTCGCCCGAAGCACCAGAAAACCTAGGCAAATCTAATCTCAAAAATCTACTCAACGTCTTTTGGTCCTCAGAAGACATAGAAGGCTGAGCAACCACTAACTAAGCAACTACCAGTTGAGAAACTTCCAGTGCATGAGGAACCCCAACTTTGGGAGCTACAACTGCAGGCTGCTCCTCCGCCACAGTACCACTCTGATCAGTAGACTGCGCACCATCAGACGACACACTACTAACTATCCCCAAAAGTTGAACCAATGCATCTCTGAGCACTGAAGAATAAATAAACCCTAGTGGAGCCTGGGCTGGTCCTTGGCCCACCGCTGGCTGGGGCAGAACAAACTAAGAAAGGCATACTATCCTAGCCCCTAGCTGGGATACATCTCATGGATGCCCACGACTTCTGGGTCATCCACAAATAGTAGCAGGATCCCTAGGCTCGATCTCGGGACCCTCGTCTCGTGTAGCAGTACCACGTGTCTTGGACTTTTTGTGAAAGAGTAAAGTCAAGGGAATACTTATAAAAACTAACTCAAACTCTTTGTATAAAGTAAGTGAAAAAAGTGATGAACTCCTAAGAATGTCCTACATCCTCCCGAAGATAGGAAATAGACGTCATTGTTCTGATCCGTAGGACTCTACTAGACACTTGCTCTTACACCAATAATACCGGTGTCATCTAGGATCTAATACCGATTTCTCACAACCCAATTTTTGAGTGATAATGGCACCAACTAAATTCCGCCAATAGGTAAGCCAAACCATAACCCGGAGCTAACACAATGGGTTAATTTGGTGGAAATGCCCAACATACGAGAATTTCAAGAGCACAATATAGAAATAAGCCAAGTGTTCTAAATAGACAAAAATATTCAATACAAGATACCATCCTAAAACCTGGTAGAGCCAGTCGAAGAGCATTTAATAATAAAAATACAACCCAAGTATCTAGAATAGTCAATACAACTGTCTCAAATTAAAAGACTAAATATAAAAAGATAGAAGGAAATGGGTGACTCGAACTCCAAGAGCTCAACCTATATCCAAAAATATCAACATATACAATCAATAATAGACGATGATAGTTAATACTCGGACCTGTATAAAAAAGGTAAAGAAGCGTAGTATGAGTACCAAAGTAACGAGTACTCAGTAGGCATTATCGGCCAACTGAGTTAAATCATGATATAAGTATGATAAAAAGCAAGATAACATAACTAAGTCAAGGTACAGAAATGAACCTGAATCATCTCCAATATATATATTATCAACATCATTAATAGTGTCATCAACATGCATAAATGATAGCAGAATCAATAAGCACCAAGCCCCAAAATAAACAACATAACCTTCGAGTATCAAGATTTCTCAATATTACCTCATTACACATTTCTAAGAGTTTAATAAGCATAAAAAGTTTTACTAATGATAACATGTGCCATAGCGTAAAGTGGGTTAAGAGTCCACAACTAGTCCTTGAGTTCTATTTGAGGCAAATTCTACCCGAACTAGGCTTAAGTTATCTAAATCCTCCTTTAGATATTTAACAAGATACCATTAGTTCTAAGGTAGAGATTTTTCTCAAGTACTAGAATTATGTCCAAAGAGAACTAAGGCAACTTTATAAGTGTAAGAAACTAAGGTCAATCTTACCCTAAGCATGAGTGACTAAAGCATTATTATTTTACTTGAATGATCTAAAGCATTATCATGCTAAACATGAGAAATGAAGTCCAATTCACCTAAGGCATAAGAAAACAAGCTAAGTGTTTCAAATCTACGATTTACAATAGCTTAAACGGTTCAACTAACCCAAGTCTTGAATTTCATCCATCTTAAACCTAAAACCCATCCAAAATCTAACACAATATCATAAGAATACTATAAAATATCTCAATCTAATAAGATAAAAACCTAGCCTACCTCAACACCGAAAAAAGCTCAACGAATCTAAACCACCAATTTTCCCTTCTAAGAAGCCTCCTCAAGATTCCAAGCTATCACAAATAATTGCTACTTATTAATAAACGAATAACGATACTTATATTTCACTATTATGCTTCAAGTTAAAAAAATCATATCAAAAACCCATGTGGGTCCCACTTATGAAAATCACATTTCCAAAACCAATTCAACGTTCTTACATGCTCAAGGAATCATTACCCCAAAAAATGGGTAAAAACCAAGATAAATTAGGTCTAAAATCAAGCCCTAAAATTTTTAGGGTTTTGAGCAAGAAATCACTAAAATCCACCAAGAAAAGGGTGAATTCTTACCTCGAATCAAAAGATGATCTTAAAATCAAATGTTAATCAAGCTTCAAAATAACCCACAAACTTTAATTTTAATCTCTCACACTATTTAGGGTTCGTAGTTCTCAAGGGAGCGATGAAGAATGGCCAAAATTATGCAAAAGGGGTCCTTTTATACCCAATCCTTTCCTTGGGAGTCGCGTCTGTGACCCTGAGGCTCACGATCGCACCATCTTCCATCTGCCACATGAGTCATGATCGCAATGCCCCTTTGTGATCAAGGTATCTCCTCTATA
Source organism: Capsicum baccatum var. pendulum (assembly GCA_030864225.1). Taxonomy (NCBI): domain Eukaryota; kingdom Viridiplantae; phylum Streptophyta; class Magnoliopsida; order Solanales; family Solanaceae; genus Capsicum; species Capsicum baccatum. The sequence continues at coordinate 157,398,783 of CM061552.1, read as the reverse complement.
AAGTGAGTCACAATAGCGGTCCAAAAAGCGGTGATCGTGGTGCACCAGAAACCTTATGCACCAAATTTTCTAACTCCAAAACAGGCTCAACTGGGTGCTCTCATTTGAAATCCTGTATACACAAATGATGTACGTAACCATACCAAATTCAACATTCTATATGTGATGGTGTACTCAAATTTTACATTTTAGGTTATTTTGACCAAATGTGGATCCTACACCTATAGGTCGAAATGAGCCCAGGTGAGATCGGGATCCAAACCAAAGGTCTACCTATACTACAGTCAATAGGAACTGTTGGCACAGCCAGAATTTACATATGAGGTTATTTTACTAAAGCTTTTTCCTGGTGACTATTTGGAACCAACGAAGACTTAAAAATAAGAAATTGGTTGTAAAAACCAAATGAACTACCCGATAATCAAACTGTCAGTCCCAGTAGTCATAAATAACTTGAAGTAGCTATAGAAAAGCTCTAACAGCGAAAATAAGGACAATTATAGAAAATAACCTAAAGGGTCATTACATTAACTTAAATTGTCGGTCGGCATTGACCCTCACGAACGTGAAAGGTTGGCCGCATTTATGAGCTACTATTCACAAAACAGTAAAATATTCTATTTCTCGCTATTTTCACTATTTTTGAAATTGGAAGATTAGTGAAAGGGTGATTTTTAGGGTTTCCTTTATCATTCGTGCTTAGGTAAGCTCTAAACTCTAATTTTTGTTAATTCCATTATACCTTGAAAAATACCTTTTAATCTTATGTTCAAACTAAAATTTGGGGATTTTAATGATAAATTATAAAATTGTTTTTTCTTCAATGTGAGCTTCATTTTGAACCCATTTTTATATGTTTTTCAGTTGTAGACTCCTACGGTTATGGTGAACATGTTTCTAAAATAAAATTCTGATTTTACCCCTCTTTATTTCAAACCTATTATTTGGACAACTTTTAAACCGAATTTAATTATAGCTAATATGGGTTTCATTAGCTTTCTTTTGATATGCATTATATGTTTTTGATAGATTTAGCTTGTTCTAAGATTGTTCATAAATGGAATGCTCCTCATTGAAGGGTCTAGGCTTGGATTTCGGCATTTGAAGGTAGGTTATGGATTAACTTTCTTTAGACTGGATAGTTAACCATTAATGTAAAGTATGCTATGGCATAGGGATTAGTCATGACAGCTATATTTTTTAGAATATTTTTATTATCATGTGCCCATGTGGGGCTTATTTATATATTTTTCTTGACTTGTGAGATAGTATCATTGTGATTCCTATGTGGGGGCTTTATTTGGTATATATAGGACTTATTTATGCAGTAAATGTCATTATTAATATTGAGATACTAGTGTAGGAGCTTTATTTGAGATTATAGGCCTTGTTTGAGCATTTATTATCTCTATTATTATAGTAATACCCTCTTGAGGGTTTTTGAAATGATATGTTAATGTCTTACATGATTATTCATTCTAGTGGTTTCGAGGAAGGGTTGATATCATAGACTATTGACATGTTGAGTTGATTTGAAGCTCATTCATCCATGTATTAAATTGATTATAATCTCTATATTGATTGACTGTGAGCATTACATCCTAATTTCATACATACATATTCATCAGATACTGGTACCACTGAGAATCAATGGTTTTAAAGAAAATGAAACACTTTACAAAATCCTTGGTTGTGAACACTAGTAGGCAAGGTTGATTATGATTGAGATTGAGATTTTATAAAGAATACGGGTTGTGAACCCCTCATGCATCCTATAATACAAGCTCTGAGGCTTGGAAGATGTATGCAAAAATTCATGCGATGACTTTCAATCAAGCATCATGATCCCACAATCATTGAATTGTGTTGCGTTACATCATTTGTATTACCTCTATGTATTTATAATCGTGTACTTATTTTATAAATATATATATATATATATGTATGTATATAACTTTCATCTTCGCTTTATATTATAAACCTATTAGTAGAGACGGTGTGAGCTACCATTCGAAAACTTCTTTGTATGTAGGTAGAACGTGCTCATAGTATCTTTTACTTGTTTGGTTTTTTTACTTTGCTCAAGAAACCTATGGGCAAAACAATAGTACTCATGTTCATGGCTTTAACCCCGGAAAGATAGTTTTTAGCCGATAATATTCATAATCACGATCCAAATAATTGAATATATGATATAAAAAATTACAAAGCGAAATAAAAAAATTTAAAACCTAATAAATCGTGTAGCAGACTCCGTTACTTTTTTCCAAACAGTGTCCACCGTTCCCAGAAGTTCCACCGAATCAGAATTGTCACCCTAGGTTTTATCAAACGTGTCCCAAGTCATGCAAAGTTGTCCCCCAGGTAATATATATATATATATATGATATAATATACTGCTTCAGTTGTCCTTGCCTAACTATGTATATATTAATCTTCATAGGATTAAAAGTATATAAAGATTCCCCATGGTGCCTCAAATTGCGTGCCAATTTAATAATAATAGGACAAGCCCCACGCGTGTCGGCACCAATCAATTGGCAGTGAAAGACCCAGCAATGCGACGTGTTGATTGTAGCATTGACAAGAGCAACGCGACGCGATGGTATTGCATCGACTCACTGGAATTTGCGTCCAAAAATCTGGTTAAGTGTTGAACATCCAATCATTTGCCCATGTCTTTTGTAGTGTATTTCCAATGAATTTTGATCTTTTTTATCATCAATATATCACCATATTCATTTCACAAAGCCTACTACAATATCACACACCACAAATTAAAGATAAAAACAACACGATATTCTCAATGACGAATCAAAATAAAAGCTAAGATAAGGAAAATTCGCAATGATCTTCACATTTTATTCCGACTCTTAACTTAATCAAATTAAGTTTTGCACATTATAAACAATTTATTCCACTCATAATTACACATTTAAATCATTTGGAATAAATTAAACACATTAAAATCCACCGAAACCAACTAGACACACACCTAGCTCTAACTAGTAAAACTAGTTTTCTGGGTTGAACTTTAAATGACTCAATTAAATACAAACTTGTTTGAAAAACACTTTGGACATTGTAAATACACACTTAGACACTTAAATGCTTATTTATATCAATATCAACACGTTAAGAACACGAATTGCTCTCAAAGATAGGCGAAATAAGCTAGAATAATGATACAAAAGTGTATAAAATCACCTCAGATCATCACCCCACACTTAAACTCTTGTTCGTCCTCGAACAACTCTTTACTCTAAGCATAAAAAGCTGAGGTGACACTACACTTCTACTAAAATAAAGACATTAAAGCTAGTACTACAATGACTACACAAAATGCAAATTTCTACACTAAGCATGTTATTTACACAATTGATAGCTCATGAACACTACTCCAAAACATCCTAGCCTCAAGAATTGACTCACCAAAGTGGAAAACTCGTGCTTATCATTCAAGCAAGGACATCATACAAATCACCCACATTCATCAAACATGTGCCCTCACAACAAGAGAGTTGCCCACAAACACTCACAATAATGCAATTTATAATAATGGGTACAAGAATCAAATTACGCTCATGCTCACAAAAAATTCACAAGTTACACACAATGAACCATAGGTTTTCACTTAGTGTAATGCTCCACTAATATTGGAATGATGAACTTAGGATTAATTAGGTCATTTCGGGTTGTAATGTAGACTAAGGGACGGGTAGGAACTATTTAGGAATAGCGACTAACCTCTCTAAGAGCTTTAATACACTATACTATACATTTAAAACCAATCTTTAACAACCAAATTACATTTTTCATTCACTCATATCTTTTTTTTTTCCATCTCTTTTAAGCATTTTTACAAACACATGGTGGGCGTATTGTTTATTCCTTCAAGATTCAATTTTTTTTTTCTTTTTCTACAACTATGGGAATATTTCTAACACCATTTATATCACTCCCAACCACCACACATCAAATATAAGAACAAATAACTATTACCTTGAGACATTAATTTCACCTTTTTCTTCTTCAATTTATCAAACTCCTTACTAGAATAAATTTTTTATTAAAGCACTTAGGAGCTTTTTGAATCAAATTATGGTCTATCAAAGAAATGATTATGCTACTTATGTGACTACCAAAGAAAATAAGCTAAAGGCATAATGGGGGTTAATTAGGATAATGCGCAAGGTTAGGTCAAGAAGAAGGTCTAGAGCAAGGCTATCAAAGAAATGCCTAAATCATCTCTAAAACCCACACTCTGTATTTCGCGTTACACACACACCGGGAAAGTTATAGACATCACATCCAACAAGAAATGTACAAAAATCTCACACCATACATGGCATATTCTCAACTCACATAAGATCATCTTAGACTTCCAACCAAACAAAAACATGAATTCAAATTTAAGCCAAAAACTACAAGAGTCAAAAACTTGAGCCTGGGGGACTCAAAAGTAGCAATTCACACAATCAACATGTTTTTACAAAATAACCCACTTGCATCATGTAATCAAAAATAGCACCAACAAGAATATCTTCCAAAAAAATTAACTTGAGCCAAAAATTTGGAAATTTCCCCACCCCACACTTAAAAATCTACTTTGTCCTCAAAGTATAATTTTAAAAGTAAGAGATAGAAATACTTCCTGAGGCCTATAGGCCAAGGTAATAGCATCTTTTGCTTGAAAAGGATTCGAGGGACCCCACACTCCATTTTTGCTATGCTCTAAGCTCAGGTTTTCAATAGTCAGACTTCCCAATAACCTGTGACTCAATCAAAAACAAAAACTACGTGAAGTAAAAACTAAAAACTAAAAAAAAACATACCTTAGCTTGGGTTTCCTCCCAAGAAACGCCTAATTTAGTGTCGCAGCACGACCCAATTAACTTTTTCCTCCATCTTGAGGATATAAATGTCATCCCCAACTTCGTATCAATCTTTTTTCCTCGCTCATATGGGGGTGGTAAAAAGATTAAGAAACCGAGTAATGGGATATGCATGCTAAACCATGCGGCCTTAAAGTGAGGTATGTTTTTATATTGTTTATCCGTTGTAAAATCAAGAATATAGGATTCTTGATCCTCATCTTCACACTTTTTGACTATTTTAATTGATTCCACAGACAAGACATCATCCAAACATAATGTAGAAAAGTGATTTGAGCGAGGCCCAATAAATCCTACTTCTAAATTTAAACTATCCTCAATGTACTCACTCTTATTCACCTTCTCAATTTCAGTCTCAAGAGAAATATGAAAATTGAGTGGTTGCGATTCATATGGTGGTGGTGGCATCTCCTTAACAATTTCAAAAATTTCAGTTTTCGAGTACTCAAACTTCCTCGAATTCTTAGCAACTTTGTCTTTTATAGGTTGGGAATCCAACTCTGCATCTACCTCCTTACTTGTCTTTGGAGGGTCTTTATTGAGCTTTGTACCACTCCTCAAAGTGATTGCAATTATCTGTTCATTATCACTTGGCAAATCATCTTGAGGTCTGATATTATATACCTATTGTACTTGCCCTATCTGCGTCTCTATGTTCTTTATGGAAATCTGCTAACTCTCTAAAATAGTCCCATTACTCCTTATATCTGCTAACAATTGTGCTTGATCAGCTAGAAGTTGTTTCATCATCTCTTCCAAATTGCTGGTTTGAATCGGGGCCTGGTAACTCTGAACCTGCGGCTGCAGAAACTATTGTTGCTGATTGTAGGCGTTTATATAGTATTGCATTTGATCATAGCCCACAAATATTACCGAATCAAGGTTGACCTCACACATATCTTTAGAATAGCCACTATTGCTACAAACCATACACCATATAGAATCGTTATCACTTGAAAACCATTTATCCCAGGCTGCCATGTCAAGAAATGTGATAAAAAGAAAAAGAAAAAGGAACTAAACAAAAACTATTTACTACTCAATATAGAAACACTAAAATTAAGATAGTTGCCTAATTACAAGTCCCCGACAACAGCGCCAAAAACTTACCAGCGCTCATGCACACACACAAGTGTACGTGGTCTTATCAAGTAGTAAAGTGGCTTCAAGGAATCCCAAGTATCGATCTCTCTGGAACTTGCATTTGCCGACTATCTAATTCTAGTTTAACAATTGAGATAAAGTAACCAAAAAGAGAGTTTGTAATTTTGTAAATTAAAAATAAAATTAATAATGCGTAAAAATAAAAGTCTTGGGAGAATCAATGGATTAAAGCCAGGATTAAAGCACTTTGAACAATCATACTATGTTATTGAATTTTTTTCGTTGACTTGCTTATCTTGGTTGTTGATTCCTAGGGTTAATTGCATGATCATGGTTTCCCAACCTCTACTCTTTTACCTAATATGGACCTTACAACTATATCATTGAGCAGGGATGTAATAATCCAATAAAGTGAATTAAAGCTATCATCCTACATTTGAATCAAGTAAGGCATCTAAGTGCATCCTTGTCCTAGACGCTAAGTTTAGTTCTTAATTTTATAAAAAAAATAAAAACTCAAACTTTGTTTATTCCCATATTCTATCTCCCTATTCCCTCTCCCAAGATAAATAGGTCGACAACATATGTATTATAGAAGTGATCAATCCAAAATAATTAAAGCAAGAATAAACAAACAATCACATATGATAAGCAAAAATAATCGAAATTAACCCAAAATAATAGTACTCATGTTCTTCGCTTTAACCCCGAAAAGAGGGTTTTTAGCCGATAATATTCATAATCACGATCCAAATAATTGAATGCATGATATGAAAAATTCCAAAGCTAAAGAAAAAAATTAAATACCTAATAAATCGTGTAGCAGCCTCCGTTAATTTTTTCCAAATAGTGTCCACCATTCCCAGGTGTTCCACCGAATCAGAATTGTTACCCTAGGTTTTATCCAACGTGTCTCAAGTAATGCAAAGCTGTCCCCCAGGTAATAACTTTTTATTCTGGCTCTTAACTTAATCAAATTGAGCCTTGCACATTACAAACAAGTTATTCCAATCATAATTACACATTTAAATTATTTGGAATGAATTAAACACATTAGAATCCATCGAAACCAACTAGACATACACCTAGCTTAAGCTAGTAAAACTAGTTTTCCGGGTTGAACTCTAAATGACTCAATTAAATACAAACTTGTTTGAAAAATACTTTGGACATTGTAAATACACAGTTGGACACTTAAATGCTTATTTATATCAATATCAACACGTTAAGCACACGAATTGCTCTCAAAACAAGGCGAAATAAGCTAGAATAATGATATAAAAGTGTATAAAATCATGTCAAATCAGTTGGATCAAGGTAGGCACTATCATGATCTCAACTCTTAGGTCTAAAATAAGTATAGATCACTAGGTTCACCGGTCTCATAAGTAAAAGTGCAAAATCTCTAACAGAGTCTCGTGGATTGATACATTGGCGATCGTATCTATTTTTAAAATTCTATAGGATTCCATTAGAAAAAACTTTGCTAATTTGATTTTGAGGATTGTTCAAGCTCAATATTCTAAATTTATATTCTATAATTTTCTACACAGATGGTAAGGAATGATCCTGAGTTATTGGGGATATTAAGCCAACACCCGTTGTTGAAGCCTCAGTCAGGGGGTGAGGCAGGTTCCCAGCTAGCCTAGAGGTAGAGGTCGGGCATGAAGAGTTGCTCTGGCTAGAGGATTTGCTAAGGCAGCCTCTTATAAGCCTAAGATTAACTATGCTAAGGATGATTATCAGGTAGGGAATGCAAGACCAGCTCAAGTCCTTCAGGATTCTGTTGCTACCCCGGTGTTACAAGATTTATGAATCCATCAGTTGAGTCATCTGGATGGCGTTACCTATATTGGTGTTCCTTTGAGTGTACCAGGTATTTCTCAAACTCTAGAAGGTATTCAGCCACTAAGGCATGCTACTACTATGGTTTTTTTACTTTAGGAGTACTACTATCTTCTGTGGTGCCACTAGGCTCCCTGATCCTCTTATTTCTTCGAGTCTAGTAATGTCTTCTGATGTTTAGAAGAGGTTTGAGAGGTTCACTCACTTGGATCCTTCCAACTATAGTGGCCATTGGAGAGGATACCTATGAGTTTTTTCTTGTTTGTCAGGAGAGATTGCCTAATCTCGAATACTTTAAGTACCACGACATTGCTTATACATCTGATCAATTGATTGATTTGGCCAGATGATAGTGGAGGTCTCTTGCTAATTATAGACCTTTAGGTTCGTCTTCCATGCCTTAACTTAGTTTTTAAGGATTTTCTAGAGAGATTTATGCCCTATAGTTTGAGGGAACAGATGAGAGATATGTTTGATCACCTTGAGAAGGGCTTCATGACTATTATAGAGTATGAGAGAAAAATTTTAATATGAGTGAGACTCAACCAAAGATAATTGTATGAGACCCCATTTATTTATGGACAAGTGTATTTGTGGGCCCCCTCATGTCAGGAAATATACCTCTCTTCCTCTCCTCATACTTTGTATTGCTATTTTGACTTTTTTCTTTCATTTTCTTTTTTTTCCTACACCACACTTCTTTATTTTACTTTCTCTCCAAATTTATGTATTACTTTGTATTTTTTTAAGAGTCAAACAATTTAAATTTGATCGTAAATTTAGTACATAATTTTTAATTTTTTTATGCAAAATTTATATATTCGAAAATTAAGTAAAAATTACTATAAATCACAATTATTGACCAATTCAAAATATATGAAAAAATTACTATCAAAATAAATTTGTTTGAATCTTGAAATCAAAAAGTGACACATAAATTGAAATAGAGCAAGTATATTTTAGTCTTTCTCTGTCTCTTATTTTTTGGTTAATTAGTATCTCTCTTTCACTTATATTTTTTCAGTTCTTTTTTTTCTGACATTTTTTCTTTTGTTTTAATCTATTTTAAAACCAATTTTATTACTCCCTCAATTTTATTTTATTTGACCTGCTAAAAATAACTTTTCTCTTTATTTATTTATTTATTTTAACAAATAAAAATTTCATGTTATTTCGTTAGTATTTATCATTAAACAACTATAAAGTATTAGCAGTTAAATTTACATTTTCAAAACATAATCAATAGGATTAATTTAGTAAAATAAATTTTTGGTACAAACACAATATAATTTATGTTTAAAAAAATAAACTTTGAGAATTTTATATTGGAAGTTTTCTAACAAAAAAATTTCCCAAATTTTCTGACATTGAAAATTTTGACTATTGATATCTTATGTATTTATTTAAGTATGATAGTAGTATTAAAAATCATATTTAATTTTTACTTGTTAACAAATACAAGAAAAAATTAATTTTTAACAAAAATAAAACAAAATAAAGGGAATAGTCAAATTGATTTTACAATAGATAAATCGAGAAAATGTGAGGAGGAAAGATAAATAAAAGGCAAATAAAGAAAAGATAAATTGGGGAGGAAACAAGTTACAACAATAACATACCAAATGTATTCCCACCTAGTAGGGTCTGGGGAGGGTAGAGTGTACGCAGTCCATACTACTACCTCAGGTGAAGTAGAGAGGCTATTTCTGATAAACTCCCGACTTAGAATCAATAACAATATAACAAACACAATACATAAATGCATATAAACTCATACAGTATGCAAAATAAACTAACAACGCTAGCCACACGATAATACTAAAACTATAAATCTGAAACCATAGACAACACTCAACAGCTATGAACAAGAAACTTCAGACACAAATACAGAATACTCCCTTGCTATCATCGACACCCTCTCACCCCAACACTCTACCCTAATCCGCATCCTCCACACCTTTCTATCAAGGGCCATGCCCTCTGTAAGCTATAACTGCTCCATATCATGTATAATTACCTCCCTCAAATATTTCTTCGGTCTACCTCTCCCCCACCTAAAATCATCTATAGCTAATGTCTCACACCTCCGCACTAGCACATCATCACCCCTCCTCATCACGTGCCTGAACCAACTTAACCTCACTTTTCACGCTAGTCCTCCACCGAAGCCACTCTCACCTTTTCTTGAATAATCTTATTCCTTACCTTATTCTTCTTGGTTTAACCACACATCCACCGCAGCATCCTCATCTTCTCCACCTTTAATTTTTGGACGTGGGATTTCTTAACTAGCTAATACTCTGCCCCATATAATATAGCTGGTCAGACTGCCACTCTGTAGAACTTACCTTTAAGTTTTGGGGGCACCTTCTTATTGCATAAAACTCTCAAAGCAAGCCTCCATTTAAAACACCCTGCCCCAATAAGATGTGTGACATCCTCGTCAATCTCACCATCGCCCTGAATCATAGACCCCAAATACTTGAAATTCTCCCTCTTCTGAATGGCTTGAGAATCCAGCTTCACAACCACATCAGTCTCTGCGACACATCACTAAACTTATACTCCAAGTACTCCGTCTTGGTCCCGCTGAACCGAAACCTTTAAAATCAAGGTTCTGTCTCCAAATCTCCAATGTATCATTAACTCTCCCCTGATTCTCGTCAATTAATACCACATCATCTACAAATAACATACACCAAGGCACCCCTCCCTCAATATGTCGCATCAACACATTGATAAGCCATCATTTGACAAATTTCTAGTACCTTTTAAGCCTAAATTATCATGTTTTTAACATTGATTCCCTTGATTTAACATTTATCTCGTACTTAATGCTCATTTGTATAGGAAAAGTTGAAAAGGGAAGATGAGAAAGTCTTTCAAGTCAAAAGGAGGTTAAATATGAAAGTAAAGGGCCATCTGTTTTGCATCCGCTTTCTACCTGCTCTCCATCTGCTTAAGCAGATCAAGAGCAATGTGGCATTTTTGTAATATTGGGAAAATATGAAATTGGGGCTTAAATATGGGATTTTCGCTCATTTTCACCATCTTTTATTCATCTCCATCACTACACACTCCTCTACCTTAGCTTAGATTAGGGTTTGTAATTTCTTGGAGCTTGGAGCCTAATTTTTACTAATCTTGAGCTAAGAAGACATTAGGGTGACTTTCTGTAACACCCCGTACTTAATTACGTGCATTAGCCATGGTTATATGTGTTGGAGTATATATATTGATCATAAGTTAGGTATATATGAGTTTAAGTATGAGTATTGATTATTTTGAGATGGTTTCAAGTGTATAGTTTGATTATATGTGTATAGGAATCGACTTTATTTATACCGGAATTTGCCCGTCGATGGTTCCATACGAAGGTTATTGAATAAGCTTTCCAACGATATAAATATTTCCAAAAATGGATAAGTTTCAGATATAATCGAGCACGTTCGAAACTATAAAACGGTGGTCGAGATATTGTGAACAGTAAATGTGCAGCAAAATTTCCTGCACACAAACTACTGAGGCCTGCCAGTTTTTTAGGTCGACGTTAAACGATCATAACTCCTTGTACAAAATGAACTGTGTGAGCTTCTAAATACCGATGAGAAGCCCCGAGAGTCTTCTTTCTAATGCAATTGGTTTCGTCCAAATCCAACATCTGAGTAAGGAGTTATACTCGTTTTACTTCAGCCTCTCAAAATAGTTTTTTAGGGTCAACTTCAAATGATCATAACTCCTTGTACAGGACGAACTGGGTGGCCTACTTTATATGAAATGAAAGACCTTTGAATTATCTATCCAACGATACCAATTTCACCCAAATTCGATATCGGAGCAAAGAGTTATGGTCGATTTACTTTAGTCTACCAAAACAGTCCACCATGGACAGATTCAGATTTACTTAAATTTTTAAGGGCAATATGGTCATTTTCCATCACCTCATGGACGAAAATTGGTCATTATATACATATACTTAGCCTCATATCCATCATGTTATCATCCAAGTATTGAAGAATAAGAAACCCTAGTCTAAGTTCAACTCCAATTATCTTGTGATTTAACCGTAGAAAGTCTAAATTGATTTCGTAGTTGTGTTCACCGTCTCGAGGGCTTCGAGAAGCACCCCTTATTTGTGCCAACAGGACTTCGAAATCAAAAGGGTCATTTTATGGTAAGGATGTAAATTATATTGGTGTTATTTATATGGATATGTATATATATATGCATGTGAGCATAAGAAGTATGTTATTTGATTGTTGTTGAAAGATGATTGGGAAATGATGTTGGATTATGTTGAATTGTGAATGGATTTGGTGTGATGATGTGTTATTGATGATGTGGTATTGAAATGATGAATATATATATATATATATATACACATAAACCTATTGTTCAAGTTGGTTTTTGGAATGTTTTGCAAATATTGGTTGTATGGAATTATGGAAGAGAATTGTGGTGTTGGGTTGATAATACTAGATGCCAAACATTTCATTGTAGATAAGTGATTTGTAAAGGCGAGAAGTTGTGTTGAATTGGTATCCAAATCTACAACGAGGTATGTAAAGCATACTCTAACGATGTTCTTTGGCATGAAAACACCAATGTTCCATCAAGTAAGATTCTGAGGTTGTCCAGAAACATGTATTGTTCTACATTACCAACGAAGTTGTTTCCATTTTATAAAGTGTCAAAATGTTTCATTGATATACCAAAAGGCTCCTATTTCATTGTTGTGATATTGATGATTCTGAAACACATTGTTGATGTACTAATGAGTCTTTATTACATCGTTATTGTATAGAAGGTCTATTACTTGGTTCCTATTGATGTATCATTGTTTTAAAGTATCAAAGATGCGGTGGCGACCGAAATAACAATCTCAAAGATTAATTGAACTAAGTGATGCAAGTTCTCTCTTATCGGGTGGTATCCCAGGGGCATAAGCCTAGCATGGGTCGATCCCTATTTATGTGTTTATGGGTGGTATCCCAGGGGCATAAGCCTAGCATGGGTCGATCCCAGTTGATATGTACTGGAGGCAGCCTAATGGTCACAGTACAGTACAGTAATGATTACAAAGATGATAAGAACGAAGCTAAAGTAATTGAATAAATGCAATGTACAGGTTGTCACAAGTTCTAGTAAGTGTGGTCCACTCCTATTACGATTTATTCACTTGTTTCTGATTTCTATTGAGCTCCTATATCATATGTGATTATCTACAGCTTTACATACTCAGTACATATTTCGTACTGACGTCCCCCACGGGGACCTGCATTTCATGCTGCAGGCACAGGTACCTCAGCTCATACACCGCACAAGTAGGAGCCAGGTCATACAACTATTGTTGGTGAGCTCCAGTTTGCTTCGGAGATTTTCTGAGTCGGTTCCTTATGTTTTGCTATTGTACAGGAGTCGTGTGTGGGCGGGGGTTTGTCCTGACCCTAGTTATGTTATGTATATCCTAGAGGCTTTGTAGACATAAGGAAGGGTAAAGCCATGGAAGTTTATATAGTGATGTTATATTTGTATATGTGGTGGCCCCGACGGCCAAGTATTATATATATATTTGTGCGTGTTGTGCTCATACAGGTAATTAGATCCTTCTATATGCAACGAAGTATTATCCAAATTTTTGGTGACATGTAAGTAAAAGTACAGGTATTTGAACGGGTTCTCCCGGGCCTTTTCGGCTTCGGGTGCCAGTCCTGCCCGATGGGATTTTGGGGTGTGACACTTTCAAGTGAAGAATTAGCTAATTTCATTGGTGATTTGTAGAGATTTAAAGTTTTGTTTGCATTTTTTTTATTCTTCATGAATTTATTTGATGAAATTCATGGTTTATTTGTGTTTATTGTCTTTATGTTTTGCTAGTTTTTCTCTTGGGATTATGCTTGAATAGGGTGCAAGTGTATGGGTTGTGATGTATTTGTGTAGATTTTAGTTTGTTGATGATGGGTTCTATTATTGCCTAATTAAATAGGTTGGGATTTGATGAGTGAAAGCTCCAAACACTCACATAGGTTTAATGGGTGAAAACTCCAAACTCTAGAAAATTTTAAGCGATCTTCGAAAAAAGGGTTTTGGGTGAACTTTAAGAACCCTCATCATACTTGAAAGAAGGATGTAGGAACCAAAGCAATAGTAGATAATTTATGGGTAAAGTTTACTAATTTTCACTATCTTAGAAATAAGGGTGAATATGAGGTTGATTATCCCTCGGGTTACATCCTAGAAATAAGGGTGCCTAATTGAGGTATTAGGTGGCTTTAATTGCACTCATTAGGTACTCGAAAGGATCAACAACTGAAAGCATTGAGGCTCTGTACAAAAACTAGCCTCAAGGCCTTTAAACCTAGCCTATCATATCATCAACAACTAGAATTGACGTTAAATCATCACATACCCATGCATATCTTGCCCCTAGGATAACATAATCCCAAGATCCGTTCCTAATTATTTACACTCTAATCATTCTTAGTTTTGAATTAGGTCTTTACAACAACAACAACAACAACAACAACAACAGCAACAACAACAAACCCAGTATATTCCCACATAGTGGGATCTGGGGAGGGTAGAGTGTACACAGTCCATACCACTACCTCTAACGAGGTGAGAGGCTATTTTCGATAGACCTCCGGCTCAAGATTAAAGGCAGTATACAAAAACATTAAAAACATAGAACATGATAAAATAGCATAGATACGACATCCACAAAAAAGTACATTGCCAAACAAAGGACACCATAATTCCATTACCTACTGACTACAACTCAACCACATCCTTACTACCTACTGACTACAACTCAACCACACCCTTAGCCCTCTATTCTAATATTTTTCCTCCATATCTTCCTATCTAGGGTCATGTTCTCAGTAAGCTGTAACTGCTTCATGTCACGTCTAATCACTTCTCTCCAGTATTTCTTTAGTCTACCCCTACCCCGCTTGAAACCTTTTAAGGCCAACCTCTCACACATACGAACTGGAGCATCCGTGCCCCTCCTCATCACATGACCAGACCATCTCAACCTCACTTCCCGTATTTTATCCTCTACTGAAACCACTCCTACCTTCTCCCTAATAATTTCATTCCTAACCTTATCCGCCCTTGTGAATCCACACATCCAACGCAACATTCTCATTTTCGTCACCTTCAACTTTTGGATATGAGAATTCTTAACCGGCCAACACTCCGCTCCATACAATATGACAGGTTGGATTGCTACTCTATAGAATTTGCCTTAAGCTTAGGGACACCTTCTTATCGCATAAAATTTTCGAAGCGACCCTCCATTTCATCCAACCTGCCCTAATACGGTGAGAGACATCCTCATCTATCTCTCCAATCCCCTGAATCGTAGACCCAAGATACTTAAAGCTATCTCTCTTGCAAACCGCCTGAGAATCCAACTTTACTACCACCTCCTCATCATGTCTCGAGTTATCAAACTTGCACTCCAAGTACTCCGTCGTGGTCCTACTCAACCGGAAACCTTTAGACTCCAGGATTTCTCTCCAAATCTCCAGCTTATCATTAATCCCTTATCACGATTCATCAATCAAAACTATATCATCCACAAAAAAACATACACTAAGGCATCTCGCCTTGTATATTCCGCGTCAGCACATCCATCATCAAAGCGAATAAAAACAGACTAAGAGTTGATCCCTGGTGCAACCCTGTCAAGACTGAAAAATGCTCAAAATCTCCTCCCACTGTCCTTACGTGAGTCTTCGCCCCTGAATTAGGTCTTTAGAAGCCCAAAAATTGTTCTCATGATTGACATCCATTTCAAACCCCTAAACCATTGTGTACAATAGGTTTGAATCTAGTTAGTAGCTCTCGTTCCAAACCTACTTAATCGCTACTCATATTATTTCCCATGGATTCGATCCCGACTCCTAATTGAATAAATATATTAACAACGACCGTCTTGCACTTAATTAGACGTGTAAGTTGAGATATCACATATCCATCACGAAGACAAACAATAAAAAAAAAAGGGCAAGAGTGGATTCGTGATGCAAATCTATCTCCACCTGCGTCTTGGGTCCCACAAGACAACTAATAATAGGCATGCCTCGCCCATAATTTTCCTAACAAAGTATACCTGCTGTAAACTGCGGAGATGGAAGGAGCCAGTGGCGACGAAAGCGGCGCCATATTTTCTGAACTCAAACATTACTGCATTGAACTACTGGAGCTTCACCAAAACCCTACGAAAAACCACTCAACCCTCTCTCGCCTTCTTCAATTTCTTCGCCGGTCTTCCCCTGATGTTCTTCAGTCCTTCTTCGAGTAAGTTTTATTTAAATTGTTTTCCCTTCTATCATTCGTTCGTTTTCAACTTCATTAAGTTGTGTTTTTCTCATTTCCTGTAAGCTGCTTGTTTTACTGTACATCGGGGTTAGTTTCTGCTGAATTTAGTGCTTAGGATTCGAACTTGGAACGTCAAAGTAAATTTAAACCTGCTAAACCATTGATCCAACTTCTTGTTTGTGTTTACGGGATTCAGTCTCTCTCTCTCAATATAGTCATTAAAAAGACAATTACTTACATATACAAGTGTACACACTCCCGACCCCCTGGATCCGCCCCTGTTTGCAGTGTGATATGTTTTTGCTGTATGATATGTATTTTCCTTGTTGATTGTTTATCTCTTAATACGGGCAGATATCTGGTTAATTTTTTTTCCAGCTATACATTGTTTCCTTTGCTGCTACTGCTGGATGCTGCTGTTGATAGCAGATCATCACCCAAGGTTGATTCTAATGAAAGATTTATGAGGCCTAATGCATTGAGTGATATCGTGATGGAAGGTGCTCTTCATTGTCTTGAGGAACTTCTGAAGAAGTGTTATTTAGGGTCTGTGGATCAGGTATTTTGGACTTTCTTCTTAAGTGCAATCCCATGGTAACAGATAGTTGGAGAAAAACTATACGACCTTTATTTTCCCCAAATTTGGCAGGGAAGTTTATTTGGGAATTTTACCAATGGTTAGGGATAGTGGTTTGATGCCCATTAAAGTCACTGGACCTAGTACTCAACTTCTGTTCTTGATTGTGTTGCTTGTTATCTTTTCTTTTCGGGGTTTGGGGGGGGGGGGGGGATTATTATTTATCAAACTTAATGTAGTTTTTTATATCCTGAAGTTTCTCGGCTTGGGCTTAAGTGTTAAGAAATAAATAAGTGATTAAGAATATAAATAAAATGCATTTTGTTGTGATTCCCAAACAGGAAACGCCATGAAATTATCTAAGGAAAAGCAATGAAAAGAAATAGAGAAAAAAGTTTAGTTTTTCACTGAACATGAATCAAAATAACTTCTACACCCGGTACTTATAGTAAGGAGCATCATCTATTCACCTTCTAAACCTATTTTATAATAAGGTTACATTTGCAAAGTAACAACAAAGTGTGGTCTAATATGTAATTTCTAAAACTTGGTTGACTTGACCGATATGTAAAATTTGTATAGACTAATATATAACGTAGCTCATACTAACATTCCATTCCCCTTTAAACAACCTTGTCCTCTAGATTAAGAGATAATTTGGAAACAGAGGAGTCCAAGCCACTAGTGAAAAGTCAAGAGATACTTCAACTTATTTGCTGATTTATCAATTTTCAAAAGGAAATAATTCTTGACTTTCTTAATTAGCATCCAAGTCCAAACAGTCAAGTCCCTGATAATCCATTGAATGAAACTTCCTTTCATTTTGAGACAATGCAGTACTCCAATTTTCTTCCTCGTAAATCTAGAGAGGCTTTTGTTCTTCATCTCACCAAGACTTCCCAGTGTTGTATTCCTTTGCCCATGCTGCCATCCCTTTTTAACACCAAAACAAACCAACACATCTGCAAGTTGTACTTTGTACCAACTAATATCAAAATGTGATGCTTCCCCCATACCATAACTGCAGCCACAAAAATATGTTGACCATGGTTCTGAAAGAATTCCAATGACTTCGCACAAGAGCTCCACAAAAGTCTGGGAAATTCAAGAAGGGGGGGGTGAATTGAAAATTTCTGTGAGTCGACTATTGACTTCTCACAGTCGACTTGCCTGCCGATCAGTATACTTCACAAAACAGGTTAGACTTAAGACAAACACGTAAATAAATAACTGAATTTAAAGTAAAGAACATAAATATATCCTTGTTCGGAACACTATTGTGGTGCCTACTTCCAGTCCCCTTGGGTTTCAACGTTTCCTTAGATCTTTCAGTGTTGGCTCGAGTACAATGATGAGAAACAAGTTCCGAAGGCTTATTTTGTTCTTCAGATCTTGTGACATAACTTCAGTTTGTATTACAAAGTTTACTCGATCCTACTCTTTATATAACAATTGTAAGCTACAAATTACAAAGCTTTGTGAGACTAAGATTGAGACACTTTGAGATTTCTTCTTGAAGTTGCGTAACTTTTGTCTATCGTTAGTCTTCTTCTTTTATAGTTTTCAGCTGCTGCCCTTCTTAAGGAAACTCAAGAGATTTCTTCTCAATCAAGGATTTAAATTGATTCCTTGATTGAGGAATGTTACCGTATGGTATGTCCATATCGGATATGTCCATACACGGCTTTCACTCACGTCTGTATCAGATACATTCATGATCTTTTCTTTCTTTTGCTCTTGTAGTGATTGATGCTTTTTTCAAGTTGTTTGTGATCTTTTCTTTCTTTTGCTTCGTTGTGATTGATCTCATTTGGCGTGATTCCAGGACTGCGATTTTCCTTCCTTTTGTTTTTGTTTTGATTGATTTGCTTGGATGCCGTAGATCATGATTTGACGTCCTTCCATTCCCGGAGCTGGCTTTCTTGCTTGCTTCCATTAATTTTCTCTGATCTTTCATATCTTTGTGTGAGACATCTTTCCATCATTAACGATCTTTCAATATCCTACAAAGATTCCTCATTAGTTTGCCATTAGTAAAACATAAAATTAGGAGGCTAACAATCTCCTCCTTTTTGATAATGACAAACAGTAAACATCAGTTAACTTCCCTATTAAGGTAGCCGGCTGGTTCCCCTGTCTTCCTGCCTTGTTGGCTATGGTTGACTTTCTTGTTGTGGTAGTCGACTAGCTCCCTTGTCTTATTGACTGATGTGATCATCTTCTCTCCTTTTGATATTATAAAAAAAAACCAAAACAGAGCAAATACAAAATGTACCATAGAATGCAGGACATGCAAAATTACGATTAAGAGTAGCAAAAGCATCGGAACAACAGTGTAAAATGTTTTTATACAGTCCAGAGTATGAGAAGGGACAGAGTGCAGTGTTTGCCTAGGAAATAGGTGAGAGTGTTATGCATGTTGGAGCAAAAATGGTCATGGGATTTCTCAACACTTTTGGTGAAGTTGGAGTACGAGTTCTGGACGGAGATTGCAAGCTCATTGGAGGAGGAGGAAGTCTTAGATTTGATGGAGTCAACCTGTGACAACATTCTGTTAAACAACTTTACCCCTTCTTGTTTGAAACTATCAAGGGAGTCGCACTTTGCCTATGTCGATACTGGTCTCCTTAGTCAACTGTATCAGTTTGACAGTCGACTCCTGGATGTTGGCTATCCCTTCCTCAATAGTGGTGAGCCTGCCTTTGAGTTCTTCAATCTCCTTGGCTGTATAGAACACGGGGTTAGTCACAGATTTACTTACCTTGGGTGTGTCAGGCCGACTTTTGGTAGAATCTTTCCTACACCATTCATTGTCAATCAGAAATAGCCCATGCTAGCAAACGTCTTTGAGTCCTAAGTGGCAGAGACTTCTACCGCTGGATAGGCTGAGAGATCGATTCCTTAGTGTAGGAGAATCCGAGTGATGAGCAATCCATAGGGCAAGCTGGATGAGGCGTAAGAGTAGGCAGTACTTTCTATCATGTATTCATGGATCTAGGTACTCCAGTTGATTTTGTAATTCTTAATTGGGCAGTAGAGAACAAACACATCTCTACATGTCACATTACTGAGAGATCTCTTCCAAGGAATCAAAGTTGTTGCAATGATGTGGGCCAAAATTCGATTTCTGAAGCTGCGGGACAGAAGGCCAAAAGAAGGACCATATAAGTCGGGATTTGAGACAACCTTTTTTGCTTTGTCAAAACTTACTTCAAAATTCTCTGGCTACGTGCCCTTCATGAATGGAACAATGCTTGAGAACTTGGTATCAAATACTTTCTCAAACAAAAAGTCATTGAGAATAATACGGTTCCTAGGACCAGGGTTTCCAATTCGCCGTTGTTTGGGGACAGGCGAAGGTTGGCATAAAACATGCGGATAGGATCTTCAAATACCTCCAAAACACATAAGCGAAACAGCATCGACAAATCTTGGGCTTCGAAAAAGTGGTTGATATTGTAGTGGGATTCCTTCAGATGAGAGAGATTGATGACTCAACTAGATACAATAGAGCGATTTCTGAAGGGGAGAAACTTTTCTTTATGAGTGCAAGTCCAGAACTTGTGCATGTCCTCTGGAGAGAGAAAATCCAGGGGAGAGGGCCGTCGTTTGTTGGAGGAGGAAATGGGACTTGGAGCAATTCGTTTTTTTGAAATAGTTGACTGGAGTGAAGGGGAAAAAGCTTAACTGAGGATTTGGATAAAAGGATTGGGTCGAGGTTATTGGAACTTTGGTTTGGAGAAGTTTTGGTGAGATTAGCCATTGATCGAGTTCTAGTCATTATGGAAAAGAATGAAGATGGACGGGTATAAAAGAAGTGAGAAGGAAAATAAGGGGATGGAGTTGAAAGAGTGGGTGCATTGGACTTGGGTTAATTTAGGAGATGAAAGGGTGGAGGAGTGTTGGGAAGTGAGAAGGCGCAGAGATGGTAATGATGATGGAAGAGAAAAATGTGGTGTGGAAAGAAGAGGATGTGAAAGGAAAGGACAAGGTTAGAGGATATCCGACGGATTTTATACCAAAAATAAAGATTTTTGAAATACTTAATTTTTTGGTTAAAAACTGACGAGAAAGTTGGAACACGAAAGATTTTGTCCAAAAATAAAATTCATAATTCATTAATACTGAGAATACCAAGTCCTTTTCTAAGGTAACAAAATCTTTTTTCCAACAAGGGTTTTGAAAAAAATCTGCCAACAAATGTTAACGAAAAATCGTCTTTTTCTACATGATCCCGAATAAAATGATGCTTAATATCAATGTGTTTGGCCCTAGAATGATGCATAAAATATTTAGATAAATTAATAGCGCTGGTGTTATCACACATTATGGGAACAGATTCAAAAGACAAAATAAAGTCAAGTAATTGATGCATAATCCATAAAATTTGAGTACCACAACTTCCAATGGCTATGTATTCGACCTCAGTTGTTGAAAGGGCAACTGAAGTTTGCTTCTTGCTGTGCCATGATATCAGGGCATCACTAAGAATTTGACATGTTCCATTAGAGCTTTTTCTATCACTTTTATCACCTGCAAAGTCAACATTTGAATAGCTAATTAAATCGAAATGAGAAGAGCAAGGGTACCATAGTCCAATGTCTTGAGTTTCGATTAGGTATCAGATGATTCTGTTGACAGCAGCCAGATGAGACTCTTTGGGAGTTGACTGGAACCTAGCACTCCTACACACGCTGAACATGATGTCTAATTGACTGGATGTCGAATAGAGTAGTGATTCAATCATTCTGTTGTACATCTTTTCATCACCATCCTTTCCAGACGAGTTTGAATCAAGGCTTGTGGATGGATTCATTGGAGTTCCATAGGTCTTTCCTTTTGTACTTCTAGGCTTGAGTGATGAAGGTACCTTTGGGAGTTTGTTTGATTTGTAATCCCAAAAAGATTGTGGGCTCTCCCATAAGGCTTATTTCAAATTCTCCTTTCATCAATTTAGCAAAATTCTCGCACAAAGAGATGTTAGAACTACCAAAAATGATATCATCAACATAAATTTGCACAATAAAAAGATTTGAATCAAGCTTCTGTATAAATAGAGTTGTATCAATTTTACCTCTGTGAAAATTGTTATTAAGTAAGAAAGTACTCAATCGTTCATACCAAGCCTTTGGAGCTTGTTTGGGGCCGTAAAGTGTTTTTTACAATTTGAAACATGATATATATAAGATGGATTTTCAAATCCCGGGGTTGTTTTACAAAAAAATAAAAACTTCCTCATGAATGAAACCATTTAAAAATGCGATTTTGACGTCCATTAGATATAACTTAAAACATTTGAAGGCAACAAAAGCTAATAAAATTCGAATTGATTCTAACCTTGCCACAGGGTCAAAGGTTTCATCGTAATCAACACCTTCTTGTTGAGAGTAACCTTGAGCTACAAGTCTGGCTTTGTTTTCGATAACCTTACCTTCTTCATTCAATTTGTTTCTGTAGACCCATCTAGTTCCAATTACCGAGCAGTTCTTGGGTCTTTCAACCAGTGTCCAAACTTGACTTCGATCAAACTGATCCAACTCTTCCTTCATAGCTTCAACCCATGATTCATCTTTATGGGCTTCATCGGTCTTCTTTGGTTCAATTTGAGATGCAAGGTCAGCAAACACTTATTTTCTCAATAATGCTCTTGTTTACATCATCTCATCTGGATTTCCGATGATAAATAGATTTGGATAGCTAGCATCGTGTTTCCATTCTCTTGGAACACTCGGTTTGACTGTTTTTGCTATGGAAGTCGACTCTGGTGGGGTATAGTCGACTCATCTTGTGATGGCTCAAAGGTTGTGCTAGCATTGGCTCCAGCTTGTAGATCACTCACCTGTTCTTCATCAATACTTTCGATGAGAGAGATGTCTCTTTTGTCATGTTTGATGGAGCAACTTTCAGCTTCGAGGGATACTCCAAGGCTGGCGTTATACAAGTGACTGATGCTGAGCAAGTTATGCTTGAGGCCATTTACCAAGTACACTTCAATAAATTTACATGAGGAGCTGAGCTTTATTGAGCCGACTCCGATGACGTTGCCTCCAACGTTGTCACCGAATTTGACTGATCCTCCATCTATTCTTGTTAGGGCACAAAAATTTTCTTTTCGGTCATGTGTCTGGAACATCCGCTATCAATGACCCACATTCCCTTCTTATAGCTCTTGCGGGCATGTTCCTGCAAAACAAGAAGATTAATTTTGTTTAGGTACCCAAGTGGTCTTGGGTCCTTGCGGGTTAGATGGGCTCCCTTTAGGCTTCCAAACCTACACACTTTTAGGCTTATGCCTGCAACTGTAAGATTTGTGCCCTTTCTGTTCACAGATAAAGCATACAGGTCCTCGAGAAAAGATAGAGGTCTTGGCTGATTTAAACGATTCTGATGAGGAACTTGAGTTGTTTTTAAATGAGTTTGATCTCACGAAACTGTGGCTGGGTGATCTCTTGATGCTATTCAATTGCATTTTTACATTATCAAGCTCTTCGTGAAGCAAGTCGTTTTCAATTTGACATGCTTCGATTTCTGTTTGACAGCTTTTTCGTTCCTCATCTAGTTTTTGTTTAAGTAGAGCTTCACAATTTTTCTCCTCTTGAGTGAGTTTATTATACTCATTTATAAATTTCTGAAGCTCGTCGGTTATCATGTCTAAATTAGATTCAAGGATATTGCAATTATGACAGTCGTGTGGTCTTACCTCGCTAGATTCACCTTTTGCCATGAAGCATATGTTAGAGGCTTCCGCTTTTTTTCGGTTTCGTCTTCATCACTCCAAGCGCCAAAATTTTGATTGTTCCTAGACAATCTTCTTAAATCTGGATAGTTTTGTTTGAAGTGGCCAAGCTTTCCATAGTGATAACAGCGATCATCGTTTTTAGTGGAGTCATTATTCTTGGCTCTTTGGGATCTTTGTTGTCTCAGTCTTATGATCTGCCTTACTCTACGAATTATGGGAGCCGTTCCTTCGCTATTGACATCTTCCAGAATGTCCTCTTCTTTGGTTGGTGCGGCATTGAAGGCGACTGGTTTCTTCTTTTCCTCTTTGTGGTACCTATTGATATAATAATTACGTTCATATGCAATGAGGTTACCTCGTAGTTCGTCATATGTCATGTTGTGAAGATCTTCGTCTTCCAGAATGGCAGCCTTGATTTCTCAAATTTTCGGGAGACTCCGGACTAGCTTCTGGACTTGCAAACTATGTGGATAGATCATCCCCAGTGATTTTAGTTCGCATACGATCTTACTGGCAAACATTGTTTCGATGTTCTCGTTTTTTTTCATTTTTAATAGCTCATATTCATTGACCTGGCCAACGATCTTTTACTTTTTGACTTTCGTGGTTTCTTCATATGTTACTTCCAATTTATCCCACATTTCTGTTGCAGTCTCGCAGGTTGATTTCTTGTCGTATTCTTTTCCACTAACTGCACAAAGAAGTAAACTTATAGCACGTGCATTAGTTTGGATTACCTCTTGTTGTTCTTTGGAGACCTCAAAGCTTTCAAGGTCTTCTATGCGAGTACTGCTCGATTCTTTGTCTTTGTTATTTTTGCTTATCTTTGAGTTCTGGAATCGGCTATGGTCCCTTCTTGGTGACCACCCAGGCTTGGAAGTGATTGGACAAAATCCTGAGCCTATTCTTCCGGTAGGAGTAGTGCTGTCTATTAAAGTATGGTGGTCTCATGGAGAAGTGACCATCTTGAAGGAGAGCATCGGGAATTTGATAGTTTGCCATTTGATCTTTGCTCACGTGCGGTTAAGAAACATAGTCGGTGAGACCTGCTCTGATACCAATTGCAATTCAAGAGGGGGGTGAATTGAAAATTTCTGTGAGTCGACCATTCACTTCTCACACTCGACTTGCCTGCAGATCAGTATAACAACAACATACCCAGTATACTCCCATCAAGTGGGGTCTGGGGAGGGTAAGTGTACGCAGTCCATACCACTACCTCAGATGTGAGATAGAGAGGCTGTTTCCGATACACCCCGGCTCAAAATAAAACAATCTAGACAAGGAAAGAGTCAGATGCTATAACAGCTCACAAACAATCTTCCATCATGAGATTTCAAGATTAGTTTATGCAGCTAAACCAAATCACATACACCACAAAACAATAGAAATCGAAAAACTTAAAAAGGACAACAAATGCTATCCTGGTTAAACTTAAAACAAACACGTAAATAAATAACTGAATTTAAAGTAAAGAACACAAAGATTTATCCTGGTTCGGAACACCAATGTGGTGCCTACTTCCAATCCCCTTGGGTTTTAACGTTTCCTTAGATCTTTCAGTGTTGGCTCGAGTACAATGATGAAAAACAAGTTCCAAAGACTTATTTTGCTCTTCAGATCTTGTGAAACAACTTCAGTTTATATTACAAAGTTAACTCGATCCTACACTTTATATAACAATGGTAAGCTCTAAATTACAAAACTTTGTGAGACTAAAATTGAGACACTTTGAGATTTCTTCTTGAAGTTAGTTGCGTAACTTTTGTCTATCTTTAGTCTTCTTCTTTTATAGTCTTCAGCAGCTGCTGCTCTTCTTAAGGAAACCCAAAAGATTTCTTCTCAATCAAGGATTTGAATTGATTCCTTGATTGAGGAATGTTACCGTCTGGTATGTCCATATTAGATATGTCCATACACGGCTTTCACTCACGTCTGTATCAGATATGTCTATGATCTTTTCTTTCTTGTGCTCTTGTAGTGATTAACGCTTTTTTCAAGTTGTTCATGATCTTTTCTTCCCTTTGCTTCGTTGTGATTGATTTGATTTGGCGTGATTCCGGGACTGCGATTTTCCTTCCTTTTGTTCGTGTTTTGATTGATTCGCTTGGATGCCGTAGATCATGATTTGGTGTCCTTCCATTCTTGGAGCCGGCTTTCTTGCTTGCTTCCATTAATTTTCTCTGATCCTTCGTATCTTTGTGTGAGACATCCTTCCATCATTAGCAGTCTTTCAATATCCTGCAAAGATTCCTCATTAGTTTGTCATTATTAAAACATAAAAATAGGAGACTAACACCCTACATTTAAGAAGTGAGCTGGTGACACTTTCTTGACGTATTTTCTCTCAATTGTGAAGTTTCTGAGAATCTAGTAGCATATTTACTTAAGCACTATTTCTAATAGAAAAAATATTGCTCCGAGCACCCCTGTCATTTTGAATAGCATCTCCCAATCACGCTTGAGGCATGATGGTTTCTTTTCCACTAACTGAGCATTGAGTAGGGAATAACCTTCATATGACTATGAACTAGAAAATGCAACATAAATGTGCCTCCTTTTCCATGATCAATATATTCAAGCCCCGTGAAGATGCACTTCAAATAAAGAACCAAAGTTACTGTCCAAAGCACAAAAGAAGACATCTGTTTGGTTTCAGCCAGTATAAGTGTTTGCCATGTTCTATCCTTTCTTCCGGACTACTAGCCATAATAAAACCAAGAAATGTTATCTTGCTAGTCTTTGTCACTGTTTCTACTCTTTCTTCAGACTAAGTGGATAATTCATGGTAAGAGTCCCACATCAGAAAAGGGGTGTGCAATTGGTCTCCTTATATGGACTTGGGCAATCCTCACCCTATGAGCTAGCTTTTGGCGTTGAGTTAGGCGCAAGATCCATTTCTTTACAATTCACACCAATATGCAGTTCAAAACCAAACATAGTCTAAGGAAAGAAAATGAGAGGAGTAATATAATCACATTGTTAATGTAGAAGACCCCACTATGTGGGAATACACTGGGTATGTTGTTGTTGTTGTTGTTGTTGTAATGTAGAAGACCAAATAAATGTGATGGATCATCAGAACTAGCTCATTTGTAAGCATGGGAAACCCTATGCAACCAACTTCTCTTTGCATATGGGTATGAGTAAGGTAAAAGAAGTTACCAGATTGATCCCATTGGCATAAAAATAGTGAATAAGGGGCACAACAATATCTTCGGCTACTCAGTCAGGATGATAGTGTTCTTCTCCAACTTCCAAACTGCAAGTTGCCCACCAAGGTTCGGGATTACCACATGCACATCCTTTCCACTTCCAAGTTCATGTTGTACCTCTTTGCAACATTTGTATAATGTCTTTGCAACCCGTGACACGACAATTATATCTTGAAAAACAAGTACTTGTACAATATTGTGGTAGCCAAATAAGGAATGTACAATGAGAACTGTCCCTAGAAATTTGCCACGTTACTGAATTCTGAAGATCTGTAGCTGCCACGACATACTCTGCATAGATGAAGTCCCAACTGATGTTTGTCACATAAAGAGATAGTATTGCATCCTCAGCTGCTGCTCGACGAGCAACTGAAACAACACCTGATACCACCAAATCTGCCTTGATAGATCTCAACCCTTCCACTTCCTTTGCATCAAGTGTAAAGATGATGTCAGGTGCACCAGGGCCGAGATGAACATTATTCCCCATTGGGTTGAAATTTCTAGCAACCTCAACAGCTTGAGTTTATATCCAAAGACATCACTAGTTACACAGTGAGTACGGATAGGATGTTTCTTCATCTTTTCTACACTAGCAGTACCAGCTGTTGGTTCAGAAATTACTGCAACAGCATCACCATTTAGATATCCTCTATCAACAGTGGTTAACTCCTCAGTTTGCGCAAATTCCTCCGTCCCATTAAAGTTCTGGTAATCAAGAGTAATCAAAACAGACTCCACATTTGAATTTTTTATTTCACATTTAAAAGTATGTCCAGATTTCCAACCTCTTCACAAGGTAATACCATCTCAATAAGAACCATTTTTAGCGAGAACGAGATTGGATTTACTAGTGTGAATTACTAGTGTGAATCCAGGTGCTTGCAATTGCCCATTCTCTAGAACCTCAGCTTCCTCCTTAAGAGAACTTATATCAAACACATGGTACTCCTTAATTTTTGACTTCCTTGCTATCTTCAAGTTCAAGAGGCCCGTCTTCTTTGCTTTCATCCCTCTGCATATCCGTCATGTTGATTCCATACATCTGAAGAATTTGATCAAGCATTTGATATTCGTTATCTTCTATCTTCTCCTCCCCGGGTTCTCTAAATTCCTATTGTCATAGTATTTCTTCTTCTTTCTCATCTCCTTTTACTGATTGAAGCTCATCTACTTCAGTTTTGTTCTGTTGAGGACTTATCTCAAACAAAACATCCATCAATATATTTCCACTTTGTAGCTCCTAAGCAGCAGCATGTATTTGAAAAATTATGCTCAATTTCGCATTGCCACCACCTACGCAAACTCGCTGACTACATCGTGACATGATAGCTTAGTTTTAGTTGGTTGGCGACCAAGTCCATATTTTTGCTTCTTCCTCCAAGCATTCCTCTTGCCACCGGTGGCACGTTTTAGGTGCTTAAAGTCTCTTGAAATACCCATGGTTCTTTTGAGAGATGCTCAAATCCATAATGATTTGGATAGATATTATCAACACTATAATACTCAAACCTCATACAGTGCTGGATTAAGATTTTGATGGTAAACCTTGATCAGTTGAAATCTGCTCTGCTGCTGATTGTACCCTCTTTGAGATCGGCACTGACCTGCTGAACCATGGAGAGTCCAGCAAGGTTGTTGTTTCCAGTCTTCCATATACTGTATTCCTCTATTCAATGTGTCAATAAAAGCTTGGATCTGTTGCTCCAACTGAGTCAGACCTCTGTCGGAATTCCTATTTTCCTGTCTATCTGCTATTAACACTGATGAACAGCCTAGAATCATTGGCTTTGATACCAATTGTTGTGATTCCCAAACGGGAAAAGCCAAGAAACTTAATGAAGGAAAAGCAAGGTAAAGAAACAGAGAAAAAGTTTAGTTTTTCATTCGACATGAATCAAAATAGCTTCTACACCCGGTACATATAGTAAGGAGCATCATCTATTCACCTTCTAAACCTATTCTAGAATAAGGTTACATTTCAAAGTATCAACAAAGTATGGTCTAATATGTAATTTTTAAAACTTGGTTGACTTGACCGATACGTACAAGTTGTATAGACTAATTATATTACGTTGCTCGTACTGCAATCGGAACACATTTGTTTTGCAAGAAAAAGTATTTAAATGATAGAAACCAGGATAATATGAAAAAAAGGAGTTTAAAAAATGAATTAAGTGGAAAAGATAATGTAAATCAATTTTTAAATTATTTTTGGTTTCTGACAAAGAACCATGCACTTTTAAATTTCTGATTCAGGTTTTATTGACTAGTCTTTTTGTTCTAAATCTCTGATTGTCCTAGTTATAATTTTAGTATCATATTTATTTAATAATGATTTTGTAATAATACGTCACTTTTCTAGCTATATTATTATTTAGTTCTCCAACTAATTTGTCGAGTTAGAAAGAATGTTACAAAAGAAGTTAAAAAGTTCTCTTTCAAATAGCCCATAAATAAAGGTATTTCAGAATTGGTGATAGCTTGAAGCACCTTAGACTTCTGGAACAATATTTTCTGTAATATTAGTAGGTGCTATTTGAACCACCCTTTTTCAATCCATATTAGCATCTCATATCCCTGATGTAAGTAAAACGGTTGGGACAACCATGAAAGAGGTAAGAGAGTGCTATCTGCAATGTTGAAGGAATCTTTGATAGGTAAAGGAGGCAAAATGAAAAGTTAAACATCTAATGAAGTGCATCCCTTAGTGGCTTGGTGTTGGACGAAGCACACACCTTACTGGTTTGGTGTGTGAACTGAAGTGTCGTCTTAGTAAGGCAAAGAAGCTCGCTTATGATGCATCCATCTTTCGGACTTAGTGCACTGTGCACTTCAAGTATTCCTTCCTTGTAATATTTCATAGTTTAAATAAAAATTTCATAGTTACCAGCTTCAAAATAAAAAAATAAAAAATTCAATGACTAGCAAGCTAAGCTAGATTCCAACAAGCTAAAAATGCTTAAAACTAATATTCAGCTTGGTTCCTGAACAATCAAGTCCAGCTCAAGCTTGAGATTGGTTTCTATTGTTAGAATGTGTCTTTTTGTGCTATATTTGCAAATATTTGGTTTTGTTGTATCTATAGCGTCAGAAGAAATGGATCTTTTGTCTGATCTGCAGCTTAGATGCCATCTTGACTGCTCCTTGATTCAAGATAGATAAGGATGTAACATATAACTGGTTCTGTTTTTTTATTACACTTTGGTGAAGACGATACCCTTCTTCTAAGCTGAAATATTAAGCGTCAACTTCCAATTTGCAGCTTGGACTGCATTACGTTGACTTATATTTAAAATAGTACATTTCTTGAAGCTATAGGGTTTGGAACAGAGACTGGGAGAGATTGGGAAGGTTGTTCCACGTTGCTTGATGTGGGTATTCTGTACAGAGGACTAGAAATACTTAAAAGGGAATTATAGCTATTTCTTTTTGGGTTTTCAAGATATCAGAGTCCATTTCTTTGCCTTTGCTTTGCAGTTGGCTTTTCGAACTCCGAAATTGTTTGGACTTCCTCCATTTATTGATTTTTTGTGTGCTCTTTTGCTTTTGTTTAGTGGAATTAGAACAAGAAATATCATATTAAGGTTTGTACAAAGCTAACTGTGGGGTCGGAATCCTAAAACCAAACCCGCATCAAGTCAAGTACAGCTCGAACTAAGGACAAATAGTTGATAAAAGATCCTTTATGGACTATAATCCTTTTCAAATTCCCTTTTTTATATATGTGGTTGTTCCTTGTTTTCCTTGCAAAAACAACAACATACCCAGTATAATCCCACAAAGTGGTGGGCTCTGGTGAGGGTAGAGTGTATGTAGACCATACCCCTACCTCAGAGGTAGAGGCTGTTTCCAATAGATCCTCGGCCCAAGGGAAAAATAGTGCAAAGCAGTCCAGGAAAAAGGAAGTTCCCGATATTACCCTTTTCTCCTTGTGTTTTTTTGATATATACTGTCGTAGAAGGAAGGAAAGAAATTAGGAATTTTGAGCCGGAATATTCCTTTGGCATCAAATGATCCTCACCCCAAGCCATATCTTTAGCATTATCTCTACGCTTGAGAAACCTCAAGCTTATAACATTAATTGTAAATTCCTATTACCAATAGTAGATAACTTCTTTTCTTCTTTCGTCAAGTACCAGTAGCAAATAAACTAGGTGTTGAGGTTCACAATCTAATCCTGTCTTAATATTTTAACACTTGGGTTTGATACCCTATCTGTGCTGAATTCAAAAATATCCCCCGTGATGTTTCTGGGTTTCTTTCTCGGGTTATTCATATTCTCCCGCTTTAGCTGTCTCTTCTTTCTCTAATACCATTTTCCATGTCCACAGGTTACCTTTCTTGCATGTGATATTACAAAAAATATATGACACGATAATCATAATCCTTTAGAAAGAAGTCTTGCCAAGTTGGAACAGTTGACACTGAAATAGTGAAGGGACTCGAACTTTCACAATTCTGAGTGAAGCTTACGTAGTGTCTGAATGAACAAGCTATCTAGCAGAACTGATAAGATCAGAAAATGTGTCTTCTTGAACTTGAGCATGCTTATCTATTTGGATGTTTTTCTAGTGAACAGCACTAATGAATATCATTTGAAATTAGAAACTTCTTCATGTTTCTCAGGCTAATGTTGTCGTTCACCCAAGCATTTAAATTAACAGTTTTACAATCACCAGCCATGCACTTTTTAATGGCCTGAACAGTGAAATTGGCCCTTTTAGTTCTTTTTTTGGCCTTCCTAGCAATACAGTCCATTCACTGTTCAAATAGTTCTGGAAATTATTGTCGAGGGTCAAAAGTCCGTTCACTCTGTGTGTGTGTTACTATCTTATTGTTGATAAACAGAATATTCTGCTTGAAAAGTCGGTTAGTATGGTTTTCACTGGAATTAATATTTGACGTTTGATAGGGACTATTCTCAAGAATCCATGATTTGATTTTGCAGTTCATTGTATTAACGAAGAAATTGACTCGGGGGGCATTGCTTTCTCCCACGGAGGCTTCAGAAGAGTTCCGTGAAGGAGTTATAAGGTGTTTCAAAGCCCTGCTGCTTAATATGCATTGCTGTTCCAGTGATTCCTGTCCATGCAAACAAACAAGTGGGTGGCCTTTGCTTCTGGAAACAAAAAGTTTGCACTCCCCACCTGTTTCAAAACTTAAATTCAAGGAAGAAGAGTGTTTAGTTGCATTTCTACAGTCTGAAACTGCTTCAATTGCTGTTGGACATTGGCTGTCACTCCTGCTGAAGGTATATATTTTGTTCTCTGGTTGTCCCTCAATGGACATCCGACATATTTTACTCTCCAGTCTCGTCGACCTCGAGCCAGACATACTTCCTTACCACTCTTCATAGTATTGTTCTAGTTTTACTCTTGAGATTATTCATGGCATTTACAGGTAGCAGATGTTGAGGCAGCACGAGGGCAACAAGGCAGTGCAAGCCTTCGGATAGAAGCCTTTTCCACTCTGAGAATACTTGTTGCTAAGGTTCCTCTCTTCTCCTTTCTGAGCTTGCTTTTCCTCTTGCAGCCTCTATTGTTATTGGACGCTGGAGTTCTTGGTTATTCCTTCATAGGTTCAATGTATTTACTCCTGTGAGGCCTTTGATAAAATTTAGTTTCTTTACTCCAATTATGCTAGAAATACATGAACATTAATGAAGTTAAGATTCATTTTTCAGCAAGGTGTCTTTTATCCATGTGATACAATGATATATCTCCAGGAGTTCTTTGTCAAAAGATATATGTTTTTGCCTAGATTCTCGTCAGAGGTTTGTTATTTTTAATAGTACCAGTTTGTCATTCTAGCGGTCAATCTTAGGTAGCATTGCTGTTCAGGTTCATATAAGTTACATCTTTACAATTTTATATGATGTTTGGCAGGCTGGCACTGCAGATGCTTTAGCTTTCTTTTTGCCTGGGTTTGTTAGTCAAATTGGCAAAGTTTTGCATATTTCAAGGACGTTCATTAGTGGGGCTGCTGGGAGTGCAGAAGCTTTGGACCAAGCAATTAGAAGCTTGGCTGAATTTCTTATGATAGTTCTCGAGGACAATTTAGTCTTGCCTTTTCTTTGTCTGCCTCTTGATGATGTCAAGAAAGAGAAATCATCACTGTTATTTCTGGAGGCACTTCGTCAGTTACCCTCTACTATGCATGATCAAAATTTGAGTGTGGTTGTTGACAAGGGCTCCATTGTACTTAGCTCCACAGAGGGGGAAAGTGTTAGTCCTAGAAACATGACTGGATCATTGCGAGTAATTCGTGCAAAAGACTGGATTGTTGATACCTCGTCCCATGTTGATAAGCTGTTATGTGCAACTTATCCCCACGTAGGTTATAACAAGTTTCTCAGTTGCACGATTTAGAAGATTTTATATCGAATCAGTTTAAATTTATTATTACGTTATTTGTTTCTTCAGAAACAATGTAATTAATATTTGATATTGTGTTCCTAGCTTTGCATGCATCCAAGCAGAAAAGTAAGACGAGGACTCTTGGCGGCAATACAGGGTCTCTTATCAAAAACTAGTTGTGTGTTGAAGGGAAGCAGATTGATGCTTTTGGTGAGGTCCAAACTGGAACTTATATCCTTAAAATATTTGAGTATCCAATAGTTAATGTATCAATGTGGATTTTATGATGGTTACCTGCTCAAGATGGATCTTTCTTTCATGTCAAGTTTTCAGCTCTCTTTCCTTCCTTTTTTGATCTGAATCGTCTCAGGAACTACTATACTCTTTCTGTCTACTCGAAATTTCATAGAAGCATTGATTTGAATTGTATTTTAAATTATAATGGGTCAGAAGTAGGTAGAAGGATTACCTTTTGATAAGTGAAAGATACATGAGAATAGACACAAGACCGATGGGCTTTCAAGTAGTAAATGGCAAAAGTCCCTCTTGAGAGAAGTTTCAAACAGAATATAAACATAAAGTAAGACGGTCCATTTTAGGACTGAGGGAGTTAAAAAGTTATTGTGCCTGATTTTGCAGTTTTCATCAGTTCACTTTTGCTTATTCTAAAGTTGGTCTTAGAATCTAAGATCTGTGTTCTTGGATTGCAGTTGCTCTGGCTGATTTTGGTGGATGGAATTATTAATTGTGAAATAAAGTTCCTGCTTATATGCTATCATATTTTATTCTCGTGAGAAGTAATATTCACTCATGTCATATTATGTCTTTTAGTATGGAGAAAGCTGTTGTACATCATTTCGGACTTCACATGACTTCAACAACAACAACAACAAACCCAGTGTATTCCCACCTAGTGGGGTCTGGGGGGGGTAAGATGTACGCAGTCCATACCTCTACCTCTAAAGAAGTAGAAAGACTGTTTCCGATAGACCCCCGGCTCAAGACTGACTTCACATGACTTGAAAAGGGAAAATAAATTAACGACCTGGGCAGCTGGTGTTGCGGACCAGTTTTATTCGTACGTTGGTCTTATATAGTAGTTTAGATTGGCTCCTGTCATAGTGCCCTTAGAAGTGGAATTTCACAGTGCTATTCCTTGAGATGTCAAACATCCATAATCCGTTGCAATGTCGTGAAATTAACCAAACTTCCCAAGTCGTGTTGGTTTATGGATGTGCTTCTAGCTCACATCCAAATTGATTCACAAAGATCGGCATTGTAAGACATGGGAGAGAAAAAGATGTATTTTTAATTGTGAATCTCTGAGGACAAATGCTGCACAATTCGAAACTCGGTGGATAATGGGATGACCCCTTTACTCTATTCCACTTAAAATACCATGCTCTTGTTTGCAGCAGGGGTCAAACTTGTGAAGTGAGCCTAACCCACCACGAACTGCGCTCTTACCACTAGACCAAAATCCTTAGGCCAAGAGTAATAGATGTATTTATGGGATAGGTAATATTGAATTCAAGACATGTACTACACATATGAGATTTGTCCATTGTAGGGCATATCAAACTTAACAACTTAATATTTTCTAACATTTTCCCTCAACTTCTAATACTAATAGTTAATAGTCTAACTCGCGTCATCAAAATTAAGGTGAGGTAAACTACTTAACTTTACTTATCTTGAAAATGCAGAAAGTAAACAATTCTAAGATTAGTGGACGTATGGAAAAATTGCTTGACTATTGCTGCTGGAACAGCTATGGGAAAACTTGCTGGAAGTCACTGGAATTTTGTCAGATATAGAGCTGGAGAAGTGGTTGAAATATTGGGCATTGGACAGGCAGTATTTGGTGCTAGGGTGGTCATGGAAAAGAGGCATGGTGCCAATTGAAAAGTTAAATGGCATCCAATTGCATTAAAGCTCCTGCTATTTGCTGGGCCGGAGAAGGGCCGGACCACAAGGGTCTCTATTGTACGCAGTCTTACCTTGCATTTCTGCCAAAAGTTGTTTCCACGGCTTGAACCCATGACCTCCTTATCACATGGCAGCAACTTTACTAGTTACTACAAGGCTCCTCTTCCAACTAATCAGGTTTTTCTTGTTTTTCCGATTGAAAAATTACCAAAAATAATCGTAGTGCCACAGGAGGAATAACTGGAAAAGAGGCGTGGTACCTAGGAATGATCATCAGTGGTGGACATGGTGCTGTTGGAATGGTCACTAGAATAGGAGAGATACTACTGGGATGATGTCTGGAATGATGCTAGAATAGTACATTATGAAAAGTGAAACACTTTGTTCAGGTGGGAGGGAGGCATAGGGTCGACCTTTGATATGTGGAAGTTGATCTCTACCATGATGGTAGATGCTCTGACACCATATGACAAACCTGAAAGAAGAAGATATGTATTAGTGACTTGATCAGAATTGGATACAAGTCATACTTATTCGTAGGTGTGAAACACTCAATACTTTTACATTGTGGGACAATATCTAAGTTGATCAACTTAACAACACAATTCTAACATCATAAGTTTTATCACTAAAACGTGATATTCTAACAGACATGAATTGTATCTGTTTGACTGAGCCACTTACAGTAACCTACTTTGATATACCAGTTTCTTCTTGTGCTTTCCTCATGGAACTTGATGCTCTATGTTGTTTCTAGTAATTGTTGCTAGCCTGCTACAGTCTGTCAAAATGATACATGAACCACTATCTCAAACAAAATCATTTCTTTACCTTAGTCATTGACAGCATGGGATGCTGTTATTGGCGCTTAATTTAGTTTCTGATAAATATCTGCTCGTAAATCTTTGTTCAGTAATACTAGCCAGCTTGCGATGCCATGATTCTTGGTGAATGTTACAATTATAAATATGCCAGTTGCATTTCTTTGGTTTTGTATTCTGGTGCCATGGGCCCTTATTAATTATTAGCAGACTTGAAGCTTCTATGAAGTTAATGATTCATAGAAATATTTCTCATTTTTCAGTAACCTAAATAATTTTTTCTGAATGTATTCTTGGCTCTTGAAAAATGCAGGAAAGTCTATGTGTTTTGGCATGTGATGACTCCGAGGAGGTGTCCTCAGCTTCGCAGTTGTTCTTTGGACACCTGCTCTCATCACATGAGAAGCTTCACATAAAACATGATGTTTCAGAGATTTTTAGCAGGTTTTTATAGTCCTAATATGTAGTTGGTAGCAGTTTATGCACTACAAATGATTAATGGATTGTACATCTTCCCAGGCTTGTTGAAAAGCTTCCAAAGGTGGTCCTTGGAACTGATGAATTATATGCAATTGCACATTCCCAGAAACTGCTAGCACTGATCTATATTTCAGGGCCACAACTCGTGGCAGACTACCTCCTTCAGTCTCCTGTAGGTGACAGGCCTAGTGTTTTCTTTGTTTCTATCCTTTCTAGAATCTTTGTCATGATGTTGAGCTATCAATTCTTAGCTTTTGGGATTATTGCCCTTTTCTTGTAAGGGTTCTCTTTTGCTTGGTCGGGAGGGGCTGAGTGGATGCCTGACATGGTCTACTTTCCCGCTATCTGACTTGTCAGTGAACTCCCCTGAGCTGCTATGACTTACCAGTATTTAGTTGTCATGGGATCTTTTCTTTTTCTTGCATCATCCTGCATCCAGGTCAGAATACTTATGTACACAATTTAAAACCATATTCTATATACAAACACGAAGGAGTTTTGCCGTGTTTCCTACTGAGACAAAAAAACATTTATCTTCAATTTATGAGAGCAATGCCATCGAATCCACAAGCTAAAAGAAGGGCGACAAATATGGGAACTAAGCACCTATATGGTACTTGTTGCTGGTGGGAGGGGGCAGGTATCCCGTGGAATTAGTGGAAGTGCATGCATGCTGTGCCCATACACCACGATTGTAAAAAATGCTTATGCTACAAGGGTCATATAGCATTGTGATTCTTAACCTTTTCAAGCTTGTCCTGTTTATCTTTCATCAGAAGTACATGTATAAATTCATACTAGTCAAGTAGTGTTACTATAATAACCTCCTAACAAAAAATACGAAGTATTGGTTGGAGAGACTCTTGAATCAGATTCCGTACGTCAAAGGGTGACACAGAGCAGGTAACCCTAAAACAGAACAGAACGGGATTATGTTAGCACACGATTTTTTTTTGGAATTTAATTTCATTTCACGGATCCATATTGGTCAGTTAACTTATTCAACATGAAGAGGAAATGGGTTTTCTGGTTGTGTCATGGATGATCTGTTGATTAGTCAGTTCTCCTGTTCACTGATTTGTTGTCAGTTCTCCTGTTCACTGATTTGTTGGTGATAAAGTGCCACAAAAGCATTTTGTGTGAAGGAAGTAGTGGCAGCCTTCAAATCTGTTTTCATGATTTGCTTTCATTGGGTTATTCAGAGGAAAAATGAGGAAGATTTTTGTTGTTTCTTGTTATTTCTTTTGCACATGTAAGTTCATTTTTGGATCAAGCACTGCAGTAGGTTCTCTCCTTTAATCTAGAGCATCAAATGGCTTGCTTTTTGCCAGGCACATCACTACAATATTGTATTTTTAGATGATAAGCAAGCACTTTTATCTCTTCTTTTCCATTTTTTGTAGTTAATTGAGAGCAGCACTTGTCCTCTTTTCCCTTGAATCTTCCATTCCATTAAAACTGCTTCTTTACTTATCTTCGAGAAAAGAAAAGAGAAATAAATGTCAGTGTTAAGGTACATCACCTAGTTCTTGTCTTTGTATGTGGAAAGTTTTTACTTTCATTTTTCAGTTGCTCATGCTTCCTTGCACTTCATAAGCCCTCATTCACGTTCTTTCTCACTTACTCTAAGATGTGTCTGATTGGCTATCCCCATATCATAGAGTTTGCTGCATTTCCCAGGCTGGAGAAGGGCTTATACTGCTCGCCTTTATTTCATCATTCAGTACCGTGTTGAACCACATATTGGATTCTCCAGTGGGGCCACTGATGCCAAGTCAGATCCTATGCTGCTATCTGTGCCCTGCTTGGTGCCCCTCCCCCGCCGTGGGAGCTTGTAGATAGTGATGCAACCATTTGTCTATCTGTCTGGTGCTCAGAAGGCCTTCCTATATTTTTCCACAATTTTTCACTTTCTCGTCCCCCTCTCATGAAAATGGTGACCTATTTCTGCTATCTTCTTTAGACTGAATGAGTTTTCAGCCTTTGATTATGAGGGTCATCTAGAACCGCTTAATATCTTTGCATCTGTACAACGATGCAGGGGAGCCGTCACAGTTCTTCCACTCCTGCGCCTATTCTTCCATTTTGAGGCAGCTTTTTCATGGTTATTCTTAAAGAGAATGCTGTTTTATATCTGTAAACATCTTTTGAGACCCAGAACGTCATGATAGTCCTAACTGCTTCAATACTGTGTTCTTTGTGTACTTTATCATCTACTGTCACTGTGATGTTTACCTTTCTAACTCGCGTGCTTTATCATGTTAATGTCACTGCATCACTTTCCTTTTGAACGTTGGTGCTAATCATTAGCTCTTTTGAGTGGATGTTAAGTGTAATGCCTTTCAGTGGAATGTGTAGGTGAGGATTGCTCAGTTCTTGGATGTTTTAGCCCTCTGTCTGAGTCAAAATTCAGTTTTTTCTGGTTCCCTCAAGAAGAATGCTGTCGCAAAGCGTTCCTCATCAGGGTTCATGCATTCCATAGCAGAGATAAGAGCTGTTAGAGCTGCTGACTCTGAAAATCTGGGAAATAGAGAGAATCAAAATAGGAAAGTACATGCCACAGAAAGTATAACGGATGAGCATCAGCTGCCACACATGCCGCCTTGGTTTGTTTATGTTGGCAGCCAGAAACTGTACCATTCTGTAGCTGGGATCCTTCGACTTGTAGGTTTATCCTTATTTGCAGGTTGTTTTTTCCTTCTTACCTTTTGCTGTATAGTTAACTTCTTTCCTGACCTAAACTTGTAACTTTTTTGGTTGTGTTGCTTTTGACTAGACTCTCGAAGTGAAGGTCCTCTTTCTGTTATCATTGACCTGCCGTTGGAGAACCTACGGAAGTTGGTGTCTGAAATACGGATGAAGGAATACAGTGAAGAAAGTTGGCAATCTTGGTACAGCAGGATTACTTCAGGACAATTAGTACGGCAGGCCAGTGCAGCTGTGTGTATCCTGAATGAGTTGATATTTGGTTTGTCAGATCAAGCAATTGATGAATTTACCAGAATGTTTAGAGAATATGTAACGGCACCGCAAGAAAATAAAAAATGTCAAGAAGATGCTAGTCAATATTGGAAAATTGAGCAATCTACAACAAAGGGATCTGTATGGAAGATTTGCCAAGCCAAGGGAGAAAGGAGTCATCTAGTTGACTGCATTGGCAATATATTACATGAATACCTATCCCCTGAAATATGGAATCTGCCCGTTGAGCATACAACTTCATTACAACAATATGATTGTGAGGATGCAAACATTAGCTCACACTTCTTTAATGACAACGTGATGTTGCACCAGGAAATTCATCTTTTTTATCTCTTGTTGTTATTGTGGTTTCATGTGCTATTTATCGCTAGTGGCTGGTATTGTGTTTTTCATATTGGTATTTGTTTTCCTATTGTCAAACAGGTTATTATTGATGGAATTGGCATCTTTTCTATGTGCATTGGGA
This sequence comes from Capsicum baccatum var. pendulum, assembly GCA_030864225.1. Lineage (NCBI taxonomy): Eukaryota > Viridiplantae > Streptophyta > Magnoliopsida > Solanales > Solanaceae > Capsicum > Capsicum baccatum. The sequence goes on along the minus strand of CM061552.1, from coordinate 157,359,043 downwards.
GAGATTTTTCTTCATCAGGATTTCTTCATTCATCTCTTTATATGTTGCTTCACAATCTTATTTGCTCTCACTTCCAAATTAGAAGGGCATCTGATGCTGTGTTACACATTATTGCCGTGATGCATGACTATCCAACAGTAAGTAGCAGCCTATGTTGCTCGGACTCTTCAAAAATGTTGTTGGGTACGGTTTGGATCCTCCAAAAGTAGCACATTTTTGGAGGATCCGGCACGGTGAGGCAGCATTTTTGGAGAGTCCCAAGCAAAATAGGTAGCAGCCATGGATTTCTTACTTTGTGTTTCTTCTGAAGGTTATTGGCATTAATTATGAATCTTCTTGCAGGTTGGACACTTGGTTATAGCAAATTCAGACTATATAGTTGATTCATTATGTAGGCAGCTGCGCTCTCTAGAGCTTAATCCGGATGTACCAAATGTTCTTGCTGCCATGCTTTCATACATAGGAGTGGCTCACAGTATATTGCCTTTATTGGAAGAGCCAGTATGTCTCAACAATGATATTTTGGAAATTGGAATCAACAGAATAATTTTAGCCCAACTCGTTCTGTTTTGTTGTCTCGAAACCCAACTAGTTCTGAAATGAGGCATAATTGTTGGTAGTTCGTGTTGTATGCTTTATTGTCCCTGCATATATGGACATGGACGGATGCATGCTTAGTTGTTTTGGTTTAAGTTGCAATATCTTCACAATGTCATTGTGATTTGTGCAGATGCGTGCTGTTTCCATGGAGCTTGAACTTCTTGGCAGGCATCAACACCCTGACTTGACCATTCCCTTCTTGAAGGTTGTTTCTTACATTTTCTTGCTTTACTCTAATTTGATAAGCACTTGCTGATAGATTTAGCAAATGATAGACATAGCAAAAGGATAACAGCCAGTTGTCTTTAGTCATAGTCAGTCTCCCATTTGGATTGACTTATCTTTAAGTGCTTTTAAGCCAGAATTGCTTTTAAGCACTTTTGTAGTGTTTGGGTAAAATAAAAGAAGTGCTTTTAAGCACTTGTTTTAAGCTAAAAATAAGCCATCCTAACTTATGAGATATAAGCCATAGATTTAGCAAAAGGATAACAGCCAGTTGTCTTTAGTTGTATTAAAATTTATTAGTGCATTTCCTGATGTCTTGCCTGGAAAGGAATCTCACTTAGTTCATCAGTCTCTGCACCAGACCTGTTAGATTACGTTACTCTGATGCATTTGTGCCAAGATGTCGCGGGTTGTTGTGCTAGTATTAGATTTCTTGAAATTCTGATAATTGGATGTGGTGCTCTCCTCTATTCAGTTATCTCATTATAATCTTCCTCTATTCTTCAGGCAATGGCAGAAATAGTTAAGGCATCAAAGCAGGAGGCTAGTGCTTTGCTGAATCAAGCAAAATCATATTGTGAGGATGTGGAATCTAGAAAGCTGAACCTGGAGAAGAGGAAAGAAAAGCTTTTTGATGATTCAGGTTCATATAGTGATGAAAATGTTGACAAGGGGTCGTCTGAATCTGGTATGTACCCATTGACTCCTGCGACAATTGGATAATCTATATTATTATAAAAGCATGAATACAAATGTTGGTTGACCAAAATATCCTTTTGTTAGAATCTTATGAATATTCTATAGCTTTTATGTAATATAGCTGTTAGAATCCTATGAATATTCTATTGCATATAAATAGAGTAGGTAGCTTGATTTATTCCTATTATAATTAGGTATTAGTTAGATATTGATTTGTATTGATTAGGTATTCATTTGTATTGATTTCCTTTCCTTTTAGGATATGTAAACTTAACTATTTAAACCCCAATAGCTTGAGGGAATAATCAAGCTGAGTTTTCTCTTATTTCTCTTCCAAGTCACATGGTATCAGAGTCTGGTTAAGGCCAACAACATGGGAAGAGATTTTTTTTTTTTTTTTTTTTTTTGAAACTAGTAACTTTGTATATTTCTCACATACAGTACATTTGTACCGAAAAACCATAATTACAACATTTACTTCCAAGTCCTGCTAACTCCTAGCTAAATTGAATCTAGAACATATATAGTCATTTGAGTATACTTGATTACACCAAAAACAAAGTAACAAAAGACAATTTAGCTTAATCTTTTGCATACTATTCTCTATGCTATCAAAGCACCTAGCATTCCTCTCCTTCCAAATTGTCCACCAGATACAAGCAGGGACAATCCTCCATCTATCTTTGTTTTTTGCCTGCGCACCAGCTTCCTCCCAGCTTTGGATTGCTCAGTAATCTTTCGAGGCATAGTCTACGAGATGCCTTTGAGATTTAGGAAAATCCTCCATAGCTATCCAGTGTCTTTGCAATGAAGAAATAGATGGTTGACTGTCTCGGCATTTTCCCCACAAAAAAAACACCTAGGGCAAAGTGGTATCCCTTTTCTCATCAGATTGTCTTGGGTGAGAACTGCTTCCTTGGCTAGCAGCCAGATAAAACAAGCCACTTTATGAGGGATTTTGTTTTTCCAGCTGCCTCTCCATGGCCACTTGTTGTTTATGCGCTGAGGTGTTTGAATTATCCACCTGTAAGCATTACTTAAGCATTACTTACTTTGAATTGGCCCGTCTTGTTGCCTTTCTACCACAAGGTATCTTGACCTGCACCTAGTGCGTCTAGTCCATTAAAATGTTGGATGGTATTGAAGAAATCTGCTACTATTTGGATTTCCCAATCATTTATATGCCTTCTAAAGTTGAAGCTCCATCCATGGGGTGTCCAGAACTCCGCAATAGTCTTTTGTTGATGAGAGCTTAATGCATAAATATCTGGGAACAGATTTTCTAGTCTTCCCACTTCATGCCATCATCTTTCCAAAATTTCGTTTTAGCTCTGTTTGCCACTTTTATCTTAATATTGGTTTTGAATTCACTCCACAATGCTCTGATAGACCTCCATAAACTAACTCCGTAGGGCGTAGTTATTTCCTTGGTGATCTAGTTGTCTTCCTCTTCATACTTTGCATTAATGACATTCCTCCATTGAGTCAGGTTCTCATTACTATACTTCCACAACCACTTCATTTTAAAGGTTTTGCATTGGAATTTCAAGTTCTTGATTCCCAACCCCCCTTGTCTTCTTCCGGTTATCACTGCTTCCCATTTGACCAGATTATAACCCTTCCTTTCCTTGGTTCCTTGCCAGAGAAACTTTCTCCTTATCTTGTCCTTTTTTTTAATAACCCCCGCTGGAGTAGGAAAAATCGACATCATATAAGTTGGGAGTGAATCGAGAACTGAGTTGATGAGAGTTAGTCTGCCTTCCCTGGATAAATATTGAGTCTTCCATCTTGCCAATTTCTTTTCACACCTTTCAATCACATTATTCCATATTTCGTTTGATTATGATTTTGCTCCCAGTGACATTCCTAGATAGATAGTGGGTAGAATACCCAATTCACTACCTAGGATTGCATTCAATGACTCCATGTTTTGTACCTCATTAAAAGGATATAAAAAACTTTTCCTTCAATTAATGTGTAACCCGGAAATCCCTTCAAAAAGTACCAGGATCACCCTCACCCTCAGGGTCTTGAGTTGATCCTCTTTAGCATCACATAGTATGAGAGTATCATCTCATCAACATATTGCGAATGAGTTATCTCCAGGTTCCTTTCTCCAATTTTGGCCACATTAAATCCTCTGAGCCACCTATTCTTGCTTGCTGTTTTGATCATATTATTTAGACCCTCCATAGCTATTAAAAAGAGAAAGGGTGACAAAGGATCTCCTTGTCTTAAACCCCTTTGTGCACTAAAAATTCCTACTGGTGGGCCATTGATAAGTACGGAAAATCTCACAGTAGAGATGCAGTATTTGATCCATCGTATCCACTTCTGACCAAAACCTATTCTTCTCATATAATCCAGTAAGTACTCCCAGTTAACATGGTTATATGCCTTCTCCATGTCTAGCTTACACACTTACACAGGATTCCGGGTTTCTTCTGCTTTAATTTGGAGTCAACGACTTCATTGGCTATTAGCACTGCATCCATGATTTGTTTACCTTTGATGAAAGCCATTTGTTGTGAATCAATTAACTTGGCTATCACACCTTTCAGCCTTTCTGACAATACTTTGGCAAATAACTTGTAGATACTGCCTATCAAACTGATTGGTCTAAAATCTCTCAACTCTTTAGCTCTTTTTTTCTTTGGAATGAGAGTTATGAAAGTGGTATTAAGGCTTCTTTCAAACATTTCTGGTTCATGGAAATTCTGAAAGGCCAACATTATGTCTTGTTTCAGTATCTCCCAGCATTTTATGAAGAAACCCATTGTGAAGCCGTCTGGCCAGGTGCCTTGTCTGTTGCACATAATTTTAGGCATCTCAAAATTTCACTTTCCTCAAAAACCCCTTGTAGCATTTCTTTTTCCTCATCTGTTAGTCTGGGACAGTTAGGGAACATATAAGCTGGTCACCAGCTTATGGTTTCATAATACAACTTTTTGTAGTACTCCACAATTTCCCCTTCAATTTTTCCTGGATCTTCAGATAATTCTCCTTTAATCATGAGTTGGTCAATGTTATTGTACCTTTTGTGTGCATTAGCCATTTTGTGAAAAAACTGTGTTTTTGTCACCTTTTTTCAGCCACAATGACCTTGTGTTACGACCACGCGATATGGATCTTGTCACCGGATGATTCACTGAGAAGTCTGTGCTTAACAGATCCTTCTCCTTATTCGTATTTCGTAAGTGACCAATTTTTAATCAAGATTAGGCTCGTTAAAATGGAGCCTACAACCTTAGGACTCATTAGAGAGAGACCCAGATCTCTTGTTACTTTTGATGTAAATTCCTGTCTTTCGTCTATTACTTCCCCTCCTTGTATAGAATCCTATTACAAGATATTTAAGGAAACTAAGAAACTACTAACATAGAAAATCTATTTAAAATAAGAATTCTAGTAAAACTAAACTACTGTCTATTTTTAATGCCCACAAAATCTGAAGGTTGCATAAATCTACAGATCCCCTATGTCGTTGAGGGCCCCGCCTTGCATAAACCTTACCCACGAATGAGTCTATAACATTACCCCCTCTCTGAGAAGAGCTTGTCCTCAAGCTCAAAGTCTGGATAGGCATTACGAAAATGTGTAGCATCTTCCCACGTAGCATCTGACAATTCAAATCCACATCAGTGCACTAAAAGTTCCCAAGTTCCTCGATTAAGTCGAGCACGTAGAACAGAACAAGGCATAGGAACCACACGACCATCCTCTACGGGTAGTAGAGTCGGAGGAGGAACTGTTGAAGCCATACCCTTAAAAGCCTTGAGGAGGGATACATGAAACACATTATGCAACTTACTCTCGCTGGGCAGTTGTAACTGATATGCAACTTCCCTTATTCGACGTAACACAGGAAAAGGCCCAAAGAACCGAGGTGCAAGCTTATGTCGCAAATGATCCCCAACAGAATTTTGATGATAAGGATGTAAACGCAGCCAAACTAGTGAACTTGGTTCAAATGCAACCTCCCGGTGACCTTTGTCATAATATTCTTTCATTCTAACCTGAGCTTGTTGCAACTTGCTGCGAATGTCGCACAAAACTGAATCACGATCAAGCAAGGCATTGTCAACAACCTCTACCAGTGAAGAACCAACTTCATAGGACAATAGACGAGGAGAATCTCGACCATAGACAACTTTAAAAGGAGTTATTTGCAGTGTGGTATGAAAGGAAGTATTATAGCAATATTCTGCCCAAGGCAACCAGTCAACCCATTTCTTCGGATAATCTCCAATCAAGCAACGCAAATACATTTCAATAGTACGATTCACAACTTCTGATTGATCATCAGCTTGAGGATGATACGCAGACGAGAATACCAATTTTGTGCCACTTAGACGAAACAATTCGCTCCAAAAAGTGCTTGTAAAAATCACATCTCTGTCACAAGTAATTGATTCGGGTATCCCATGCAGCCGAACAATATGCTTAAAGAAAACATGAGCAACACGAATTGCATCATAAGGATGAGACATAGGTATGAAGTGTGCATATTTGGAAAATCAATCTACTACCACAAAAAATACTGCTTTGCCCCATGCCTTGGATAAGCCATCAATAAAGTCCATTCCAATATCAGCCCAGGCCTATGTTGCTCAGACTCTTCAATAATGTCAACGGATGCGTGTCGGATTCGCCAAAACTAGTGTATTTTTGGAGAATTCGACACGGGTGCGGCATCAAAAGTGAAGAGTCCGCGCAACTTAGGCCCAGACCTGCTCAGGGAGTGCAAGTGGTCGCAGTAACCCTGCTGGGCTTAGGTGTTTAGCCTTGTTGCATTGGCAAACTGGACAAGCAGCCACATAATCCCCAATAACAGTCTTCATCCCCTCCTTTCCAGTAGAAATCCTGTCGTATGCGATGCAATGTTTCTGTACCCCTTCATGGGATATCATGGTATCCTGACAGAATTGTGGAGATCAATTGGGAAGAGGGCAACAAGTAGATACGACCTTTATAAAGGAGTAGACCGTCCTTAATTGACCAGGAAGCTTCAAGCTCATGGTGGAGCACTTGTTGGTAGGGGTGGGCATGGTATGGTATATACCGAATACCATACTGAAACCGAAATTATTTATACCACGGTATAGATGTTATGGTATTTGGTAGGAGTTTTAAATTATTATGGTATTTGGTACTGTATTTGGTATTTATGCAATAAATATCGAAATACTGTATACTGCACCGAAGTTTTTTAATAATATATAAAACTCAAATATATTATATTTAAGATTATTAAATATATTTATATGTCATCCATTTGACAATTGAACATAAAAGTAACTTTTATTCAGAAATAAATTTTTTGGGAAACTTATTATTTCAAAGTACTATGCTTAAGTTTACGTAATGTTGTTCAGAGTTTGCATCTTGGATTACTCAATCGTGATTGAAATGTTCTTTTTGTCTAGATGATTAACAAAGATAGTTGTTAGTCTGATATGATTGAGATGTTTTTAGGTTTTAAAGTCAGTTTTTTTATATGAATATATGTAAAACGAAATCAAATAAAGTATGGTTACTGAATTATCGTACCATAAAATACCGAAACCGAATTTAAAAATACCAAACCATACCAAACTAATTTGGTATGGTAATGGTATTGTTCTTTTAGATACCGATAACCGAAGTTACCGTACCGAAATTTAAAATACCGTACCATACCATACCATGCCCACCCCTACTTTTCGAACTAATTCTTGCAAGGAAACATCATTAGATGCCTCTTGTCTAATAGCATCAACTAATAAAACACGTGGGTGACTAATAACATACACTAATTCCTCTGGAGTAGGGCGACGGGACAAGGCATCAACAACCTTATTCAAGTGTCCAGCCTTATACTCCACACAAAAGTCAAACCCCCGTAAGCTTGCTAATTGAATGTTGTTGGGGTGAAGTGGTAAGCCGTTGCTCCAACAAGTATTTAAGGCTATAATGGTCGGTTCGAATCAAGAAAGCTCTGCCCCATAGATAAGGATGTCAATGTTGAACTGCCTTGGCTAAGCCAATCAATTCATGCTCATAGGCAGCCAATTTAAAGTGTCTCATGGCCAATTGTCTACTGAAAAAAGCAATAGGATGGCCATCCTGTTGCAACACAACTCTTATACCACTCCCGGAGGCATCACACTCAATAATAAACTGCTCATCAAAATTTGGCAGTTGTAAAACAGGAGCAGTTGCAAGTGCTTCTTTGAGAGTGCAGAAAGAAGCCAAGGCTACATCATCCCACTGGAACAAGTTCTTTTTAAGCATGTTGTTTAAAGGGGCTGATAATTGACTGTAATTCCTTATGAACTTACAGTAATAACCTGCTAAGCCCAAGAATCCGCGCAAGGTAGTGATGGACTGTGGTTGAGGCCAATCAGTGATGGCCTAAACTTTGCCTGCATCTGCTGCCACATCGATTTCAGACACCACATGGCCAAGATATGCTACTTGTCTCTCACCAAAAGTGTATTTGGACTTCTTGAGATATAGGTTATGAGCACGTAATAACTCAAAAATTATACGCACATGTGAGAGATGATTGTCCCATGTCTTGCTCAATATTAAAATGTCGTCAAAGAATCAACACAAACTGATGCAAATAAGGTTTAAATACCTCGTTCATAAGTGCTTGAAACGTTGACGGTTCATTTGACAATCCGAATGGCATAACCAAGAATTCAAAGTGGCCATGCTGCGTACGAAAAGCTATCTTCTCAATATCTAGAGGATCCATGTGGACCTGATGATAGCCAGACTTCAAATCCAACTTTGTGAAATATGTAGAACCATGTAATTCATCTAATAATTCATCCACCACGGGAATTAGAAATTTATCCTTCACCGTCTTGGCATTGAGCTCGCGATAATCAACACAAAAATGCCAAGTTCCATTATGTTTATGGACCACTAAACTGGGGATGAGAATGGTGATTTACTCGGCCGGATGATCCCTTGCTGTAACATCTCTTCACACTGTTTTTCTATCTCATCCTTTTGTAAATGAGGATACCAATATGGCTGGACCACCACTGGGTTGGAACCAGGTAACAAACAAATGCGATGGTCACAATTTCTCATAGCAGGCAGCCCTGTAGGTTCTTGGAATAAGTCAAAAAATTAAGCCAAGAGTTGTTCCAATTTGGAGTGATGCTCATTTGAGTCATGCAATAGATGAAGCTTCAAGTTTTAGCTGGTTTGTTGTCCATGAAAGATCTGAAGTAAAACTCATTGTGAGTGAAGCAAAGTCCCAGAGGATAGGGCCCAAAGCTTGTAACCGTATTACCCCTAGAACAATGTCAAAGCCATCTAAGGTAATAACAAAGAAGTCAGCATTAAAAGCCTGATTATCAATATCGAAAGACATTGCAGGGCAAATCCCTTTGCTGTAAACTTTTTCTCCATTAGCAAATGAAACATTGACACTTGTCCCCAATTGTACTTGCATCCCCAAGCGTTGGGCTGCTGTGCAACTGATGAAATTGTGTGTGCTGCCTGAATCAACCAAACTCAACAATGCTTGACCTTTTATGAGTGTTCGTAACTGCATTGTTCTTGCACTCTTCTGTCCCGTGATGGCATGCAAGGAAATTTCAGGTTCTTGCACATCTTTCTGGTCAGGATTTTCATCATCCGGATCAGCTACTTCCAACCAAAACTTCTTACATTGATGCCCAATTGAATAGAGTTCATCACAATTATAACACAATCCCTTTGCCCTTCTCTTCGCCATTTCAACCCTTGTCAATTTTTTTATAAAAGGAGCGGATGAACTTACAAATTTCGATTCACTAATACCACTTAGCGTGTTGCTGCTCTTAGGAGTTGGAACTGTTGAAGTTGCAGCACTATTCAAATAGCCTTTAGTCCCTTGCCAATTCTCTTTTCGAGAGGATGTTGCCCGAATTACCTTCTGTTTCTTCTTAATTGCACGGGCTAAATTCACGGCATGAACCAAATCTGGTGGAATCTGCATCTCAACATCAAGCCAAATAGAATAAACCGGCAGTGAAGAGAGTGAAGAGACTTAACTTGTTGGTCTATGCGAACATACTTGCTTGCCCTGGCTAACAGTTCTTGAAATCGGCGCTGGTATTCTTCTACTGAGCCCGTTTGCTTTAAGTTAACCAAATCGCCTAATTGATTACTTCCCAATGGAGGCCCAAACCTGAGAGTACAATATTCTTTGAATTCCGACCAGTCAACTGACTGGTTATCTTGTTCAACTTGATGATACCATAATTGTGCCTCACCTAGAAGATGGAATGCGGCCAATCCCACCTTATCTACTTCATTTGTTCTCTGATTGGAGAAGAATTTCTCATATCGATGTAGCCAAATTAATGGGTCCTCGGATCCATCAAAGGTAGGGAAATCCAGCGTTGTGTATCTTGACACCAGATTATTTCCCGTCAATTGATTGGATCTATTTTCGGGTTTGTAGGGTTGTTTACCTGTATTGCTACTCACTCCCGCTTCAGAATCTCTGCCTTGATTCTTGCTAAACCCTACGATGAACTCCTGCAATTGTAATGATAATTATTCCAATTGAGAAACCATCCTTGATTCAGATTGTTCCAATTGAGCAACCATCCTTGATTCAGATTGTGCCATTGCTTCCGCAATCCGTTCTTTATTCGCAGCCTGCACCTTTTGAAGGAGAGCCTGTAACCCTTCATGTTTACTTGTATCGCCCATGGTGTTTGGATCTGGTACCAAGTTGTTACGACCACACGATATGGATCTTGTCACCGGATGATTCACTGGGAAGTCTGTGCTTAACAGATCCTTCTCCTTATTCTTATTTCGTGAGTGACCAAATTTTAATAAACAATAGGCTCGTTAAAAGGGAGCCTACCACCTTAGGACTCATTAGAGAGACCCCCAGATCTCTTGTTCCTTTTGATGTAAATTCCTGTCTTTCGTCTATTACTTCCCTTCCTTATATAGAATCCTATTACAAGATATTTAAGGAAACTAAGAAACTACTAACATAGAAAATCTATTTAAAATAAGAATTCTAGTAATACTCCAGTAGACTTGTTGCCCTCCTTACTGTCTCCTCTTCTGTCAAACTTTTTTCTTCCATTATACTGTTAAACTCTGCCAGTATATTGAGCAGATTCCTCCTTCTTGTTCCCAGGTTTCCTTGTTCACTCTTGCTCCATTCCTTAAGCTTATTTTTTAGAGCTTTAAGTTTGGATGCAAGGATGAAATCCGGCTTTCCAGAGAAGTTGAAAGAGCTCCACCATTCCTTGATTCTATTATTGAATCCTTCTATTCCTACCAATTTTCAAATTTAAAGTAGTTTTTGTTCTTATTCCACTGACCCCCTTGTAATACAATAGGTAAATGATCAGATCTTAGCCTTTGCAGTGACGTTTGTTTTAGATTGCTGAAGCTGTCATTCCACTCTTCTGAAAAAAGAATCCTATCAATCCTGGAGGCTATCTCATGATTATTCCCTTTAAGCTAAGTTGCAATTTTCCAGTTGTATATCAATCAACTTCAGGTCTTTAATAACATCAGAGAATTCTCTCATGCCCCTTGATCTTCTTAGACAGTTTCTCTTTTCAGAGACGAATCTGTCCACATTAAAATCGCCACATACTACCCAAGGACCTTCCACAGACGCCTTACTGCCCCCATCTCCCCCCATACTACTCTTCTTTCGATGTAACAATTGGGAGCATATACTCCAGTGATATGACAAGAGTAGTCTTGCAATTGTGCCTCGAATTTGCAAGTTAATGAGTAAGCACCTATTTCCTGCTGTCCATAGCATTAGAATACCTCCTCTAGAGCTACTAGCTTCCAAGCACGCAAATCTAACCCATCTTCCTCCCCAAATTTGTTTCACCTTCTCAAATAAATTCCCCTCCAGTTTAGTTTCTTGCAGACAAATAATATCTGCATTCCATTCTACTATTAAACTTTTAACCAATCTCCTTTTATCCCTATTGTTCAACCCCCTAACATTCCATGATACAAGTTTGAACTTCATCGATTACTGCTTGTCTGACTTCTCCCCTTGCTCCTATTCCCATAGTTTTTGAATTTTACATGAAAAAACACAAGATTTTTCAGCTCTTGAGAGCCTCTAAATCTTGTTTTCTGTAAAAGTAGTTCCAGAGCTTCTACTTCATGGCCCTGAAAATCTGCTCCCAACACTTTACCCAATTTGGTCATATTCTGCTTCACCCATAGTGATGTTTCCCTTTCCTTGCATATTATCAATTGTTGTTGTTGGATTTGCAGTGGTTCTACCTCCTCAATCTCCCATTCCCTCACTGTAGTAAGTGAATTTCTCTCCCCTGCCTCAATTAATTTATTTTCAGCATTGTCAGTCTCCATCTTCCCTAACTCCCTATCAATTGTTTCTGTTAATTGATTCCCAGCTTCTAATGTTACTTCTCTCGATACTTCTGTTTTCTTCCTATCCGCAGTTACCACAGGCTCTATTTCTGCGAGGTATTTCACTTCTGAAGTCTCAATAGAGATGTCTCTATCCTGTTCCAAAACACAACTATTGTTTAAGTTATTAAAGATGACTTGACTTGAGGTATCCAGCCCACCTCTTCTTGAAACTGTGGACTCTTTGTTGGGCTTCATAAGTTGGCCCATTTTTTCAATTTCATTTAAATTGGTCACATGCTTCTCACATGCTCCTCTTTTAAACATTGTGACAGCTTTTGAATTTACCCCTTCCTCGTATTCTGTTGCTGGCAGATCCCTAGGAAAGTGGGACTGTTGTACTTCACTACAGTAGGAGCCATCTATTATCCTCGGGATAATAGGATTAACTGGGTTCTTATTTGGCCTCATTTCTCTGATGTCTCCTCTATCCATTGCCGGTGATAATTCAAATCTGACTCTACTTTCCGACCAGATAGGAAAATAGTACTTAACACTATTTATGGATATCGCCACTTCTTTTGGTATATTCCTTCCATCGTCCGAGACCAAGATTCTAGCCCATTTCATGTGGTTCTTCAGCTCTGTTTCTTCTTCTGTGGCCACCTATCCCCCACATAGGTTTCCAATTCTTGGAAAAGTTTTTGTGACCATTGATGTAGAGGGATTCCAACAATTCTGATCCAAGTTCCAGTGGACATTGTACTATTAGGTGCACAACCTGTCATTGGGTTCCACCACTCCAGGCTGAAAGTTTGATTCTTCCAAATCCACTGTCCTTGTAAGGTTTGCTCAGCCATGTGCTTGTTGGGGAATTCGAAGAGGACCTTGTCACCGTACATTTCATAAATGTTCACCCCAAAAGCCTTTTTCCACATCATAGTTGACCATCTTCTTATCTCTGTCAAGGATGGCTTTTCTTTGCTTCTCCCTTCCAGTTGCCCTACCAGACATCTCTTCAACAGTCCAGTATCCTTGCTATCTTTTTGAATCGCAACTTCAATGTGTCCCTCCTTGTTTTTGATGTCTGCATCTCGTAGAGTTATGGATTTCCATTTACCATCTCGTACGACTCTTGCATATGGGTAGTTGGCATCTGTAACTCTCGGTGGGCCTACAGCTTCCATCCTTTTAGGGCATTAAATGAAGTTCTCAATTTTAAATGCTATGTCTTGCCATCCAGCATTAGTGGCCAACTCTGGGATGACTAAGAAAGATTTGGATGCTTATAAATCTCCCATGTTCATTGTACTTTCTTGTGCAAAAATTCTCAGCCCCTCTCTCCGTATGTTCCCACCTTCTGATCATCTTCTTGTGGTCACTGGAGGCTTCTCTTAGAATGGTACAGATCCACTCCATGATTTTGCGGTTCATGGAGGATCTCCTCATCATTTTGCGGCTTCTTTCTACCCACTCAAACCACTCTGAATTTTCAGAGTTCCATCTCGTAATATCGAAAGACTTGAATCCTGCATTGAAATAGATCCTATTTTCTCCCATTGTTGAATGAATTTACTTGTCTGAAGAAGAGGTAAGGAACTAGCTATCACGAAAGTTGATAACCCTGGTTAAATGAGAAAAGCTTTTTCATGAATTTGAATAGTGAAGGAGGAAATTTTAGTAAAACAGTAATCACAAGATGTAAAAACTGAGTTGTTTGAAAGAAGAGGATCAATTCCGGCAAGTCTACCGGACAAGGGAAGTTCTGCAGTCCTAGAAAGTAGGAGAGAGAGTGTAATTGGTAAATGTGCCTGGGAGCATTTTTCCTTTTAGCTGATTTTTGCACTTTTTTTAGAAGTTTGAAAGAGAAATTTTCAAACTCATTTATTTCCTAGCTATTTTTTTGCTGTCAGGACAAATCTCTATTTTTGGAGGTGTTGTGATCATACCAGAACCACCACGAGACTTGGACCACCGGGCAAGCAAAACCCAGTCAGCTTCGCCACCACTAGCTATCTCACGCACTGATTGGAGTTGTCTAATGCCGGTAGACAGATCTGATCTTTTCTAGATTCCACAAGACAAACGGTCCAGTTGATTTCTTTTCCAGATTCCAGTCAACTATTTGCTTCCAGCTTCCAGCAAATTGCGGAATTTCCAGATTCCGGCGACTTTCTGTTTTCGAGATTCCAGCCAGAACTGAGTTTTCCGGCGACTGTTTCTTTTTTCCATATTTCAGCAACTGTTTGCTTCCAGCTTCCTGCAAATTGCAGAATTTTCAGATTTGGTAACATCTACATTTTATCCCTCACTTCATCTATTTTTAGTTCTAAACATGTGGTTTCAAGTAACCCCAACCTCTCCATCACCACAGAACCCTTGATAGGTAGTCCGAACTACTTATCTTGGTCTTCCTCGGCTCAGCTATGGTGCAAGGAACAAGGGGTTCAGGACCACTTGGTTAAACAAGCTAAGAATGTTGATAAAAAGGATAAGGATGAATGCGAGAAGATTGATGCTCAATTGTGTAGTCTATTAAGGAAATCTATTGGTTCGAAGTTGATGCCGCTGTTCCGACCATTCCAAACTTGCTTCTTGGTTTGGAAAAAGACTTGTGGGCTATACGCAAAAGACATCTCTTGTTTTTATGATGTTATTTCTCGGTTGACTAATCTTAAAAAGCAGGATTCGGATATGCCTACGTATCTTGGATAGGTTCAGGCAGTTATGGAAGAGTTCACGGAGTTGATGCCCGCTACTTCAAGTGTTGAAAAACAATTGGAGCAACATGCGAAGATGTTTTTAGTTGTTACACTTGTTGGACTTCCATCTGATCGTGACTTGGTGCGAGATCAAATTTTGGCTAGCCTCGTTCCTGCTATGGATGACCTATTCTCTGGATTGTTGTGACAAGCTACACTACTTAAGTCTAGTCATCCGGTGATATCTACCGTCTTCTGTTCTAGCATCACAAACTGAAAATCAATATGGAGTTCGCTCTAGGAAACCTTGGCCAAGGTGTGGCTATCGTAACAAATTGGGTCATACCTGTGATGTGTGTAACTCTCTCCATGATAAACCAACGAATGCTTATGTTGCTTAGATTGAAAGTAATCCAACAAATTAACTTTTCTCTTTATCTGATGTACAATACAATGGTTTTCTTTAGTATCAGGCGAGTAAGCAGACATCTCCATCAATAGCTTCCACTGCTCAGACTAGTAACCATGTTGCTTATATCTGACAGTCCATGGCCCTGGGCCATGGACTCGGGCGCTTTTGACCACATTTATAGTAATAAATCTTTATTGACTAATATCAATTACTCTCGATCCCTTCCTTCTGTAATGTTAGCTAATGGTTCTCAGAGTTGGTCAAGCCAATCCCTTACTTCCCTTGATTCTGAATAATGTTCTTTTTGTCCCTAGTTGTCCTTTTAGCCTTCTGTTAATCAGTCGTTTGGCTAAGTCAGTAAATTGTTTTGTCTCATTTTTGAGCGACTTTTTTTTAGATAGGACTTCAGTACAGGAAGGATGATTGGCGAAAGGTGTGAGTTTGATGGGCTTTATTACCTTAATTGCCACAAGTCCACTACAATTTGTTTGGTCTCCGACTCTCTAGATTTAATCCACAGACGATTGGGACATCCTAGTTTATCCCAACTTCATAAGATGGTATCTAACTTGTCTAAATTGTCTAAGATTGTGAGTCATGTCAATTAGTGAAGCACACCCGAGCTACTTTTCCATGCATTCCTTATAATCGTTTAGTCTTTTTTTCATTTAGTCCATTCTTATATTTGGGGTCCTAGTTTTTAGTATTTTGTTACTTCCATAGATGATTACTCAAGGTGTACTAGGATTTTCTTAATAAAAGATCGTTCTGAATTATTTTTCATTTTTTAAACCTTTTGTGATGAAATACAAAATCAGTTTGGTGTTTCTATTTGCTCTTTTCCTAGTGATAGTGCACGTGAATATTTATCATCTCAATTTCACTAGTTTATGTCTTCCCATGGCATTCTGAATCTATTCTTCATTAGAATTCAGACATCTTGTTCTTATACTGCAAAACAAAATGGGGTAGCAGAGATAAAATTGGCATATTGTTGAGACTGCACGCAACCTTCTCATACAAATGTTCCATTTCGTTTTTTTAGATGTAGTGTCACCTCTTATTATTTGACTAACCGTATGCCTTCTTTTGCTGTTCAAAATTGGGTTCCACACTATGTTTTGTTTCCCAAGTCAACCCTGTTTTCTCTTCCACCGCGTATCTTTGGAAGCTTATGCTTTGTCCATATCCTCACCTCACTCCAGTAAACGACTAATTAGCTTCTCGTGCTTTTGAATGTGTCTTTCTCAGTTATTTAAGGGTACAAAACAGATATCAATGCTTCTTACCTCACCTCTAATGATACCTCATGTCCATTGATGTTACTTTCTTTGAAGGTCAACCCTACTATACATCCTCTCATGCTGAACAATTAGGCATTTCTGAGGTTCTACCAATTCCATCTTTTGGGGATCCTACCATTGTCTATCCTTCCACATCACCTTCTACAACTCCATCTTCCGCCGCTATTGACTTATCATCGTCGTTTAAGTTCAGATGATTCATACCTGCCATTAGAATCCTTGCCTGCTGAGGACTTGTGTAACTTGTCTACACAAAGTCCTTCCATCGCCACTCGGAAAGGTAATCGCGCTACTCTTAACCATCATTATATCTATACTTGTTTGAGCTACCACTGTTTGTCACATCGACCCATTCTGCTTTTGTTTCATCACTATCATTTGTGTCTACAAGAGCAGCTCTTTCTTATCCAGGCTAGCAATAAGCTATGATTGAGGAGATGTCTGCCTTACACTCAAATGGTAGTTGGGAACTTCTTCTACCTTCAGTTAAGTCTACACTTGGTTGTCATTGGGTATATATAGTGAAGGTTGATCATGATGGACAGATTAATCGCTTAAAGGCCCGATTAATGGCCAAGGGTTATGCACAGATTTTTGGTCTTGACTATGGTGCTACCTTCTCTCATGTGGCTAATATTGCTTCAGTTGGTCTCTGCTTATCCATGGTCAATGTTCTTCCATTGGCCTCTCTACTAGCTGGATATTAAAAATACCTTTCTTCATGGAGACCTCAAAGATGTGGTATTTATGGAGCGACCGCTTGCTTTTGTTGCTAAGGAGGAGTCTAGCAACATGGAGTGTGCAAACTACAACCCGCACTCTGTGGCCTGTAAAAGAGTCTCCTCGAGCATGGTTTGGGAAGTTTAATATGGTTATTTAGTACGGAGTGAATCTGATCATTCTGTGTTTTATTATCACTCTGCTTTAGGTTTATGCATGTATTTGGTGGTGTATGTTGATGACATAGTTATCACAGGTAATAATGATGAGGGAATTACCAAATTGAAACTAAGCCTTTTCCAGCACTTTCAGACGAAGGATTTTAGCCGATTGAAGTGCTTTTTGGTCATTGAGGTTGCTCAATTCGAATACGGAATTGCCATTTCCCAGAGAGTATGCACTTGATATTCTTGAGGGGATAAGGGTGACGGATTGTAGGCCTATTGATCCTCCAATGGATTCAAATGTTAAGCTCCTACCAGTTCAGGGAAGCCTTTTTAGCAATCCTGGAAGATATAGAAGGCTAGTAGGAAAGTTGAATTATTTGACAGTGACTTGACCTGATATTACCTTCTCGGTTAGTGTTGTAAGTCAATTTTTGAATTCTCCTTGTGACAATTAATGGATGCAGTTTTTCGCATTCTTTGATACATAAATTTGCTCCGGGGAAATGACTACTTTATGAAGACTAAGGACATGAGAAAATTGTTGGATATTCAAATGCAGAGTAGGCAGGGTCACCCTCTACAAGATGATCCACTGCTGGATAATGTGTTCTAGTTGGGGGAAATTTGGTGTCTTGGAAAAGTAAGAAACAAAATATGGTTGCTATATCCAATACAAAAGCAGAATATCCGGCTAAGGTGGTGGCAACATGTGAACTCATATGGATCAAGCAACTACTGAAGGAGTTGAAATTTGGCGATAGTAAAGAAATGGAACTGGTGTGCGATAATGAAGCTGCACTTCACATTGCATCGAACCCGCTGTTTCATGAGAGGACCAAACACATAGAGATTGATTGTCATTTTGTCAGTCAAAAGTTAATTCTTTGGAGACATCGTCACAAGATTTGTGCGGTCATGTGATCAGCTTGCAGACATATTCACCATGTCCCTAGCCGGTCCTAGAACGAGTTATTTATGTAAAACAAATTTGGTACATATAATTTGTGTGCACCAACTTGAGGGAAGTGTTAGAATCCTATGAATATTCTATAGCATATGTAAATTTTGTAGGTAGCTTGATTTGCGCCTATTATAATTAGGTATTAATTAGATATTGATTTGTATTGAATAGGGATATTTATTTCTATTGACTTCCTCTTCTTTTAGGAAATGTAAACTTAGCTATTTAAACCCCAATAGCTTGTGGGAATAATCAAGCTAAGTTTTCTATTATGTCTCTTTCAATTCAGAACCAAATATAGCTTGATTTACTCCTATTATAATTAGGTATTAGTTAGATATTGATTTGTATTGATTAGGTATTTATTTGTATTGATTTCCTTTCCTTTTAGGACATGTAAACTTAACTATTTAAACCCCAATAGCTTTAGGGAATAATCAAGCAGAGTTTTATCTTATTTCTCTTCCAATTCACATGGTATTAGAGCCTGGTTAAGGCCAACAACATTGGAAGAGAAATTTTCAAACTCATTTTTTTCCTAGCTATTTTTTGGCTGTCTGGACAGACCTCTATTTTTGGAGGTGTTGTGATCAAACCAACACCGCCACGAGACTCGGACCACCGGCGCGAGCGAAACCCAATCAGCTTCGCCACCACCAGCCATCTCACACACTGATTGGAGCTGTCAAATTCCGGTAGACAGATCTAATTTTTTTTTAATTCCAGTAGGAAAACCTGTACAGTTGATTCTTTTTTCAGATTTCTGCGACTGTTTTTGTTTTCCATATTCTGGCCAGAACTGATTTTTCCAACGACTGTTTCTTTTTTCCATATTTCGGCAAATATTTGCTTCCTGCATATTGCAAAATTTTTAGATCCGGTAACTTCAACATTATGTCCCTGACTTCATCTATATTTAGTTCTAAACCAATGGTTTCAAACCACTGAACTCTTGATAGGTAGTGTGAACTACTTATCTTGGCTTTCCTTTGTTCAACTATGGCTCAAGGGTCCAAGAGCGCTTGGTTTAACAGGCTAAGGATGTTGATGAAAACGAGGAGGGTGAATGTGAGTAGATTAATGTTCAATTGTGCAGTCTCTTATGGGAGGAATCTGTTGATTCGAAGTTGATGCCGTTGTTCTGACCATTCCAATCTTGCTTCTTGGTTTGGGAAAAAGCTCGTGGGCTATACACAAATGACATCTCTCGTTTTTATAATGTTATTTCTTGGTTGACTAATCTTAAAAAACAGGATAGAGATATGTCTACCTATCTTGGACAAGTTCATGCGGTTATGGAAGAGTTCACTGAGTTGATGCTCGCTACTCCAAGCGTTGAAAAACAATTGGAGCAACATGTGAAAATGTTTTTAGTTGTTACACTTGTTGGACTTCCATTTGATCTTGACTAGGTGTGAGATCAAATTTTGGCTAGCTCTGTTGTTCCTACTATGGATGACCTATTTGCTCGATTGTTGCGACAAACTACACCACCTTTGTCGTCTAGTCATCCGGTAATACCTACATAGTCTTCTGTTCTAGCATCACAAACTGAAAATTAATATGGAGTCCTCTCTGGAAAACCTTGGCCAAGGTGTGGTTATTGTAACAAATTGGGTCATACTCGTGATGTGTACTACTCTCTCCATGGTAAACCAAAGAATGCTCATGTTGCTCAGACTGATGGTAATCAAACAAATCAACTTTTCTTTTTATTTGAAGTAGAATACAATGACTTTCCTTAGTATCAGGTGAGTAAGCAAACATCTCCATCAATATCTTTCACTGGTTAGACGGGTACTCCTGTTGCTTGTATCTCACGGTCCACACGCTTGGCCCTTGGATCATGGACTCGGGCGCTTCTGACCACATTTCTGGTAACAAATATTTATTGACTAATATCATTTACTCTTGGTCCCTTCCCACTGTGACGTTAGCTAATGGTTCTCATACTAGGGCAGTCGGAGTTGGTCTGGTCAAGCCAATCCCTTACTTCCCTTGACTTTAAATAATGTTCTTTTTGTCCCTAGTTGTCCCTTTTGCCATCTATCAATCAGTCGTTTGGCTACGTCCTTAAATTGTTTCGTCTCATTTTTTAGTGACTTCTTTGTTATACAGACTCTCAATACGGGAAGGATGATTGGTGAAGGGCATGGGTTTGATTGGCTTTATTACCTCAATTGCCACAAGTCCACTACAATTTGTTCGATCTCCAACTCTCCAGATTTAATCCATAGACGATTGGTACACTCTAGTTTATCTAAACTTCATAAGATAGTACCTAGCTTGTTCAGATTGTCGAAGTTAAGATTGTGCGTCGTGTCAACTGGGGTAGCACACCCAAACTACTTTTCCACGTAGTCCTAATTATCGCAGTCGTTTTTTCATTAGTCATTATTATGTTTGAGGTCCTAGTAAGGTTTAGTTCTATGTTGGGTTATAAGTATTTCGTTAATTTCGTTGATTGCTGAAGGTGTACTTGGATTTTCTTAATGAATGATCGTTCTAAATTATTTTTCATATTTCAAACTTTTTGTGCAGAAATGCAAAATCAGTTTGGTGTTTCGATTTGCACTTTTCGTAGTGATAATGCTTGTTAATATTTATCCCCTCAATTCAATAGTTTGTCTTCCGATGACATTTTTCATCAGACATCTTGTCCTGAACAACAAAGTGGGGTTGTAGAGAGAAAAAATAAGTATATTGGTGAAACTTCACGCATCCTTCTTATACAAACAAATGTTCCATTGCATTTTTTGGAGGATGCAGTGCTCACCTCTTGTTATCCAATTAACTGTATGCCTTTCTCTGCTATTCAAAATCAGGTTCCACACTCTATTTTGTTTCCCAAGTCATCGTGGTTTTCTCTTCCACTACGTGTCTCGTGCTTTGTCCCTATCTTCACTCCAGGAAACGAGAAACTGAATGTCTCTTTCTCGATTATTCAAGGGTACAAAAGGGATATCGATGCTTCTCACCTCACCTCAGCGATACCTTATGTCTGCTGATGTTACTTTCTTCGAAGGTCATCCTTATTTTTCAGCCTCTCCTACTGAACAATTATGCATTTTCTAGTTCCATCTTTTAGGGATCCCACCATAGTCTGTCCTTCAATATCACGTTCTATAGCTCCATCTTCCACTGCTGCACCTCCACCGCTATTGACTTATCATCGTTATCCACGTCCAGATGATTCACGCCCGCCGCTACAATCCTTGCCTGTTGAGGACTTGTCTACACAGTCCTTTTATCACCACTCGAAAAGGTAATCACCTACTCTTAACCCTCATCCTATCTATACTTTTTGAGCTATCATCGTTTGTCACCGACCCATTCTGCCTTTGTTTCATCACTATCATCTGTGGCTATTCCTAAGACTACAGAAGAAGCTCTTTCTCATCCTGACTGGCAATAAGCTATAATTGAGATGTATTGACATGTCTGCCTTACCTGAATGTTCTTTTACCTTTAGGTAAGTCTACATTTGGCTGTTGTTGGGTAAATACAGTGAAGCCCTGACGGACAGATTGGTCGCCTAAAGGCTTGATTAGTGGCCAAGGGTTATACACAGATTTATGGTCTAGACTATGGTGATACCTTCTCTCCTGTGCTAAGATTGCTTTAGTTCGTCTCTGTTTATCCATGGCTGTTGTTCTCCATTGGTCTCTCCATCAATTGGATATTAAAAATGCCTTTCTTCATAGACCTCAAAGATGAGGTGTATATGGAACAACCACCTACCTGGCTTTGTTGCTTAGGGGGAGTCTAGCAACATGGTGTGCAGACTACGACGAGCACTCTATGTCCTGAAAAGTCTCCTCGAGCATGGTTTGGGAAGTTTAGCATGATTATTCAGGAGTTTGGCATGGTACGAAGTAAAGCTAATCATTTTGTGTTCTATTATCACTCCTATCCAGGTTTGTGCATATCTTTGATGATGCATATATTATCAATCATATAATCTGTTTGAATTTTTTTTGGTTTTTGTAGTCTTCTAAGGAGCTAAAAGAATATTTTCTTCTTTCAGAAGACATTTTTTCCCCTTGGAATTAAAGTGTGGTTAAAAGAATTTTTTTTCAAACATTTTAGTTTTTAAGGGAAATAACATTTGTTCCACACTTTAAAGTATTTTAACAATGTCTAATTATGTTAAATTTAGATACTAGTAATTGCGCCACATGCAAAAGTATAGTTTATTATTTTAACTTAAGTATTATAACAATCAACGAGTGATATGAGTACTACACACGTACACAGAAACTAATAGAAATATCTATCTATCTCTATATATATAGAGAGAACGTCAAACATACCCAATGTAACGACAACAAGTGGGTCTGGGAAGGTAGGATGTATACATGACTTACCCCTACCTATGTGGGATAGAGAGGCTATTCGTGGTAGACCTCTCTTTAAAGGAAGTTAAATAACACGGGATTGAAAGGAAACTAACAACAACAAAATTACAAGACGAATAGAGCAAATAAAGCAACATGTTGAACATAAAGAACAAATACGAAGAAGATGGAAAGAGGAGACTATGCCGTGCCTATCCCAAATAGAAGCACTACATTGCTCAATTATCTACTACCCTTCTATCCTATTCGTCGACCTCCATACCTTCCTAAGACCCTCCACCTCTACCCCCACCCCTCTTTTTTTGCCTACCTCTACCTCTCCTAAAATTTGTTGTAGCCATTCTATCACACCTCCTTATTGGTGCATCTCTGCTCCTCTTCACATACTCAAACAATCTTAGCCTTGGTTTCCTCATCTTGTCTACCACGGAGGCCACTCCCACCTTGTCCTATATAACTTTGTTTCTAATCATATCGCTCCTAGTTGTCCACACGTCTATACGATCATCCTTATCTCCATTACTTTCGTCTTCTAAATGTGTGCATTCTTAACTGGCCAACATTGCCCCTGTGAAAAATATGAGAGAAAATATTATTGAATTGTTGTATCTAAATTATTACATTGAGACCCTATTTATAGACATTACATTCCAATCCTATTCCTAATAGGACACTACATTACAATCCCTTTCTAAGTAAAATTCAATATACTATTCCTATTCATATTCTAACACTCCCCCTTAAGCTGGTGCATACAAGTCATATGTACCAAGCTTGTTACAAATGTAATTAATACGAGGACTGGTGAGGGACTTGGTGAAGATATCTGCAAGTTGATCACTCGACTTCACAAATTTTGTAACAATATCTCCTGAGAGTATCTTTTCTCTGACAAAGTGACAATCAATCTCTATGTGTTTGGTCCTCTCTTGGAATACTGGATTAGATGCAATATAAAGGGCTGCTTGATTATCACATACAAGTTTACCGGTTTCTCCAAATTTTAATTCTCTCAGCAATTGTTTGATCCAAACCAGCTCGCAAGTTGCTGCAGTCATTGCTCGATATTCTGCTTCGGCACTAGATCGAGCAACCACACTCTGTTTCTTACTCTTCTAAGACACCAAATTACCTCTTACTATAACACAATATCCAGATGTAGAACGTTTATCTGAGGGTGATCCTGCCCAATCAGCATCTGTATATCCAATTATATGCTCATGGCCTCGATCCTCGAAGAGTAGTCCTTTACCTGGAGGTGACTTTATATATCGCAAAATTCGAACAACTGCATCACAATGACTATCACAGAAGTCATAAACTGACTTACAACACTCACAGGAAAAGAGATGTTAGGTTTAGTCATTGTGAGATAATTCAACTTTCCAACCAACCGTCTATACCTTTCAGGATCACTGAGTGGCTCCCCCTATCCTGGCAGAAGTTTAGCATTTGGATCCATAGGAGTGTTAATGGGTCGACATCCCATCATTCCTGTTTCCTCAAGAATGTCTAAAGCATACTTGCGTAGAGAAATAATAATACCTGTGCTGGACTGAGCAACCTGAATACCTAGAAAGTATTTCAATTTGCCAAGGTCTTTAGTCTGGAAATAATGAAAGAAATGTTGCTTCAAGTTAGTGATACCATCTTGATCATTGCCGGTGATGACAATATTGTCAACGTAAACCACCAAATAAATACACAGATTTGGTTTAGAATGGCGATAAAACACTGAATGATCAGCTCCACTACGAATCATGCCAAACTCCTGAATAACTGTGCTAAACTTTCCGAACCAGGCTTGAGGAGATTGTTTCAAACCATAGAGCGACTTGCGCAATCGACATACAAGGCTACTAGACTTCCCTTGAGCAACAAAATCAGGTGGTTGCTCCATATAAACTTCTTCCTCAAGATCACCATGTTGAAAAACATTCTTAATGTCCAACTGGTAAAGAGGCCAATGATGAACAACAACCATAGAGAGAAAAAGACGGACAAATGCTATTTTAGCCACAAGAGAGAAAGTGTCACTATAATTAAGCCCAAATATCTGTATATATCCTTTGGCAACAAGGAGAGCCTTCAACTGATCAACCTGACCATCTGGACCAACTTTGACTGTATAAATTCAACGACAACCAACAGTAGATTTACCTGCAGGAAGGGAAGCAAGCTCCCAAGTACCACTCGTATGTAAAGTAGACATCTCATCAATCGTAGTGTGTTTTCATCCTGAATGAGAAAGTGCTTCTCCTGTAGTCTTAGGAATGAAAATAGAGGACAAAGATGATACAAAAGCATAATGGGGTGATGACAACGATGATAACTCAAGAAAGTATAATGTGGGTTAGCATTACGAGTGGATCTTATAACTTTTTGAAGTGCAACTGATTGACTAGGAAGAGACAAGTTCGCAGTAGGTGAAGCGTCAGGCGCAAGACATGAATCAAAAGTGGTGGCACTGTAGTTGGAGATGGAGAAGTAACCATAGATTCCTTTAAGATTGGTGTGGGTAATACTGGAGGTATGGGTAAAACCTCAGAGATATTAAAATGATCAGAAGATGTATAGAAAGGTTGAGATTCAAAGAATGTGACATCAGCGGACCTAAGGTAGCGACCCAGATCAGGTGAATAGCATTGATACCTTTTTTGAACTAGAGAGTAACTAAGGAAGACACATTTGAGAGCACGAGGGGCTAATTTATCTTTTCCTGGGGCTAAGTTATGAACAAAACATGTGCTCTCGAAAACATGAGGGGGGATACAGTAGAGATGTGACTGAGGAAATAGTATGGAATGGGGAACCTTATTCTGGATCGAAGATGGGATTCAATGAGAAGAGTGCAAGCAGTCTCAATGAGATGTCTATTTTTCCTTTCTGCTATACCGTTCGGTTGAGGGGTGTATGGACATGATGTTTGGTAAATGATTCCTTGATGAGTCATGAACTCCTGAAACAGGGAGGATAAGTATTTTTAAGGCATTATCACTACGAAAAGCACGAATAGAAAACACTAAATTGATTTTGTATTTCAGCACAAAAACTTTTGAATATAGAGAATTACTCGGAACGATCTTTCATTAAGTAAACCCAAGTACATCTTGAAAAATCATTGATGAAAGTAACAAAGTGATGAAATCGTAAGGGTGAACTGACTCTACTAGAACCCCAAATATCGGAATGAACTAATGAGAAAATAGACTCTGAGCGACTCTTAATACTACGTGAAAAAGTAGCACAAGTGTGTTTCCGAAGTTGACACGACTCACAATCTAATGTGGATAGACTAGACAAACTAGGCACCATCTTTTGTAGCTTGGATAGACTAGGATGTCCCAAACGTTTGTGAATAAGGTCGGGAGGATCTGTAGCGGAGCATGCTGTGGAGGAATTTGAAGAGGTAAGATGGTAAAGGCCCTGTGATTCATGTCCTTATGCCAATTGTCTGTCCCGTTTTGCGGTCCTGCATTAGAAAAGAATCATAAAAAAAAGTTATACTACAATTAAGGGAACGTGTCAAACGAGTAACAGATGCAAGATTAAAAGGATAACCAAGGACATAAAGAACAGAGTCTAGAGTGACAGAAGCTAAGGGTTTGGCTTGTCCAACTCCTTTTGGCTCTGTTCGAATTCCATTAGCTAAAGTAATAGCAGGAAGAGATTGTGAATAAACAATATCAGACAGAAGTGATTTGTCATCAGAAATATGGTCATAAGCACCTGAGTTCACAACCCATGATCCAAAGGTAGGAGATTTTGCAGTTGAGGCTATTGGTAGAAATATATGCTTGCTTTCTTGATACTGAAGATACTCATTATATTCCTTGTCAGATAAATATACACGTTGATCACCTGTGGTGTTAGACTGAGCAATATGAACATTTTTGGATGGTCGACCATGCAAAGAATAGCATATTCCACGAGCATGTTCAAGCCTTTTACAATACATCTAGGTCGAGATCTTCTAAATCTACCTTCCCTTCGTTGATTCTTAGTAAGCTCTGATATCGGAGTTTCTGATCTCCTCATTAAGATTCAGATTTAATCATCAAAAAGAAATACTGTTGGAATTTGGCCCGGAAAAAAAAGAAAGTCCCCGAATATATAAGATCTGATGTTCAAAAGTTGCTCGGAATCATAAAAAAACATATGAGCATCCTCGGAATGAATAAGCGAGGCTACTAAAAAAAGACATTGCCGGAAAAGTCGCCGGAATTTAGGTTCCGGTGATCGGAATCTTGAAAGACTTGTCAGCCTTGTAATGAAGTGGCGACCTAGCTGAAAACCGGAATAAACCGCACGCGCCGGCATGTGAAGTGCGTGAGGAGCAGATCTGAAAGTTCTGGTGGCGCGTGGATCGTCGGAGATAAGATTCGAGCATTGTGGTTTGCTCACCTGGGTGCTTCTCACCTCGTGGTGGTGTTGGTTTTTGCACACAACACTTAAAAAATAGACGAGGGCTCAAATTGGACTTAACAGTTTCCAAAAATTGAAATACCGGGCTGTCTTATTGAGTTTTCTTTCCAGAAATTTTCTCACAAAACCTACTTTGATACCATGTGAAAAATATGAGAGAATATTATTGAATTGTTGTATCTAAATATTACATTGAGACCATATTTATAGACACTACATTCCAATCCTATTCCTAATAGAACACTACATTACAATCCCTTTCTAAGTAGAATTCAATATACTATTCCTATTCATATTCTAACAGCCCCATACAGCAAAGCAGGTCTAACCACCTCTCTATAGAACTTACCTTTAAGCCTAGATGCCACATTTAATTCACATAGTACGTAAGCCTTCATTTCACCCACCGCGCTGTAATATGATATGCTACATCATCATCAATCTGCCCCTTTATTTGGATTACAGACCAAGATAGTTGAAGCTTCCTATCTTGGGTATGCCTTGTGAATCATTCTTTACTCCCGCCACCTCTTCATGTGTTACGTCACTGAACTTGCATTCCAGGTACTCTGTTGTAGTCGTTCTTAACCTAAAACCTTTAGATTCTTGGTCTGTCTCCAAACTTCCAGCCTACAGTTAACTCCATCGCGCATCTCATCAATTAATTTTGTCATCTTCGAATAAAACTTATCCTTGAGTATGTCGCGTTAATTCGTATATCACTAAGGCCAGTAGAAATGGGCTAAAGGTTGGTCCTTGGTGCAACCCACTCATGAAAAGTGTTGAGTCACCTCCCATTGTTCTTATTCGGGTCTTGGTTCCATTGTACATGTCCTTAAAGGCCCTAATATAAGCCACAAGACACCTCTAGATTCTAAGCACCTTCATAGAACCTCACTAGGGACTTTATTGTATTCTAAATACCTTAAGAGATTATTGCAATACTCACTTTTATACTTGAGTGACCGAGATTATTGCAATACTCCTTACAAGATGAATGACCTCTGTACTTGATTGCCTCGTGTGAAGTTGAATTGACTCTTAGAGATAGACACCCCTCCTCATCCTCATCTTGACCAGTGTCTCCCAAATTCTTGTAGTGTAGCTTAGTAGCTTGATAGCGCTATAGTTGTTAAATTTTGAATATCGCCTTTGTTCTTGTACAATGAAAACATTGTACTCCATCTTCACTCCTCCCAAATCACTTTTTTTCCCTCTATTGCTTCAGGTCTTCGAAGCGTAGCAACCTCGCATTGCATAAGCTCTGAAGCGCTAGGATTGAAGGACTTGTGTCATGTCATAGGTTCAAATCCAATGCTAGGGGGTAGACGTTCGATATTCGGTAATAGGTAATTGAATAGATACCAAATACCAAACTTCCAAAATTCGGTTTGGTACGGTAATTCAGTAATTATGTATTGAAAAAAAGAACATTTATGACAAGGTGGAGTATTGCATTTATCTCTTAGCCTGCAATTGGAGAAGACAATTGTTGAAACTGAGACTTCTACCGAGCATGTGATGATTTCTTAAAAAGAATTGGTCGTGTTCTATTCTACATACAATCACGTTAAAAACTAACAAAATAACACTTGCTTCAACGCCCATTAAAAATGATATTTGCTAGGGCTGTTCAAAATCGAACCGCAATCGATAACTCAACTGCTAAGTAGGTTTATTGGTGTTAGGTTATAAGATTAATGGTCGGGGAATGGTTTGAAAATTTATAGTTAATGGCTTAGTAGTGCGGGGTACAGTTTACCCATTTTCCTGATTGGTTTAGCCGGTAACCCATTAAGAATTGTTAATTTGTTTAAATATCCGATTTTATATATAAGTAAGAAGGTCTTCTCAAAAATATATAAGTAAGAAGGCTAAACTCTGGAGCATCATAATGTTAAAATTAAGCATAAGGCTAATGAGGTATATCTTCATTTCCGGTCCCCCCCCCTCTCCTCTCCCTACCCCCCGGTCCCCAGTTTCGGCGCCGTCGCCGTCCCCAGTCCCGTGCCGACCCCCGTCGCCGTCGCCGACCTTTGGCGCCGCCGACCTCCGGCAGAACTCCGGCAGACCACCCCGTCGCTGTCACCAGCGCCGAACTTTGGAGCCTCCGCCGACCCCCGGCAGACCTCCGTCGCCGTCACCATCGCCGAACGTCGGAGCCACCGCCGACCTCCGGCAGCCCACTCGCTCCCCATCTTCGGCGCACCCACCAGCCGGCCCCAGCCCCCCTGGCCGTCGGTTCCCTGCTCCGGCGAGCCCCCCCCCCCCCCCCCCCCCCCCCCCCCCCCCCCCCCCCCCCCCCGGCTCCGGCGAGATTTCAACAGTCCCCAGCTCCGGCGAGACCCCCCACCCGCAGATCCAGCAGCCGACGCCCGGTGACTTCTAACCTTTGCTATTTTATTTTTATATTATGCTAGTCTTACTCCCTGTACCTTCATTTGCGTGTGATTTGTGTGCTTGTATTTCTTACTGCTGCTCTGTTTTTACTATCGTTTATATTTTTATTTTGCTTAAATATTTTTATATTTTCTTATTTTCCTCGTAGTAGTGGCTGTGGGCAGTAATGGTAGGATAGGGTCATGTTTGAGGGGGTTGGGGCGTGGGGTTGTTGTGGGGGCAGGGGTCGAGGAAAGGGCAGGAGTGGGAGGGAGGCCAAGGTTTGGCCGCGGGGGTGGTCCGGGAGGGCGGGTGGATAGTGATGGTAGGCTGAGGGTTGGGTCTTGGAATATAGGGACCCTTCAGGGTAAGTCCGTAGAACTGGTGAAGATCCTTAGGAAGAGGAGGATCAATATTGCGTGTGTCCAAGAAACCAAGTGGGTAGGGTCTAAGGCTAGGGATGTGGATGGTTTTAAGCTATGGTACTCTGGGAGCGAGAGGCGTAGGAATGGAGTTGGCATCTTAGTAGATGAAGAGCTTAGAGGTCAGGTCGTAGAGGTGAAGAGGACCAACGATAGGTTGATGACTATTAAGTTGGTCATCCGGGGATTTACCTTGAACGTGTGT
Organism: Capsicum baccatum var. pendulum; assembly: GCA_030864225.1. Lineage (NCBI taxonomy): Eukaryota > Viridiplantae > Streptophyta > Magnoliopsida > Solanales > Solanaceae > Capsicum > Capsicum baccatum. Next base: position 157,329,105 of record CM061552.1, on the reverse strand, counting down.
AGTGCCTATGCGCCCCATGTGGGCTCGGAGGGGGAGGAGAAGATGCGATTTTGGGAGGCTTTGGAGGAGGTGGTGAGAGGCGTGCCTAGCTCGGAGAAGATTGTGGTAGCAGGAGATTTCAACGGGCACATCGGGGCGTTACCGGGAGGCTTTGGTGATGTGCACGGTGGCTTTGGTTTTGGGGACAGAAATGAAGAGGGGACTACTCTATTGGAGTTTGCGCGGTCCTTTGGGCTGGTGGTGGTGAATTCGGGCTTTCCGAAGAAGGACGATCACTTGATCACCTTTCGAAGCGCGTTAGCCAGGACCCAGATTGACTTTCTGTTGCTTCGGAAAGGAGATAGGGTGCTGTGTAAGGACTGTAAGGTTATACCGAGTGAGAATCTTTCGACCCAGCATAGGCTCTTGGTTATGGATTTGGGTATAAAGAAGATTAGAAAGAGGAGATGTAAGGAGGGTAGACCTAGAATTAAGTGGGGCGGCTTGACGCCAGCGAAGGCGTGGGAGATAGGGGAGAAGTTGACGGGAATGGGGGTGTGGCAGTTTAAGGGGGACGTGGATAGTATGTGGGATAGGGCGACGAGGTGCATCAGGGAGAATGCAACTGAGGTGTTGGGTGTCTCTAGGGGCCGAGCCGGGCACCATCGGGGGGATTGGTGGTGGAATGAAGAGGTGGAGAAGAAAGTGGGGGCCAAGAAAGGGGCGTATGCTAAGTTGGTTGAGAGTAAGGACGAAGAAGAGAAGCGGGTAAACAGAAAGGAGTACAAGCTAGCTAGGAAGGAGGCTAAGTCAGCTGTTACGGCAGCTAAGACGGCCGCCTTTGAGAGCTTGTATGCAGGGTTACAGGGGAAAGGAGGGGAGAAAAAGTTGTTTAGACTCGCTAAGGCTAGGGAGAGGAAGGGGCGAGACCTCGATCAGGTGAGGTGCATTAAGGGGGAGGATGGTAGAGTGTTGGTGGAGGACGGCCACATTAAGGATAGATGACAGTCGTACTTCCACAGGCTCTTAAATGACGAAGGGGATAGAGCTGTCGAGTTAGGGGATTTGGAGCGCTCAGAGGAGTGTCGGGATTTTAGTTATTGTAGACGGTTTAGGGTAGAAGAGGTTAGAGAGGCGGTTCGCAGGATGCGAAGGGGGAGGGCGACGGGGCCGGATGAGATACCGGTGGAGTTTTGGAAGTTCGTTGGAGAGGCTGGTGTAAGGTGGTTGACTGGTTTGTTCAACGAAATCTTCAAGACGGCAAAGATGCCCGAGGCTTGGAGGTGGAGTACCATGATCCCTCTCTATAAGAATAAGGGGGACATCTAGAGTTGCAAATAACTATAGGGGGATTAAGTTATTGAGTCACTCTATGAAGATTTGGGAGGGAGTGGTCGAGATGAGGCTGAGACGGTTATTGTCTATTTCGGAAAACCAGTTTGGGTTTATGCCTGGCCGTTCGACGACGGAGGCAATTCACCTGGTACGGAGGTTGGTGGAACAGTATAGGGAAAGGAAGAAGGACCTGCACATGGTGTTTATCGACCTGGAGAAGGCATACGACAAAGTCCCCAGAGAGGTGCTTTGGAGGTGCTTGGAGGTGAGTGGAGCCCCGCAGGCATATATCCGAGCAATTAAAGACATGTATGAGGGAGCAAAAACACAGGTGAGGACGGTGGGAGGAGACTCAGAGCACTTCAACGTCTTGACAGGGTTACATCAGGGATCTACTCTTAGCCCTTTTTTGTTTGCTTTGGTGATGGATGTGTTGACGCGACGTATTCAAGGGGAGGTGCCGTGGTGTATGCTTTTTGCGGATGATATAGTTCTGATTGACGAGACTCGAGGGGGTGTGAATGATAAATTAGAAGTGTGGAGACAAACCCTGGAGTCTAAAGGGTTCAGGTTGAGCAGAAGCAAGACAGAGTGTTTGGAATGCAAGTTTAGTGACGTAAGGCTGGAGGATGAGGTAGTAGTGAAGCTGGAATCACAGGTGGTTTGTAAGAAGGATAGTTTCAAGTATCTCGGGTCCGTGATCCAGGGTAACGGGGAGATTGACGAGGATGTCTCGCACCGTATTGGGGCGGGATGGATGAAGTGGAAGCTCGCGTCGGGGGTGTTTTGTGATAAGAAGGTGCCGCCCAAGCTTAAAGGCAAATTCTACAGGGTGGTAGTCCGTCCGGCCATGTTGTATGGAGCGGAATGTTGGCCAGTTAAGAATTCCCACATCCAAAAAATGAAGGTGACAGAGATGCGGATGTTGCGCTGGATGTGCGGGCTGACTAGGGGGGATAGAGTTCGGAATGAGATTATCAGGGAGAAGGTTGGTGTGACACCGGTGGAGTGCAAGATGCGGGAAGTTCGATTGAGCTGGTTCGGACACTTGAAGAGGAGGGGCATGGATGCCCCGGTTCGTAGGTGTGAGCGGCTAGCGTTGGATGGTTTTAGGCGGGGTAGGGGAAGGCCGAAGAAGTACTGGGGTGAGGTGATTAGGCGGGACATGGAGCAGTAACAGCTCACCGAGGACATGACCCTAGATAGGAAAGTCTGGAGGACGCGAATTAGGGCAGAGGACTAGGCCAGTTGGGGGTCGCTAGTGTAGGGAATTACTTGTTGGGGGTAGTAGTCTGATTATGATTTTTCGTGTTCCTTATCCCTTGTTTCAGTACGAATCTGGGTGCTTTCCTCTGTTTTCCCTCTGTTTTCTTTCTGTTTTTATTTCTTTTACTTATGGCTGCTGTATTTATGTTATGGATGTTCGGTGCTTTACTTTGTATTTGTGTGGTATCTGGTGTTTTGTGTCTTGAGCCGGGGGTCTATCGGAAACAGCCTTTCTACTTCTTTAGAGGTAGAGGTATGGACTGCGTACATCTTACCCCCCCCAGACCCCACCAGGTGGGAATACACTGGGTTTGTTGTTGTTGTTGTTGTTGTTGTTACCTATATCTTTTTGATTAGCTGATAAAAAGTAAATATCATTTGCTGCTTGTATGACAAATATAATTAGGACAATACAGCATAAGACAGTAACTTTCTTTTTGTGGCTGCAGTGCTAAATATTTACTGCAATCTCTATATAGTATAGTGTCTTCCCGTGTAAGAGGGTGTTCTTTATTAGCTCCGACAGGATTTTATCCTTTCCATTCCAATTATCAATCTGGCCACTTAACTTTCCAGTTCACTGGATGTCTAGTTGTGCTTGTCTGGTCAGAACAGCTCTCTTTGTGGTTCAGTAAAACATGCAGATAAGGCACTTCTATGACAACAAGGGGAACTTTGACAAACAGATTATACTAAAAGTATTCTGCTCTCACAGAATTATACTGAAATTGGAGATAGTAATGTTTTTTTTTATCCGTTGCATCTTGAAGTAGATTTTAGGATGAAGCTTATTGTGGAGAGCTTAAACAGCTGCATTTTATCTGAAAAAAAATTGAGATTACCAACTGTAAGCAATGATGGAAACATAATAATATTTGAAATTTCTGTTAGACTCCATGATGCCGACCTGAATTATGGTGATATCTTATTCTTGAGTATCAAAGTTTCTTTTGGTGTTGAGTCATATTTTGAAGAACACTCTGTATATAATATTCATTATTCGGGGTCATTTGCCGTATTTACCCAAATGACTGGCTTGGGCATCTGATGTTGGAACTCTTCTTTTAATAGGGATGCGAATCACTGATGATGTTCATATGCAAATAGAGTGGGAGACTGTGCTGTTCAAAATGAATGACTTTAGAAGGTTTAGACAAACAGTTGGATCTATTGCAGATTCATGTTTAACAGCTGCAACTCCATTACTTGCTTCAGCGAATCAAGCAGCATCCTTGGTAGCACTTGATGTAGTTGACGTATGGTTTTAATCTTTACTCTGTGTTGCAATTAAGCAACTTCACGATGACAAGGTTCTATTACTAGATTAGTTCCTAAATGCTGAACCTTCTATCATAATACAAAAACATATTATCCATTTCTTCCAGATATATTCAGTTGCATCTGCAGTTAGGGCTGCATGGGCCTTTGGAAATCCCAAACTTCTTCACATGCCTATTCATGATAAGATAACTTTACTGTCCAGTATCTCTTACACCACTTTATTTTTCTCCTACTGTCAGCATTTAAGAACTCATCTTATTGACTCTTCTGACGGAAGGTCTAAGTTGAGGATTCAATACACTCTTTTGTCTCATTTTGCTATAGTTTCCTCATTTGTCAACCCTAATATTTTATTGAATGCTGCATATATCGTATTTATTTGAAGGAGCAACTGCCCTTTTCTTTTCTTACTAGAGAAACATCTTATGATTCAACTTTCCAAATGTCTTTAGGATGTATTTTTGACAATAACCAAAGTGGAGGATGCCTACAAGCATGAGAAGGAAATCAAAGAGGCAATTGAACATGTGGCTCATATGTGTTCATTTTATAGTCTAAAGGATGCTTTAGATGCTGATGCTGATGAATCTACCGAGAACAGACTGCTCCCTGCAGCCAATAAAGTCTGGCCATTTTTGGTTTCCTGTCTTCGAAATAAAAGTCCATTGGTGAGTGATTTTTTTAACATATTTATTTTCTGGAAACCTCTACTAATCTATACTGCTTGATAACTTTCCTTTTTTATATTTGACTATTTTCAATTATATGGAAACTATAATTATGAGATGTTCTGGGGAATCACGACTGGAAACAAATGGAATTTTAGAAGTTCCTAATTTATGGTTTTGGATAGGGGGCTACAGATGATAAGCAGTTAACATGAAATGACTCACTACATAATGAATGGACGAGTGCATTACGTTCAATTTGAGCTTTCATGCACGGATTGGATGTTGGTAGCAATAAGCAAATCTGTGTCTAATGTCTAAGGTTTCACTGTTCTCTTTGCTGCACAAGTACTACCACAGTTTTATAGGTCACCACTAGAGTTCTCAAGATATCTGGAGGTGAAATGTGATCATCATTCAGACTATGAAATCTGTAGTTGGATGATGATCATCATTCAGACAATGAAATCTGTAGTTGGATGAAGTATAGAGAATTGTCAGATTAGAAGGCATTTTAGAAACACCCCTCCAATTTCTTTTTTCTTGATTGTACCGTCCTTTGGTCCTGCTATATTCCCTTTTCCCATTCCCACCCAATGAAAGGAAAAGAACTGGTAAAGCAAGAGAAACTTGAAAGTGTTATTCATGGTAGTAGGATCACTGATAGAACTGTTTTCTGATTAGTGGTTTCCTGTTCACTGATAAGCAGGCAGTTCGAAGATGTACACATACAATTAGTAATATCGTGCAAATATGTGGAGGCGACTTCTTTACTCGGCGTTTCCATACAGATGGGAAATACTTCTGGAGTTTTTTAAGTACTTCACCATTTCAAAAGAGAGCCCCAGGTTCTTCAGAGGAGACTCACTTGAGGCTTCCGTACCAAGGTGGTTCTGCATCTTTAGGAGATTCAGCAGCTGAGATTTCTGATCTAAAGATCCAGGTTGCAGTATTGAACATGCTTGCAAATCTTGCTGGGAATAAACGTAGTGCTTCGGCACTGGAAGCAGTTCTGAAAAAGGCCAGTGGTCTTGTTGTTGGGATAGCATGCAGCGGTGTTGTAGGCCTTCGAGATGCATCTATTAATGTCCTTGCTGCACTCGCTTCAATAGATCCTGATCTTATTTGGATTCTTTTTGCTGATGTTTATTACTCGAAGAAGCGAGAGATGCCTATAGCTCCTACACCAGGAGAGTTTTTAGAGATGTCTCAAATTTTACCTCCTCCCTTGTCCTCTAAAGATTACCTTTATTGGCAGTATGGAGGGAAAAATTATGGGTTTGACATTGATTTTACTTCTGTAGAAACCGTGTTTAGAACACTACATTCTCAGTTTTTCAGTTCACGAATGTACAGTTGAGTTTCCTATGTCTCAAGTAACTGGGAAGGAGCTCTTGAATTGGTTTCCTTCAGATAAAGATAAAATAAGATATTAAGGAGCATGAGTGTCATTTTGCAAAGTTCAAGTAAAGATTTGGACTCTTTTCGCCCCACTTTGCTGGGGCTTAGCTATAAATAAGAGCATATGTGCTACATTTGGTAACAGTAAGGTTATTTTCCAGTAAGCTAATTACTTTCTATTTCAATTCTTTGTAATATTGCTAAAAATCTCTAATTTAATCGCCATGAATATATCACATTCCATTGGATACATCACGTTCTCGATACATTACTAACTAATTAGGCAAATTTAAAAAGAAATATGACGGAAAAATCTTTAGTTGGGGGGTAAATTGCGCGTAATGATTTTATAACTGCTGGAGTACAGTTGATGCGTAACAAATTCAAAATTCCATCACCAGATCTCGCGGATATTTCAAACAAATTCTTCCTGATGCCTTTCTTCTCTGTTTTTCAACTTTGATTTCTTTTTTCCCGATGCACCATGAACCTCCCAATATTGTTAACGCATTCCGAAGTTTGGTTTTCAGGTATCAAATATGGTTTTCAGATATCAAATATGGAGGAGACAAAAGTGACAGAATTGTGATCGGAGAGAATGTCTCCTATAGAAACTTGATTTCTGCAATTGCGGCTGAATTGAAAATTGATGAATCTAGAAAAAATAGAAGCCAGCTACATTGTAGAAGGAAATGCATCATCAATAGTGATTCGTAACAATATGAGTGATGTTTTATCTAGAGGTAAAAAAAAGTGTTCCTGAATTTGGAGTGTATTCTTTGTGCATTAGTATAATTGACAAAGATGTAGGAGAGATTATGTTTGAGGCAGATACCAGAATTGTTATTTGTGTAGAAGGTATGAGAATTGAAGGTCTTGCACTAGCTGTCGTTGAGTCAGAAAATGTTGTCTGTCTTTGATAGACATTGAAGCTGAGAACTTAATCAGTGATTGCAAATATACAATAGTTAAGGAGAAAAAGATTTACAAGGACAAAACTACTCTTGTATCTGTTATAGCCACGTATGTCATAGATCATAGTTTTAATTTCAAAGCCGAGTGATTCGGCAAACAAGGATATTGTTATGTCGGATCGGATGTTTATGAAAATATACATGAGATTCATGGTACGTGTTTTGTTGTTCTTTAGATACATTGCCCTACATACCACTCCATAAATACTGCTAAACTAAGATACATGTTGCAATATCGTCTCATGATACATTAAGGAAAATACATGATTTATTTTTCTGATAAAGCTGATAATAATGGAACAAGATATATTGCTCACTGTCCCAAATAAAATTGTACATACTTTTAAGTACCCTGAATTGTTTATAATCAAATACAAAGTCTCTCTCTAGGTGATCTTTCAGAAGTAGCTACAGCTGTAAAACTCACTTTCCATAGCCATATTTAACATAATTACCATTTATAGCCGTTGTATTCAATTTACGCCCGCTGTATTCGATTTTATCAATAGTCTGTATTCATATAAAACATAAATACAGTACTTATTTAGCCGTTGTATTCGATTCACAGCCGTTGTATTCACCTTTACCCAGTGGTCTGTATTCATAAAAAACATAAATGCACTACATATTTAGTCTCGCCAAAAGCACTATCATTTTTTTTTTATATTTTTTTTCTTGCTTTCCTCATTTTTTTCTTCTTCTTTTTTTCTATTTTTTCCCTTTTTTCCCTTTTTTCCCTTTTTTTTATTTTTTATTTTTTTATTTTTTTTCTCTCTTCTATCTCTAACTTCTATTTCTCCTTCTTGTTTTTTTTTTCTTCTTTGATTTTTTTTAAATTTTCTTTATCATTTTTTTGTTCTATTTTATATTTTTGTATTTTCAAAAAATATGACTACTCGAGCATAGGTCGTGGATGATAACGTAAATACCACAATTGTTTGTCGTATTAGTAGTCACACCGTCATTTATATTTTTATATTCATTGATACAACTATATTTGCATTTGCATTTTAAAGTTCACGCTTGTATTTATATTTTGTAATTCGCATTTGTATTTGTATTTAATAGTTCGCACTTGTATTAATTTTTATTATTTCGCACCATTATTTATATTTTATATAATTCACACTTATATTTTAAAGAACTCTTTTATATTTGTATTTTACAATTGACTGTATATTATATTGGATTATATTTGTATTGTGATTTTGTTGTGTTTGTATATTTAGATTATATTTGTATTTGTATTTTATTTTCGTCGATGCCTTTTTATTTTTAATGAATTATTTTGCATTTGTATTTGTAAGTTGATTGCATATTATATTTAGCCGTGATTATGTACAAGTTATCATTTGTATTTGTATACAAACAAGTAAATGCATTAATTGTACTTTCTTGATTCTAAAATATATAAATATGTAATGTATCATTTGATACAAATGTATCATTTTGTATTTTTATGTCAAAATTATCATTCTTATTTGTAAATAAATAAATATCACTTGATCCAAATACAATTACAAACAAATGGAACAAATGATTTTACAAATACAAATACAATATGTATTTGTATGTATTGTATTTGTATAGAAATTTGAATTGTATTTATTTGTATCAATAAATACAACTTGTATCATTAAATACAAACAAGTATCCATATTAAAAAAATCTATCGTTCCTTTTCAATAATTAAAAAATAAAAATGATAGTTCACATTTGTATTTGTATTTTATAGTTCACACTTGTATTTGTATGTTATAGTTCATATTTGTATTTGTATTTTATAGTTCACACTTGTATTTGTATGTTTTAGTTCACATTTGTATTTGTTTGTTATAGTTTGTATTTTTATTTTTATTTTATAGTTCACACTTGTATCTGTATGTTATAGTTCACATTTGTATTTGTATTTTATAGTTCACACTTGTATTTGTGTTTGCTAGTTCGCACAAATAAAAAGGAGAAAAAATTAAAAAAAAAAGGAGAAAAAAATACAAAAATGAAGGAGAGTAATAGAAAATAGAGAAAAAAAAAGAAAAAAAATGAGAAAAAATGAAAAGGAAAAAAAATAAGAAATGGAAAAAACAAAAAAGAAAAAAGTGAAAAAAGAAAAAAGAAAAAAGAAAGAGAAAACAAAAAACGAAAAGAAAAAAACTGACAAAGGAAAAAAGAAGAAGAAGGGTAATAGAAAATAGAGAAAAAGAGAAAATATATGAGAGAGACTATGAATTATAATTAAGGATAATTAATAGGCAAGAGGGGGCTATGGATTGTAATTAATTGAAATTTAGGCTAAATAGGATAATTTGAAGTCTATGTTTGCTAAGTTATGTAGTTATCCCATATATATGAGTAATTTACACAAAACCACAAACTTAAGAGACTATATTACCCAATATCTCTTAACTTTTTAAAAATTTCTTAAAATCCCTTAATTCACTTTTACTATTGATATATATGTGAAAAAACGACAACCAAAGTTTAAGCCTCCATTAACACATGGAACGTTTTCCCCCCCCCCCCCCCCCCCCACAATTTTCTTCCCTAAAATCTCTCCCAAATTATCAATATTTGAGATAACTTCCTTCTCCATACTTCAACTGCTTGGAACCATCAATTTACTTCACTAAATTTTAAAAATTTTCAGTTATTTCAAAGAGGTGAGTTGTTTGTTTAAGTGGATTTTAAGTTAACTTTTAATAAGACAAGCCAATATCCATATATGCTTTAATTTCTTTTGTGTTAATTTGTTTGATCTTCAATGGCTAATGAAGATTCACCCTCATTTAGTTTGGGGATTTCCCAAATCAAAACACAAAAAGGTGTTCCTGGAAGTCATCAAGTTGTGGATTTTACTCTCGATAGCTTTGATTACACAGAGGGAGGTTTTCGTGAAAATAGGTCAAAGTACCGTAATGATTCTAAAAAAATGAAGAATATTATAGAAGATTTTGCTTCCAAAAGTAAAGAATCGTACATACAAATGGAAGATTAGGAGAAAATAGAGCATATCTCTAATTCTCCGTTGAATCAGGTATTTATATCGTCCGTGATACATATAGGTGGTACATAGTTTTTTTTTTTAAAAATTGATTGATACATATATAAAATTGTTAAGTTATTCATACAAGTTTATAGTTTAATGGTGTTTCATATGAATGATACATATGTTATCATTATTAGGGTATTATGGTGATTCATATGGTAGTTACAGTTATTATGGTGTTAATGGGTGATACATATGGCCTTAATGAATGATACATTTGGTATTAAGGTGATTCATATGGTAGATACAATTGTTATTTCAATTAATGGTTGATTCATTGGGTATTAATGGGTGATATATTTTGTTCACACTGTATGAGTGGTACATTTACTATTATTTAATTGTTGATACATATTGTTCTATAGTGTAAGAGTGATACTTTTGTGGATCAGATAATTGGTGATACATATGTCCTAATATTTTCTATACTTATTTTATTGTTGTTTTCATTTATAAATAGGTGATACATTTTACATATGAATCATTATTTAATTTGTGTTATTGTTAATATTTGTTGTTGGTAGAATTTTAATTTAGTTGTAAGAAAGCGACCTTCCCACAACTTAAGGTATGGCAGTGGACACAACCTCAATGTAGTGGATAGGCTTAAATAAGTTTTGAAGGATGAAGGAATCCGAATTTTCAGAAGCACTTGTTTTGGGTCATTTCTGGACCTCCCTAATTGTAACTTTCAAGGATCTGTAGCAAGATGTTTGATAACCTTAGAGGTTCAACACCCATATCAGGATCAGTTAAGGGTATTTATCAATAATACCATTCTTCGTTTTTCACTGTATGAGTTTGCTATTGTTACCGATTTTAAATGCATTGAGAATGAAGATGATTTCAACTATTTTGACCTTCCACTATGTAGATTACAAAAAAGATATTTTTCGAATTCCACTACAAATGTCAAAAAAGTGAGTAGGTCAACCTTTTTTTGAATAAAACGTGGGGAAGAAATGTTGAAGATGCTGTAAGGATTGGGATTTTGTACTATATTCACACATTTGTGTTCTCACAATTAGATAAAGTCAATATCTCTATCAGAGACTTTCGCATGATTGAGGGCAGAAGTTATAGTCATTTTTCATGGGGTAAATTGGCATTTACAAAACTAATGGCTTTATTTAGTCGGTCTATGAATAAGGTGCAACAATATTATTGTTTGAATGACATTCCATACACTCTTCAAATTTGGTGGTATGAATGTTGTTCCGAAGTTGATGAATCAATAGCCATTCGTGAGAATAATTTAATTCCAAGGATGGTCAACTAGAAAGTGGTCAAACCCAAGCCAAGGCATGAAGATTTGATGGAGGACATGTTTAATAAGGTATTATTTTTTGCAGTCATACTTTTGTGTATATATTGTTAAATTTTAAGTTAATATAACTAGATTTTTTATTTTTATTTTGTGTTATTTTTGTTTTAGCATGTTTACAGGAATTTATCCCCGTCACCATAGAAATTGAATCAACTTGATTTGTCCAACCCTCTTATATTTGGTCCAACAGATTATGATACTAAGTAGCACAGACCGTATCTGTACAACAAGGATCTGAACGGACTTCTCCGCATGAAATTCTACATGAATTTGATGATTCCAGTACTTCACCAAATGCAGACATGCTTAAAAATATGATGATTGATGCTGGTCCGTCTTCCCACCCCTTTGCGAAGAAATAAAAAAATTGATGAGGAGTACAAAAAAGCCAGTTCACATGTAGCAAAGACACAAAAACAACCAGCTTCATTTTCCAGAGAGAAACATTTGACAGGTTCATCAATAGCTAATTCAGAGCCTCATGTTTCCTTGGAAAAAAACACAATTGGGAATAATATTGAGAAGAGGAATACAGACAATGCACCTGCTGCTGTTAAGAAAAAACAATCGCTTTCCATGTCAGACTTGGACGACATAAAGTCTTATCTTAAGACTTATGCAAGTATAATATTTTTTTCTAAAAACATCAATCTTCACCTATTTTATCTACAGTGTTATAAGTTTATGAATATTTATTCAGAAATAAAAGTACTTTCATGAATATGTATCTATTTAATTAATAGGTTGTTATGTTAGGTTGACATGAAATTCAATTAGCTTCAAACGTTGACGATGGACCATTATACAAGCATTGCAAAAGTTGTGAAAGAAAGTTTCACTTCATATGACAAGGTATTCAAAATTTAACATTAATATCAAAATTGTACCGTATTGTTCTAATTTGTTATCATGCAGGTTTCTCATTCTCCAGTCCATGAAAGTGAAAAAGATATCCCGGATAGAGAAGGTGATCCTCCTTAATCTCATAATAAGCACAGTACAGATGCTAAAAGTGTCAATATTGTAGAGGATGCCAGACAATCATCTAAAGTAGCTGGCAATAAAAGAGGAGCTAACGAGTGCATAAAGGTAATAGGAACAACACATTTGTTTGTTAATTAGCCTCAAATAGTTTATTTGTCATTATTGGAAGTGTTGAAACTGTTAATATAATTCTATAACACTTCATTAACTAATGTTGGTTATGTACCGATTAAGTTTATAAGATGTATCATTTTGATACATCTGATAACAGATGTATCATGTTGATTCATATGATTCCACATGTATCAATCTGATACATACATATATATATATATATATCATTTTATCACTTTCTATAAAAAATTTAATATCACACAAAAGTTCACTGTTACATACGTCAAATAGGAAGCTGAGAGTGCATTTACAGACAAGGTGCAAGAAGAAGAGATGTGTAATACAGCTGCAGAAATATATGAAGGACTAAGGAGCGAGTGCCTAAAGGTAGCACCGATTTACTTATTTTGGAGATTGTTTTTAATTGCTCACACAATTTATTTGTTATTATTTTATAGATTTGAAATTGTTCATTGTAATGGTCACAAACTTATTTTAATTTTCTATGTGCCATAAGAAATTTTCAGTAACACATTTTAACTTAGCTTAAGCTGATCAAAATTTGGAAATCTGTTATGTAAGTTTTCCAGATGTATTATAATGATACTAATTATTCTACATGAATCTTTATGATACATATATTCAGTTTAGTCACTTACTATCAGAAACTTCAATCTCACACAAATTTTACTTTTTACATACGCCAAACAAGATTTTGAAGAAGACCTTCATAATATAGATGAAGATTTAGCTAAAACACTTGCCTTGTAAGAACCACCATTGGTTGTAGCCTATCCAAGAGGGATCAGTGATAGTGATATTGCAGCTATTAATACATGTAATCTACAAAGAAACATATTAGTGACAGTGCTATTGCAGCTATTTCTTAGGTCTGTTTATGTAGGACAAGTCTTTCAGATTTCATCAAGAAACCTGCCCAAAGAAAAAGGCAGCATTCAAAACTTTACCAGCCACCATATATCAATATTTTTTAAATTCTGGATCAAAAGATAAAGTAGTTATCAAGTCTTCCAAAAGTTGAACTACCCGTTTGAAGGTCACAAAATTTATGGACCATAGGCTGAAAAATTGTTCTCAAAGTTCTCTCTTTGGATGACAGTTGGACTGTACAAAACACAAACTAGTTGTAATACCCCGTATTAGACTTATTTTAGTTCAGCTCTTAGTGCTTGCATAAGAGACTTAGAACCACAAAATTTAGCTATGGTTTGAAGACTTAGCCTTATTTTGACTTCTTAACTTCGAGGATTTTTAATTTAACCTTCCGGGCTCCGAGATGATGAGTTTTGAGTTAATTTATGTTAAGGTATGTAAGGAGCATATCTCAAGGAAATTTTTGGAATTTTTGGACTAGGTTTGGGTTGTGTTTGGATTTCAATTTTAGTAGCTCAACGCGATTCTACCACGTCGCGTCGGGTATAGTGATGAACATGTCATCACATCTCGCCAAGTCCCTAAATGGAATTCCAGTTGCGACTTTAATCTTTAGAGGGGAAATTAAGTCATTTAACCTTACCCCAAGTTGTAAAAACAGAATATTAGATGTCGGTTTAAGCATTATATACTCATTCTTCATCAAATTTCTCTCTAAGAAACCCTAACCTAATTCTAAGAAATCTGAAATTCCATTACATCCTATTCAAGACAATCAAGAATCTAAGTTTCCGAATCCAAGAACTCAAGAAGAAGCCTTCAAGAACATCTTTAAGAGTTCAAAGTCAAGTTTCTATATCAAATTAAACCTAATAAGGTATGTGGGGTTATGAACAAGGATACTCTTTCATCCTTGTGCCCAAAACTTATTTTTCAGTTAAGATTTCATGAATTGCAAATTAGGGTTTATACCTAAATCATCATGTTTTGAGTTTATGAGTTTATAAGTGATTTAAGTATTGACGTGCATGTTTATCTCACCTATTTGTGCTTTGACTTAAAGATTTAAATCATGAATTGCACTTCTTTTTCGTGAGTTAATATTGTTGAATGATTTCAAGATGATTGTTGAGAATGAAGCTCTATTGAAAAACTCTGAAAGTTTAAGTACATATGTTTTAGGCTTCAAGCCTGAGTTTTGAGATTTCAAGAAGATTATGATCTTAAGCTTCTTTGATAATTGTTTACCAAGATTTAAAGTATGAATTGATCTTTTAATCCTTATCTAAGAGATAGAATCCATATTTATTTATCTCGATTATAGTTTAAAGCAAAGAAAAGCATAACTGGTTTTCATTATAAAACCTTATGCTATTTTAAGGTGGATTTCCTTAAGTATGAGCATATAAGTGTGGGAGTAGTATTAGCACCGAGTTGGGTATGATTCCAACGTCTCACGCTTCAAACTACGAGCCACCGTAGGTCTAAAGTCCCTATATGGGTTAAGTATAGTGATCACTTAAGTTGAGGTCCTATTCTGATGGCAAGGGTAGGACAACTTTCCCCAGCGTGAGCTCTCCCATCCGTGGGTAAGTCGCTGGACTCCATAATAGCTCACATGGTGTATGTCAGTTAGAAGCACCCCCTAAAGAAAAATAAAAGTAAATCTTTTAGAAACTAAGTGTCATGGCTCATAAAGTTCATACTTATGCTTCATTACTCATGTTTATAATTTTACAGCTTTTGTTTTATCAAGATTAAGGTGAGTCATTTACACTTAGCTTGCACTCATTATAAGTTTATATGAACATTGAGTTGTTGTTTTACTTATGAATTCACCCCCACATATTCAGTACATTCCATAAGTAATGATCCACTTATACGTCTATGTGCTATAGTCTTATAATGCAGGTACAGGTGCTCAGTTCCAACAGTGTGATTGATTCGAGCATCACCACCTACATCTAAGCTCTTGGTGAGTCCTCATAGTTCGAGTTCCCATCCTACCAGATTTATTGTTAATGAATTATTCTAGTTATTTGATTTCAGTTTGAGTTAGGTCAGCTGGGGCTTGTCCTAGTGGCTCTCTAGTTAGAAGTAGAGGCTTGTCCGATTGTTTCCCATTTTAGATTTCAAAAGTGGTTGTTTTCTAGATTTCTATATTTGAGACTTACAATTATAATATTAAATTCAGTTATTTTGAGATTTCATTTGTCAAGTTTATCCTTTTGTTAATTTTTGAGGCGTTACAAACTTGGTATTAGACCTAAGGTTTAAATAATTCTAGGGAGTCAGAAAATCCACGTTATGTAGAGTCTTAATCATGGGTGTGAAGCACACCACATTTATGAGCAAGAGGCCGCGTGATGAGTGATTACTTTACCACTCATTCTCACTAAGCATTTGTGCACATTACCTTGGTTTGAATGAATGAATGAGAAATATTGGTGATAAAGTTCACTAATATCGACTCTTTGCAGGCATAGAGTTAAGGAGATCAAAAGATGTGGATTGGAGCGTAAACTGATCAAAAGAAAGCAAGAAAAGTATAGATGAAGACTTAGAGTAGAAAGGCCTCAGGTACTACGATCGCGGTCTTCAGTAAAGCAAAAGTCATTCAACCGCAATCATGGAAGTTAACCATGATCGTGTACCCACGGTCATAGCCAGACCCGTGATCGCGGCTTAGCAGAAGAAATCAGCCCAAGGGAAAAACTAGAAATGCACGTAGATGATCCTAATTTTGACAAATAGATTCAAACCTCAACATGATGTATCATACTCCATCTTCTTAAATTTTTAGGTTTATCTCTTGAGTTCATAACCTCCATTTTTGGAGAAGAAAATATTGTATAATTTTTGGATGAGGAATACATTGGAGACTTTCTAAGTGGAAGATTAGCTCACTTCCATTGTTGATTTGTGGGAGTGCCAAGTTTGAAGTAACATTCACTTAATCTTCAATAAATTACTTCAATGGAGATTATGGGTATATCTAAGCTTATTTATCGTATGTGTAGCTAGATCTCCCTCTTGGGGTTATGTGTGAATAAGGGTTAAAATGTGTGTGGGTTGTGATTGATTAGCTTCGATTTAGTAGTTTATGTTTATAGGTTTTATTATTGCTATGCTAACTTAGATGGGGTTTTATGGTTTAAAGCCCCAAATATCCACATGGGTATGATGAGTGAAAGCTCCATACTCTAAAACACCCGAAGCTATCTTCTAAAGAAGGGTTTTGGGAAGATTAGCTCACTTACATTATTGATTTGTGGGAGCGCCAAGTTTGAAGTAACATTCACTTAAGCTTCAATAAATCACTTCAATGGATATTATGGGTATATCTAAGCTTATTTATCGTATGTGTAGCTAGATCTCCCTCTTGGGGTTATGTGTGAATAAGGGTTAAAATGTGTATAGGTTGTGATTGATTAGCTTCGATTTAGTAGTTTATGTTTATAGGTTTTATTATTACTATGCTAACTTAGATGGGGTTTGATGGGTTAAATCCCCAAATATCCACATGGGTATGATGAGTGAAAGCTCCATGCTCTAGAAAACCCGAAGCCATCTTCCAAAGAAGGGTTTTGGGTAAAGTTTAGGAATCCATATCATCCTTGAAAGACAGATATGGAGACCAAAGCAATGATAGATAATTGTGTGTGTAGTTTGCTAAATTTTCACTATCTTAAACATACGGGTGAATGTGAGGTTGACTATACCATGGGTATCGCCCTAGAAATAGGGATGCCTAGATTGAGGTTGTGGTTACTAATTGTTGAACACACCTATTAGGTATTCGAAAGAATCAATGGGTAAAAGTTTGGTGTTTTGTTGAAAGACTAGCATCAAAATCTATATCCAAACCTACCCCATATTTGACTTGCTAACACCCACATATCACTCCC
This sequence comes from Capsicum baccatum var. pendulum, assembly GCA_030864225.1. Taxonomy (NCBI): domain Eukaryota; kingdom Viridiplantae; phylum Streptophyta; class Magnoliopsida; order Solanales; family Solanaceae; genus Capsicum; species Capsicum baccatum. The sequence continues at coordinate 157,311,928 of CM061552.1, read as the reverse complement.
TTAGTAGTGCATAATACCAAGATCCATGCATACCTATTAAAACTCTAATTATTCGTAGCCCTAAATTTATACTAGAAAAACCCAAAATAAACATTAATGTAGATACCTATCTCCCCCATTTTTACCTTCTTATAACATTGGCTTGGATTTAACTTATATCTATTATTTCAAAGTAACTTGATTGCCACTCACATTGTTCCTCTTGGATTCAACCCCCACTCCATAGTTGGGTAAATATATTGATGAAGACCTCCTCGCACTTAAATTGATGTGTAAGTTGAGTGTTATAAAAAAATAGCACCATTGTCGGGGAACAATTTGGCATATTAAGTTCGTTTGAAATTTTAGTTACTTGCTTGAATTCAAGCTTGTACATATTTGTTTATGATTTATCTTTGAATGTAGATTTTATTTTATTTTAATTTTCCTCTATGGCATCTCCAAATAAATATGATATTAGTATTTGGGAATCCTATCGTGATGACCCATGTCTAATTTATGATGGACCACACTTCAGGAGAGATGGTAACTATACTCCTTGAAAAAAGATGAACCCTCTATCTAAATCTTATAGGGAGTATAGGTGCTCATTATGTAGTGGTCGAGATGGACATTGGGATGATGTCCAAATGCCCTCTCCCCCTATTATACTAACAGAATTGCTAGTTCTTCTTATGAGATTGATAGTTCTTATGATGAGAAGAAGGAGAGGAAACAAATCGGACCCATTGGTTTTGGAGCAATACTTCAAACCATTTTGGATAGGGTTACTATAACCGAGGAGAATACGCAAGACTTGCATCAATCCTATAGGGTGTTCAAAAGGGAAAATGTCAAGGCAAATGAATTGGGCAAGGATATAATTCTTACAAACCTCACAACTATGCACATTTCCCAAGAAGAGATTTGTCAAGAAGAGAAACCAAGTTATGATGATGGGCTGGTAGCAAAGACTCCTCGGGAACTTCCCAAAAATCCAAATCATATGAGGTAGAAGACACCAAAATAAGAAAAATGGTACTAGAGTCAAAAGAATAATCAATGCAAACCTCTTATGATGACTCTAGTTCATTTTGGGGTGAAAATACTTTGGAGGAGGGTAACTCGGAATTTGGAGTTGACCTTATTCAAACCACTTTTCAACATTATTCTTAGAGTATGTGATGAGGATCCATCCCTCTGAGGAAATGGTACATTGTGGAGAGGCGGAGTTCAATTCTTATATTTTGGAATTTTGTATTCCAAAAGAGCATATAGAACCCCATCCATCAATGGACAAGGAACATAAATTCCGATGCACAAGGAATGACCTATTGATGTGCCTACTTTTTCCCAAAGAGCCAACTCAAAAATTTGATATCAAATTGGGTAAAAGGTTCAAGTCTTTAAAATAGAGGGATCAATGCTTGCTCGCTATGTCCTCACATCTTCCAAGTTTCATCTTGGAAGAATTTAATCTTTTGTCTTTATGCCGCTTATCGCATATTGAACGAAAGCTGAGATGGGGATTCAAATCTTCTAAGTGGAAACATAAAATGAAGTAATAGAGGCGTCGTTCCATGACGTTAAACTAAGAGCTCGATGGGAGGCAACCCATCATGCCATGAAAAGTGGCACATATCCTTTAGATTTATGCATGTTAGAGTAGATTTAATTTTTGTTTTGTTTTGTTGCATGCATAATCCATGAAATATGGTGCTAAGAGAAATTTTGATTGACTTTGAAAAGGGAATGTGTAAAATAAGAATGTTGGAATGAAAAAGAAGTACGGAAAACCTAATTGTTTGGTATCAGTTACCACAACCACGGTCGGTGCCGCCGCAACCGCAGAGGCAGCGTAACTACAATCGTGTAACTTGAACCACGATTGTGGTCGTATCAGATTAAAAAGACCATCCAAATGCCATTTTCCCATGCACCTCATTTTCAAAATTTTCTCAAATTTTCTCTCAAGTTTGTGCCTTTTCATTGCATATCCAAGTGTCATTTCATCCCAATTGCATCATCTAATTTGGTAAGTTATCTCAACTCTCTTGATTTGGATAAGTATATGGTTAGAACTTGTAGTTTAGGAGAGGCCTGAAATAATGTTTTCATCACTAAATGGATGCTTATTTGGGACTATTACTATTGTTAACTGTTGTAGTTGGTGTACACACTAATGGGGAAGTCTTGAGTACCAAAATTTAAGGTTTAAACTGTTGAAATGATTGTGTAAACCATGTGTTTGATTCAATACCCCTATGAAGTCCATGTTAAAATTCTTTGAGTATGGGTAATAATAATAATAACTAGGCTTACATACCTTAGTATTAATGCTTACATTCCTAGTAGAACACGAATGTGGGGATAAAATTATGTTTTCTGAAAGAAGTGCAGAACTGCAAACTATGGTATCAGGTACCACGATCACAGTCCCGATGACCGCGATCGCATCTTCGTGGTTGCGGTCACTGCTCCATGATTGCGATAACTGAGGGCAGTATCAGTAGGAAATTTTTGCACATCAATTTCTGCCCCCATAACCTTTTATAGCACTGCCGCATTTATTTATTTATTTGATCTAGCATATTTTTGGTATGATAATACTAATGTTGGTCTTATTTACATGACTTACAGGTTATCAGCTGCAACAATGGGAAATTTTGACAACACTAAATTCATGGCCGCACAATGCCAACACCTCTACTTTTAGGATTTCCATAGGACAAAGCTACTCCCTTAAAGGGGTATTAGCTTCGACAAAGTGGAAGAGAAGCTCCCAGAATTCCATGCTAGACTCACTGAAACCCAGTGGATGTACTTTGCCCTGGAACCCTGCTATGCTAATGAGAAGTGGGTGTATGAGTTCTACACAAACCTTAACGTAGTTTCTCTCACAAACCCAGTGATGACAATTCGTGGTAAGCAAGTGAACTTCAGAGCGGAGAAGATTAATGCGGTGTATAGGCTCCCAAATGCTGACATGGGACAGTTTCATGCCAAGGCATGTGATCCAGGGACCTGGATAGCTAATATCATGTGTCCTAGAAAAGCAGTTCCCTAGGCAACCACTAAAAGAGATATTCTGATGAATGACTTCAAGGCTCTAGCAAGGCTGTGGCTGAACATCATCTGTAGCAGAGTCTCTCCATGTACTCATATAACCATTGTCATAGACACATGATCTCGGATGGTGGCTTGTCTTCTCTCGGGCATTTCTCTAAATATAAGAGAAATTATGATCTTGAAATGGCGGTACTTCAAAAATCATAGAGGTATACATGTTTTTCTCCCATCCCTTATCACAGAGTTATGCTGTAGAGCACAGGTGGAAAGTATGATACAGATACCTGGGTGTCCCCAAGCCCCCACATATTCCCACTCAAATTTAGAGGTGAGGGTGCCTCAGGTTAAATCAAGAAGAAGAAGATGGACTCGAGCAAATCAGCCTAAGAGGACACAGACTCTTGCAGATCCTCATCAACCACTGCCTCTGATAATATCTCTGGTTAGATGTAGGTGGTAAGAGAACTACTGTCCAGACTGCCTCAGGGACCGGGAGAGTCCTCTACCACTTGCCACTCGTATGTAGCTCAATCGGACTATGAGAAATACAGAAAGAAGCATAAGAAGTAGAGAGCCACTATTTCCTATTTAGAGAGAGATTATTCATCCCTAGATGCATCACACAGGGACCTCAGGGATTCATATAAAAAATGTTGAAGAGAGAAAAAAAGTGAGATAAATTCTTTAAGAAGCTGTGGAAGAGGGTGAAGGACATCTTCAAGGTGCTCAAGACCAACCATCGACTACCTTCACCAAGGATGGATAGTGAGGATGAGGCCTCTGCTGATTGGTATACTGATGATGCTGAGGGTGATAGAGAAGAGGCAACAGGAGAGGATAACTTTTGATGCATATTCAGGGAGACCCTTTTACTCTTGATTACTCGCACATGCACTGAGGTCACTGCATTCTTTTAGATGGGTTCCCCCATATATGTATTGTTTTGGTATTGGGCACTGAATATTTCTATTGATGTTGTGTTGGGATGATACTCTGGATACTATTTTTATTTTATTTTTGGGGAGACTACATTTTTGGGTACCCTGATGGTGCCCATGTTTTATGGATTATCTTGTGATTTTTTAGTTTTTGTTATTCCTTTACTTTTATTTTAATTTTGATGATGCACGACTAGTTTTCCCTATGATAGATTGAGTGATGAAATTCTTAAGGGTAAAGCATTGTGTTTGGGTTTTGAGGCATAGGCATCGTGTTTGGGTGATGAGGCATAGGTGCAGGTGAAATCTGAGTACCCGTAGCATAAATGTCAAAAATGTAGGGATGTTTAAGTACCTGTGGCATTGCATATTGTAAATTTGGGTTCACTTTGTTGTAACGCCCTGAGTCAGCACCCTGGACGCCACATGGTGCTTACGACACCGAAGGATCACAAGCTAACCCATGACTGGTACCTGCTGTGAGCACTAAATAATAATACTAAAATAATAGGGAAGTATAACCGAAATGCCATAAGGTTCTCAAAAAATACTGATGAGTACTAAAATACTGATAGAAATATTGAAAACAAAACTTAATACTATCTAAGTAAATCTAGTCTGAAAGCATCTAACTGTCTGAACATGGAGTTGATGGGATAAGCCCCCAAAAAACTCCGGCTACTGAACATACTAAACTAGTGAAATAAATGAACTTTGTCCTCGAATTATAAGGACTCACCCTATATCTGCTCTTGATAGTCTGAATTGCTAAGTACGATTAGAAGCCCATGCGTCTAAACCTATGATATGAGACATCATAGCATAAAGAAAAAAGAGTATGTGTCAGTACTTTGAATGTACTAGTATGCTAAGTGAGGTAAGGCTGTAAGCATGGGTTCATATGCATGAACAATAACTGGCTGAGTGATAAGAATATAACTGAGTAGGAGCACATGACTAACTGAACATGCTGTAACTACTGAGTATGCAATGCTACACGTATACAAGTATACCATTTTCTGAGATTACGCTGAAGCTGAGTACTGAGTTTCGATAACTGAGTAACTAATATTTGAGGTTACTAATAACTAAATTACTGATAATTAGGTGACTGTGTCTGACAGTCCTGATCTTGTAGAACTAAACTGAGTTCTGTGCTGAGCTGGGTGACTGTGTCTAACAGTCCTGATTCTATAGAACTAAACTGAGTTCTGTTCTGAGCTGGGTGACTGTGTCTGACAGTCCTGATTCTATAGAACTAAACTGAGTTCTGTACTGAGTCTGAAACTGAAACTGTGGGAGTGTTCATCTAACTAACATACCCCAATTATAAACTGAGTTGGGATCTAACCTATTACCCCAGTTGGAAGGGTGTTAGCACCTTGCAAGGGATACTAATAATGGCTATGAGTTAACCCTCTCTGACAAGAAGCTCTTTCGTCAACCCTCATTGGTAGGAAAACTCTCACGAGATATATCAACCCTAGTCTGGCAGGAAGATATCTCAACATGAGGCTTACAATAATTACATACATGGTATCATATATTCATGAAAACTATAATTAAATCTTGGATTGAAAACCCATACAACAACATGAACATGAAAACAACCTAATTGGTACATTTAATTCATGAAACTATTAACTTGATATTTTAAAAAGGGTTCTTGAACTCCAAGGGTGGAAGGAAACCATTGGATGAACACTTAACATACCTTGCTTGTTAATTTCGTGGAGATTGGGGTGGTTTCTTGAGGTTTGATTCTTGAATTTGATGAAGCTAGGGCTTGTTCTTAAGAGGATATTTTGAAAATGATGAACAATTATGCTATTTCGAGCTTTAACCCCATGTTATGGACCTATTGGATGAAGGGAAATGACCCATTTGCCCTTAAATACACAGAACATAACTGTAGGAGAATACACGGGCCGACTAGCCAGGGCTCCGCGGGCTCTGGAGTGCTGCTCTAGGCGAGGCGCCGCGGGCTCTGGAGCACATCTCTGGGCAGGGCGCCGTGGGATTATCGCCTCGAGCCACTGATTATGAATTCTAAACATGCTCTTATGCTTGTCCAAAAATTCCAAAACTCACTTGGGATTACTATTGACTTTCCCGATCATGAATCAACTTAAAAACTAGCTTCGTGAGGTCAGGAATGTCATAAATAAATATCTTAAAGTTTAAGGGCTTTAGAAAAGACTGAGTCCTAACACTTAGCTGAAAGTTTCCAAGTATGGGACCTTTTTTGGGATGCTTTAAAAGACTCAAATGATTAGGATTCTGCGGGGTCTTACAATATGTCCCCCCTGGGAACATTTGGCCTCAAATGAGACTTACTAAGCTGAGAATACTGATAGACTTAAGTTATACACTGAACATGCACAACTAAAGCTTGATTACATGACTGAAACTATTGATCTACTGAGTTATCATACTGAGCATGCATAACTGAAGCATGATTGAATTCTGAAGACGTGACACATGACTGGACTATTTCATGTCTGCATGCGTGATATAAGAATGTTATGCAGCTGTAACTGAGCATGGAGTAGAGTAAAATCTAAAGAAGACTGTTACCATAGGATGAGTCTGAGTTTTTGGAAAAGAGGTGAGGATACTTGGGATTTCCTCATAAGAGAGACTGCTCTGAATATATATACTCTCTGTAGGAACTATAACTGTTGGGTCACCTATGCACTTCTTTAGCAAGGAAATATGAAACACTGGATGTACTATTGATAAGTCTGAAGGCAAATCAAACTTGTTAGCTACCTTTTTGAAATGGCTGAGAATTCGGTAAGGACCGACATATAGGGGACTGAGCTTCCCCTTCTTGGAAAACCTTTTCACCCTCTTCATAGGAGAGATTTTCAAGTACACAAAATCACCAATCTCAAACTCGAGATCTTTTCTCCTCACATCCACATACGATTTCTACTAGCTCTGGGTTGTCTTAAGCCTTTCCTTGATCAACTGAATTTTTTCTAAGGAATCAAACACCAAGTTAGGCCCTACTACTTTGGCCTCACCCACTTTGAACCAACCAATTAGAGATCTATATATCCTACCATAAAGAGCCTCAAACGGAGACATCTGAATACTGGAATGATAGCTGTTATTGTATGGAAACTCAATCAATGGCAAATGGTCATCCCAACTACCTTTAAAAGCAATAACATAGGCTCTTAACATATCTTCTAGAGTCTGAATGGTCCTTTCTTCTTGACCATTTGTCTGAGGGTGAAAGGCTATACTGAGGTGAACTTGGGTACCAAGACCCTTTTGGAATGCTTTCCATAAATAAGAGGTAAATTGGGGGACCTCTATCTGAGATGATAGAAACTAGGACTCCGTGTAACTTGACCAACTCTCTGATATAGGGTTTGGCATAGTCCTTGGCTGAATAAGAGGTATCAATTGGCAAGAAATGGGCGGATTTGGTCATCCTATCTGCAATAACCCAAATCAAATTATGCTGGCGATGGATACGGGGAAAACTCGTCATAAAATCCATGTTTACGTTCTCCCACTTCCAAGTGGGAATACTGAACTACTACATGGACCACTGGGCTTTTGATGCTCGATCTTAACCTGTTCACACGTAGAGCAATTAGCTACAAACTCAGGATATCCCTCTTCATCCCACTCTATAAATAGATCCCCCATAGATCGCGGTACATCTTAGTGGCCCCTGGATGAATAGAGTAAAGTGCACCATGCACTTCTGCAAGAATTCATTGCCTCAAGTCATCTACACCTGGCACACATAGTCTACCCTGACAACGTAACACACCATCTCCCCCTTGGAAGAAAACCTCTACTTTCTATTCTCTGGCTGACTCCTTTAGCTTAACAAAACTGGGATCCCTGTACTATTTTGATTTTACTTTGGAAACCAAAGATGATTCTAAACTATTCTGCACCCAAACACTATCCTCTGCTGAATCGACTAAGTGGATACCTAGTAGGGTAACTGATGAACTTCCTTAACTAACTTTTTGTTACCATTGTCAACGTAAGACACACTACCTATGGACAATCTACTAAGAGCATCAACCATTACATTGGCCTTGCCTGTATGATACAGAACACTCATGACATAATTTTTAAACAACTCCACCCACCTCCTCTGGCGCAGGTTTAGATCTTTCTAAGAAAATATATACTGCAGGTTTTTATGGTTTGTGAACACATCAACATGTACTCCATACAAGTAATGCCTCCAGATCTTTAAGAAAAATACTACAACTGCTAACTCTAGATCATGGGTGGTGTAATTTTTCTCATGGGGCTTAAGCTGTCTAGAGGCATAGGCTATAACCTTACCTCACTGCATCAAAACACACCCCAAACCAACTCTGGAAGCATTTCAGTAAACAAAATATCCATCTGAACTATCTGGTAAACTCAAAACTGGGCCTATAGTGAGTTGAGTCTTCAACTCCTAAAAACTCTTCTCACAAGAATTTGACCACTGGAATCTGACTTTTTTTGAGTTAATCTGGGTATGAGGGATGCAATAGATGAAAATACTTCAAAAAACCATCGCCAATAGCCAGCCAAGCCCAAGAAACTGCTGATATATGATGAAGAAATGGGTCTAGGCCAGTTTCTCACTGCTTTGTTCTTTTGAGGGTCCACTCTAGTGCCATCACCGAAAACTATATGACCAAGATAAGCTACCGACCTTAGCCAAAATTTTCATTTACTAAATTTGGCGAACAACTAATGGGCTCTGAGAGTCTGTAACACGATTCTGAGATGGTTTGCATGATCACTTTCACTACAGGAGTAGTCAAGAATGTCATCAATGAAGACTCTGACAAACATGTCCAAGTACTACTTGAACACACGATTTATTAAGTCCATGAAAGCTGTTGTGTCATTTGTAAGACTAAAGGACATGACTAGAAACTCAAAGTGACCATACCAATTTTGGAAAGCTTTTTTTGAAATATCACATTCTCTATCTCTGAGCTGATGATAGCCTGATCTAAGATCTATCTTAGAAAAGTAACAAGCACCCTAAAGTTGGTCAAACAAGTCATCAATTTTGGAAAGTGGATATTTGTTCTTGACTGTGATTTTGTTCAACTGATGGTAGTGTATACACATTCTAAGAGAGCCATCTTTCTTATGCACGAATAGGACTGGTGCGTCCTATGAGGAAATGCTGGGTTTGATGAATCCCTTATCTAGGAGGTCCTTCAACTGTTATTTTAATTCTTTAAGTTCTACTAAGGCCATTCTGAATGGTGGGATACATATACGCTGAGTATCTAGAAGAAGGTCTATTCCAAATTCAATTTCTCTTTCGGGAGGGACTCCAGGAAGATCGTCAGGGAACACATCTGAGAATTTATTTACTACTAAGACTGAATCAAGGTTGGGAGTATCGAAACTAGAATCCTTAACTCAAACAATATGATAAATACATCCCTTAGATATCATATTCCTCGCCATAGGGTAGGAAATAAGCTGACCCTTAGGTGCTGAAGTACTACCACTCCGCTCAAGGACAGGTTCATTCGAAGCATAGCATGATGAAGCCAATCCAGGCCGACAATGACATTAAAATCTGTCATATCTAATTCTACTAAGTCTGCCAAAGTAGTTTTTAGAGATTCCATAATCGGATGGTTCCTGTATACCCTTCGGGTTATGATAGATTTACCATTGGGGTAGCTATTAAGAAGGGATCTACTAGGATTTTGGGACTGATTCTAAAGTCAATAGCTCTATAAGGAGTTACAAAGGACAAAGAAGAACCTGGATCTAGAAAAGCATAAACATGTAAGTGATAAACTTGTAACGTACTGGTGACCACATCAGGCAAACTTTCTTAATCCTATTGGTACTGAAGTGTATAGAGTCTATGTGGGCCTTTCCCGCTAGTGGCACTGGAAGCGGCACCCTGCTGATTTAGATGATCGGACGTAGTTGGGGGTCGATTATGCTGACTCTGCAAACCCACCTGAGGACACTCTCTAACCCTATAGCCTGGCTTGCCATATCTAAAACATACATCACTACCAGCCCTATAGACACCCTGATAGTTTCTTCTACACTTTTGGCAAAGAGGATTGGTTCGGGAACTATTAACACTACCCTGGGGTTTAGGGCCTGATGCTCTATCTCTATTACCTTCTTTGAATTTCAGCATCGGAGCACTGGCTGAGGATGGAGCTGAAACTAAGGATTTTGAGTGGAATTGAGGACGACTGCCACCTTCTGACTTAGATTGAGTAAATTTAAAGCTACCTATTCTAGCTTTCTTATTTTCTCTCTCAATCTCTCTATTCTTGGCCTCTTTTATCTGCTGGGCATGGACCATGAGCCTAGATATGTCTATTTTATTAATCAGTATTGCGGTCCTACACTCCATGACCACACTGTTAGACACACCCGATATAAACTTACTCATCTTAGATCTTCTATCCGCTACCACATGAGAAGCATATCTGGATAACTGAGTAAACTTAAGAGAATACTCTTTCACTGTCATATTTCCCTGCCTTAGATTAATAAACTCCTAAACCTTATCTTCTCTCAACTCTAGTAGGAAGAATCTATCATGGAAAGCAGTAGCAAACTCCGTCCATTCTATGGACCCTGCATCAACGCCCCTATCTACCTTCCACCATTTAAACCATATATGGGCCACATCCTATAATTGATTTATAGCTAACTCTGTACTTTCTATGGAAGTCACCCTATGATGTCTGTGACTTTCTGCACTATGTCAAGGAATTCTTATGGGTTCTCTTTATATTTAGATCCTGTAAGTAATAGAGGATTGATTCGGGTGAAGTCTCAAATTTTATTTACAGTAGTATTACCCACTGGGTTGGTCGGAGCGACAGCTGGGCATTCATTCTGGGCTGCAACAAAATGAGCTAAAGTGGTGAAAGCTGCTCTAAACTCTGCGTGTGAAAAATACTTGTCCAGGGGATCTGCCTGAACGACTTGAGGTGTTGGCTGATTTCCAGTTCCCCTATGGTGAGTTTTTTTGTGAGGCATATTCTCTAAATGGAAGGAAACATTGGATTAGATAGAGAGTTTAACTTGAGCTAATATTCACTCACATAATATAAACATTGAAAGAAGGGAAACTTTTCCTAAAATGCCTCATAGCTTCTGGTCCATAAGTGTGGCGACTCTGCTAGATGCGGCTTTCTGATTCCCCAAGACTCTATTGAATCTTAAGCTCTGATACCAAGTTTGTAACGCCCCGAGTCTACACCTTAATCATCATACGGGGCTTACAACCCCGAAGGATAGCAAGCTAACCCATGATTGGTACCTGCTGTGAGAACTGAATAATAATACAGAAATAATGCAGAATTATAACTAAAATGCCATAAGGTTCTAAAAAAATATTGATATTAGTACTAAAATACGGATAGAAATACTGAAAACAAAACTAAATACTATCTAACCAAATCTAGTCTGAAAGCCTCTAATTTTCTGAACATGGAGTTGATGGGACGAGACCCAAACTAACTCCTGCAACTGAACATACTGAACTAATGAAATAAATGAACTTTGTCCTCAAAATATAAGGACTCACAACTGTATCTTATGCTGATAGTCTAAACTGCTAAGTACGATCAGGAGCCCATGCATTTCAACCTATGATTGAGATATCATAACACAAAGAAAAAAGTATGTGTCAGTACTTTAAATATATTGGTATGCTAAGTGAGGTAAGGCTGTATGCATGAGTTCATATGTATGAACAATAAATGCCTGAGTGATAAGAATATAACTGAGTAGGAGTACATGACTAACTAAATATGCTGTAACTACTAAGTATACAATGCTATACGTATACAAGTATACTATTTTCTGAGAATAAACTAAAGCTGAGTACTAAGTTCGGATTACTGAGTAAGTAATATATGAGGTTACTGATAACTAAATTATTGATAATTGAGTGACTGTGTCTGACAGTCCTAATCTTGTAGAACTTAACTGAGTTCTGTGCTGACCTGGGTGACTGTGTCTGACAGTCCTGATTTTATAGAACTGAACTGAATTCTGTATTGAGTCTGAAACTAAAACTATAGGAGTGTTCATTTAACCGAAATACCATGATTATAAAATGAGTTGGGGTCCAACCTGTGACCCCAGTTTGAAGGGTGTTAGCACCTTGCTAAGGGATACTAACAATGGCTATGAGCTAACTCTCTCTGGCAAAAAGCTCTTTCATCAACCCTTACTAGCATGAAAACTCACATGAGATATATCAACCCTAGTCTGGCAGGAAGATATCTCAATCTATGCTATCTACATAGTTCTGTAATGCAGGGATTGATACTAAGGGTCCAATCTTCCCTTGCAGAAATGCCCCTATCCCTGGGTTCGCTCGGTGCTGAATCCTACTCCCAACTGAATGGACCCTGAACTGATTTCTAAGCTAAACTAGGCTTGACTGAACTGACACTGATTATGTCGACTAACTGAACTGGACTGAGTTCACTGAGTTTTGCTAACTGACTGATTTCTACTATTCATGAAACTATCGAAACTATTCTATAGCTACTATAATTCTAGGTAAATAGATAGATTTTAGGTAATAAATACCCCCAGGACTCGATAACATCAATAATAATAAGACATGAAAATTCTTATAAACATAACGATAATCAATTGTCCACAATACATTCACTAAGGCATTTTGACAAATGTTTGGACTTGTACGTGAAGGAAAAACATGCTTACATATCATAATCTCACTATTCTAATCACATGGACATTTCATCAAACACTTACAAGGCATAGATTTGACATGGGAGTAATTTTAAACATGTAGTTCTATCATGAATTCATCATTAAGATAACCAATGGATCACAATGCCCAATTTATTCACTTAGGCATTTTGACGAACACATAGGAGGCATAACCTTATACTTGGGCATGAACAACACGCTAATGTATCATGACTGTAATATTCAATTCACAATTCAAGGGTTTCAACATGAGGCTTACAACAATTACATACATGGTATCATATATTCATGAAAACTATAATTAAATCTTGGATTGAAAACCTATACAACAATATGAACATAAAAACAACCCAATTGGTACATTTAATTCATAAAACTATTGACTTGATATTTTAAAAAGGGTTCTTGAACTCCAAGGGTGGAAGGAAACCCTTGGATGAACACTTAATATACCTTGCTTGTTAATTTTGTGGAGATTGGGGTGGGTTCTTGAGGTTTGATTCTTGAATTTGATGAAGCTAGGGCCTGTTCTTAAGAGGATTTTTTGAAAAGGATGAGCAGTTATACTATTCGGGGCTCTAACCTCATGTTATGGACCTATTGGGTCAAGGGAAAATGAACCATTTGCCCTTAAAGACACAAAACATAACTGTAGGAAAATACACGGGCTAGACTAGCCAGTGCACTGCGGGCTTTGGAGTACTGCTCTAGGCCAGGCACCGTGGGCTCTAGAGCATATCTCTGGGCAGGGTGCCGTGGGCTTATCACCTTGAGCCACTGATTCTGAATTCTAAACATGCTCTTACACTTGTCCAAAAATTCCAAAACTCACTTGGGATGTACTATTGACTTCCTCAATCATGAATCAACTTAAAAACTAGCTTCCCGAGATTGGGAAGGTCGTAAATAAATTCCTTAAAGTTTAAGGGCTTTAGAAAAGACTGAGTCCTAACACTTAGCTAAAATTTTCCAAGTCCGGGACCTCTTTTGGCATGCCTTAAAGGACTCAAATGATTAGGATTCTGTGGGGTCTTACATTTGTACACCATTGGTGAAGTCCGAGTAACCATATGGGTAGTTTTCCCATCTTGAGCCTAAATATGAGACTAAGGCTTTGGTTGTAGCCATAGTTTAGCAAATTATGCGAGAGGCTAATGCAAAATGAACAACCCCTTCCATAAAATTTTTTTGAAAAATCAAGGGCATGAACGTGATCAATGTTGTATAAATTTTTTTTCTCTTTTTGTGGCTTCATAAATTTTGAATTATGAATAGAAATAGATACTCCCATTTTGTCTCTCATGGGAGGGATATTTGATCTCCCTTGGTGAATTTTGCATGACATGTGTGGTGAGATTTTGGTATTCATCTCTTGTATACTTATGTTATCTAGAACTTGCACCGTTAGTCTTTCAAAAGTAATTTTGATTGTATGTGGTTGGAGAAATAATCTTAGGCCACCTTTGTGATTTTGGAACCCACTCTAGCCTAAAAACCCTACCCATGCATAATTATAATCCCTAGTATCCACTTTAAGCCTTTGGAACTTTCTTTGGCAAACTCATTATTACCCGTGATCCATTCTTTTTATACTTCTTTTGAACCAAACCCTCCTTGAACTTAAAAATGTCAGTTGAGGCTAAAAGAATGAGTTGGGGATGGTAAAGGTTGATGGAAAAAGTTTGAGGACACAAAATTGTTAGTGAAATGCCTTATGAATTTAAACCGTGACAATAAATAAATAAAAAATGAATGAGTACATCAAAAGAATGAATTGCACGTAAGTTTCAAGAAAAAGAAATGAAATAACAGTGGTGAAAATAGTAAGATAAAAGTAGGCATAACAAAAGAAAGAAAATAAAGAAGAATGTCCCTTAATAAAAAAGGTGGATTGAAAAAGTGTGATGTAGATGTTCAAGAAAGGGTGTAGCCATGTTATTCCCAAATGATATCCTATGCTAACATGAACCCATGTTTCAAGATTAGAATGTCCTTTGATATCTCCAACCATGTATTTTCTTCATAGTAATGACTGAAAATAGGGGCAAGCTTATGATATGACACTTGTTTCATAGAGATTTCTTTTATGTGAGAGAGATTTCTTGCAATTAAAACTCCTTATTGTATTTTTGGTAGATTGGTGTGTAGAATTTTCTTTCTTTTGAGGATTGGCATGTGAAACAAGTTGGGTTAGGTGATTTTGTCACCTTCAAAGAATGAGGCAAATGGAGTATCGCTAAGTTGTGGTTCAGAGGAAGCAACCTCTAGAGTATTAGTTATTGGTTCTTGGTTGCTTTGTAAAGTACTATGTATCCTTGAATGATGCATATTATGATGAGGGGTGTAGTGGAAATTAGATTAGCCCGTATGGAATGAGCTACTTGTGGTTGTGACTAAAGTTGAAGTCATTGTGAGTTTTAAGGTATAAAGTCTGGGCATAGAGAGTTGTTGTCTCATAATAAGAGGTAGTGTTGCTTGAGGAAAAACAAATGTTTTAAGTTTGGGGTGTTGATGAGTGATGATTTTACTACTCATTCTCACTAAATATTTGTGCACATTACCTTGTTGTAAATGAATGAATGAGGCATATTGGTGATAAAATACACTAATATCCACTCTTTGCAGGCGTAGAGTTGAGGAGATGAAAAGATGTGGATTGGAGCATAAACTGATCTAAGGGGAGCAAGAAAAGTACAACTGGAGACTTGGAGCAGAAAGGCCTCAGGTACCGCGGTCATGGTCTGCTGACCGCGATCGCAGAAGTTAACAATGGAGACAAAAGCAATAATAGACAATTGTGTATGTAGTTTTCTAAATTTTCACTATCTTAGACATAAGGGTGAATGTGAGGTTTACTATACCATGGGTATCATTATAGAAATAGGGATGCCTAGATTGATGTTGTAGTTACCAATTATTGAACACACCTATTAGGTATTCGAAAGAATCAATAGGTGAAAGTTTGGTATTTTGTTGAAAGTCTAGCATCAAAATCTATAACCAAACCTACCCATATTTGACTTACTAAATTAATGTTGATTTCTAACACCCACATATCACTCCCTTAGTAGTGCATAATCCCAAGATCTATGCATACCTATTAAAACTCTAATTATTCATAGTCCCAAATTTATACTAGAAAAAAACAAAAAAAAAATGCTAGTGTAGATACCTATCTCCCCCATTGTAACTTCTTGTGACATTGGTTTGGATTTAACTTGTATCTATTATTTCAAAGTAACTTGATTGCCACTCACATTGTTCCTCGTGGATTCATCCCCAACTCCAAAGTTGGGTAAATATATTGACGATGGCCGCCTTACACTTAAATTGATATGTAGGTTGAGCATTATCATGATGGAACGAGTTAGGAATCATAATTTTCTTTCATAATCTATTGTACCTACAACTATCTCTATCTTCTTTAACTCATGCTTTTATATGATAAAATATGCCTCCTCGAGCCAATGCACATAGAAATGGTGACCAACCACCCATGTAAGCCAATCCTCTAAATGAGAATGTGTCTTATGCTGAATTTTGAGCTACCATTTATGTGTTGGCCCAAGCTGTGACTGCCAATGATCAGGGTAACCAACCATCAGGATGCAGTCCCACTTCAGTAGAATGGTGATTTAGTTGCAACCAAGATTCGTGATTTCATGAGAATGAATCCACCTGATTTCTTTGGGTCAAAAGTAGGTGAGGACCCACAACTCTACATTGATGAGGTGAGTAATATCACTAAAGTTATGCATGTTACTGAAGAGAAGAGTGTAGAATTGACATCCTATAGGCTGAAAGATGTTGCTTATGATTGGGTTGTTATGCGGAAGAATGGTAGAGGTGAGAATGAGTTCCTATAAGTTGGCAGGTATTTCAGGATGTGTTTCTGTGCAGGTTCTTTCCACACATGATGAGAGAAGCAAAGATTATGGAGTTCATAAAACTGAGACAGGGCTCGATGATAGTGAAAGAGTACTATCTTAAGTTCACTCAGTAGTCTAAGTATTCCCTAGAGTTAGTAGTTACCCTAGATCTGGTATGAGTAAGTTCATTATTGGAGTGTCTAGTTTGGTAGTTAAGGAGTATAGGACTGCATGCTTATTGGGGATATGGATCGTGCTAGGTTGATGAATTATGCTCAACAGATTGAGGTAAAGAAGTTAAAGAGAAAGAGAGAAAATAAGAAGGCTAGAACCGAATAGTTTGAGTATGGTCAACCAAGGTCTGGAGGGGAAATCATTCATCATTTCAGGGTCACTTATCTATGCTAGCGCTATTTTCTGCCAGTGCACCTGCACCCAGAACCCATCAAGAACAGTGTGGCAGGACTTTTATTTCTGGGTCTCAGAGTAGTGTGGGTGGAAGGACCCATTTCTCGCCTTATGCAAAGTATGACAGAAACTATTATGGTGAGTATTTGATGGGAAAGAAGGGTTGTTATGGATGTGGCAAGTTGGGTCACAGAATCAAAGAATGTACGTATGCATAGAAATAAGTAGGGATGTTCGTCCCCAGACTCAAGCTACTAGCGCACCGCTTCTCCAGGTCGTCCAGTCCTTTCTCAAGGCACATCATCCAGTATCGGTGGCGGTCAACGTCAGAATCGGTTCTATGCTGTACCATCCCGGCAGGAGCAGGAGAGTTCACCAAATGTTATTACTGTTATGCTTTGTGTCTTCCATTTTGATGATTATGTGTTGTTATACCTTGGATCACATCTCTCTTATGTGACTCATTTGGCTGTAGCAAATTTTGGGATAGGTCCCGAAAAGCTCTGCAAGCCTTTTTTAGTTTCCACCCTAGTAGGTGAGTCAGTTGTGGCTAGATAAGTTATAATAAGGGTTCTATCAATGTCCTGCATAAGATCATACTAGCAGAATTAATAGAGTTAGAAATGGTAGTTTTCGATGTTATTCTAGGCATGGATTGGCGCTATTCATTCTATGCATCAATAGATTGTTGTACTCGTCTGGTAAAGTTTTAGTTTCTTGACGAGCTAATTTTTGAGTGGGAAGGTAGTTCCGAATCTTTCAAGAGTCATTTCATATCTTATCTTAAGTCCAGAAAGTTGATTTCCATGGGGTGCATTTATCATTTTATTTGAGTCAAAGATACTAAGTTTGAAGCTCCAACTGTTCTTTCAGTCCGTGTAGTCAATGAGTTTCTTGATAACGCTCAAACTACAGCTCTCGTATGAGTGTAAGCGGTCGTTGTCAAATATAGAACCCAACTGGGTTGGGTGTCGAATACCACAAAGAATACTTGGTCACTAAGTAAGCAAAGATTATTAGACTTTTGGTGAAAGTTTCGTAAAAAAAGGGGATTGTATTGTGCAATAATGTAACAAAGTGAAAAACGAAAAATAGCAAAGTAAAAAGAAAGAGTGTTTAGTAAGATGTTTAACCAATGAGAATTGAGAGTTGGGGTTATGTCCACCTTATGAGTTATACGTCTCTATTGGCTATGGGTTATGCGGAATTCAGACATGCATGTGCTTATAGAGAATTGTATTCTATGGTAAATCCAGGCGTCTTTCGACCATAAAGGATTATTTCACTTTAACTCTTTCGAGCTTAAAGCATATCTAATGGTATAAATTCTCCAAGAGGTTAATCCAGTTACGACACTAACTTTTTAACAGGGGTTGGTGCCCTATTACCTTGACATTATCTCTTTTCCAGACATATAACTTTTCTTTCGAACAAGTTAATGCTATACTGGCATATTCTATGCGTTTGCAACCACAAGAATTTGCATTAAGATGAAGAGAATAATGATATAATCAGCATACATGTCAAGAATTCTCAAACTCATAGCAATAGATAGTATCTCATAAGGCTTCCATAACCCCAACAGAGAAGTTTAGCTACTCATGAGTGCAATGGAAATCACAATAGTCATTATCATTATACCAAAGTAAAGATCTCATGTGTAGTATATGTTGGTAGGGCTTGTGGCGTGAATTCCTTTAAGAGTAGCGTTTCTCTTGTTGTAAAAATTAAGAGTTGAATAGATGGAGAGAATAAGAATTGAGAGTGTTGAATAAAAAGTAGAAGTATGAGAATTCGAATTAATGGAAGAATTAGAATGATTCGGAATTATAAAAACTTCAGCAAAATAGGGTATTTATAACACCCATATCCTATTCCTACTAAGCTACTGCATTACTTAACCTAATCCTACTAGGTTACTGCATCATTATCCTAATCCTAATAAGTTACTGCTGATCCCCAAAGTCTTTAGAATTGCTGTTTTTGCCCGGGACAGGTTTTCCATTCGTCACTTTTAGTCCTTGGCATCCAAGCTCTCCTTTCCGTCTTTCGTGAAGCTTCCTTTGGAGTCAAGTTATCCATAAAATGCTGAAATCTGCATCATTTATACCTGAAAACTTGCTAATCACATTTGTTAGCTCACTTACAGGAAAAAGGACTAAAAGTGCATGAATTGTATATTTTGTCCTCAAAACTTAGCTAAAATATGGGTACATTAAGGTACTTTAGGCATGTAAATACGCCTATCATCAACACCCCACACTTAAAGCTTTGTTCGTCCTCGAATAATATATCATGTCCTTCTAAACATCCACTTAGGGTTTCATAGTAACAGCACAAAATATTCATCAAGACAAGCATGACACTTATTACAAAGAGTAGTTTTCTGATCACTACTAGAAACAATTCAACCTCTAATATAGACTCGTGATGATGGTTAATTCGTATTCAAAAGTTAAGGCACAGAGAATCATACACAACCACCCAAAACTCATCAACCATGTGTGTCTCACAAAATATAACCCATAATCACTCACAAGTATTGTATATATTTCAAACATGGGTATAAGATTATCCTTGCTCTTACTCTCACGAAGAATTCGTATATTGCAACTGATGACCATAGGCTTTCCCTTAGTGTAATGCTCCACTAAATATCAGAATGCTAAGATTAGGATCAAATAGGTCTTTACAGGTTGTAATGTAGGCTAAGGGACGGGTAGGACTATTTTGGCCAGAAATAGTGACTATGTTCCTAAGCGCTTTAATACATAACAGTATGCCATTTATGCTTTCTTTCAAACAACCTTTCTACTTTCTTTTAATCTACCACCCTTTCTCACCTCTTTTGTTTTTCAATTTTGAACAGAATTAACTTTTTATTTTTCTTTTCCTTTTTCTTTTCATGACACACCTCTTATGATAGCAATTATTTTTCATAACAAATTCAAGTACCAATACATTCTAAGGCACTATTCTCACCCAATTTCCTCTTATTTTGTCACATGACTTTACAATTTAAAGCACTTAGGAATTCGGATCAAATTATGGTCTTGAAAAAAATGGATTAGGCTTACATATGAGGTTGTCAAAGAAAAATAGGCTAAAGGCTCAAAGGGGGTTATCTAGGATGATGTCTATGGGTAGATAAAATGAAGGTAAAGAATCATAGGTTGCCAAAGAAATGCCTAAATCATCTCCTAAACTCACACTCTTTATTTCGCTTTACATACATACCAGGCAAGTTCTAGCATCAGCCACAAACATAGAATATACTATCATCTCACATACACAAGCCACATGGTCGACTTTATTGGGAGCAGTATAGACTCTCGACCCAACAGATAAAGGAATTGAACCACACAATTATCACATAATGAGTCACTATTAGAGACTAAACGTCTCAATAGTAATGATTTTATCACAGACTCTTGTCGTAATACCATGCTGCCTATTAGAACAATTTTATGCAAAGTTAAAATTTTTTTTTAAAAAAATTTAACTACTAAAAAAAATAAAACTAACAAAACAAACATAAATGAATGCAAATGCAGATAAGGAAGTATAGCATGCAAATACCAGCACCCCACACTTAGATGGGACACACTGCCCTCAGTGGAAAATAAATAAGAAGAACCTGGTTAGTCGGACTCGTCCTCTATGTCTGGGGTCATACCCCCTTCGTCAGAATCATCATCATAGTCGTCACCATTAGAGTTATCCTCCACGTCGGAGTCTGGCATTCGACGATCATCATCGGTTGGCACGTCGTCATCAAGAGGTTCCTCAAAGTACACACCTACTCCATATATTTTCCTTGCATGCTCATTCATTGGGTAGTCATAATCCAGCTGTTGGAACTCTACAGCAGTTGGAACACGACCTCCGCTCATCATGGTAAATCGAGTCATGCCATAAAGATGGCAAAAGAAACTCTCATCCCAATCATGCCTTTCCGCAGTGGTAAGGTTGACGCCATGCGTGGTTTCAACATCTTTAACCTTTGTGAGGTCAACCCTCTTTGGGTTGTGTGGAAGTTTATGATCAGCCGGTTCCTCTTTGATGCCCTCCTTCCTCAATATTGCGGTCAACATATTGCTAAAGCTGAAGTGGGACCTCTTGTGTAGCCTGGCCATTCGCATTGTAGATCGAATAATTGCCCCAATGTTGATAGGAACATTCGTCATCAATGCATACACCAAGCATACTCTATCTCGTGTAATCTTCGTGTACTGGGTCCCTGGAATCAGACAAGTGTTGACTATTCGCATCCATATCCGAGCTTCTCTATTCAAGGAAGCATATGGGAAGGTGTTGTGCCGACCGGTGTCCTTGTGTCTGCTCCATCGTGCCATAGATCTTGTTCCGCATAATGTGTGTCTAATTTGCCTATACGGAGGTCTGTTATACAGCTCTTTGAGTGGTGATGGATCAATAGATGGAAAACCCAGAAAGGAGTTGAAGAACTCCGCATTTAGTTGCAGAACTTGGCCCCGAATCTTTACTTCACTCCCTATAGTTTTCGGTGACCAGTTGGCATAGAATTCACGTGGTAAATCAAGATTGCACTCTCCCATATCTCGGAAGATAAAATCAAGCTGTAACGCCATTATCTTAGCCAACATACGGGGTTCTTTCTTTGCTAGGCTTTCCTTGTGTATTAACTCCACATGAACATATTTTTTCTCTTTATTGTTCCTATACCACTCCTTTCCTTCCTCCTCGAGGACCCATTTAATTCCAAACATGCGGTGAGGTATTTGCAGCGAGGAGGATTCTCCTTGCTCTTTTCGTCCCCTTTTTTGGCCTTTTTGTGAAGTGGTTGCTTTTTCTTTCCCTTGTCTTGCTTTTGGTGCCATTGTATCTGAGATTAAAATAATAGTCATGTTAGCTTCATCTCGGTGGATACAATCAATAAACAAGTAGTAGTGGCACCACCCCATACTTAGTTTGTTTGTACGAACTAGTGAAGTGACCGATGTCGATTACTCAGATTTCATCGATATACGTTTAGGTGTTATGTTCCAACAATATAATCAGTGCATTCATACTTTTCGTATCATCTTAACTATCCTTTCTCAAGTCTAGATCATGTAATCTTGGTAATGCTTTCATGTCTTGGACTAATGCACCACTTTGAATAAAACTACTACATAGATATTGTATCAATTTATGGCTTGGAATAATCACAACATCTTATGTTTGTAGTTAACCATGCTTTTCTTTGCAATAAACAAGTCATTCAAGCAAGCTTTCAAGTCACAAGGTTATGCAATTATCTTGACCATGTCAATTCCACAAAAGTATGACAGTGTATCAAAATCAAATACAAGTTGGAAACAAGTCAAGAGCATCCTTACGTATTCTTTCACTCACTTAGTTTCACCACAACAAATCAACCATATTCAAATCATCAATACTACTTCAAGATTAAACAATTCATTATAGACATAGTAGTGTAGTACTTACAGAACATAAAAGAAGAACAAAGAAGTACTTACTTGGTTGATGTCCTTGGAAGATGTTCTTGCAAAGTAAAAGAGCAAAAGGAAAATTTTTGAGAGAATTTGGAGAGGTAGGCGGCGCTTTAGGGTGAATTGCAATGTGTTTTTGATTTAAGACTAAGGTTCTATTTATAGGACAAGCTTGGGTCGGGTTTTGACCCATTTGGAATCGGATTTGGAGACCAAAAGTAACCATAGACGGCGCCTAATGCTTTGCCTATGCTTGGCATAGGTGGCGCCTTTTGCAAAGCATTGTTGAGCATAGGCGGCGCCTATGCTATGGCATTGTTAGGCATAGGCGGCGCCTATGCCATGGCATATGAGATTCAGAGACAAAATAATTTTGCATAGGCGGCGCCTATGCTATGGCACTCTAGAATCCGAGAGCTTAGGCCATAGTATAGGCCTTGCCTTGTTCGTGGCCTAGATTTTCATAGGCCTTGCCTTGTTCTTAGCCTATATTTTCATAAGCAATGCCTCACCCATAGCCTTTTTCTTCTTCATTCCTAACTTACCACCTTTAACATGCAATACTTCCAAATCAAAATTTGAAACCAATCTCCTTCTTTACACCTCTTGTACCTACATTTACTCAAAAACAACCAAAATGATTAGAACGATGGGTTGCCTCCCATCAAGAGCCATAGTTTTGGTCGTGGCTCGATAAAATCCTAGGAAAACAAAAACAACAAAAACAATTAAAAATGATGGGTTGCCTCCCATCAAGCGCTTGATTTATTGTCGCGGCACGACATAACTATCTCGATTACTTAGGCTTCATCGAGATAGATGGTGGATCATTTTCTAAATGGATTCAGACGACAATGAAGCTTACTTGTAGGCATGCAATCTTATTCGAGATGACCCTTGTGCATATATATCCCAAGCGGGATACCAATTATATCATCAATAGTCCAACCCATAGCTCTCTTGTATCTCTTCAGAGCAGAGATGAGAGCCTCTACGTGCTGTTCACTTAAATTATCCGCCACACTCACAGGAAGTGTATCTCCACTTCCCAAGAACGCATACCTTAGATAATTGGGGAGCTCTTTCGATTCTAGCACTGGGGGCTCTTCAATGGAAGTCTTTGCTGTTGGTGACGATTGATCCTTAAGATCAAGGTCCGAATGCTTAGGAGTATGAGAATAGGACCCTATTTCTGTTAGAGAACACATAGTTTCTTTATGTTCTTGAGCCTCCTAATGCTCAAAATTCAGCAGCTCATCAAATAGTGACTCATCAGTAAGCTGCTTTTCTACAGATAATTCTTTGTCATCCTTATAATTAACTGCAGCTACAGAGAACACATCCATATCTTCAGGCTGCTTCATTGCTTTGCATACATCAAAACGGACCACTTCATCATTCAACCGAAATAAAAGCTCATTAGATCTCATGTCAATAAGCACACTTCCAGTTGCGAGGAAAGGGCGTCCCAAGATTATGGGAACTTCAGAGTCCACCTCGCAATCCAAAATAACAAAGTCTGTAGGAAAGATGAAGGTGGAAACCTTCACCAACACATCATTTAAGATACCAACAGGTCGTTTTATCGACCTATCTGCCATCAAGAGCCGCATATTGGTTGGTGTAGGGTCGCCCAACCCCAACTTTCTGTAGACGGATAGTGGCATCAAATTGATGCTTGCTCCCAAATCGCATAATGCCTTAGCAAAATTCATAGATCCAACCGTGCACGGAATAGTGAAAGCACCAGGGTCTGCCTTTTTCTGTACTAAGGACCTTGTGGCAATTGCACTGCAATGATGAATATTATTTGCCGGTTCATAGCTTACTTCCCGCTTCTTTGTTAAAAGGACCTTCATGAATTTAGTGTACCCAGGCATCTGTTCCAGCGCCTCAACTAACGGAACATTAATGGTCAGCTGTTTTAACATCGTCATGAATTTATTGAACCTTGTATCATCCGCTCTCTTCTTTAATCTTTGAGGAAAAGGTGGTGGTGGAAGGGGAATAGTTTTCTCCACGACTTTCTTTTCCTCTTTCTTTGGGTTGGTGATCTTTTCAGGCTGTGGACGTTGAGGAATGACGTCATGAGCGTCTTCATCAATTTCGATGGCGTCATCTTCTTCTGTATTACCTATGACATCTTCGGCCACCTGCTTGCTTTGGGATGAATTTTCCAGCACCTTACCACTTCTGGTACTAACAGCCATGCATGTTCCATGGTTTCTTGGGTTTTACACTGTGTCGCTCAGTAGGGTGCTAGCTTTTCGTTGATTTAATGTAGATGAAATTTGACTCAATTGTTGCTCCAGCTGTCTCATTGAAGTGGAATGCGAGTCAACCAATTGCTTCATTGAGGCCAAATCATTTATTACCTCAGTTACTCCCGTGCTGGTTGCTTCCACTCCTTTCAACAGCTTAGCCATCATATCTTCCATTGACATATTTCCAAACCAGATGCAGTGGCCTCTCGTCGTCCAGGAGGAATATACACGCCACCCCTATCAGTCTTGTTCTTCCAACTACCTTGATCCCGGTCCTTGTTTCCAGAATTATCATAATAGTTCCGACCTTGGTTTCCTTAGGCATTGCCTCGAAAACCCCCTGATTGTTCACGTAGTTGGCTTCTTCCTTAGAATCGGATTCCTCTCTTCCTTTTGACGCAACTGCTTTGACTTTTTCGGTCTTCCCTGATAGTAGATTCTTTGTAAGAAGATCCACTTGTGTTTTCATGTGCGCCAAATCTTGATCACGTTCTTCTTCTCTTCTCCTTTGTTCTGCAGTCATACCTATAGAAAAAGTGGGGCTTGCTACCTCAGAATCTCTGGTATGCCACACCCTACTTTGCTTCGTCATTCGGTCTAGCATATCACTTGCCTGAACAAAGGTGAGGTCCATAAATGATCCTCCAGCCGCATTATCCACCACTGGTTTAGTTACTGAATTCAAGGATCTATATAGTATCTCCATCAAGTGAACATTGGTCATGTGATGGTTTGGGCACCTCAGAAGCTTCTTCTTGAATCTCTCCCATGTTTTGTGGAGGGCTTCAGTTGGAAGCTGTCGAAAATTGCTGATTTCATCTCTCAATTGTGCTCTCTTGGATGGCGGAAAGAATCTTTCTAGAAAAGTGTCTTTCAATTGCCTCTAATTAGTGATAGAATCAGGAGTCAGCCCATTCAACCATAGAGTTGCCTCCCCAGATAGAGACAATGGAAATAAGCGCAACCGAATTGCATTCTGTCCAACTCCAGGATTGTCGAATGACTTGCATATAGAAATAAAGTTGATCAGATGCATATTCGGATCATCGCCTGCTAGTCCACCGAATAATCCCTTAAGTTGCAATAACTGAATCATGGTGCTCGTGATGTTGAAATTGGCTCTGGGTGCCAATGGCAGAGGAATAATGGCTCCTGTGGCACCTGCTCCATCAGGATCATCATCATCATCGAATGGTATAGTTCGGCGTTCATGCCTGAACCTAGCTTGACGATATCTTCTGTTGGCTGGTGTCGCTATCTCAGCATCATGCCTAGGGTTTAGTAACTCATCATCACCTAGATCCTCATCGTCAGTATTTGTTGCTCGCCCAGGATTATCAATATTCTGTTGATACACTTGAGCGGCGGCCAGAGCAGCTAGTCTAGCCTGTTCCTGTTGAGCAACCCTTCTTACAATTTCCTGTTGAGCCTCCATTCTGCCAAGACGATGTGCTTCAGGATTGAAAGGTAATAATGGTTGACCAGAACTTCGAGTATGGGGCATGCACTGGATAAAAAAAATTGCAGAAAATAAAAACAACAACTAAAAGTAAAGTACGAGAATCTTTGACCAAAGGGTCTAGTAACTATCACAAACTTAGTAGACAACCGTATTCCCCGGCAATGGTGCCAATATTTGATAACGCTCAAACTACAACTCTCGTAAGAGTGTAAGCGGTCGTTGTCAAATATAGAACCCAACTGGGTTGGGTGTCGAATCCCACAGAGAATACTTGGTCACTAAGTAAGCAAAGATTATTAGACTTTTGGTGAAAGTTTCGTAAAAAGGGGGGATTGTATTGTGCAATAATGTAACAAAGTGAAAAATGGAAAATAGCAAAGTAAAAAGAAAGAATGTTTAGTAAGATGTTTAACCAATGAGAATTGAGAGTTGGGGTTATGTCCACCTTATGAGTTATACGTCTCTATTGGCTATGGGTTATGCGGAATTCAGACATGCATGCGCTTATAGAGAATTGTATTCTATGGTAAATCCAGGCGTCTTTCGACCATCAAGTATTATTTCACTTTAACTCTTTCGAGCTTAAAGCGTATCTAACGGTACAAATTCTCCAAGAGGTTAATCCAGTTACGGCACTAACTTTTTAACAGGGGTTGGTTCCCTATTACCTTGACATTATCTCTTTTCTAGACATATAACTTTTCTTTCGAACAAGTTAATGCTATACTGGCGTATTCTATGCGTTTGCAACCACAAGAATTTGCATTAAGATGAAGAGAATAATGATATAAGCAGCATACGTGTCAAGAATTCACAAACTCATAGCAATAGATAGTATCTCATAAGACTTCCATAACCCCAACAGAGAAGTTTAGCTACTCATGAGTACAATGGAAATCACAATAGTCATTATCATTATACCAAAGTAAAGATCTCACGTGTAGTATATGTTGGTAGGGCTTGTGGCGTGAATTCCTTTAAGAGTAGCGTTTCTCTTGTTGTGAAAATTAAGAGTTGAATAGATGGAGAGAATAAGAATTGAGAGTGTTGAATAAAAAGTAGAAGTATGAGAATTCAAATTAATGGAAGAATTAGAATGATTCGGAATTATAAAAACTTCAGCAAAATAGGGTATTTATAACACCCATATCCTATTCCTACTAAGCTACTGCATTACTTAACCTAATCCTACTAGGTTACTGCATCATTATCCTAATCCTAATAAGTTACTGCTAATCCCCAAAGTCTTTAGAATTGCTGTTTTTGCCCGGGACAGGTTTTCCATGCATCACTTTTATTATTCAATAACTTTGAAGTCTTTATTCCAGCTACAGAAAAAATTATTGCATGCCGCTGATCAAAAACTCCGTTTTTTAATGAATAGGTATGTTCATCATTGAAAATCTTACTACGAAAGTATCAGTACCAAGCTTACATGAGACCTTGAATAACCAACTACATTTCAGAGATTTGCACATCAAAACATAATTAAAACAAAATAAAATAAAATTTATCACAAATTTCAATCTCTATTAATCGGTAATTAAATGTAGCATATAAGTTATATATGTATCTCACTACTTTTACACTAAATCACACTATTTAAATATTAATTAGAAATTGCAAAATTAATTATTTTTTTATGTATGCTCCAGATTCCATATATATTGAATATTTTGATATCGTTACTATAACAAAATCTATCATCTAGTTATTGAAATAAATACATATGAATCACCATTAGACACTTATAACAATAACATATGTATCATTCATATGAATCACTATTATACTTTAAAATCTCAAATTTTGGTATCCTTTATCAAGAAAAATATATGCACAATAAGTAAATAAATATATGAATAACAAGTTACAACACACAACATATAGATCTACGATTACAAAAGTATCACAATCATTAACTTACAAAAAACTAAAAAAAAGTTGCTGGGTAATGAATGAAAATGTATCACATAATTTTCAGATGTATCACTAAAATATACTATCGAAAATTGACCTTGACCAACTAAAATAAAATCAAACCTCTGTTTTGTCGGATCTCTTAGCTCTGAAATTGAACCTGTTCTTGATTGCAAAGTTACGCATCACCGTTACAAGAATTGCTTTATTATTATACTTTTGTTTCACCATGACAACGCCATTATTGCAATCTGTTATTAATTATTCACCACCCACATCAGCAGCAGATGGAGATTCAACATTATCAACTACGGATACTACAAGTCCAGATGACTCAACAATATCATGACACTCAATTGCAATATCATCCGCATCGAAAGTATCACTATCAATTACAATATCATTTGTTGTAATACACAGTGGATACATTTCAAATCCAGGTGCATGTTTCAAAATCTCAAGAAAAAGTTACACAGACATATCATTGTGAATCTCCAACGCTGAAAAATTACCTTGAACAACATACTTGGCAGGAATTTTTTCAGAGATAAATCAATTTTCAATTGAATTGAAATAACATCCATTAAATATCAATACAAAGATTTTTCATGAATGACAATACCGTCAATCCGATAGTTATCGTACAAGTCTCTGAAACCTAAACAATGGAACGACACAGTACGACAGACATGATCTCCGTTGAAATTAATCAAAAATTTGGAGAAGGAAGAACAAACAATTGTTTTAACACAATTCAAAACTACACATATGGTTTGCGTCAAATTTGAAATCTGATCTAGGGGAATTGCTGATTTTCAGTATATCAGTAATCCAACTTGTAACGATTTTAGAGTGATTTGCTCTGCCGAATAAAATAGAATCTATTACTTCCTAAAATAATTATCTATTTTGTTTTAAAGGTATCATAAAATATATGTATCACGTTATATCATATGAATCATAATTTTAAAAAATCGGAATGTTATGTAATTAAAAAAATAGTTGGAATAAAATATTATAACCCATAAATATTTTGGGATTTATGTAAATTACCCTATATATATATATATACTAGTTTTATAAGGCCCGTGCTAAGCTCCGGTTCAAACTCAAATAATTTGTAACTTTTTGAATAACATGATTTAAAATATATAAAATAATTATAACTGGCAAAGATCATAAAATAGAAAAATATTGGTAAATTAATTTATGAGCATATAATTTTTTTTTCTAATTTCTCAATTCAATTCAAGTTCATTTTTGAAATCAGTAAGATGAAGACGAAAGTTATCAAGTGGGTCAATTATTTCCCTCAAGTTTTCTTGCATGTGGTGGAAAATGCATAATTTTATTTATAATTTCACATGACAAGAATTTTAGCTAGTTAAATGTGGTTCTTTAAGTGTATTTTATACTTAATTAATAAAAAAATTATATTCACTGAAATTGACATAGAGAATCAATTGATTCTCGCATGCTTAAAAATATTGATTCTCAATTGATCAAAAAAGAGATTTTAAAAATAATTTGATCTTAATTTATATCATTGCCTTAATTTAACTTTATCAATAATTTTATTATTATGTATATGAAGTATATTTGATATTTTCAAAAGCAATGGATAAAATTGTCCACAAATTTTTTTATTCAATTCATGATTAATAATTAAGAAATATATCAAAATCATACTTGATTCGATAGAAATAGAATATAACCTCATATAATAACTAGTTTTAATCCCTCATTTTTTCCTATTCTTCATCCCAACGGTATTTGTACAAAAGTCTTTCTTATGAAAAATAAGTTATTAAATATAAATACTAATAAAGAAGAGAAAAATGAAGAATTATTCATGCAACAGAAGAAATTTCTCTACGGTCAATATATATATTTTTTTCTCAAGCTACTTTAAATAAAAGCTCATATAAAATATTAGTTTTAGTAATGATATTTTCATTTATAAAATTAATTAAATAATTAATTTTGATTAAAAAATAACAAAAGATAGTCAAATTAAAGTTTTTTTGGTGTTGTGGGTAGCAATGGACAAAATTAAAGATTTTTGGTCTTATACTTCATAAAGCATGAAGTACAAGTAATTCAATAAATGAAATTAATTATAGGATATTTGACGTTTATATTTTGCATTTGACGTGATTAAATAATACATAATAATGAGAATAAAATATTATAATGGAAGATTCTCAAAATGATTTACCGATTAGTTAAACAATATAGTAATTCTAAAAGTTCAATAGATTGACTATATGAACTTTACTTTGTTGGCAAATACTTAATTTTTCATTGTGTAATCTCCTCTCTAATTTTCCTTGCCCTACTCCCATTTTTTGAAAATTAATTAAACAATTAATACTACAAGAAAAAACTTAATTACTCATATTATGACACATGCACCAAGTGCAAAGGTCCATATAGCAAGAAAGAAGACAAAATAACTTCATCTATATTAACCAAAACTCACAATATTATAGGATTAAGAGATTAATTAAATTACTATAATAACCTTGTGAGGACTACCAAAAACTGGTATCCTCTCTTTTATATAGTAGTAACATATATATTGCTTAAATTATAGAAACCTTGCATAGTAAAAAGATGTTTCATATCATGCCTAATTCCAGATATATTACTTCATATTTTTACAAATGTGTTCTAAAATGTTATTCTGAAGAGTGTAGTTGGATTTTGAAGGCAATAAGTGTAACAGGTTTAGAGTTCTTCAAAGTTAGAGTTTTCCAAGATATAAATACCTGTCCTTTGAATGATAGAGTGTTCACCCAAGTTAAAGTTAAAGTAGCCTTTGTTAGTAGTGTTACTACTCTAAAATTGATAAATCATAAGAGAATGCACACCCCAAATAACATAACTGAATATGTGAAATCTTCTTTTGATGTGACTATTAATTACATGATAGCATGACGGGCTAAAAAGTGCGCACAATAGTTACTTAGGGGTTAATCGAATGATGAATAACGACAAATTACTAGATCCATATATATGCTAGATTCTGTGTATCCTAACTTACATATTAAGATGAATAAGTTAAAAGAAAATAAATTAATGTATCGGTTCATAGCTTTTACATCTATTAATGAGAGGGTTCACATTTTATAGATCAGTTATTGTCGTGGATGTTGTTCATTTGAGTGGAGCATATAAAGGAAAATTTATTCAGCTAGCACTCTTGATGGTACATATATGTCATCTGATATCTATCAAATAAAATGATTTTAGATGAATCTGTATTTACTATATTAGCAATGTATATATCTGGTTTATATATTTAACTTGTAATACATAAACTGCATAAGTAATGTATCAGATGTTTTTCATTTCTAGGTTGCATATTATCAATCACATATGGAATTGTAGATACAAAAAATGATTATTCATGGTTGTGTTTTTTTCAATAGTTTAAAAGTGCTTTTGGAGAGCATCCACTTAGACTATTGATAAAGTCTCTAAATTAATAAGGCCTTGGTTGTGAGACTCTGTGTGTTGTATCTGATCACAATGAAAACATAATGAAAAGTGTAATAAATAAGTATTCTAATGTTTTGCATTTTTCTTGCATTTTAAATCTTTGAAAGAATGTATGCACAAACTTCAAGAGGAGAAAAAATAGACTTAGTGACATTTACTATGCCGTGACCAAGGCTTACAGGAAAGAGAATTTTGATTTTCTTATGGATAAAGTGGATAAGATAGATCATAGGGTAAAAGATTGCCTGATTAATATCAATTATAAAAAGTGGTCAAGAGCTTATGCACCAACAAATAGAGGTAGGATGATGACTTCTAATATCGTTGAATGTATCAATTGTTGTCTTGTAGAGGTGCGAGAATTTCCTATCTTAGAATTTATGTAACAAGAAAAAAATACTCTTTGAATCTTGGAATTGCAAAATTGGAGAAAGAACATCGTATACAAAACTACATTAGAAAAAAGATTCGAAGATATTCTAGTTCTCAATGCATCAAAAGTTTCTTGTTTGATGGTATGTTTATCTCGATACATATGTTCAGTATATACATATTATAATAGAGTTATAACACACATACTATTAAGACTGTTGAGCTAATTTTATTGGTTGTGTATCATCATATGTTTTCTGTTTTCAGTTAGATACATAACTTTTGGCTATGTATCATTAGACTGACTCATGATGATTTTGACAAGTTAAGGCTTCATCGATTTATGTTTACTCTATTTGATGTTGGTAGATGGTAGTTTGTCTTCAGAGTAAAAAATGCAATTAGGGAAAGTTCCAACTTAATGAGATATCATATGCCTACACAATAGTGATGTGTTGGTTATTTGTAATGCCCCGCTTCTGTACCTAGAACGCTACATGGTGCTCATAATCTTAAATGACCACAAGCTAACCCATGACTGGTACCTGGTGCAATAACTTTGTGATAAATACTGTAATAAATACGAAAATAGGCAGAAACATATGCCATAAGGTTCAAATCTATAAATAAATCTAAATGCGGTATCAAAATATCAAAACTGAATATAAGTAAAGTAAAACTGAACAACTGTCTGAAAATACTCTAGTCTGGAAAGCCTCTAAACTATCTGAACTGTGGAGATGATGGGACAAGTCACCAACTAACTCCTACTACTAAAAATAATACTGAAATACTAAAATTAGCAAGCATGTCCTCAAACTATAAGGACTCACCACTACTCTGAAAGCTGAAGATCTAAACTGCTAAAGGTGCTCTAGAGCCCGTACGTCCGAACCTATGATATAAGATATCATATCGCAAAAAGCATACATTAGTACTTTGAATGTAATGGTATACTTAGTGAGGTAGGATGAAATGCATAGGTTCATATGCATGAACAATACTAACTGAATAACATTAGTATGACTGAATAAGAGTATATGCATGAATACATAGACTGTAACTGAGATCATGATAATACTGAGTACTGAGTCTGAATACTAATAACTGATATCTGAGTTTACTGATACTATATCACTAATTATCTGAATGACTATATTTGACAGTCTCAAATTCTGTGGAACTATACTGAGTTTTGGACTGAGCTGAGTAACTATATCTGATAGTCCTGAATCTATAGAACTAAACTGAGTTCTATTTCGAGACTTAGACTGAAACTGAGACAATAGGAGGTAATCATCTAATCGACATGCTTCTATCTAATCTGATTGGGGTCCAACCTGTAACCCCAGTAGGAAGGGTGTCAATACCGTGCCACGGGTAAGGACAAATTGTGAGTTGACCCTCTCTGATAGAAATCTCTTTTATCAACCCTCGCTGGTAGGAAAACTCAAATAAGATGTATCAAACCTTGTAGTATCTAGCAGGAAGATATCTCAACCTACACTTGCTACGTAGTTCTGTAATACAAGGATTTCTCCTAAGGGTCAAACCCTCTTTTGGTAGGAATGCACCCATCCCTGGGCTCGCTCGGTTCTGAATCCTACTCCTAACTGAATAAACACTAGACTGATTTCTGGTCTGTACTAGGCTGTACTGAACGGTTATTGATGATACTATTTAACTGAACTAAACTGGATTCACT
Source organism: Capsicum baccatum var. pendulum (assembly GCA_030864225.1). Classification (NCBI taxonomy): domain Eukaryota; kingdom Viridiplantae; phylum Streptophyta; class Magnoliopsida; order Solanales; family Solanaceae; genus Capsicum; species Capsicum baccatum. The sequence goes on along the minus strand of CM061552.1, from coordinate 157,278,231 downwards.
GAGTTCTGTTGACTGATGGAAAATACTACTGAATTCTATTAGCTGACTAAGTTAACTGAGGTCTAGGCTGAGTACTGAACTAGACCAAACTAATACTGAGTCTACTGAGTTTTCCTAAGTTCTGTGACTGACTGAGAGTACTACTGATCGTGAGTGACTAGTACCATTCTATTACTGACCATGGCTCTAAGTAAACAGCAAAATTGTCAGGTATAAGTACCCCCAGGACTTGATAGCATAAATTAAGAGACATGTCACAAAATTAAAACATGTAAACTAAGTACTTGATCATCATTTATTCATTGAGGCATTTTAACAAACACTTGTATGGCATGAACTTGAATACATACTAACATGATATAATTCCACTATTCAACTCAAATGCTTAATTAATCAACCACTTGAAAATCATAAAATAGGAACATAATACTAATCAACATGTGAGCACACAATTCCAAATATCAACTTCACAATTTAAAGGCTTTAGCATGATCTCATATGATAACACATATAATTTAATTAACCCCACATGAAATTTATCATGAAACATAGATTTGAAACCCAATTAATTATTATAAACATGAATATTATCAAACCCAACATGGAATTTATGAATTTCATATACTTGAGTTTAAAAATAGTTTCTTGGACTCCAAGGGTGGAAGGGACCCTTGGATGAACACTTCACATACCTTATGTAATACCCTGTATTTTTGTGTTAGAATTCTAACCGTCGTTCCTGTGCGTCTAAGCTCTAATCCAAGTGATTCTCACTTGAATATAGGTTGCATGATCATTATCCTAGTCTATGGAGTAGTTTAGAGGTGGAAAATATTTATATCAATAACCTAGAACAAGGTTAAGCTAAGACCAATTGATTTATCCAAAGTTTGAAATTTGATTCTCTAAGGGTCAACTTCAAACGTGAATATCTCTTAATATACATGTAATTTTTCATCCCAAGACCTACCAAATTGTATATAATTGATTTAGCTTTCCAACGATACCAATTTTGTAAAAATCCGATACCCGAGTGAAGAGTTATGCACATTTTGTGAGAGGCAGTAAGGGTGTGCGATGGGAAATGGACTGCCCAATCAAACATGTGAGATTGGGAGTGTGAGGCACACTTAAATTTCTTCCATAAGGTATGCGACACACACCTTAAGGTTTTCAATGGGTTGTGCGCCGCATACCTTACTTCCAAGTGCCAAAAACACCCCTATATGTATCTATAACATAGGATTAAACTCCCAAAACATCAAAATAAGTTTACTTTCTCTCAAAATGACTGAGAACAACCTTTACAGTTTCAACATAAAAACTCCAATATCTAGAGATTCAACCGTGAGAATTCTATAATTTTTACATATTCAAAATCCCCATTACGAAGGCTACGAGGGATATCCAAAAGTTCGTGAATAGCATTACGTCATTTAGAAAGTCATTCAAAGCTTCAAGTTTAAAGTATGTGGGGTTTTTCAACAAGAACACCCTTTTGTTCTTGTACCTAAAAATATTTTCTTTTATGAAGTTAGGATTTTATATGTTTTACTATGATTTTGAAGCATGAATTTATATCCTATATTGATTATCATTAGATTATGATTTTTTGATATTTTAGAAGTGAAATTATATGTGAATGATGATATTTTGTGCCTTATGTCTAAATTTCTAGATTTTGAAGGGATTTATATATGTTTATGATGTAAAGCTTGAATCTTGATAAGCTTTAATGTGATATTGAGACATGAGTTTTGAACTCTATTTGATATTGTTGTTTTTGAGAAATCATGTGTTATAAACACCTTGAGTTTGAATGATTTGAGATGATGAAGAAGCTTTGACCTGTCAGTCATAAAAAGAAGTGTTTTTAAACCCAAGATAAGAAAAGAAATCCAATTTTATTGATTATTATGAAAAGGGTAGCAAGATGAATCCCGTTGTGAATTATTGAACTATTTATTAGTGGATTTTCTTTTGAAAAGATCTGAGCTAAGTTAGGGAGTAGTCTTTAGCACCGAGTAGGATGTATAGCTATTTTGGTACTTTCCTAGAACTACGTTCCCTCATTAGATATGTGCCTGAGGCTGATTCATATAATGATCACTAGTGTTTGGATTGATGATTTAAGGTCCTACTCTGATGGCAAGGAATAGGGAGACTCTCCCCAATGTGGGTAGAACATTGGACTCTATATAGCTCACATGGTTTATGTCGGTTATAAGAGACTCTCAATGTGTATGTGTGTATTCTCCTATCTAATATGAAAATTCTTATTCTTTTATCTGATATAAAAACATATTTGTTTGAAAGACTGAGTTTGAGAAAGTCATTGTTTTCGAATGATTTAATGAACATATATTCCAAAGAGAATTGTTATGAGATTTGATTGCTTTGATGATTTGGAATCGAGATGGAAGTTAATTGAGATTTATTTCGATGACTCACATGTTTCACCCAATATATTTTACTCTCTTATGATTATGATAATATTAATTTGAGCTAAGTGAGTCATTTATTTTAGCATGTATAATATAATAAACTGTAGTGATATTATGATATTATTTTATATATGCATTGCACCCCCAAATGCTTTGAACGTTTCTATGGTACTGACCCACATGTTTGTATGTGGGCTACATTTTCTCAGAATATAGGTATAAGGTATAGTGTACATCTTCAAATCTAGTCAGTTCGCGGCATTCAGTCAGCAGGTGATGAGTCCCTTTGATTCAAGGGCTTGAGTTAGTTATACAGTTCGAGAAGTGTTGTATTTTCTTTATTCAGTTGTATTGTGTTGGGTTAGTCAGGAGTCATAACCTGGCTACCTACAGTCGTACTAGTAGAGGCTTCATAGACAGTCAGTAGAAGTTGATGTATTCCATTTCATTTTTGGTTGTAAAAGCAGAGCTGTAATCTTATAAATTTAGTTTTGTATCTATCATATTTAGAAAAGAGTTATTTTCCACAGATTTGTATAGATTTATACTTTTTGTTCAGTTGCTTATTAGTTATGCTAGTAGAAGGGTTAGCTTGGGGTCACTTGTGATCCTAAGCACCGTGTGACGTCTCAGGACTCAATTTTGGGGCATTACAAACTTGGTATTAGAGCATAGAGTTTAAGTGTCCTAGGGTGTCTATGAAGTCATGTCCAGTAGAGTCTTACAGAATGGTACAGAGACGTCTATAGTTTTCTTCGAGAGGCTACATGGCATTTAGGAAATGTCTCTATTCTTTCAAGTCTTAAATTGTGCTATAGAAAAGTTCTCCAAGAAACTTATACAGATTCTCATCTTACTCTAGTCAAGCCATCTCTACCTTATTTCCAAGGTATCATAAATAGTTAAGCTAACTTCTCCATAGATAGTTATGGAATTGTAAGAGAGCTACAAAAGTATCTTATCAGTACTTTTGAGTTTCAAAAACTAAAGTGCTTTATCAGGTTTGTAGAAATCATGCACTAAGCCCGAGTCAGATATGCTTTCAAGTTTCTCCTCAGAATCCATAATGATAATCTATACTTTTCTTTCTATGTACTGTTCTTGAGGTAACATGTCGGAAAGTTCTAATTTTCTCCCCAGATGATGCTCTTATATTTGCTGGCAGAAGTTTCAAAAGTTTCATAAAATGTCTTGAGAGGAGCCTTCTAGTGTGTTATGTCCTTCAAATTTAAGTTATGCTCTCGTTCTTATGAGTTATTTAATTAAGACAGAGTAAGGTGTATTTGTAGATCGTTGAATGTTGTCTATCAAGTTTCTATCTCTTGTACTATGTAATTTTGCTATCATTATGTTTGTGAAAAATCAAAGTCTAGTGAAGCCGTATGAGGCCTATTTCGATTCACTAGCATAGTTGCTTTGTTATTCATATAATTTTCTTAATCAAAACACAAAACCAAAGTCTAGTGAAGCCGTGTGAGGCCTATTTTGATTCACTAGCAACTTGTTTATCTTGTTGTTCTGGTGTTAGTTGAAAGTGTGGGTTTTTGTGTAGTCACATAAGTAGTAACGTTTAGTTGAAAGTCTTGTGTTAGTTGAACTTATGGGTTTAGAAGTTTAGTGGCAAAAATGGTGGTAAGGGTGATTTATTGAATATATATAGTTGAATTTTTGCTTATGATTGAATTAGTAATGAAGTGATATACCCTTGTTTGTTATTTTAGTAAAGTTAGAGAAGGATATTGTTAGTTAAGGTGGATTGTTGTTTGCTTAAAGTATGAAAAGAGTTATTGATGGTATTTGTTGTGCTAGGAAAGTATAGGTTTTGATGGAAGTACTTGGTGGTTGAGTATTGTTAATTTAGGCTTTCCTGAGATTACAAGAGGAAGTTTAGTTGAAATTTATAGAGCTATGAAAGTAATTTAGGTGTGAAGATGGGTAAATAGTAAGTGAAGAAGAAGGATGTGTTAACAGATTATGAATAAGATAGGCCATATGATTATGATCGATTGTTATTATGTACTAGTTTTTCTTAATGCTATGTTCTGTAGTTTTAAAGTGAAAATTATGTGTGAGATTGGGTTGTTAATTATGTTTAGCTCTAGACATTAAGTTTGAACAGTTGATGGTTTGATTGTTGATTCTAGTTATATGGAGGTGATCTAGTAGGCTTGAACAGTGTATGCAAGAGTATAAGATCATGTGTTCGTAATTAAGTATGGTGTAGAGGTGTGCCCAAGGTGCTATGGGGCTGCATTATTTTTTGAGGATTATTGCATATTATGTGGTTAGTAGTAATGTTGAGTTTCTAGGTGGAGAAAGGCTAATTAGATAATTTATGTTGTTCTTGATAGCTAAGTTAAGGAGTTATGATTGAAGATGTTGAGTATTTTTAGTATGATTTTATTCTCATGGTTTGGAAAAAATATAAGAATAGAAGTATGATCTTGGTAGGTTATGATTATGTGATTAGAGATGTAGGTATGGTTTCAAATGATAGTTTAAGTCTTTGATGATGATTATTGAAGCTAGAAAGTTTAGGATGGCATATGGATGGGTTGTCAAAATGAAGTTGGTAAGTTCGAAATTAGTTTATTCTTGTGAGTTTAGCATTTATGTGTAGATTATAGAATGATGAAATTATGGATTAATCTCGATGATATGGAGTAGATTATCATACTTAGAATACCAGCTTTGACCTAAGGGGGAGATGGTTAGTGAAGAACCAAACTGAGTTTTGAGAATTAGATTGTGATACATGTCAATAATGAGTGATGATGAGATAGTGATCCCTTCTTACTCTAGAGTATTCCTAGGATTTTGGTCATTATAACACCAAATCCATCACTTGCTTGACAAATCCATGCCACAGGCCTATGCTTATACCTATCATGTGTGCTCAAGCCCATTCTCAGCTTCTAGCAAGCATGTAACAGCTTCACTCTATGATTCGAGTTATCTCTTATGAATCTATGAACTCCAGTATTATGTTGAATAGCTCATGATAAGTATAAACTCATGTTTTAGAGTATGACCAGTTTTTAAGCTCATGATACTAGTGAAGTTCGCATTATATCATGCATGTCCTCAGCTTAGATTTCTTTAATAAATCCATGCTTTTGATATTTTATTCCTTAGGACAAAGATAACTGTTAATGTTATGTATTGTAGTTTTTGTGCTTCTGGTTCATATGTGTTAGCCCTTCGGTGACCTTTTCCTATGTTAAGATAGTGGTGATGATAGTGGATAAGTAATGGTTTATATATGAGAGAGTTGATGACCCTTATTAATAAAGATCATTTATGCTTTTCTATCTAAGGCTAAAGTGTGAAGTAAGATTGAGGCCAAGTCTTTGATACATGTCATGGTTAGTTAGAAATTGTGTGTATGTTTTTAAGAATAGTGCAAGAAAATTATTGTTGATAAAGGTTTAGAGAATATGCGAAGTATGCCTTTAGGGGTATTTGCCTTAAAGTTATATATGATTTTTAATGATAGGCTTGAATGTTAGTGGTAAGGCATGTTATGCTTAGGGTGTGAGCTCTAAGAAGATATAGAATATAGAACCTTGTGGTTTAGACTAGTATTGTGGTTTGGCATGTTGTATCTTGTGATTTAGTGTTAGGCTTGATCATGGTGAGAGAACTTAGTTTAGTTTAGAACTTAGTAGAAAGATTTCGTAGTGCCAATATGAGAATTATAAGTTGAATCAAATGAGTATGGCATTTAAGGGGAATAGTATAGTTGAGAGAGCATTTGAGAAGTGATGCTAAGCTTGAAAGTAAGAAGTTGCGTTGCCTACGGCCTACCAATCCTATCCTAGTTTATGAGTTATATAATTATATTCCATGCTATAGATTTATACCAATGTTGTAATTCGTTAGTCAAATGTCTTGTTCAGAGCATGCCCAAAATTCTTTGCTCCCTAATGTCAATAGAATTTCGTAGAAAAGTGATAAAGAAATACTCCATTTGAGTATGGGTAGTCAATATGATCCAGTCTATATAGCCTATAATCTAGTTTAGCAAGCAAGGAGATAAGCTCCTATAGATTCTTAATTTTTCAGCTAGTCTTACTATCCGCAGTCTTATACGTATATCCATTCCAAGAGGCAATGTGTTTGTGTCCAATTAAATTATGAATTCAGCTTGGTTCATGCATCAGTTTTCATCAAATTATTATCATTCCGGGACGAACGATCTCAAGAGGGGGATGTTGTAATACCCCAAGTTTTCATGTAATAAACCTCTTATCCTTTCTCATGAGATCAGATCAAGTGCAAAGTAATGGTTACTCATAAGTTGACACTCATTTCTATCTTAGCCATATAATTATTTTTCTTGAGGATTCATGCACTTGTAGACCAGTTCAGTAGCTCATTATTCTTGAGATCCAATGATTCAGTTCTATCAGTTACACATGATAGCTTGAAGACTAATATTCCTCTGTTTTTCAGGTTAATTATGCACATTCGAGGACGAATGCTCCCAAGGGGGAGATAATGTAATATCCTGTATTTTTGTGCTAGAATTCTAACCATCATTCCTACGCATCTAAGCTCTAATCCAAGTGATTCTCACGTGAATACAAGTTGGATGATCATTATCCGAGTCTATGGAGTAGTTTAGAGGTGGAAAATATTTATAGCAATGACCTAGAACAAGGTTGAGCTAAGACCAATTGATTCATCAAAAGTTTGACATTTGATTCTACAAGGGTCAACTTCAAATGTAAATATCTCTTAATATACATAGAATTTTTCATCCCAAGACCTATCAAATTGTAGATAATTGAATTAGTTTTCTAACGATACCAATTTTGTGAAAATCCGATACCCGAACGAAGAGTTATGCCCATTTTTGTGAGAGGCAGTAAGGGTGTGCGATGGGCAATGCGCTGCCCAATCAAATGTGTGCGACTGGGAGTGCGAGGCACACTTAAATGTCTGCCATAAGGCGTGTGACGCATACCTTAAGGTCTGCCATGGGTTGTACTCCGCATACCTCACTTCTAAGTGCCAAAAACACCCCTATATATGTCTATAACACGGGATTAAACTCCCACAACATCAAAATAAGTTTACTTTCTCTCAAAATCACCGACCTTTAGGGTTTCAACATAAAAAATCCAATATATAGAGATTCAACCGTGAGAATTCTATAATTTTTACATATTTGAAATCCCCGTTAGGAAGGCTACGAGGGATACCCAAAAGTTCGTGATTAACATTACGCCATTCGGAAAGTCATTCAAAGTTTCAAGTTTAAGGTATGTGGGGTTTTTCAACAAGAACACCCTTTCGTTCTTGTGCCCAAAAATACTTTCTTTTATGAAGTTATGGATTTTATATGTTTTACTATGATTTTGAAGCATGAATTTATATCCTATATTGATTATCATTAGATTATGATGTTTTTGATATTTTAGAAGTGAAATTATATGAGAATGATGATATTTTGTGCCTTATGGCTAAATTTCCAGATTTTGAAGGGATTTATATATGTTTTTGATGTAAATCTTGAATCTTGATAAGTTTTAATGTGATATTGAGACATGAGTTTTGAACTCTATTTGATATTGTTGTTTTTGAGAAATCATGTGTTATAAACACCTTGAGTTTGAATGATTTGAGATGATGAAGAAGCTTTGACCTTTCAGTCGTAAAAAAGGGTGTTTTTGAACCCAAGATAAGAAAGGAAATCCACTTTTATTGATTATTATGAAAAGGGTAGCAAGATGGCTCCCGTTGTGAATTGTTGAACTGTTTATTAGTGGATTTTCTTTTGAAAAGATCTGAGCTAAGTCCGGGAGTAGTATTTAGCACCGAGCAAAATGTATAGCTGTTTTGGTACTTCCCTAGAACTACGTGCCCCCGTAGGATGTGAGCCTGAGGCTGATTTAGATAGTGATCACTAGTGTTTGGATTGATGATTTAAGGTCCTACTCCGATGGCAAGGAATAGGGCGACTCTCCCAACGTGGGCAGAATGTTGGACTCCATGTAGCTCACATAGTTTATGTCGGTTGTAAGAGATTCCCAATGTGTGTGAGCGTATTCTCCTATCTAATATGAAAAGTCTTATTCTTCTATCTGAGATGAAAACATATTTGTTTGAAAGACTGAGTTTGAGAAAGTCATTGTTTTCGAAAGATTTAATGAACATATATTTCAAAAAGAATTGTTATGAGATTTGATTGCTTTGAAAATTTAGAATCGAGATAGAAGTGAATTGAGATTTATTATGATGATTCACATGTTTCACCCAATATATTTTACTCTCTTATTATTATGATGATTTTAATTCGAGCTAAGTGAGTCATTTATATTAGCATGCATAATTTTATAAACTGTGATGATATTAAGATATTATTTTATATATACGTTGCACCCCATATGCTCAGTACGTTTCCATAGACTGACCCACATATTCGTATATGGGCTACATTTTCTCGGAATGTAGGTACAAGGTATAGTGTACATCTTCAGATCCAATCAGTTCGCGACATCCAGTCAGCAAGTGATGAGTCCTTTTGATTCAAAGGCTTGAGTTAGTTATACAGTTCAAGAAGTTTTGTATTTTCTTTGTTCAGTCGTATTGAGTTGGGTTAGTCGGGAGTCATGACCTGGCTACCTACAGTCAGTACTAGTAGAGGCTTCATAGACATTTAGTAGAAGTTGATGTATTCCTTTTCAGTTTTGGTTGTAAAAGCAGAGTTGTAATATTGTAAATTTAGGTTTGTATGTATCACATTCAGAAAAGAGTTATTTTTTGCAGATTTGTATAGATTTACACTTTTTGTTCAGTTGCTTATGAGTTATGCCTGTAGAAGGGTTAGATTGGGGTCACTTGTGATCCTAAGCACCGTGTGACGTCTCGGGACCCGATTTTGGGGCGTTACACCTTAGTGCCTGAATTTTGAGGGATTGATGGTGAGTTCTTGATTTGAAACTGAATCTTCTTGGGTTCTTGTTCTTGAGTATTTTGAGGAATAATGAGTATAATGCTTTCCAAAGGGTTTAATTTCGTGTTTTGGGGGATGAAGGTTATGGGAAAAAAACCCAATTACCCCAAGGATGCGGTCTTTTAATGACTGAAAAACTGTGTTACCGACATACAAGATGACGCCCCATGTCATTAGCATCAACACGATAGCCAATGCACCATGTTAAGTCTGTGTTGGTTCACTAGAATTTGCACTGGAGATGGGGAAACAATCATCCATCGACACGATGGTCGATGAAACACATCGAGATTGCATCGACCCACTATTTTGGGCACTCAAACATGGTCTAAACAAGGTTTGAAAAATACAAAACTCATCCGGGAACACCTATTTACCTTCCTGATCATGAGTTAACTTGAATATCAATATTTAATAGATTTAAAGATCTTGAAATAAGATTGCCAACTTTTGAAGGATAAAATGGCACTAAGTCTAAATTCTTAGCTAAAATATTCTAAGTCTAGGACCCCTTAACAAGCCTAAAGGATTGAGTTAAGCTAAGAATTTTGCGGGGTCTTACACTATTGAAGACATATTTTATGCTTTGAACCAAAAATAATCATGAGTTTTAAGCAAGCATTGTTAGTTTTGATTTATTTTTGTGTCTAAATGTAGGAGATTGATCCAAGGAAAAATAAGAATAAATCTGAGCTAAACATATTGGGTGATGGTTCATCTAATGAACTACCACACCACACACCGCACAAAAATAGAACCATGAAGTGAGCAGTGTGATGGCTTAAATTGACGGTCCGTTAAGGCTATGACGAGCCATCACAACTAACCACCAGACAAAAATAAAATATGAAACATCATAAATATTATGAAGGTATATTTTGATGAACCACTAGATATGTGGAAAACCGCCAGACCACACATCAGAGCTTAACAGAATGAAGGTTCAAATAAAAGTCATGTGACGAACTGTCACAGATGTGGTGAACCATCAAGTGAGCATTCAAGGTAGATTCGACAATCCATTTTAAAGTTAAAATTTCTCAATTTTCTAGGGCCTATGAATACCTAGTCTAGGGTTTAGTATATGTTTCTTTTGACACTTAGAATATTTTACATTATATTTTCTTTGGAGATAGATATTTTTGGGGGTTTCAAATGCTATTACTTTTTTTTTCAAGATTTGAAGGGTTAAGTTTAATCTTTGTAAGAATCTATCTTTGAATTATGACATACATTGCTTTATTCTTCTTAATTACTATGCACGCCAAAATTCTATAACTAGGATTGTGGAATCCATGACTAAATATGATTAATGTTGGCATGAATTTGTGTCATACATGTGAATGTGTTGTCATTCTATTCATCTTAACAGATGTCTAATGGTTGAAAACATGTCTAATGGTTGTAAACATTAGAAAAAGCCATAGGTTTATCTTGTTTGAAATAAGAGGTAAAAATCAGAAAAAGGATTTAACAATGAGGATTCAAAGTTTCGAACCCCCGTCTAATGAGTAATGCTCTAATGAGATTAATCAACTTGATGCTTAAAACTGAGTTTATGATTTCCTTCACTTTAATTTCAAAAGAATTAAATGGGTAGTTGATTAATTAGGCTAAGAACATTTACATGAACATTTGAGCTTAATTTCCTGACATTCACTTGTATTAAAGCGAATTCATTATCGACATTAGCCCAAAAGTGGTAAAGAGCTATGGTGAACACAATCCTAGTTTGTATTCTCTATTGATTTATTATTTCTTAATTTTATTGCTCATTACTTGAAACAAATTAGACGTTCAGTCAAAATTACTTACTACAATGACCCCTATTTTATGAAAATTGCAAACTGATAGTCATCTAAATCTCAAACTACTTAGTTTTCACCATATTCTCTATTGGATTTGATCCCAGCCTTTGTTGGCTATATATTTTACAACGACTACTTATTCTTCTTAAATAAGGTGTAATTTGCATATCAAATAGCAGTCTAGAAGAGAAAAACATATTTGATACGAAGCTATAATTCTCTAATTACTACAAGCTAAAAATATTAATCAAGACATATGAATTTTCAATGATTTTGATTTTCAATAAAAAGGATTAGCACATTCTATGCAAAATTCTAGAAGAAGTGGTCTATAACAATCTTAGTTATGAATTTCATATTTTTTATTTTTTGACATTTTTTTTCCTTTTAGTAGTTGATATATGCTATTTGTAAGTTGTGGAGTTAGTTGACACGGTCCTCAATGCATTCGGAAGTGGTTGGAGTGAGTAGAGATCCTTAGAGGCTTTTAAAGTGGTTAATCTAAAATCAATCACCATTTTTATGACACGAGTATTGGATGGTGATTGGGTCATTTTCGTTAGATCCATAATGTAGATTTTGACCTACTTGCATAGTTAGCTCGACTCTCGGGTCTTTAAATTGCATTTTGACCATTTGGGAAAAAACTAGTTAAACTAAGCTTAAAAAGGGTTCCAGAGGATAATTTGTTGTAAATAACCTCTTTTCATAAATACAATGATTCCATTGAGTTTGAAATATTAAAGTTAACCTAGTAGCATATCTGGTGTATTCCTATAGGGTCCCAAAGAATTTTAAGGGTTCGTTTGAAGATATCTCATTACTTGCGAGATTACTATTTTTTTTGTAATCTGGTCCAATTAAGCCCTTCATCACAATTGTATGAACTATTTCATGATCTTAGGCCTTGTTAATCCTTTTCATTGTAATCTCATGGTGAAGCACTGCGATTGCAAAGAGTAATTCCAGTGGATCGAGTCGAATTTGACCATTGCGATCGCGAGGCCCTCTTTTACCAATTGAGTTGACTTACCTTATACTGGTCAATGTTGACCCTCGTAATCACAAGGTAGGAATCACAATTGAAAGGTATTGTTCACCTAAATAGTATAAATTCCTCATTCTCTGAATTTCACCATTTTAGACCTCGAGACGTCAAGAAAAACGATTTTAAGGAGGGTTTTTCATTAATAATGCTTGGGAAATCTCTAAACTCCCATTTTCATCATTTCCTATTAAATATATATTTAAAATAGGTTTAAAGTCTTGTTTTCCAAACTTGGATTTTACGGGTTTTGCCCGGTAAAATATAAAATTAATTTTTCTTTGATTTAAAATCCAATTTTAATTTATTTTCACTTGAGTTTTTAGATTTAGACTTTTCTTGACTTGGAAAACATGATTCTTGAATAAAATTTCAGATTTATCTTTTTGAATTTGAGATAATTTTGTATCCGAATCTAATATAGCCTATATGGGTATCGTTAGTTCCCTTTTAAAGTATAGATTACATTTTTGATATGTTTAGTTCATTTCAAGACTAGTTGTGATGTAAAGGATCCTCGTTGAAGGGTCTAGGCTTGGATTTTGACTTTTTGAGGTAGGTTATGTCTTAACTTTCTTCAAGATGGTCAATGTAGTTAACTATTCAAGTAAAACATGATCTAGGTTGGGGAATTAGATGTGGGAATTTCATTACGAGGTTACCATTATTATTATTATTATTATTATTATTATAATTTTACTCGTATGGAGGCTTTCATGCATATTATTGTTGGCTTGAGAGATTATATTTATTGTGATGCCCGTGTGGGGCTTTATTTTATTTTTTTGGTTAATAAACAATTTTATTTCACCAAAGATATTTACAAGCTCCAACAGGGTCTGACCCCTTGTTTCTCATACATAAAACTTCAAAAAAACCTTACTAGTACTATGAATGCACCTAATAACTAGGGAATCCAAACTAGTAGTCGACTGGCATAGCCATTACAAACAAAATACATTTAGAGAAAACCTAAGCAATCAGTAATTAACATCTTCATGGTACTGCAGCTTGATGTTGTAGAGAAAGTCCCCATTTTAAAAATTTTTGGCTTTGGATGTGAATATGGAAACAATTTCCCTACATACCTGGTTCTCATTATAGCATCCTTATTAGAATCTGATAAGGTTCCTACTTCTCCAAATTGTATTGATTAGCATAGAAAACACACAACTGATGATGGAGCCTTTTGCTAATCTTTTGCTTTCTTATTTTGCAACCCATTCTACTTCAGTTGTCTAGTCACCTATATATCTCTGTATTCCCATCCAATTCAACAAACTTTCCTACAATTTTTGAATAACAGTACACTCTATGAAGAGATGATCATGAGTTTCATCAGCATTCCTACAAAACACATAAGTAGAAGGTACCCATATCCCCATTTTTTCTAGTCTTTCCACTATAGAGAACCTGTGGAGTAGTACTATCCATAAGGAAAACTTGTGCCTAGGATGTATGCATGGATTCAAGATAATACCTTTCCAAGGGACCTTTGGAAATTATGGCGAAATGGCATCATATAGTTTTTTAATCAGGAACTTTTAACCTTTAACACATAATGTCAGCCAGTTCTGCAAGTCTCCTTGTAAACCAGGGGCTCTCATAATATGATTTATTGAGTCTATGAATTTTCTAACTACCCAAGTAGCATTTTTGGATTTCACAAGACTCTATAGGTTTATTTTTTATGTAGTAGATATGTACCCATTTAATCCATGGACAATCCTTCTTGTCAGCCAGTGCCAAAAGATGCTTTGTAATAGCAACTTTATTCCACATGTGTAAGTTCATCATATTTTGTCCTCCTATAGACTTTAGAAGGCAAATATTGCCCCAGGCCACAAGTGTCTTCTTTGAGGTCAGGATAGTGCTAGTCTATAAGAAAACTCTGCATAGCTTATTGACCATCTTCTTAATTTTCTTTGGTAACAAGAAGATTTATGCCCAATATGTTTGGATACCAAATACCACAACCTTTATCAGTTGGAGTCTGCCTACATAAGATAGTAACTTTGCACTCTAACATGTCATTCTTGTAGCAACCTTTTCTACCAAGGGCATGAATTGATCAATTGTAAGCCTTTTTGATGAAAGAGGTATACCTAAATAGTTAAATAGAAGTCCCTTCTATCTATATCCCAAATAATCAATAATTTGTTGCTTAACCTATTGTTTTGTACCTGAGAAATAGACTGAGCTTATATTAATATTTTCCTGCACACCTGATGCCTTTGAAAAATTATGGAATACCTCCTGGATGAGAGTGATTGAAGTTATTTCAGCTTTACAGAATAAGAGCAGATCATCTGCAAAATAAATGTGCTTTATCCCAAGCTTTTTGCATCTAGGATGATATTAGAAGACCTTAGCCTTGTCTAACCAGTTCAACTCCTTGTTAAGTACTCTATATCAAGCACACAAAGTTAAGGTGACATGAGCTCACCTTGCCTTATACTTCTTTTCCCCTGGAAAGGTTTTGTTATCCCTTCATTTAGGACCAAAGAATAGGATATAGAGCATATGCATTCCATGACCCAATTAATGAACTTCATAGGGAACCCTATCTCAACTAGAATACTCTTAAGGAAGAATTATTTATTAAGTCATAAACTTTCCTGAGATCCACTTTTAACACACACCTAGGGGAAAGGCCTTTCCTAGAGTACCACTTAAAAAGCTCATGGCTAAAAAAGATGTTATCAATGATACTTCTGCATTCTATGAATGCTGATTATGATGTTCCTATAAGGGTTCATATAGCCTTATTCATCATACTGGTAAGGATCTTAGTAATCAATTTATAAAAAGTTGTACAGCAAGCTATAAGTCTGTAGTCTTTCACTATAGAAGGGTTGGCACATTTAGGGATCAATGCTATAGCTGTACAACTAAAAGCCTTCAATATTTTTCCTAAATCAAAGAACTCTTTTACTTTCTTTAGAACATCACTCTCAACATCATTCCATTGACCAGTAAAGAATTCTACAGGATACCTATCAACCCCTAGGGCTTTGTCTACTGGCATACTCTTTAAAGAAAATAGGATTTCTTGGTCAACAACCTCCTTTATTAGTTCTAGTTTCTGAGTGTAAGTAAGGCAAGGGCCACTTTTAAACACCTCAAAGTTTGGACAAGGTGTTTCAGCTGCCGTAGTTCCCATTAAGCCAAAAAAGAAACCAACAAATTTATTTTCAATAAGTAATGGGCTTGTGATTTTATTACCTGCTGAGTTATAGGTAAAAGTGATGCTGATTCTGTTAGCTTTGATTTTACATTGAGCATGGAAGTACTTTGAGTTTGCATCACCACATTTTATCCATACTGCCCTGGACCTTTGCCTCAGAACTGTCTCCTCCATAAGATTCCAGTGATAAAAATCCTGAATTAGTTATTTTTCTTCCTGTACCCACTCCTGATTCTTGGGTATGAGTTTAGTATTCTTTGTATAATATCTATCTTTTCTATAGTCTAATGAATCTTTTGTCCATAAGATGAAAGGTGATTGTTCAACTCCTGCAAGTCAGTCTTTAAATTCTTTAGCTTTTGATTCAGTTTATACATACAAGTGCCAGAAAACTTCTTCCTCTATGTGCCTACAACAATTTTAGGGAAATTTTGGTGCTCCATCACATTGGTATAGAGCTCAAAAGGTTTTGACCTATTCAACAGATGGCAAGCATGATGGATAAGAAGAATAGGGGAGTTGTTAGAGATTCTTGGAGAAAGAAAATCAGCCTCCACATATCCATAGTTTTGCAGGTAGAAGTAGTTCCTTAATGCCCAATCAGTTTTGGAATACACTATATGTTCTTGTTTCTGCTTATTACAAAAAGTGTAGTTGTATCCTTTTGCTTGCAGGGAAGTTATTTGGAGGTGGTCCACACATTTTCTGAAGTTCTATATTTCTTGCTGAGTGACAGCAGAGCCAATTCTGTCTTCAGTAAATAGTACATCATTAAAATCCCCAAGTAGTAGCCAAGCTTCTTGGATAGAATTTCCCATTAATTTGAGTTTACTCCATAACTCCATCCTCTCTTAGATACTATTCTTGGCATAAACTATAGTGACATATGAAGAGAAGTTCCCAGTTGTATCACTTACATAGCAATTAAAAAACTATTCTTTTATTTGTATGATAGAAATATTCACACGATGTTGCCATAGAACCTAAATTCTTCCATTTGAAGCTATTGGGTAGTTACAACAACTATTCCACCCTTCACCAATCTTTTTCAAAATATTAGCAGCCTTTTGTTCCTTAACCCTGGTTTCAATACAACCCATGATCTTTATTTTGTTCATCCTCAGAAAGAGTTTTAACTCTTTCTATTTCAAGGGCTAGTTTAGTCCCCTGACATTCCAAGTGGAAATAATCATATATTAGGAGCTTCTCCAGGCATCCCTGGATGTTTCTCTTCAGTTGGAACACTTGTGGGTACATAGGAATACTCTAAGTTAATTTGATAATGTAATCTATAGGTACATTGGAAAACCTTTGCATAAAAGGTTAGCTAAGGACATTACATGCAAGCTATAGTCAGTATGACGTTACCACATCGCATAGCATTGGTTAATAATAATAAAATAATAGTTTGGTTGGTTGGAAATTATTTTAATTGGGAAATAATAGCGGGGTTAGATAGCTAGCCATGAAGGTGTGATTCTAATGGACGAACAGTGGAATCTCATGTTTGTCGACATGAGGAGATGGTCATAGTGACCATATATGTTACTAAGAGGTACATGGGAATCTTCTAAGTACACTGTACATATGTATCATGGAGCGCGACTAGTATTTAGGAATCCACTACCCTTATGGTATCTTTGATTCATGCGGCTATATTAATCGGGGCCCGCTAAGGGGGTTACACTGGACCTATATAGCTAGTGGTTGATTCTGGGATGATTAAGCTTCACATATCTAGGTTAATGATTTCAAATGCATGCTAAACCCGGTTTCCTTTGCCGGCATGGTTATATTTATATATATGGTTTTTATGCATATGGTTGTCTTACTTTATTTTAGTAGTTGACATTAATTTATCTCTATCCTGAGTACTTTCTAGCATTTACCTACTAACCCATCCTCGGATGACTATATCCTCATGTGATGTAGGAACCAACCATTTTAATCCTCCTGCTTAGTGCTCGGATTTGAGATAAGCTACTGGGTTAAAGTGGTGAGATTCCTTATTATGGAAGGCTTCATTTCATGTTCATGGATGTTTTTACATACTTTGGTTCATTTATGGATTTTTTTTTGGCTATAGTTGGGGGTATATCCCAACCTAATATTGGTTTTCTTTTGCTTAGAGGCTTTTGTAGAAGTACTATGGGTTAGTATGGGTAGGATTTGTATTGGTGTAATCCTGAGTATTGGCATTTATATTGGGCCTGATACCGTTGGACTAATTTTATTATTGTTTCATCCTTTTATATTATATTATGGAACTTTGTTTGGTTATTATTTTGGTTTTGGTTTATTGTTTTGTTTGGCAATTGGTTATTGGTCGGGCTCATTTTGGTCGGTCTCGATTATAGACCTATCCTTGAGTCTTTGGTTATAGACACACTCTGGTTTTTGTACCATAGAAAATTTCATTAAATTCTCATCTTTGTACCCAATATGACTCAAGGGTATGGGCCGTATATTCAGGTACAAATGGTATTGTCAAGTCGTATGCTTACCAGTGTTGGTTGGTGGGATGTATTTTGTTACTGGAATGGATACAACTCGAGGGTAGGAGTTATATTGGTAGTTATATATCCTTTAGTCCCTTAACTTAATCTTAGACTTGGTTAATTAGGTTGTATTTGAGTACGAGTGGTTCACCATGAGCCGTAAGTCTGGACAAGAGTCATATCTAGGACTTGTATGGTGGACAGTGTCTAAATTTTTCTTTGGTTTAAATATTCCAGAGGTACGAATTGTATGCTTCGGATACGACTTGGTTGGATGATTCGTATGGCGGATAACATTGGATCCAAAGGTTGAGGCCACGATACAAGTGGAGGGTACAATCGTATTAGAGGGTATGACTCGTAAAGGTTAGTCATACCCCTGGGATGGGATTTTGTGTAACATAAGTGGGGGTATTCTGGATATTTCCCCTCTTATCATAATAAGTTCCCATGACTTCTAACCTACTTGGAAGGTTATTTACCCTATTATCCCATTCATTCACACTTAGGAACTCCTCTAAAACACTATAATTCCCTTAAAAGCTTTTGGGCAAGGGAAGGTAGCGTTCCAATTAGAGGATTGATTTTGGGCTTGTCCTGGAGATTTCTTTCTATCATTATCTTAGTTCAAGGTATGGTCTCTTCCCTCATTGTTAATTCTATGTAAAATCATTTTTTTTATGAATGTTTTCATGACTTCATTAATTGTATTATTTTAGTTTTTAAATATGAACGGGGGGTTTTGATATTAAATAGCTGATTATGGTTTTCCATGGTTTAAATTATGCTTTACGTGCGTTAATGGTAGTTTTGGATAATTGGATAGCATGGGAATAGTTTAATGGTAATTGGAATTGGTTTTTGTTATATTATGCTCCCAATGTATTTGACAAAATGCCAATAATAATGTTTTCATTGCATTGAGTATTTTAATGGAACTCTTGCTTATTTTAAATTATGGTAAATGAATTATGCATGGTTTAAATGGCTTGGAAAGGTAAATGGCTTGTGGGGTTACATGGAATCCCCTAACTGGTTTCATATGGTAAATGGAAAGACACTTGGAAGTCCCCTTAAACCTATATTTGGTTAGTTATGGATAGTACTTGCAAGTATGGTCGGCATGATGATACCACCACAAAATGACCTTGGTTAATAAATGGTAAATGGATTGATTAGTTTCTTTAAAATTATTTTAATTGGGCAATAATGGTGGGATGTGTTGCAAAGTTATGGAAGGTAGAGGTCCTGGGGGGGGGGGCGACAAAACTTGAAACTCATATTTGCTGATGTGAGGTTGATCTTGGTGACCACGTGCATGATGTCACACTATATTTTTAGGGGTGTACTAGTCATCCCAGGTTTTCATCCATGGTTGTGTGGCTTCATACATAGGAGTGTTTTCAGTAGGGGGAGTTGAACCTATATAGCCTATGGATAGTTTCGGAAAACAAAGCTACACAACCCAGGTAAAGGTTTTAAAGGTATGCTAAACCCAGTCCCCTATGTTGGCATAGTTGTATATGTATGTATGTTTATCTATGTATGAATAGTTTTACTTGGTTTTACATATGGCATTATTTTATCCTTATCTTGAGATCATGCTAGCTTTCACCTTCTAAACCATCTATTGGAGGCTATATACCAAAGATATGTAGGAACCGAATATTCTACTCCTCTTACATAGTGATTGAATAGGGGATCAACATTTAGATGAAAGTGGTGAGCTTCCATCATTTTGGAAGGCTCCATTCTATGTTGTGGATATTTCTAGGCACTTTGCTATTATTTTGGATATTGGTTTTTACCATGGTTGGGGGCATGTCCTAACCAAATAATCTTTTGGTTAGAGGCTTTCTGGTACTACTATGGGTTGGAATGAACGGGATTGATAATGATTTCACCTTGGGCATTGTAATAATATGGAGGGATGACATCATTATTTTATATTATTGGTTGTTCCATCATATTTCGTTTTGGGATTAATTATATTATGTTCTGGAACCTTATTGGTTATGGCCTAATTCATGGCCCTTGTTTCAATAATGGTTTTGTGTGGTTGAATTGTTGGTATGGGATGGATGGACTCGGTTGGGTCGGTCAAGTTTGTGATTTTATTCCAGAGTCTTCATGTGAGCTGTTACACTATTTTTTTCATGCTAAAAATTTAGCCAACTCAGTACAGGCAGATGGAGGTTGGGTTGGGTTATGGGGGTGGTGTCCGATCCTGTTCAGACTTAGGACAACCATTAAGATAAGCCCCCTAGTTGGGTCCCATATAGTTTATATCTGAGCCTAGATTCATTATTAATTGGGAGTCCCAAAAGCCATGTCGAGTAGAGTCTCTTTTAAGGGTATGTTGTGCCACACTAATAAGAGAGGGCTACAGGGTATTTAGGTATATCTCACTGTCTTGGTGTTCAATTCTCAAGCCAGGAGTCTGAGTCTTGGAATATTCTCTAATCTTTGTTTTTTCATCTTTTATATCATGCCTTGTCGATCTAGAGCACAAGAAAATTCTTCAATCCCATTTGGAGGTAATGATGAACGGGTGCATCTTACTTTTGGGATTCATTTTTGATCTCACGATCCTATCCCTAATAGTTTTTGAGTTCCATCGATTGATACTAGTCCTCTTGATGTCGAGGTGACTAATGAGAAATCCTATCAGTCTATTCATGTTATTATAAAGATGTTTACTACTCAAGTTGACTGGGGTACTGCAGGTGCTTTATCTGCTGAGTCCACAAGGGTTTGCCAATTTAAGAAGATTGATCCTCCAACTTTTTCTAAAGTTAATGTAGAGAAAGATCTAAAAGGCTTTTTGGGTAAAATGAAAAAGATATTTTGAGTGATGTAGGCTATCAATGTGGAGGGGGTAACCTTGCATCTTATCATCTCAAAGATATTGCACATCAGTGGTATAAAGAGTGAGACAAGGATAGAGGTGATAAGGAAGAATCAGCCTTGTGGGACACTTTTCTAAGGCCTTCTGTAATCCTTTCTTTCCCAAAGAGCTATGGGAAGCAAAGATGGAGGAGTTTGTGAACCTCAAGCAAGGGAGTATATCTGTCAAGCAAATTACCTTGAAGCTTCACAAATTATCAAGGTTTGCTCCTGATTTAGTTACTGATATGCATGCAAGAATAATGAAGTTCACTTCTAGGTTAAATCGGGATATGATTTTGGAGAGAATGTCTATCTTTTCATTAAGAGTATAGACATCTCTAGGTTAACTAATCATATACAACAAGTGGAGGATTAAAAGAGGAAGTAGGATGATTTTGGGGATAGTTAAGGTAAGAGAAGAAGGTTTTCTAACAGGGGAGGTTCTCAGTTTCAGGGTGGTCATGATGGTGGTAAATGGCAGAAAAATAAGTAGGGGTGTCATGGTTCCTACTCTTCTGCTAGTGCTCCTTACTAGTCGGGTAGTATTAATCATCAAGGTGGTGACAATTTTGGAGCACAGGGTGACCAATCTCAAGGAAGTAGAGGTTATTCAGTTTCTTCATGCCCTTTTTATTGGTTCTCTAGTCGTACTCATTGGGGTTATTGCGATGAAAAAAGACAAATGCTTCAAGTATGTCCAAGAAGGCAATGAGCTTAGGGATTTTTTGGTTAATAAGGTTGTTACAGGGGCGAATAAAATTCATGTGGCTTCATCTTCTGCTCCTATACCTGGTGGTGTGGCATCTACTTCTGTTACTACTCGTGGTTCTAGTGTTTGTCGAAACAGGTTTTATGCTTTGGCATCTCGACAGGAATTTGAGGCATCACCTGATATCATTATTGGTACATTGTAGATTTTCTCTCATAACATATATTGTTTTCTTAACTTGGGGTCCACTCTCTCATATATTACTCCTTATATGGTTGTATCTGCTGTTTTTTATCTAGAAGTTATTTTGGATCCTTTTTGTGTTTCTACCCTAGTAGGTGACTCTTTTTTTGCTAAGAGAGTCTATAAGGAGTGTGTGGTATCTATTGGTGGAAAGTAGTCCTTGGTGGATCTATTTGAGTTTAGTATGGTGGATTTTGATGTCATTCTTTGTATGGATTGGTCGCACTCTTTTTATGTATCCTTGGATTATTGGACCTATAGGGTTTTCTTTAGGTTCCCTAGTGAGCCGGTTATAAAATGGGAGGCTGGTCCTTTAGCTTCTAAGGGGGCATTTAGTTCTTATCTTAGAGCTCGGAGGTTAATCTCTAAAGGTTGTCTTCATCACTTAGTCCTGGTTAAAGATTATAACTCAAAAGGTCTTTCTTTCTAGTTAGTTCTTATGTTTAATGAGTTTTTAGAGGTCTTTCAAGATAATCTTCCTGGTATTCCTCTGGATAGGGAAATAGAGTTTGGTATTGATCTAGGTCCGGATAATCATCCAATTGCTATTCCTATGTATAAATGGCTCTTGCTGAGTTGAGGGAACTCAAGGAGAAACTTAAGGATCTTCTTGATAAGGGGTTTATTCATCCTAGTGTATCTCTATGGGTTGCACTAGTTTTGTTTGAGCGCAAGAAAGATGGTTCCCTTTGAAAGTGCACTGACTATAGGCAGTAGAACAAGGTCACGGTCTAGAATAAGTATCCTCTTCCTAGGATAGATGATCTATTTGATCAGTAGCAAGGTGCTAAGTTCTTTTTTAAGATAGATCTTTTGTCTAGGTACTATCGGCTAAAGAATAGGGAGTTGGATATCGCTAATATGGCTTTTCGTAATCGGTATGTGCACTTTGAGTATTTGGTAATGTGATTTGGGTTGACTAATGCTTTAGCAATATTAATGGATTTAATAAACAAGGTTTTTCATCAGTATTTGGATATTTTCATTATTGTGTTTATTGATGAAATTCTGGGTTATTTGAAGAGTGTGGTGGATCATGCTAATCACCTTCGTATGGTGTTGTAGACCTTATAGGAACAATAGTTGTATGCCAAGTTCTCCAAGTGTAAGTTTTGGTTGAACGATGTAACTTTCTTGGGTCATATTATTTCTAGTGAGGGGATTATATTGGATCCAGAAAAGGTCGTTGTGGTGAAAAGTGGCCTATACTGATGACTCCATCAGACATTCAGAGCTTCTTGGGTTTAGCCGGGTATTCTAGGCAGCTTATGGAAAGCATTTCATCGATAACTTCTCCTTTGACTAAGTTGACTCTGAAGATGGTCAAGTTTTCTTAGTTGGATGCTTATGAAGGGAATTTCGAGGGTTTAAAGGATAAGTTAACTTCGGCTCTAATTCTGACCTTGATGGAAGGCAATGATGGTTTTGTGGTTTATTGTGATGCATCTTAGGTAGGCAGTTGAAAGTGCATGTGAGGAATTATCCTACTCATGATTTAGAGTTGTTTGCAGTTGTGTTTTCTTTTAAAATATGGTAGCATTATTTTTATGGTGTACACGTGGATATCTTTTCTGATCATAAAAGTCTAAAGTATGGGTTCACTTAGAAGAAGCTTAATCTCAGGAAGAGGAGATGGCTTGAACTTCTTAAGGACTATGATATGAGTTTTTATTATCACCTAAGTAAGGCTAACGTGGTTGATGGTGCGATGATCAAAGTATCAATAGGGAGTTTGGCTCATGTGGATGAACGAAAGCAAGAAATGGTGAAGGATATTCAATGTTTGGCTAATCTTTGAGTTCACCTCTTAGACTCTAACGATGGTGGTGTGATAGTGCAAAAAATATTTTGATCGTCTCTTTGTACGGAGATTGATAAGAAGGAAGTGCTAGATCCTATATTTATGAAAATCAAAAGCGACGTTGGTGGGAAAAATATAGTGGTGCTTGAGATTAGTGGTCATGGAACTTTACAATACCAAGGGAGGTTGTGTGTTCCTAATGTTGATAGTTTGTGACAAAGGTTTTTGGTTGAGGAACATGAGTCGCGCTATGTTGTTCATCCTAGCTTGACTAAGATGTATCATGATATAAAGGAGATCTATTGGTGGAATGGCGTAAAGATGGATGTGGTTGATTTTGGGGCCAAGTGCATAGTGTATCAACATATTAAGGTTGAGCATACAAGGCCAGAAGGGTTTATCAAGATTTTGATTTGCTCGAGTGGATATAGAAAGTGATCTATATGGACTTTGTTATCTATCTTCCTCGATCACGTAATCAATATGATGTGATTGTGGTCATTATTTCTAGGATGACTAAGTCTTCCCACATTTTTCCAATGCAGACTACCTTCTTAGTGGAGGATTATATGAAGTTGTATCATCAGGAGATTTTTAAAATGCATGGGTTTCCTGTTTCAATTATTTCTGATCATGGCACACAATTTACATCTCACTTTTAGAGATCTTTTTAGAAAGGGTTGGGGACTATGGTTAGTCTTAGTACGGCTTTCCACTCATAGATAGATGGGCAAGTGGAGAGAACTGTTCATACATTAGAGGATATGCTTCTGTCTTATGTAATTAAATCTGGTGGAAATTAGGTTGAGCAACTAGTTTTGGTGGAATTTTCTTTCAATAATAGCTATCAGTCTAGTATTGGTACGTCTCTTTTTGAGGCATTGCACTGTAGGAGGTGTAGATCTCGTGTTTGTTGTTTTAACATTTGTGAGGCGGATATGTTTGGTCCCGACTTAGCTTACTAGGATATGGAGAAGGTGAAGGTGATTTGGGAGAAGCTTAGGGCTTCCCAAAGTTTCCAAATGTCCTATGCGGATGTTAAGCGAAGATACTTGGAGTTTGAGATTTGGGATAAGGTTTTGCTCAAATTATCTCCCATAAAGGGAGTAGCATAGTTTGGTAAGAAGGGAATGCTCATTCGCTAGTATGTTGGTCCTTATGAGGTTTTGCGGAGAATTGGTAATGTAATTTATGAGCTAGAGTTGCCTTTTAACTTTATCTTGGTTCATCCGGTCTTCCTTGTTTCCATGTTTAGGAAGAGCATTGGTGATCCTTCTTTGGTTGTTCCTTCGGAAGGACTAGGTATCACAGTTTCTTTGTCTTATGAAGAAGTCCCAATTGAAATCTTTGATAGGAAGGTTCGTTGATTGCAGAACGAGGATGTGGCTTTAGTTAAGGTTATTTGGAAGAACCATAAGGTGGAAGAAGCTACACGGGAGGCAAAAGAGTACATAAAGTCCAAATATCCATATTTGTTTTTTGCTTTTAGGATTCGTACAGAAGGTATATGTCTTCAACAACTCTTTATTTTTTGAGTTTGTTAAAGGAAAGATCAATAGTTTTGCCTCTTTGTTTTCAAAATTTTTTAAAGATTGGAAATATATTTGATAAGATAATGCAAATGATCCATGTGTGTGGTTGCCCATACATTTTCCATCATTCAGGGACAAATGTTCCTAGTGGGGGATACTTAAAAATCCTTTTTTCTAGACTTTAGAAAATTTCCAGGAATTCTGGTCTCTAGACCTAATACGACTCAAGGGTACGAGCCATATGTTGGGGTATGGATGGTATGGTCTGGGTGAATGCTGACCAATATTGGTTGGTTGGAAGGATTATGGTTAATGGAATGGATACAACTTAGGGGTACAAGTCGTATTAGTGTGTATGGATTATTTTGTACCTTAACTGGAATTGAATTGGGTTTGTTTATTTATCATATTTGGTTATTTATTTATCCTTTTTATAATTATAGTAAGTATTCACAACTCTTGGGATATACTTATTGTCGTCTTTGTGAACTCGTAAGGGGGGATAAGATTATAGAACATAGGGGTAAGTAAAGTAAAGTTCTTTTTCCTTTATGAAATAAGGAATTTGAATTAGAATCTACGATGGGAATATACCTAGATGCCTTGCTTTGTTCACTATGGGATGAAATATAAATGTTTTTAGCTTAGCGCTCACATCCTTGCTCAACGATGTAGTTGTAGGTCTGAGTTAAATAGGTGTTTAGAGGTCGGGAGTCCATGATCATAAAATCAACCCCGCAGATCATCGAACAAGATAAATAACTTAAACAATGAATTAGAATAAATAGTATGAATTTTCTAGTACATTAATTCGGGTCATTATTCACTGATTGTCCAAATTAATTACTTTACGCATTTTTTAATCTACTTTTAGTTATAAATCTAAAAATCTCACTTTATTAAATCACACTAATTAATCTCAATAGTTAAACTAGAATATGGTAGTTGTTTAACACAAATCTCTGAGGGATCGATATTCAGCTTTGTAAAAGGCCACTTTACTACTTGGTGAGACCACGTACACTTGCGTGTGTGCATAGGAGAAATAATATGTTATACCAATGGGACATAGGTTCCAATGTATGTGTCATAGATTGAGATCATAAGACTCAAATGCTTAGAAAAGAAGACCTTGTCACCTATAAAGGGAACCTATGTCCCGTAACTGGCACCTACGGTCCGTGGGTGCCAGCTAGGTCTCAAAATAGCTATGTCCAGAGAATTTCAGAAGTTCTTGGGAGGAAGGGAATCTATGTGGGACCATTTATGATCCGTAGGTGGCCTAGTAAGTGGCCACCAACCTTAAGTTTCATCTTTTTCTCGAGAATTGTTTCATAGGGTTTCCCTGTATTCTATAAGTACCCTTTTGACATTTTTTAGTTAGTTTACATGCTCTTGATACTTACAAACATATATTTGATTTTGCTATCCAATTTTAATTTTCAACTATCTTTGTTCTTGATTTTGGTTGATAATTCAGTTGAAGACTTTGGGTTTTATCTGTTAATCATTGTGATATTGTTTAATTCTTTCAATAATTAATTCTATTGATCATTTCACAACAATGAGAGGCTAAATTCCTTATCAGGGTTGTGGAAACCCTTACAGATTAAAAAAGTAGGGGAAGTGCTATGTTTTTATGTATCAATATTCTTGCATGTATTGTGGTTATCTTTAGTTTAATAAATTTCTTAGCAGTAGCAAACATTAGGATCCCGCCTAGTAAATCACTACATTCTTCATAAGAGAAGTAAGGATTAGGGAAAGATAATCACATATTTAATTTGAAGATTAATTATCAATCTAGGCTAATCAATATCATCAACTTAAGACAGTTATATTTTATCTAATAACTTGATACTCAAAAGGTAATAGTTAATTGGGATATAGAATAAGGGTTAGTAATCTGACATCCTGAGACTCAAAAGGTAAAGGGTAAAATCTATCAATAAACCCACAAGATAGTTAATGGTACATAACTTATCAGATTTTGCATGTAAGATATCCGGTAGGTTTAACAAAGCATGATAAACCTACCGAGCTGATAAACCAGGTGGAACTCAATCCTAGCATTCATTTCAAATTAATTACAACCAATGTTGAGTTCTATTACTTGTTTGAGATTACTACTACAACCCCCTATTTGTTTTCAGTGCTGCCTGTTGACTCCAACAAATAAGAGATATAATTCCATGTATTCCCTTAGGATTTGTAACAGCCCAAAATTTTGATGAAATATGTGAAATATGTATTTTATGTGAAATTACTATTTTACCCTTTGACATAGTTGCATTAAGGTATTTTTGGAGTATGGGGTGATTGGCACAATTCTGGATATATTTTGGCATCTTTGGTGTGATATTGTTGCTTGTTGGTATCTTTTAAAGACTTATTATAAACTTATGTGGTTATCTTTTGATTCATGTGACGGATGATGAAATGGACTATGTCAGTTGATCTGGAATATTAATTATAGGGTGATAACATATTTGGTTTTGTTTTACGGCTTTTAAATCTCACTTCGATCCACGATTTGGAAAATTGTAATTTATTGTTTTGGGAGTCAAATTTGTGAAATCATATATTTTAAAAAATTTGATATCACCATTAGTCCAGAGCATCGAATTTAGTGTGGTTACATAGTTTATTTGCTTATATCAGATTGTGAATGAATCCCAATGCCTTATCAAAAACATGGACAATTTTCAAGTTTCAGTTGTCATTTGTGTGGCTTGAAATTGGACATGTGTATAAAGGGTATTGTGATCGTATAGGGGGGTTGTTTCAATCGCAACAATCTCTATCTAAGTGGTGCGTGTGATCGCACACTTAGTTGTGCAATTGCAAGACCTGATTACCTATTATGGGTATAAATAGACCCTTTAGGCCATGATTTTAGGCATTTTTCAACCTTGACTCTCAAGAGATAAAACCTAAAATAGTGTGATATCTTAAAAGAGATGTTTATGGACACTTGGGATTCCAGATTAACGTTGATTTCTTAATTTTATTTTGGATATACGGTGAGATTTCATCATTTTCTTACCCTTATTCTTGATTCATTATTCAAAATCCCAAAAGCCTTATTATTTCATTACCCCCAAATTTAACTCCTTTTCACTTGTATAATATTTTTAATCCTATAATTAATAGACTTTCCTCAATTCAACCTCAAAACAACTTTGATTCTTTGATTTAAAATGGATTTCAAAGTTTTTACCCGATAAAGGTTAAAAATTATTTTCTTCGATTTGAACCTCATTTTTAACTCTATTTAACTTGGGTTTTCAGCTATAGATTTCTAAAGGTATGGGAAACAACGATTTTGGTTTTAGTTAATTTAGGGATCATTCGTGAAAAGTATGGCTTAATGGTTGAAATTTTGCAGATCGAATTTGGATTTTGAGGTAGGTTATGACTTAACTCTTCAGACTAGGTTGGGTAGTTAATTTTTATACCAAAATGCATATTAAGGGTGAGAACTAATTATAAAATATAGCTATCTATATGTTGTAACTATTTGGGGGACTATATGTGATTTAAATGTTGAATTTGAGACATTATGTGATATACGTGACCGTGAGGGGTCCTATATGATAATTGATAGCCTTGAATACATATGAGTAATTTTATTGTGTTGGTTGAAATTCCTATTATGGTACATTTGATGTATTGTGGTAAATTCAAACATTGTCGACATATGATTTATGTGGTAATTCATGAATAGTGGAAATAACGATTAGATATTGGCTCGCGTGGTTGTGGAATTTTAACATTGTGGTTGGTTGTGGAAATTCATCATGTAGATTGGTTCTGGAAATACTCATTTTGAATGGTTGTGAACATTACATCATCATTCTCATGTCATCTTATGCATCATTTGACTTGTTTGTTTTATTTCTTTATATATATATTTTTATTGTCATGTATGTGTACCTGATTCGTGCCTTATGTTATGTATGTGCTTTGGAAACACTTGGAATACTGAAACAATGGATATTGTTAGCGTATATTTCATATTATTGACATTCTTTTAAATATTATGCCGGAGAAGAGTCATGGATATTGGTGGTATATGGGCTGACGAACCCCCCATAGATCCCTCATTTGGAGGCTTGCCTCTATGGGTATATACAAAGTTTCTGTGTTAACCTGGAGGTTTTGTCTAAACATCGTGCATTATCCTCGTAATCTTATATCTTGCATTTGCTTTATTATGTAGATATTGTGATTGGATTTCCATATTTAATTGTTATATGTCTACTTGCTCTACATTCTATTATTTTTACTTGACCATCCTATTTATACATGTTCTTTTCTATTTATACAAGCATATGATATAATGCATACTTGTGTTATACTTATTGTGTTGCTGTTGTATTTGTGATATATTAGAATTCTTAGAGCAAGCGATGTGGGCTATCATTCTGGGATATTTTCTTATTGCAGGTGACATACCCTTAGTGTGTATTTGAAATCCTTATTTTATACTTTACTCAGTCGATGTATGATACCTATTGAGTACAAGTTGACCGTACTCATGTAAGATCCCACAAAATCCTAGTCATTTCTGTCCTAAATAGCATGCCAAAAGAGGCCCCTGGCTTAGAAGATTTTAGTGAAGTGTCAAACATAGAATCATTTTTGCCTTCAAAATTGGAGGGTCTTATTTTCGACCTTCCCGACCTTAGTATGTTGATTTTCAACTTGGTTCATAATCAGGGTTACTTGTAGGTCATCTTAGGCGAGTTTTGGATATTTTGGACTAGCATAAGGGTGAGTTTGGACATCCAAAATAGCAAGGGGTTGCGATAGGCCCGGGTTGCAAGGGTCAGTTGACCCAGCTCAGGGTCGCACCATGAGGGCTACTTGACCTGAGTAGGGGTCGCATCTTGATGGTTGCTTGACCCAAGCAGGGGTCGCGATGCGATGGGGACCCCGTCAAGCATTAGGTTATCTAGGTTTGTGGGAAAAATGGGTGATTTTCCCCAACCTTATTCATCCTTAACAGGAAATTAGTCATCCTATATGGAAAAAATCTTTTTTTATTCATAAACTCTCTTAAGAACAAGCCCTAGCTTTACTCAGTTCAAGAATCAACTCTTAAGAACTCACCCTAATCACAAAAGTAACAATCGAGGTATGTTTGGTGTTTATCCACGTGTTTTCTTCCACCCTTCGAGATCAAGAACCTCTTTTAAAATCCCAAGTTGATTGCTTTCATGAACTTCATGTTTAATTAGATTGTATTCATTTGGGTTTCTAATCCATCTTTTATGACAAGATTCATGTGAAGTAATTAACCTATGTGTGGTGTTATGTGGATTTATGTTTAAAGTAAATTGACATTGTGAGTTGGAATTTTAATCATGATGCTTACATTTTTTATTATTATTATTCTGTGCATGAATTATGCTCCCAAAGTGTTTGATAAAATGTTTAAGTCATTTAAAGGATGAAATCATGACATAATAGTATGTGTACAAGTTCATGCCATGCAAGTGTTTGATAAAGTGCCTCAATGAATGCATTGTGACAAAGTGACTAGTTATCATGCTCTTAAGATTGTGCCATGTTTTACTATTTACTCTATCTAGTCCTGGGGTTATTCCATACACGAAACCTAGCTATTTACCTAGAATTTTAGTAGTTATACTTTCGGTGATGTCATGTATAGTAGTACTTAGTCGGTTACGGAACTCAGTGTATTCAATCAGTTAATAGAACCCAGTGAACTCAGTCCAATTAGTTAGACAACACTATTAGTAACATTTAGTCAGGCCTAGTACAGTGTAGAAATTAGTTCAGTGTCCATTCAGTTTAGAGTAGAAATCAGCACCGAGAGAGTGCAGGGATAGGGGTATTCCTGTCAGTGTAGTGTTTGACCCTTAGTAGTAATCCCTGTGTTACAAAACTACTGATCCAGCATAGGTTGCGATATCTCCTACTAGATCAGGGTTGATATATCTCATACAAGTTTTCCTTCTAGTGACGATTGACGAAAGGTCTTCCTATTAGATAAGGTTAACTCACAACCATTGTTAGTATCCCTTGGTAAGGTGCTAACATCCTTCTAACTGGGGTCACAGGTTGGACCCCAACTCAATACATATTGGGGTATGTTGGTTAGTTGAACACTCCCAAAGTTACAGTTTCTGTTTCAGACTTAGTATCAAACCTCAGTTCAGTTTTCAAAATCAGGAATGCCAGACACAGTCAGTCAGCTCAGTAAAAAACTAAGTTTAGTTCCACAGAATTGGGACTGTTAGAAATAGTCACTTAGTTATCGGTAATTTAGTTATCATTGTTCTCCATTGCAGTAAAGCAGATTCACATGCAGCATTACATAATAAGTAATTACAGCAGTTCAGATATACATGTCCTTTCATCCACTTATATTCACGTTACTCAATCAGTTATTGTTCATGCATATGAACCCTTGCATATCATCCTACCTCACTGAGCATACCAGTATATTCAAAGAACTGACGCATAGTATTTCTTTGCATTACCATATCTTATATCATAGGTTCAGACACACAGGCTCCTGACCGTAGTTAGCAATCTAGACTATCAATAGCAGATTTAGTGGGGAGTCCTCATAGTTTGAGGAGTTATTATTTTTGTATTTTAGTTGTTTAGTATATTCAGTTTTTGGAGTTAGATGGGGACTTGTCCCATTAACTCCATGTTCATACAGTTAGAGGCTTTCAGACTAGATATTTCAGACAGATGTTTAGTTTCCTGTATTTGTTTATTCATATTTGTTTTCATTTATGAACGTTATGGCAGATTCAACCTAACTTCCACATCTTTAGAATATTCTTATTCAGTATTTGTAGCAGGTGCCAATAATGGGTTAGCTTGTGGTCCTTTAGGATTATGGGCACTTTGCGAAATCTGGGGTGTATACTCAGGGTGTTACAAACTTCGTATCAGAGCCTAAAGTTCTAAAAAGTCCTAAAAAGTCCAAAAGCCACGTCAAGTTGAGTCTTGTGCATGGTGTGTAGCGCGCCACACTTATGGACAAGAGACTATGATGCTTTTTAAGAAAAGTTTCCCTTCGTTTAATGTTCATCTAGTGCGAGTAAGCATGAGCTCAAGTCAAACTCTCAGTATAATCCAATTTTCCCCTTTCATTTACAAAATATTCCTCCCAAGAGAACCAATGAAAGAAGAACAAGAAACCAGCCAGCACTTCAGCCCATTCAGGCCAATCCCTTGGACGAGCATGTCTCCTATGCAGAATTCAGAGTTGCGTTCACCACCGTAGCCCATTCTATAGCAGCCCAAAATAAGCGGCCAGTTGTTTTTCATGCCAACCTAGTGGCCAATACTACTATGGCAAAGATTTGGGACTTCACCCAAATAAATCCCCCATTATTTATAGGGTCTAAGTCAGATGAAGACTCACAGGAATTCCTTGATCAGGTTTAAAAGGTCACAGATATTATGGGGGGGACTACTAGTGATAGTGCTGAGTTGGCTACATATTAGTTGTAGGATATGGCTCACACATGGTTCAAGCAGTGGAAGGCAGAGAGGGCCACAGATGCAGGGCCCATAGAATTAAAGGTGTTTGGCACTGCCTTTTCAGATAGGTTCTTCCCAATATCTTTAAGGAAAGATAAGGCTTTGGAGTTTATTAATTTAAAATAGGGCAACATAAAAGTGGAGGAGTATTCTCTCGAGTTAATTAAGTTAGCCAAATATACCCCTCATGTGGTAGCATATTGAAGACCTAAGATGAGTAAGTTTGTGTCCGGTGTGTCTAGCAGTATGGTCAAGAAGTGTTGCCCCACAATATTGATTAAGAAGATGGACATATCTAGGTGTATGGTCCATGCACAATAGATAGAGAAGGCTAAGAATAAGGAGAAGGAGAGGGAGAACGTGAGAGCTAGAATAGGTAGCTTCAATTTCACCCATCCTAAGTCAGAGGGTGGTAATCGTTCTCAATTTAGCCCAAAATCTTCAGTTCCAGCTCCATCCTCAGCAAGTGCTCCAGTGCTGAAATTCAGAGATGGAAATAAAGATAGGGCACTAGGCCCTAAACCTCAGTGTAGTGTTAGTAGTTCCCGAATAAATACTCCTTGCCAGAAGTGTGGCAGAAATAATCCTGGTGTCTGCAGAGCTGACAATTATGTATGTTTCAGATGTGGCAAGCCAGGCCATAGAGTCAGAGAGTGTCCTCAGGTGCATTTCCACAGTTAGCATAATCGTCCCCCAGCTCAGTACGATCACCCGAATTAGTAGGGTGTCGCTTCCAGTGACACCAGTGGACAACACCCAAATAGAGTATATGCACTTCAGTCCTAACACGATCATGAAAGTTCTCCTTATGTAGTCACTGGTATGTTATAAGTTTATCATTTATATATTTATGCTTTATTAGATCCAGGAGCTTCATTATCATTTGTAACTCCTTATATAGCTGTTGACTTTGTAGTCAGTCCTGAAATCCTAGTAGAGCCTTTCTCTGTCTCTACCATAGTGGGTAAATCTATCATATTATAATGGGTATACAGGAACTGCCCCATTATGGTATCTTAGAAAGATACATCAACAGACTTAGTAGATCTAGAGATGATAGATTTTGACATCATTCTCATTAAGGATTGGTTTCATTCATGCTATGCTTCAGTTGATGACAGAAATAGAATTGTCTATTTATAGTTTCTGAATAAACCT
Organism: Capsicum baccatum var. pendulum; assembly: GCA_030864225.1. NCBI lineage: Eukaryota > Viridiplantae > Streptophyta > Magnoliopsida > Solanales > Solanaceae > Capsicum > Capsicum baccatum. Next base: position 157,244,423 of record CM061552.1, on the reverse strand, counting down.
GTCCTAGAATAGAGGGGTAGTACTTCTGCACTTAAGGGTCACCTTGTTTCCTACCTAAGGGGGAGTAAAATGATATCTAAGAGATGTGTCTACTATTTTGTTTGAGTCAAGTATTCTAGTTCCGAGACTCCTAGTCTTAAGTCAATTTCAGTATCATGTGAATTTTCAAATGTGTTTCCCAAGGATCTTCTTAGAGTCCCTTTCAAGAGGGAAATTGACTTTGGAGTAGACCTTCTTCCTGATACTCAGCTTATCTCTATTTCTCCATACAGAATGGCTCCAGAAGAACTCGAAGATTTAAAAGAATAGTTGAAGTATCTCCTAGATAAGGGATTTATCATACATAGCATATCCCCTTGGGGTGCACCAGTTCTATTCGTGTATAAGTAAAATAGTTCTCTCAGAATGTGTAGTGACTACCATCAGTTGAATAAAGTAACAGTCAAGAACAAGTATCAACTTCCCAAAATTGATGATTTGTTTGACCAACTTCATGGTGCTAGTTACTTTTCTAAGATAGACCTCAGATCAAGCTATTATCAGCTCACAGTCAGAGAAGAAGACATTTTGAAATCAACTTTCAAAACTCAGATAGTTACTTTGAATTCCTCGTAATGTAATTTGGTCTAACCAATGCACCAGAAGCATTCATGGACTTAATGAATGCGTGTTCAAACAGTACCTAGATATGTTCATACTATTCTTCATCGATGACATCCTTGTTTACTCCCACAATGAACATGATCATGCAGACTATTTCAGAATAGTGTTACAGACACTCAGATCCCATTAATTATTTTCCTAATTCAATAAAACTGAGTTTTGGCTAAGGTTAGTACCTTTCCTTATCATATTATTTCCAGTGATAACATTAGAGTTGACCCTTAAAAGACCAAAGTAGGGAGAAACTAGCCCAGACCCATCTCTTCATTAGATATTAGGAGTTTCTTGGGTTTGGCTAGCTATTACCGATGGTTTGTGGAGGGATTTTTTTCTATTGCATCCCCCATGTCCAGATTGACTCAAAAGAAAGTCAAGTTCCAGTGGTTAGATTCTTGTAAGAAGCGTTTTAAGGAGTTAAAAACTTGACTCACTACAACCCCAATTTTGACTTTACCAGATAGTTCAGATGGGTTTGTAGTATATTGTGATGATTCTAGAGGTTGTTTGGGGTGTGTTTCTATGCAGAGAGTTATGGTCATAGACTATGCCTCTAGACAACTTAAGCCTTATGCAAAGAACTATCTCACTCATTAACTTATGTTAGCAACTATACTATTTGCCTTAAAGATTAGGAGACATTATTTGTATGGAGTACATATTGATGTGTTCGCAGTCCATAAGAACCTGCAGTATGTGTTTTCTCAGAAAGACTTGAACCTACATCAGAGAAGGTAGTTAGAGTTGTTGAAAGACTAGGATATGAGTGTTCTGTATCATTTAGGAAGGAAAATATAGTGGATGATGTTCTTAGTAGGATGTTTATAGGTAGTGTTGCTCACGTGGAGGACGGTAAGAACAAGTTAGTTTAGGAAGTTCCTTAGCTTCCCCGACTAGGTGTGCTCTTAGTTGATTCAGTAGAGGGTAGAGTATGGGTAAAGAATAGTTTGGAATTATCTCTGGTTTCTGAAGTAAAAGAAAAGAAGGACTGGGATCCCAGTATAGTTAAACTAAAAGAGTTCATCAGATATCAGAAAGTAAAGGTTTTCTTCCAAGGAGGATATCGTGTGTTATGCTGCCAGGGTAGAGTATGTGTGCCATGTATGGATGGCGTGAAGAAGTGGATTGTTATAGAAGCACATGGTGTGCGCTACTTAATTCACCTAAGGGCCATCAAGATGTACCACAACTTGTGGGAAGTCTATTGGTTGAGTGGGATAAAGAGAGACATTGCAACGTTTGTAACTAAGTGCCCGACATGTCAGTAGGTTAATATTGAGCATTAGAAGCCTAGTAGAGCTATGCAAGAGTTCAGTATTCCCACTTAGAAGTGGGAGGAAGTGAACATGGATTTTATGATGAGTCTGCACCTTACTCATTACCAGTATGATTCTATTTAGCTCATTATAGATAGGATGACCAATTCAACTCCCTTCTTACCAGTTCATACCTCTTATTCAACCGAGAATTATATTAAGCTCTATACCAGAGAGTTTGTCTGATTCCACAGAGTTTCATTGTCCATCATCTCAGACAGAGGTATGTAGTTCACCTTTCACTTTTGGAAAGCCTTTCAGAAGGGTCTCAGTACCCAAGTTCACCTCAGTACAACATTTCTCCCTCAACAAATGGTCAAGCAAAAAGGACCATTCAGAATCTAGAACATATGTTAAGAGCATGTTCCATTGACTTTAAGGGTAGTTGGGATAACCACTTGCCTTTGATTGAGTTCGTGTATAATAACAACTGTTATTCAAATATTCAGATGGCTCAATTTGTGTTACTCTATGGGAGGAGATGTAGATCTCCCATTGGTTGGTTTGAAGTGGGTGAAGCCGCAGTGGTAGGGCCTGACTTGATATTTGATGCTATAGAAAATATTTATTTGGTCATGGAAAGTCTTAAGACAGCTTAAAGCCATTAGAAATTGTATGCAGTTGTGCGAGTTGAAATTGGTGATTATGTGTATTTGCAAATCTCGCCTATGAAGAGAGTGAAGAGGTTTGGCAAGAAGGAAAAATGCAGTCCCTAATATGTCAGTCCTCATCAAATCCTCAGTCATTTTAGAAAGGTAGCTTATGAGCTTGAGTTGTATTCAGACCTAGCTTCAGTATATCTAGTGTTTTATGTCTCCTTGCTAAATAAATTCATAGGTGACCCAGTATTTGTAGTCCCTATATAGGGTAGAAACATTCAGAACAATCTTTCTTATGAAGAAATCCCAGTCGAAATCCTTGACTTTAGGTTCACAGACCGAGGTATAAAGAAGTTCATCTAGTCAAAGTTCTTTGGCGAAATTAGTCCATTGAGGGAGATACTTGAGACGCAGAAGTAGAATGTGGAATAAATATCCTCACCTCTTCTCTGCAAACTGAAACTCAACTCAAGGTAATAGTCTTCCATTAATTTACTCAATTCCATATTTAGATTTTCTTTACGACTTTGATATAAGTTTAGTTGCATAACTTTCTCATATCATGCATACCTTCATGAAATTGCCCAGTCAGGTGTCATGTCAACAAAATTCAGTCATGCTTCATTTATGCATATTCAATATGAATACTCAGTACATCAGTAGTTTCAGTCATGTAATCATGCTTTAGTTATGCATGATCAGTATGTAAGCTCGGTCTATCATTAATCTCAGTTCAGTCAATCTCATTTGAGGACGAATGTTACCAAGGGGGAGATATTGTAAGACCTTCCAATATCCTAGTCATTTCCATCCTAAATAGCATGCCAAAAGAGGTCCCAAGCGTACACATAGAATCATTAAATCCTTAAAAATTGGAGGGTCTTATTTTTTACCTTCCTAACATTAGTATGTTGATTTTTAAATTAGTTTATGATCAGGGTCACTTCTAGGTCATCTCAAGTGAGTTCCAGATTTTTTGGACTAGCATAAGGGTGAGTTTGGATGTCCAAAACAGCAAGGGGTTGCAATAGGCCCTCATCGCGAAGGCCAATTGACCTAGCTCAGGGTTGCCTTGTGAGGGCTACTTGACCCGAGCAAGGGTCACATCATAAATGTCGCTTGACCCAAGCAGGGGTCGCGATGCGATGGGGACCCCATCCAGCATTGGTTTATCCAAGTTTGTGGAGTCAAATAGGTTATTTGGCCCACCTTTCTTCAGCCTTAACATGAAATTAATAATACTATGGGGAAAAATCTCAGTCTTTATTCATAAACTCTCTCAAGAACAAGCTCTAGCATTGTCAAGTTAAAGAATCAAGTCTCAAGAACTCACCCCAATCTTCCTAAAATTAACAATCATGGTATGTTAGGTGTTCTTCCATGAATTTTCTTCCACCCTTGGAGTTCAAGAACCTCTTTAAAAATCACAAGTTGATTGCTTTTATGAACGTCATGTTGAATTGGATAGTATTCAAGATTATGATATTATTTGTGTTTCTAATCCATGTTTTATTACAAGATTCATTTGAATTAATTCACCTATGTGTGGTGTTATGTGGATTTATCTTTAAAACCCCTTGTAATTGTTAGTTGGAATTTTAATCATGATGCTTACACTGATTATTATTATTATGTGCAAGAATTATGCTCCCCAAGTGTTTGATAAAGTGTTCATGTGAGTTAAAGGATGAAATCATGACATAATAGTATGTGTACAAGTTCATGTTATGCAAGTGTTTGATAAAATGCATCAATGAATGCATTGTGACAAAGTGACTAGTTATCATGCTCATAAGATTGTGCCATGTTTTACTATTTAAGATATTGAATCCTGAGGGTATTCCATACACAAAACCTAGTTGTTTACCTAGAATTTTAGTAGTTTCAGAATAGTCTCAGTGATGTCATATATAGAAGTACTCAGTCAGTTATAGAACTCCGTGTATTCAGTCAGTTAATAGAACCTAGTGAACTCAGTCCAGTTCAGTTAGAAAGAACTATAAGTAATAGTTCATTCAAGCCTAGTACAGTATAGAAATTAGTTAAGTATCCATTTAGTTAGGAGTAGGAATTATCTCCGAGCGAGCCTAGGGATGAGGGCATTCCTGTCAATGATGGGTTTGACCCTTACTAGCAATCCTTGTGTTATAGAACTACGTAGCCAGCGTAGGTTGTTATATCTTCCTTCCAGATTAGGGTTGATACATCTCATACGAGTTTTCCTGCTACTGAGGGTTGATAAAAGGTTTTCCTATCAGATAAGGTTAAATCACAGCCATTGTTAATATCCCTTGGCAAGGTACTAATATCCTACCAACTGGAGTCATATGTTAGACCCAAACTCAGTTTAATATCGAGGTATTTCGGTTAGATAAACACACCTACATTTATAGTTTCAGTTTTAGGCTCAGTATAAAACCTTATTTCAGTTTTCAAAATTAGGACTGCCAGACATTGTCACCCAACTCAGTATGAAACTAAGTTTGGTTTAACAAAATCAGGATTGCTAGAAATATTCACCTAGTTATTGATAATTTAGTTATCAGTGATCTCTGTTATAGTAGATTAGATTCACACATATCATTGCATAATTAGTAATTATAGTAGTTTCAGATATACATGTATTTTCATCCAGTTTTATTCATGTTACTCAGTCAGTTATTGTTCATGCATATGAACCCTTACATATTAGCCTACCTTACTTAGCATACCAGTATATTCAAAGTACTGACGCATACTTTTTATTTGTGCTATGATGTCTTATATCATAGGTTTAGACGTACGAGCTCCTGACCGTACTTTGTATTCCAGACTATCAATAGAAGACTTAGTGGTGAGGTCTTAAAGTTTGAGGATAAATTTATCATTTCAGTATTTTATTTGTTTAGTATATTCAGTAGTCGGATTTAGTTGGTGAGTTGTCCCATCAACTCCATGTTCAGAAAGTTAGAGGCTTTCAGACTATACTATTTCAAACAGATATTCAGTTTCGAGTATTTATTTATCCATATTTGCTTTCATTTATGAACCTTATGGCAGATTTAGCCTAACTTTCATATTATTACAGTGTTATTATTCAGTGTTTATAGCAACTACTAGTCATGGGTTATCTTGTGGTCTTTTAGGATTATGCACACCGTGTGACATCTGGGGTGCAGACTCAGGGCATTACAACTCACTCCTATTATACCCTTTCGGTGCAAATTTAGGTTTCGGTGCACCCATTATTACTTGACTAAGGCGATTGTTAGAGCCTTCAAGGTAGTTGATGATCTTCAGGCATGCGGATGTCTCCTACTACCTTTCTATATAGATTATGTCTTTACCTTTATTTAACAAATAGACTTTCTCTTCTATTTGGATATACTATGTATTTCTTATAGATTCGAGTTATACTAGAGACGTTCTTACATTGTTGACACCTGGTTATCGGAGTTTTGCATGTTGTTTTTTTCATTTATTATACCTGTATGGTTCGGCTTCGTTCTAGAGGGCTTACCTTTGTGTAATATCTATCTTTTCTCCCTTATGTATTGGGTTATATGATAGCCTTACTTGTTAAAGTTTGCCGCGACAAGTGCCATTGGGACCTATATATTTTTAGGTCGTGAAAGGATTTGACCCCAATCTTGTTGGATTACTGTATTTTGAATTGACCACTTTAGTCTCAAAGAATAGCTTTAGGCGACATCAAAATCTAGGCGCCATTGTCGGGGACTACGATGTTGAGTTGTTCATTAATGTTTCTGAATTTTTTGGGTTTTTATTTTCTATTTTTTAGTTTGGTGTATGTTGGTTTATGCCTAACACTAAGACTCAAGGAGTTCCCTTGCTCCAACTTAATCCTATAATCTAACAGCCTTATTGTACAATGACAAAACAAGTACGTGTAGTTTATTTTAAAGGGATTCAACATGATTCTTATATTGTACCTCTACCTTCTTTGACAGAATTTCAGGACATTGCTTATCAATAAATGGAATAGCTATTAGCAGATATAGCTACTAACTAGAAAGAAAAGTTGAGGCCTATCTTATAGCTCAAGAGGCAATGCTTGTGAAGTAGAGACCGACAATTGATTGTTGAGCAGCAATCAATAGTAATTGAGATAGAGTTTGAGGTAGTCGAGCTCAAGTGATCCCATTATACCAGTACATACAACCATCCAATGATGAAGAAGATATAGGATATTTTGAGCCAGTAGAAAGAGGAGTTATCATTTCTCCAACTTTTCCACCAGGTGTTAAGTTTGACTTAATTAGAGCCATCATCCAACTATTGAACATTAAAGGTGTGTTTATAGGTTTGGCTATAGATGACACAAATATGCATCTTGCTGATTTTATTGGAATCTTCACTTCTTACACCATAACTGGGGTAGATTAGGATGCACTCAGGCTCAGGTTGTTCCCATTTTTATTGACTTAAGAAGCTTTTTTGTTATTGGGGGAACTTTCTAGAGGATTGATTACTACTTGGAATGAGTTGGGTAGTCAATTCCTAGTCTATTTCTTCCTATCATCTAGAATGTTGTAGTTAAAATATGTGAAATCCAACTTTAGGCAGCTGCATTCTAAGTCATGTATGAGGAGGCATGATTCTAATTTTAGATGAATTTAAGCATGGTATCCTATCATCACATTTCAGTGATGAACTTGCTTGAGATATTTAATACAGCCCTGAACATTAATTCCAGAGCCATGGCAGATACAATACTGGAATAGCTTTCATGCATTTATGTTACAAAGTAACATCTGATATTCTAGACCAGATCTCTCTCACTAATTGAGGGTGGCATACTCGCAAGGTAGAGAGGGGTGCTAGTGCTTATGACACTATGGCCTTTAGGTATAATATAATAGGTGATGATTCTGTAGCACAGGAGATTATGTAGATTAGGACTGCTATTAGGTTGCTAATGAAGCATTTAACAATAGTGAATTTTTGAAGGTAAATACAGTATGTTAATAAGGTGCAACCACTACAGTATATATTCCTGATTTAGAAAAAAAAGATTAGTACCTTAATCGAGAATTGGAAGGGTCGATAATCCTGATGATAATATGCACTATTGTAGTTCAGTTACATCCATATCCTTAGTAGGGAAAAAGGAGGACCTCATACCGTTTATTATTTTATGTTATATTAGGCTTTTCAATGCCAGATAGACTTTGTGTGACTTAGGGGATGGCATCAATTTAATGTCGCTGGTTGTATACAAGTTATTGGGGATGGGGTTACTCAAACCTTAATCCATGAAGCTATTTTTTGCCGACTTAACTGTGATTAAACCGGTAGGTGTTTTTTGAGATGTAATAGAAAGGTTTGCTTACTTTATGTTTCCACCTTACTTCATGATTATTGACTCTGAGGTAGAATTTTAAGCCCCTATTATATTAGGTTGACCCTTCCTAGTCATGGGTGGGGCCTTGATTGATATGGAGTTGGGGCATATCATATTTAGACTGAATGATAGGAAAGTATTTTTTATATGTATCAGTCATACAACACCTAGATGATATGTGGGTAGTGTCAGTGATAGATGTTATTCATCACGATGTTGATACAAAGTCTATACCCATTGCAGAAAAACATAGGGTTGAGGTGTTGCTGCAATAATCATGAATTTTGAGTGTAATAGCATCAAAAAATTTGAGGAGATAGTTAGTGCATTGCTTGGTAGAGGTTCTTATAATTATTCCTTGAAAAAGCTGGACCTTGATTTGAAGAATATAACCATGCCTCTTGCAAAACCATCTATTGAGGAGCCACGGGTTTTAGAATTAAAGGCCTTCCCATCTTAGTTGCAGTATCAATCTTGAGGGATAACAGTAATTTACTGGTGATTATTGCTGCAGATTTAGAAAAGTTAGAGGTAGAAGCATTGATATCATTATGGTAGAGGTTCAAAAGAGCCATTGGATAGACCATAGTAGACATTATAGGGATTCCAATAGGTATTTCTACTCAAAAAATACAGCTTGAGCTGGAGTGTATTCCCAGCCTTGAGCATTAGCATATATTGAATCCTCTTATGTAGGAGGTTATGAAGAAATAAAGTATCAAGTGGTCAGATGTTGGAGTTATTTACCCTATTGCAGATAGCAAGTGGGTTAGCCCAATTTAATTTGTGCCAAAGAAGGGTGTAATCTTAATAGTTCCCAATGAGAAGAATGAACTTATGCCCATGAGACCAGTATTTGGTTGGAGAGTTTGCATGCCTTATTGGAAACTCAATACTTGGACCCAAAAGGATCATTTCCTTATGCCTTTCATGGATCATTTTGTGATAGACTAGCAGGTTGAGGTTGGTAATATTTTATTAATGGGAACTCGACCTAAAATTAGTTCAATATTGCTCCTGAATAACAAAAAAGATGACTTTCACTTGTCCCTATGGGTCTTTTGCATTCCAAAGGATGTTATTCAGATTATGCACTGATCCCTCCACCTTTGGATATTATTCAGAGTGGCCTTGGGTGTTGTCCTAGGAAAATAGAGAGTGAAGATCCTTCATCTGATATATTATGCCAGTAAGCATTAAACCCCACACAAAAGAACTATACGTTATAGATCAGGAGTTGATTGTGGTGGTTTTATCCATCAAAAACTCTGGTCATATTTGATTTGGACCAAAGTCATAGTTCATACAGACCATGCACCCTTGAGTTATCTGATGTCAAAAAAATGACAACGCCAGATTGATTCATTGGGTTCTCTTGCAGCAAGAGTTTTACTTTGAGGTGAAGGAACAGAAAGGAACTAAAAACCAAGCTGTAGATCACTTCTCTTGGCTTGAGGAGGAGGCAATTCGGAAAGTAGGGGATAAACTTAAATTACATGATACTTTTCCACAAAAGAGGGTCTTAGCAACATCTCAAGACTTAATCCCCAGGTTTTCTATTTTTGCCAACTCTTTGGCAAGGAATCTTATCCTAGAATCCCTATCCGTCTAGCAACACAAGAGATTTATGCATGGGCTGAGGAATTTTTTCTTTGATGAGCCTTACCTTTTCCAGATTTGTGTGGATGGTGTGATTTGTAGATGTATCCTTGAGGTGCAGATGATGAGCATTCTTGAGGCTTGTCATTCATCACCAGTTAAGGGTCATCGTGTTGGTTCTCACATAGCCCACAATATTTTGTAGTGTGGGTTTTATTAGTCTACAATATCATTTTTTCTCACGATTGTGAATAAGACTTTGAACAATATCGATAATAAGGAAATATTTTATGATGCTATAAACTCCTCATAACACCTATTTTGAATTTGGAGTTGTTTAATTTATGGGGGATTGATTTCATGGGCCTGTTCATGAGCTTCTATGGAATCAAGTATATTTTGGTGGCATTTTACTACGTATCTAAATGGGTGGAATAGGATGCTCTCCCTAACAATGAAGGTAGAAGTGTCTCCATCTTTCTGAACAAAAATATATTTTCTTGCTTTGACACTCCACATGCGATTATAAGAAAATTATGAAACGATTGTTTGAACCCTAGTGATTTGGTCTTGTTGTATAATTCAAGACTTCTCTTGTTTACTAGAAATCTTAAGTATAAGTGGTATGGTCCATTCACTGTGGTTTGGGCATTACCATATGGTGCTATAGAACTAAAGTGTGATGGTGAAACCCTATTCTAGGTGAATGGACAGTTGGTGAAGCACTATATTTGAACCATTAAGTAAGTGAAAGTATATGATGATGTGGACCTTGGTGAATTCTGAGTAGCCAAGGGAACTAAGCCATGTCACGATAGTAAATGAAGCATTTTTGGGGAGGCAACCCAAGGTAACATCTGTTTTTGAGAATGACACATATGCCTAGTGCACCCTAGATATGTCCTCATTCCCTTGATTTATATTAGTTTCACGCACTAGGACACTGTGTAGTCTTTTAGTTGAGGGTGGGGTATACGACAGTTGCCGTGAGTTTTTATTTCCCTACTTTTTTTATCGGCTACAACATGGTTGTTAAACCAGCTGTGTAGGTTAATTTTTTGTCATATTGTGTTTTATTTCGTATTGTGTTGTATTTTTGGTGTAATTAGGAGATTTTTGAGTATCTAGGATAATTGATGTGTTTTTTGTTGATTTTTGAGAAAAATAATACCCCTCCAAAAATTTGTTTTTGGAATTGTGTGAATTTATATATGTGTGACCATTGTGACTCTTGTTAGGAATTAGGATTAGGGACATAATAATCATAGCTAACAATTGCATGAACCGAATAGGCAGTAGCTTGTGATATGACCCTGTACCGTATGTGTGAGATACTACTTAGTTTTATTTGTGTGTTTGTCATGACCTTAACCATGGCATGGCCATGACGGGTATCTCAAGCCCACTATGGACCGGATACCACCCACTTTTATCCTAACCTCAAAAGCACAATAATAATAATAAGATAAAGTGGAATCCAATTAAGATAGTAATGAAAGAAAGATAACTCAAATGAAATGTAAGAGTAAATCAATAACCAACCCATTATTTTCCACGAATGCCTCAAAATAAGAATAACATCTAAGTCTAGACCTGCCCCTGATTGTGACCAAAATGAATCCAAAAGAAATTAGTCAATAAATAAATAATAATGAAATGATAAGGCCTTCCAAAGAATGGAGTTTCACCACTTCATAATGACTAAACAGATGTTCTAATCCACCTAACGTTTAATAGCTGCAACAAAAAATCATCGGACCCTACATCATGAAAAGAGGTAGCGTCCTAGATGGTGAGTAGTATAAGAACTAGCAAGTAACTCAGGGAAAGTGATAACATAATAACACGACCTGAACGAGGGCCTAGTTCTGTCAGGTGTCTCTAGTCCAATTAGGACTGGAGACCACCCCAATGCCCAACCATAACCACCCTGCAACCTGTGTCGAATGAATTCTTAACACATAACAAGATCGAACAACAAATATCTAACGGACGCCAACCTTAATGCCAATGCCAATACCAAGGGTGACACCAATACTGACACCTCCTATGCCTAATGTAGTGCCACAAAGACTCTAATCGAAAATAAAAACATACGATCGGGACATGCCCCCGACCATATCAAAAACCAAATTCCAAGAAACAAAAATAACATAATGAAGTCCAAAGATTGAAATGGGTTCTGGTGTAGTATGGAAGCTCACCACTTCAGTCTGACACAAAGTTGTCCCCAAATCCAAGTCACTGAGCATGAGGTGTAGTATGGTCGGTTCCTACATCACATGGGGGTACAAGACCCGAAGATGGTTAGCAGAATAAATGCTAGAAGGTACTCAGGGATAAGGATAAAATAATATCGCTATTCAAAATCAAAGTATATAGCCACATACAATTACATACATACATATATATATATATACCATGGAAGAAAAGGGAATCGGGTTTAGCATGCATTTAAAAAGTTTAACCTGGGTTATGTATCTTTACCGTCATAATCCACCCACGGGCCATATGGGTCCAATATTATCCCCTGAACAAGCCCAATGTGTATAGCCTATAAATAGGATATATCATAGCTGTCGGGGATTCCTATATACCCTTCGCCCTCCATGATATATATATGTAAATATAACTTAAGGGATTCTTGTGTACCCTTCAAGAATATAGTTACCATACAAACCCTCATGTTGGCAAACATGAGTTTCTAGTGTCCGTCCATTGGACTCACACCTTCATGGTTAGCTATCACAATTCGCCATTATTTCCTTATAAAAAATTTAGCACATAACCAAACCACATATTCAAGGAGTCAATTATCAGGGCATTATGAATTGGTATCGTCGTACCAACTATAACTTCCAAGCAATATCACTAGCCAATACTTAGGGGATTCCTATGTACCCACAAGATTTTCAATTAAACCAAAGCCTTGGCCACCAAGGCCTTTCCAAACCATTTAGAACCAACCAAACCAATTTAAGTTTCATTACCATATTATTCCATGCAATAGTTTACAAGAAGAGTAAAAAGTGTGACAAAATTATTCTCATTGGTATTTTAACAAATATATTAAGGGCATATAGTTTCCAAAACCAAAACCAAGTATCAATTGACCATTCCCATGTAACCACATGTTAAAATCATAATAATAACATTAAAAACTACAAATAAAACATGGGAAAACACTATCCAACCATGAACAACTAGAGCCCCCCAACATCTATTTCAAAACAAAAACAAATCCACAATAATCATGAAAATGATTCATTAAAACATGCTTTTAGTTGAAATAACAATGAGGGAGGTGCAACATGCCTTAGACAATAAGGGAAATGGAGAGATTCCCTCTTGAAAGCTCCTAATTGATTGCCTTAAAGAAACCCTAGCCTTTTCTTGAACCAAGAGCTTGACAGAGATTTGAGAGAGTTTAGAGAGTTTTGATCTTCTAAACTGTAGAATGAGGAAACAAATAGTGTCTTAATAAGTTGCATCTTAAGGGCTTGGGGTGGGAAATATGATACAAGAATAATCATAGAGTTGAACATATGAGAATGAGCGTCGAACCCGAGACTTGAAGCGTGCAAGTAAAGTGCAAAGGATCACCATATCACATACCAAGAATCGGACATACACTACAGTCCATAGGCACCTTTTGTCTTCCCATCATTAAGGGTTTTTGGGATATTTCACTTATGTTTGTAATAAGCTTATAAATAGACTGGTTTTAGGTCTTTAGTTCTTTAGTTGTTTATTGATATTGAAAGTTGTAACACTTGAACCAAACTCTCTCTAGTGTGAGGAGTGTACCACTTTAGTTTAGGGCTTGGAAAAGCCACAAAATCCGAAATGAGGGTGATGCTAGGGTGGAATCACTAGTGTTGCCAAACATTGTTAGAAACCTTGGCGCTTGAGTGATTCACTCCATCTTGTGTCATTGTAAGAGTTTTGGTGTTGCATATTACAAGTATTAAGGGTCTTAGTGTGTAACATACACTTAGGTTCTTAGTTCTTGTGAGAGTTGATGTCTCACTTCCTATCCTTACACTTCTTGTAATTGTGTTTGTGTTCTTCTTCTAGTAAAGCCATGCATTGTTGTTATTTTGTTGTTGTTGTGTTATCATTTTGTGTTCATATTGTTGTTGGCTGTTTTTGGTGTAAAGTACACCTTGTATCATGTCGTTCTTCTGGTATTATTGTTGGTCGAGACTTGTTCCCCTTTTGGTCCTCGGTTTGTCTTGTGTTTTGTGTCTTGTTTCCGTATTGTGGGTTAATTCCATTATCATTTAGTATCATAGCTAAGTCTGGTTGTGTTCCTACTCTATCAATCTTATCCTCTCTAAGTCAAAAAATCAAAAAAATAAGTGTTGAGAATCTGAAAATTCCAAAAAGAAGCAAATCTGTCCATTCTTGTTGTCTTGACCGAAATTATGTCTTATTGTTGTTTTCGGCCGAGATTTGTTTCCAGATTTAGGTGTTTTTTTTTTGTATTAGTAGTTTCTTGTGTTATCTTGTTGTTTACTAATGTTGGGTGTATTTACACGCCTAAAGCACCATAGTTTACCCATATTTTAGCCAAGTTTGGAGGATAAAATATATAATTCCTGCACTTTTAGTCCATTTTACTATAAGTGAGCTAAACAACGTGATTAGCATGTTTTCAGGTAGTAATGATGAAGATTTCAGCACTTTGTGGACCCTTGGGCAGCAAACGAAAACTTTTCGTAAGAAGGAAGGAAGCTTTTGGAAGCTTGTGGACTGAATGTGATGCATGGAGAAATTGTCCCGGGCAGAATCAGTATTTCCTAATACTTAGGGGTGCAGCAGTAACCTAGTAGGACTAGGACAAGGATGCAGTAACCTAGTAGGACTAGGACAAGGATGTTATAAAAACCCTATTTGCTGAATTTTTCAGCATTCATTCTAATTTCTATTGAATTCTATTTTTTTTTCATTCGACTTTTACAGAGAATCACGGCTCTCTTGAGAAAAACGGCTCGAGGAAAAATGCTACTTGGATATTGACGTGAAATTCATCCCATCACGAAGATTATTCTAGCTGTGGTATGATGATGATTTCTATGGTGATCTCCGTTGCACTCATGAGTAGCTAAACTTCTCTGTTAGGGTTATGGAAGCCTTTTGATATACTATCTATTACTATGAGTTTGTGAATTCTTGATGTGTATGCTACTTATATCATTACTCTCTTCGTTTTAATTGAACTCTTGTGGTTGCAAACATAGGGATTACGCCAATATAGCATTAACTTATTCGAGAGAAAAGTTACATGTTTTGAAAAGAGAGGGTGACAAGAAAATAGGGCTACCAACCCCTGTTTACACGTTAATGCCTTAAGCGGATTAACTTTTTTGGAGAATTTGTACCGTTAGTTATACACTTTAAGCTCGAGAGAGTTAAAGTGAAATAATCCTGGATGGTTGAGAGACACTAGGGTTTACCATTAGAATACGAATCTCTATAAGTGCATGCATGTCTGAATTCTGCATACCTCATAGTTAATAGATACGTAGAACTCATAAGGTGGACAAAACCCTAACTTATTATTCTCTGTGATTAAATCTTACTAAACCAAGCATTCATTCGTTACTTTGTTAACATTATTGCACGCATAAATTAAATCCCCCTTTCCGTAGAATTTTGACCAATAGTCTACTAATAGTTGCATACTTAGTGATCGAGTATTCCCTGTGGGATTCGACACCCAACCCAGTTGGGTTCTATATTTGACAGCGACCGCTTACACTCTTACGAGAGTTGTAGTTTGGGCGTTATCATTTACTAACACCCCTTGAGTCTAAAGTCTAAGATTTGAGCTCTTGTCAAAGTGTTGTTGAAGGGTGGACGTCTAAGAGGTTGTTATTGTTCATATTGTTCTTGTTGTTGTTCATATTGTTCTTGAAATGGTGTTCAACAAAAGTAGTTTTTTGATTTTGAAAATATAAGTGAGAGATAAGGTTTTGTGTTTGTCTTGGGAATACTTTCAAGACAACACCAAAGTGGTAAAGAAAGAAAGGGTATCCAAAAAGCTTAGTTAATAAAAGGGTGACAAACACTTTTCAAGAAGAGCTAAAAGAGGAAAGAGACAAGGCTACTACAAAAAGGTGTTTTTCCAAATTATTGCAAGTTGGTAAAAAGTTGATGGAAGCCTTTGACTCTTGAAAAGAGAGTCCAAAGCCTTGTCCACCTACAATTCAACCGAAAATTCGTCATCAAAGAGAGAGATTGAACAACTCAAGTTTGAAAAATATCATACTTCAACTACAACAACAATACGAGTATAATTTGTGTGGTATTGTCGTTTGCAGTTCAAGACTTGAATCGTCGTTGGTGTTGTTGTGTGTGACGTTTTGAGACTATTTTCTTATCCTTTGTTGGCTGTTTTTATGACATTGTGGACTGTTTTGGAGCAACGGAACCCGAGACCTCATCCCCTCAACCCATGTGGACCACAATGCTACAAGTACTATTTTGGCCCTCCTTGATTCTATGTCCCGAGACCTTGCTAGGGAGAATGTGGGTCTTGAAAAAATTGGCTCGTATGTGGTAACTATGAGTGAGAGGTTGGATCGAACATAGAGTCGAAGGAACTCTCGTGCTTTTACTCCCGACAGTTTACTTCTAATGACCAATCCTCCAAGACCATCACCTAATACCACAAGCCAAGCTCCAAATATCCCTCAAAACTGAGACATAACTAGGACCATTTACCCACAATTCGATCAAGTCCAACAAGGACTTGGATGCCAAATGCCTACACTAAAACCGAACCCTCCCATCCAAGATCCACTTAACCAAAGGCGTCAACTTTCACCAATTCAAATTCCTTCCGTCCAAGCTCCACAACCAAAGCTTCGCTTTACTAAACCAACCCTCTTGACCAAAGCTCCACTTTATCAAAATTGATATGGCCATGTATAAGAGAAGGGTAGAATGGAACATGAATGATATAGGGTCTACGACAATGCTTGTATGATGGTAGAGACTTGAATCAGATGAGATTGAAGGTAAAGCTCAAGATGGAGAGGAAGCAAAAATTCAAAATGAAGATGTCGGTCGAGAGTTGTTGTTATAGAGCTTGCGGGTTCTCCATGTTTTATGGACTATTTTGAGTGGCTTCCTTTAAGTGGCCAATTGAACGAGGTGAAGCCGTGAATTTGTAAGCAAATTCCTCTCAGTATGTAGAGGATGATACAAGAATAATCATAGAGATGAACTTATGAGAGTGCGCGTCGAACCCGAGACTTGAAGTGTGCAAGTAAAGTGCAAAGGAACACCATATCACACAACAAGAACCGACCATACACTACACTCCATAGTCACCTTTTGTTTTCCCTTCATTAAGGGCTTTTGGGACATTTCACTTATGTTTGTAATAAGTTTATAAATAGACTACTTGTAGGTATTTAGTTCTTTAGTTGTTTATTGATATTGACTGTTGTAACACTTGAATCAAACTCTCTCTAGTGTGAGGAGTGTACCACCTTAGTTTAGGACTTGGAAAAGACACCAAATCCGAAATGAGTGTGATGCTAGGGTGGAATCGCTAGTATTTCCAAACATTGTTACAAACCTTGGCGCTTGATTGGTTCATGCACTTTTGTTCCATTGTAAGCGTGTTGATGTTTCCTATTACAAGTATTAAGGGTCTTAGTGTGTGACATACACTTAGGTTCTTAGTTTTTGTGAGAGTTGTTGTCTCACATCCTATCCTTACACTTCTTGTAATCGTGTTTGTGTTCTTCTTCTAGTAAAGTCGTGTATTGTTGTTGTAGTGTTATCATCTCATGTTCATCTTGTTGTTGGATGTTTTTGGTGTAAAGTACACCTTGTATCATCTTGTTCTTCTGGTATTATTGTTGGCCGAGACTTGTTCCCCTTTTGGTCCTCGGTTTGTCTTGTGTTTTGTGTCTTGTTTCCGTATTATGGGTTAATTCCGTTATCAGAAATATCCAAGATACCCTTATCTTAAAAGTTTTAAAAAGAATGTTGGTGGGTAAAATTGGACCCTTCAACTGGTCAACACATTTTACGAGTGGTACACTCAAGTCGTCACTTGATTAGAAAGTTGGACACCACATTCTGTCCAATATACAACTGCCTTGCCCAACTTGTATCTTCACCACACAACTAATATTATTAAGTTGTACCGTAGGTATAACATTAAAAGCCAGACACTGGACAACATATGATTTGAATCAACCCTCTCATCACATTAACATACGACTTGTCACCACGAACCCATAAACACAAAAAAACCCAACCACCAAACACTGGAGACCTTACGAGTTGGGTTACCTGATCCATACTCACACTATATAACTAGTATGGTGAGTGTTATGATGATAAAAAAGCTCAAGATTTGTGAAATTTGCAAGAGCTAGAATCAAGGGTCTTTCAATTCTCCCCCACTTTGATCATTAGTCATAGAATGATGGAACAAGGTAGTACAAGCATGATTTACACTTCAACACCTCTACTCCGACCTTTAACTAAGTCAGAATACATAGATGCAAGAAAATTAATCTTTCCTTTAACTAAGTTAGAAAATAAAGATTTTATAAAGAACACATACCTTCTGCATAAATTTATGGAATGGATACTTGGACTTCATTTCCTCCTCAGCTTCCTATGTAGCTGCTTCCACTTTATGGTTCCTCAATAGAACCTTTGCCGAGGCCACGTCCTTGGTTCGCAATTGATGAACCTGCCGATCTAAGATCTTAACCGGGATCTCCTCATAGGACAAAGAATCTTAGATACTAATATCCTTGATAGGCACAACTTGTGATGAATCACCCATACGCTTCCTCAATATAGAATCATAAAACATTGGGTCAATGGATCTCAAACTCTAAGGCATATCCAACTCATATGCAATATTTCCAATCCTCCTAAAAACCAAGTACGGACCAATATACCGGGGACTAAGCTCCCCCTTTTCCCCAAACTACACCACTTATTTCATGGGAGACACCTTCAAAAACATCCTATCCCTAACTTTAAACACTAACTTCCTTCACCTCACATTTGCATAGGACTTGTGGCGACTTTGGGTAGCCTTAAGTATATCATGAATCACCTTCACCATGTACATGGCTTTGTAAACTAAAATCCGAGCCAAACATCTCCGCCTTACCAACCTCAAACTACCTAATAGAAGACCTATACCTCCTACCATACAAACTTTCAAATAAAGCTATCCCAATGCTAGAGTGGTAGCTATTGTTGTATGAAAAATCCACAAGAGGCAAGTTCTTAATGCAACTACCACTATATTAAATCACACAAGCCCGAAGCCTATCCTCCAATGTCTAAATAGTTCTTTCTTCTTTACCATCGACTATGGGTAAAAAAATAGTACTAAGACTCACCTTTGTCCCTAAATATTTCAATAATAATTGCCAAAAATAAGATGAAAATAGCATACCAGTCAGAGATGATAGAAACAGGAATACCATGCAACCTTATATTTTCTTGGAAGTATAATGTTTCAAAATCATAAACCTAGAAATTAGTCCTTACTGGCAAAAAATTGGCCGACTTTGTCATCCTATCCACAATGACCCAATCCAAGTAAAACTTATTTCGAGACTAAGGAAGACCTATAATAGAATCCATATTGATCATTTCCCACTTAAACTCATGCAACTTAATTTCTTGATGAAATCCTTCGCACCTTATGTGCTCAACTTAAACTTGCTGGCACACCATGCACTTGGCAAAAAAATTAGCCACATCCCACTTTATATTATTCCACCAATATATCTCCTTAATGTTATGGTACACAGGATGAATAACATAGCATGACTCATGCATCTTAACGAAGACCCTCTTAAACAAACCATCGACATTGAGTACACATAACCTTCCTTGGTACCACAAGGAGCCATCACCGTTGATCTCAAAGGACATCACCTTTCGCCTATATATGTCATTATTGATCCTTATTAAGACTAGATCTAACACTTGTTTTTCATTGATATCAGCACCAAGAGATGATTGTGCCAGCTCTTGTTCAAATACACAACCATTCTTGGAGTCCAAGAGATGAAATACAAGGTTAGCCAAGCAGTTAATATCAAATCTCACTTATCCCTATAGACATGGCTAAACTCCCTATGGATAACCTGTTAAGAGTATAAATAACCAAAATATCTTTACCTGGATGGTAGTGAAGAATCATGTCATAATTTTTAAGAAGTTCAAGCCATCTCCTTTGCCTAAGGTTAAACACTTTCTGAGTGAACACATATTGTAGGCTCATATGATCAGAAAACATTTCCACATGAACCCCATACAAATAATGACACCAAATATTCAATGCGAATACCACAATTAACAATTTCAAATCATGAGTTGGATAATTCTTGTCATGCAACTTCAACTTGTTAGAGGCTTAACCTATCACCTTAGCATACTGCATCCAAGATGCAACCAAGTCCCATACGGGGTGTATCATAATAAACCACAAACCCATCCATGTCATCAAGAAAAGTCAAAACTAGAGCCTAAGTTACCTTACCCTTCATCTTCACAAAACTACCCTCTCAAGCATCAGACCACTGGAACTTTAACTTCTACTGAGTTAACATAGTCAATGGGGAAGCAATAGAAGAAAAACTCTCTATGAACCTTGTGTAGTAAATAGCTAAACCCCAAAATCTCTAAATGTTGATTGGAGTCATTGGTCTAGGTCACTTCTTAACCCTTGGAACCTTCTGTGGATCCACCATGATCCCTTCACTAAAAATGATATGACTAGAAAAGTGACTTTTTATTATATTTGGGATTTATTAATAATTACTAAACTGGACCAACCCATTTTACTATTAAAAACCTAAATCAATTGGGCTGACCCGGTCCAACCCGGGTTCACCAAAAATCAAACAAAAATAAATAAAATAACACTTCAGGTCGGTAGGGTTTCCAAAAAAGTAAATGATTGTTTCCTTCTCCTTATGAGCTGAAATGTTGTGTCTCCTCTTTAGTAGCTCATTTCTCCTCCCTCTTCCTTAATGTATCAGTATTTTCCCACCTGTTATCCTTAATTTTGGGATTTCATCTCTCAATCGCGCATAGAGCTTCTTCTTTGGTATTCTAATTCCCCAATGTTTTTTATGTAGGCCCTTCATCTGTGCTTTGTATAGCTGCTTTTTTAATTCCTAAGGTATTATTTTGTTCTACTAAAATGGATCTACTCAGTGTCATGGTATAGTCACTTGAGTTTTAGTGTTTCTTCCTTTAACTTCTGGTTGATTATTTTCCTTAAGTTCCAGATCTGTAATGGAAGAAGATACTATGTGCTTGGACCCCCATTGTTGCTAAAATTGCCTGAAACACTGGTGTAAGCAGCTCATCTCTACTATTAGAACCTATGTTGATGCTGAAAATCCAATTTCCTGATAGTTTAGGCTAATCAGAAATCTATTTTCTTTTAGTTGGTCTCTTTTGCTATCAATATGTAACATGTGGCTATCCTTCCTTAATCTCTGTGTGTCCTTTATCCTCAAACTGGTGTTATCCTTAAATAAAGACTTTGCCATTTATCACTATTGAGAATAGCTTTACCCCTTTTATGTAGCTGATGAAAGCAAGTAAAGTTACTTCTCCTATATTTATGGCTAAATTAGCAAGATAATCTGCTAACATGTTTCCCTCTATGTATATATACTGATAAATTACTCTTTTATCCTTCAACTATTGCTGAATTTCTGTGATTATACTTGCTAAACTCCAAGGTATATACCAGTTTCTAGTCAATACCTTTTGCATTAGCAAAGAATCCATTTGGAAAACTACCTTCTGGAATTGTGCTTTCCTGCAATATTTAGCTGCTTAAAGTATAGCATTTTCTTTTGCTTGCATACTATCTGCATGTTGCTATGTTTGTGCATAGTATATATTATATCTTCTGCTTTATTTCTCAGACAATAAGCATAAGAGCTCTTTCCCTGTTCACCTCTGAATGCCCCATTTGTATTGGACTTGAAAAGTGACAATATTTAACCAAAATTCACATTTCAAAAATTTGGAATACAGCTACTACTCTTTCAAGGTCTCCAACATAACACAGAGGTGTTCGTCATGATCCACCACACTCTTAGAGTTCACAAAAATATTATTTGAACACAATAACGAATAAGTCAAAAAACTGATGAAATACCTCATTCATCATATCCATAAATGTCATCAATCCATTGGTCAATCCAAGAGACATAAGCAAAAACTCAAAATACCCAAACCAGGTATGGAAAGAAGTCTTAGGAATATCCACTTCCCTATTCTTTAACTAATGATACCCGAATAGAAGATCAATTTCTCAAACTTGAGAGCACAATCGTCACATATTATGCATGATCCACTCTACTCCTTTAATACACAGGGATATTGTCAATGAACACATTAATATAGAAGTCCAAATAAGGTCAGAATATTTGATTCGTCAAATCCATAAATGAGGCTGCGACATAAGTTAACCTAGATGACATCACTAATAACTTATACTGACCTTATTAGGTCTTGAAAGCTATCTTCTGGATATCCTCAATCATCAACTAATGGTAACCAGATGTCAAAGCAATCTTAGAAAACAATGTTGAACTCTAAAACTAGTAAAATAAATCATCAATGCGAGTTTTAGGACAACAGTTCTTCACCATCGCCATATTAAGATGCCTATAATCAATACATATACACATGGAGCCATATTGCTCACAAACAATAAAGGAGCTCCTCAAGAAGATTATTTGGTTTAATAAAACACATACTAAGAAGATCCTAAAGTTAATAATTCATCTTTATAAGCTTGACATGAGTGATAAGGTAGGGTGCCATTGAAATAGGTCAGGTGCTATGCTTGATATCAATAGAAAACTCAATCTCACTGACAGGGGGAATACTAATAAGGTCAATAGGGAACATGTCAAAAAAATCATAAACAATAGAAACGGAGTCAATCAATGGACTCTCCATACTAGCATCATAAATATAATCGAGATAAGACTTGCAACACTTCAAAATATGCCTCCTAGAATGAACATAAGATATAATCCCAGTCTGTTTATGGATAACCGCTCCCTGCTATACGACTGGGGTACATCGGGCATATCTATGGTAACAAACTTGGAAAAATAATCCATAACCACGTGATAGTGGGATAGCTAGTTCTTGCTTAGAATCACATCAAAATCCACCATATCTAAAATAATAAGATTAGAAGAAGTATCAATGTCACCAAAAGTCATAACACATGATTGGAAAACTAGACCAACTACTAAAGAATTACCTATGAGAGTAGATATGCTCAATGATAAAGATAACAAATCCTAATATAAATCCAACCTTGGTGCATAATTAGCAGAAATATAAGAAAAAGTTGATTCCGGATCAATTAAAGCCAGGACTGACTGGCAGTACACCAAATTCATACCTATAACAATAGCATATAAGGTCTCAGCCCCAGACCTAGGAGGTACTGCATATAACTAACCACGCTCACCACCTGGTTGGGCACCTGACTAACCTCCTATTTTTCCTTCTTGAAAACCTCCTCGAGTTCCTTAAACACCACCCCTACGACCCTAAGAACCACCCCTAACTGCAGTATTAACTCCTCTAATAGGGGGGACACTAAGATCTGAAACAACAATTGCACTACGACTTGGGTAATCTCACAAATAATGACCAGAAGCTCCATAATTATAAAACACACTTAAGTTGAACCAAAACCAATAGTTTTGGACGACACAAAATAACCACCATATCTAGAATAATAAGATAATAAACCTCTTGAAGACTGACCACTTCCCTTACTAGTGAAATTACTAGCCCTAAACTGGCCTTCATGAAAAATCTGAAGTTTTGCCTTAACAGGTTGGCTAGGCTAACTCTGAAACTGATAGGATGGATATGGAGGATACCTACCTTGAGAACTGCTATCTCTAGGGAAAGAACTATGATAACTCCTACTGAATTTACGATAAAACTTAGGCCTCTTATCACGACCCTCACGGTGCATCTACCCTGTCACTCGAGCATTATCCTACACCCTAACTAAAAAACTACATATAGCAACAAAACTCCTAGTAGACATACAAATAGAGAGTTAGAACCCTGTACTCTCTCATACTTAGTATCCAAAATAGAAGTCACATTCCTAACAAACTCATAAAATGAGCCTCATACTCTACAATTATCATAGAGTCCTGCTTCATCCTAGAGAAGTGATCTCTCAAATGATCCCTAAGGCTACGAGGCATATACATCCCCAATAATATCTCTGAGAACTTAGCCCAAGTTAACAGAGGGACGCATTGACGATTTTAAAAGTATGACTCCATAAGCAGGCCCCACATAGGATTTTACATAATTTTGGATCCGAAGCAAAAAATTCAATATGCGCACCATTGTTATTGCATTGATAAGTATATTATGATTTTTATAGTGTGGCATCTTGAGGGCTCTTCAAAAAGAAAATTCATTGATTTAGTGAATTTCAATGGGCATTCTTCGGCATCAATGTATGATGGGTTTACCTTTCTTGTAGGTTGAGCTTAATAAAATTATATTTATGATAATGTGTTAGGTATGGGTTGCAAATTTGGTTTTGGAGATGTAATTAGTATAATTTAGGACATTTAACCTTCTAAGTAACCATAACTTAGACGTAACTGACTTAGTTGCTCATGTTTATGGTATAATTGCTATATTAGGACATAATATGACTTATTTAACATCTAGTAATAGTATCAAATACCTAAGACTATTACGGGGTAGAATTTTCTTTAGAATGGATTTCAGGAATTTAAAGTGGGTCCCTATTGGCCCATACTAGGGAAGACTATGATTAGCTCCCTATAACCTTATAGATGTATTATATCCCTTCAAATGGTATATTTGGTTTCTTAAAAAGGGTGGTTACATAGTACTTATGCTAGTTTGGTTCTTAGGATTTTATACTAGTTTTGGTTTAAGCCGTCAATTTATAATCATAAGGCCAGTTTGATTTCGAAATTATTCATGATATGAGTTATGATTTAAGTCCAATATTTAATTATATGAGTTCTATTTCAAGTCTAGCATTTAATTAAATGGTTTTTGACTAAATTCTAGGATTGATGGGTTATTTATGACAATTATGGAATTGGTTCTAATCTAAGATTTATTATATGAAAGGATTCCTGGCTACGGCTTGAAATGTAGTTATTTCATATATTTCCAATTACTTGTTATGTTTGATTGCACACTTCATGCTTATGGAGTCCTATGATGGGTTATTTACTTTTACGCACTTACTAGCATATGGGGGCTAGTTTTGTTATGATAATTATATGTTCATTACTTTATTACTTAGGATTATCCATTTATTTATTTATAGTATTTGGAGTGCTATTCTAGGTTTTTCCTTTTTCCATGACTTAGTTTATCTATCTTGCATATATTTTGTAACTATAATGAGATTTCTCTAAATTATTCGATGATGCTTATTGAGTACCTATGGCTTTAGTACTCATACCACACTTCTACACCTTTTTGGTGAAAATTTTAGTACTAGTGGTCATTGCTAATATAATGATTATGCTATTTAGATTTTGGAGGAAGGGTGACCTCACAGAGTATCACGACCTTATTTATAGGTTATGATGGCACCTACTAAATATGGGTCCCACACCTAAACTTCCAATTGTTTAAATTTCCAACTTATAGATTGAAATAAGTTCGGGTGCATTGGGGACCATACCAAAGGTCTATCTATTCTGGCATTGTTTCTATTTGTATCCCAGATCGTTTTACTAAAGTTTTTATTCGGTGGCCATTTAGAACCAGCAATAACTTTTAACTGGGGAATTGACTCTAAAACCAAACGAACTGCCTGGTAACCAATATATCAGTTCTAGCAACTCATAAATAACTTACTTAGGTAGCTATGTAAAATCTCTAATGATAAAAATAAGCAGAAATATGAAAAATAACCTGAAAAGTCTGTAATACCTCACAATTTTTCCTAGCTTAAACTCGTCTCAAGAACATTAAGGAGTAGCTTCTAGAATTAGTGATGTTTATTTCATATGGAATTATTTATATTTGGACTTTCCATAGTATAGGAGATTGAATTAGCTTTCCAGCGATATAAGATTTGCCTAAATCGGATAACCAGGTAAGAAGTTATGGCTATTTGAAGTTCTAGTCATAAAACACCATTATTTACACCCTTAGCGCGCCGTGGAGCAGTGTCAAATCCTAATTGTCATTTTCTAGTGGCCCTCCAAGATATTGGTGCATTGAAGAGAGGGTCAATTACTAAATTGTCAATTTCTAGTGGTCCAACGTGATTATTACACGTCGCGCCATGTGCCAAAATTGTATTCCAAAGGAGCATCGTGATGACACCGCGTCGCAGAGCCTGCCCAATCTCCATTTGTGAATTTTCAGTGAGCAACTGTAATAGTGGCGTGTTGCAGTGACCACCCAGATCGGGAAAATATGTTTTCTAGTTACATTTAAGAATTTAAAGGGGGTATTTTGGTAAATCCCCTAAACTTTAATCCATCTAAAAACATAAGATTAATTAAATATCAAATAACTTTATGCGCTATTCATCATTCTCCTCAAAGCAAAACCCTAGTTCATCATACTTCCACCCCAAGAAACTCAAAATTCCTCCATTAATGCTCTATGACAATTCAAGATTGAGAATCCCCAATTCAATAACTCCAAGAAGCCATCTCCAAAACATCAATAGAGATCCAAGATTCAAGTTCTAGCATCCAGATCATCAAATTAAGGTATGTGGCATTTGAACAAGGATAAATCTTTCATCCTTGTGTCCAACACTTTATTTTAAATATAAATTTACTGCAATTTATATGATTTTCCATGAGACTCAAGTTAGGGTCTATACCCATTATCATTATCTACAAGATCTTGAGATTTCCTATGATTTAGAAGTTGAATTACATGAACTTTTTCATATTTCTATGTTTTGTGTAGTAATTTCCAGATTTTAAGATGATTTATGAATCTATACATTACAAATTATGAATTTTGAGATGTTTTAACATGAGATTAATGCTTGGGTCATTGGACCTCATTTAACGATTGTTGCTTCAAGATTGTTTGTCCTAAAGCACCCCTTGGCTAGATTATTTTTCAGATTTCAAATAAAGAATCCACTTTATTTTAGAAGACTTGAGATTTAAAGAAAAGTAAAGCATAGTTGCCTTTTTGTAAACCTTTGTGCAAATTTTAAGGTGGATTTCTTAAGATTTTAAGCATGAGATTTGGAGTACTATTTAGCACTGAGATGGGTAAGTTACTATAGTTTCATACCCCAGAACTGGGTGCCATCATATGTACAGATTATCAGATTATTCCCACTTCTATGTGGATGACTTCGATAATCACATGGGTTAAGTTGTTCTATTCTGATGGAAAGGGTAGAACATCCCTAACCTTACAGGGGTTAGTCGTGGGAAACTATAGATGCTGACATGGTGTACATGTCAGTTAGAAGAACCTCCTAAAGGATGTTGATTATGATTGGGTGATGTGGAAGAAGAGTAGAGGGGAGAATGCAGCTCCCATAACTTAGCAGATATTTCAGGATACGATCCTAGACAAGTTCATCCTACTTGAGATAAGGAAAGCTAAGATAGAAGAGTTCATGAACTTAAGGCAGAGCTCTATGACAGTGAAGGAGTATTGCCTCAAGTTCAACCAGTTGTATAAGTATGCCCCTGACTAGATAGTTGACCCTAGGTCAAGCATGATTAAGTTTATGACCAGTGTGTCTGGGATGATAGTTAAGGAGTGCAGAACTACTATGCTCAATAGGGACATGGATCTTCCTAGATTAATGATACATGCTCAACAGATTGAGGTAGAAAAGATAAATGTGAGAGAGAGAGATTGAATAAGACATATAGAATAAGATAGTTTGATCATGGTCAGAATAGGTCTAGAGAAGGAAATCATTCATAATTACAGAATTATTCATCTATTCCTGCACCTTCTTCAGCCAGCGCTCCTGCACCCAAAAATAGGCAAGAATAGTGAGGTAAGTCCTCTATGTCTAGATCTCAAAATAATTTGAGTAATAGGCCTAATCAATCCCCATGTGCTAGTTGTGGTAAGAATCATGGAGGTAAATATTTGTGGGGTCAAAAAGGTTGTTATAGTTGTGGCCAGGAGGGTCATAGAATCAAAGAGTGCCCTCAGGGTAGGCAGGGAAATAGAAATGTTTGTTCCTAGACTCAAGCTAATACTTCACCAGTTCCTTTAGGTTTCCTAGCTCTTCCTCAGGGTGCATCATCTAGTACCAGTGGCGGTCAACACCAAAATTGATTTTATGCTTTGACATCCCACTAGGAGGAGGAGGATTCACTCGATGTTGTGATTGGTATGCTTCATGTCTTTTATTTTGATATTCATATGTTGTTAGACCCTGGGTTGAGCTTCTCTTATGTGACCCCATTAGTTGTTGTGAATTCTAAGGTATGTTCTTAAAAGATCCTTGAGTCTTTTTTGGTTTCTACTCCCGTAGGTGAGCCAATTATTGCCAAACAGATCTATAAAAAGTGTCCTATAACTGTTCTTCATCGAGTCATGTTAGAAAAATTGATAGAGTTAGACATGGTTTATTTAGACCTTATTCTTGGCATGGATTGGATCTATTCCTGTTATTCCTCTATAGATTGTAATACTCGTATGGTGAAGTTTCAATTTTTCGATGAGCCAATTTTTTAGTGTTCAGGTAATTTTGTATCTCCCATGAGTCATTTCATATCCTATCTTAAGGCCAGAAAGTAGATATCCAAAGGTTGCATTTATCATCTAGTTTGAGTTAAAGACACTAAGTCTGAGACTATCAATTTAATCCGTCCAAGTGGTCAATGATTTTTTAGATTTTTTTCAGAAGATCTCCTAGGGGTACCTCTCGATAGGGAAATAGAATTTAGTATTGACCTTCTCCCATATACTCAGCCTATTTCTATCCCTCCATATCATATGGCTCCCACAGAGCTTAAGGAGTTTAGGAGTAACTCAAAGATCTTTTAGATTAAGGTTTCATAAGGCCCAGTATTTCTCCATAGGGCGCTCCCATCCTACTCATGTGAAAGAAAGATGGTTCTTTGCGCATGTGCATATCGTTAGTTGAATAAAGTTACAGTCAAGAACAAATATCCTCTTCATAGAATTGATAACCTATTTGATCAATTGCAAGGTGCAAGTTATTTCTCAAAGATAGACCTTATATTTGGTTATCATCAGCTTAAAGTAAGGGAATGTGATATTCCAAAGACAGCATTCAGAACCCGTTATGGTCATTTTGAATTTCTAGTCTTGTCTTCGGGCAAACTAATGCCCCAGCAGCCTTCATGGACCTCATGAATCGAGTGTTTAAATAGTATTTAAACATGTTTGTCATAGTATTCATAGATGATATCCTTGTGTACTCCCGTGGTGAGGATGACCATGTAGATAATCTTAAAATTGTCTTGCAAACTCTAAGAGATCATCAATTGTTTTCCAAATTCAGCAAGTACAAATTTTGTTTTAGATCATTTACTCTCCTCGATCATTTTTATCCGCAGATGGTATTAGAGTTGATCCCCAAAAGGCAAAAGTTGTAAGAAATTAGCCTAAAGCTATCTCTCCGACAGACATTAGGAATTTCTTGGGTCTAGCTGGTTATTATTGTCATTTTTTTGAAGGTTTATCATTTATTGCATCTCTTATATCTAGATTGACCCAAAATAAAGTTAAGTTCCAACGGCCAAATTCCTACGAGAAGAGTTTTTAGGAGTTAAAGACTGGACTCACTTCAGCCCCAATTCTAGCAGTACCTGATGGTACAGACGACTTTGTTATGTATTGTGATACCTGTAGAGTTGATTTTGGTTGTGTGTTGATACAGAAAGGTAAGGTCATAGCCTATGCCTCTATACAGTTAAAGCTTCATAAAAAAATTACCCAACCCTTGATCTGAAATTAGCTATTGTAGTGTTTGCTTTGAAAGTCTTGAGAAATTATCTGTATGGTGTACACTTGTATGTGTTCATGAGCCACAAAACTTTTAGCTTATCTTTACATAGAGGGAGTTGAATCTCTATCAAAGGAGGTGGTTGGAGTTGTTGAAGAACTACGATATGAGTATGTTGTATCATTTGGGCAAGGCCAATGTAGTGGTAGACGCCCTTAGTAGGTTATCTATGGGCAGCGTTGCTCATGTTAAGAATGATAAAAAAGTGTTAGCATGAGAATTTCATAGTTTGGCAATATTGGGTGTTAGATTGGTTGATTCAGCTAAAGGTAATATTTGGGTTCAGAGCAGTTCTGAATCTTCCCTAGTGTCGGAAGTGAAGGAGAAACAAGATATGGATTCTAGTTTTGTCAAACTGAAAGAGTCAGTTCAAGACCAAAAGGTAGAGTTTTCTCTTAAGGGGGATATGGTGTTTTGAGGAACCAAAGTATATTGTGTATACCATGTGTTGATGGTTTGAGGCAGCGGATTATGGCAGAAGCGCATGGTGCACGGTATTCTATTCATGTAGGTGCTACCAAGATATACCACGACTTGCGGGAAATATATTGGTGTAGTGGTATTAAAAGAGATATAGAAGAAATTTTAGCCCAGTGTACAACTTGTCAACGGATTAAGGTAGAATACAAAAGACTTGGTGGTATGTTGCAAGAATTTAGTATTCCTACTTGGAAGTGGGAAGAGGTGAATATGGATTTTGTGACTTGTTAACCCCATTAGCGTCGTCACCATGATTTAATTTGGGTTATTGTAGAAATATTAACTACTTAGCACATTTCTTGCCAATCCACACGTCATATACAGCTGAGGATTATGGTAAGTTGTATATTCGAGAGTTAGTCTAATTGCATGTAGTCCCTTTGTGTATCATCTTAGATAGGGGTACTCAGTTCACTTTCCAGTTTCGGAAAGCCTTTTAGAAGGGTCTTGGTACCTAAGTCCACCTTAGCTCAGCTTTTCACCCTCAGACAGATGGTCAGGCAGAGAGGACCATCCAAACTCTAAAATATATGTCGACGGTATATGCTCTTGATTTCAAGGGTAGTTGGGATGAGATTTGCCATAGATTGAGTTCCCTTATAATAATAGTTATCATGCTAGCATTCGAATGGCTCCATTTGAGGCTTTTTATGGGAGGAGATGTAGATCACCCATAGGTTGGTTTTAGGTGGGTGAGGCCACTTTGCTTGTGCCTGATACAGTGTTTGAGGCCATGGAGAAAGTTAAGTTGATTAGAGAAAGATTGAAAGCAGTTCAGAGCCACAAGAAATCATATACATATGTGAGAAGAAGGGACCTCGAGTTTGAGGTTAGTGATTTTTTGTATCTGAAGATTTCACCTATGAAAGGGGTAAAGAAATTTGGTAAGAAGGGGAAAATTAGTCCCTGGTATGTTGGCCCTTATACAATTCTGAGTCATGTTGGGAAGGTAGCTTATGAGCTCAAATTGCCTGCAAACTTGTCAGTTGTTCATCCCCTATTCTAGGTCTCTATGCTTAAGAAGAGTAACAGTGACTCTACCATAGTAGTTCCTATAGAAAGCTCAGATATTCAAAATAGCCTTTCATACGATGATATTCCAGTTGAGATTCTAGATCATCAAATCCGTAGACTAAGGAAAAAAGAAGATCCCTTGGTTAAAGTTCTTTGGAGCAATCAGTCGGTTGAGGCCGCTACTTGGGAAATGGAAGCAGACATACGAGCCAAGTACCATGACCTTTTCTTCACAAACTCAGATCTAGCCGAAGGTACTACTCTTCCTTAATTCAGTTCTTTTTCTAATCATACATTTAGCTATATAGTTGTCCTCAGGTAAGTTCATGCACTCACAGAATTACTTAGAAACTTAGATTGATTTAGATTCAGTTGCTCAATTCACTTCAGTCGTACATGCTATCTTATGCTCTTATATTCCTAAAAAAATTTAAGCTTAACTAGCCACATTTAAGGACCAATGTTCCTTAGGGGTAGATATTTTAATACCCCATGATTTTTCCTAGATTAAACTCATCCGGAGAACGTTGAGTAGTAGCTTCTAGAATGAGTGATGTTTATTTTGTATGGAATTCTTTAGATTTCGACTTTACATGACTGAGGAAATATAATTAGCTTTCCAGCGATATAAGATTCGCCTAAATCCGATAACTGGGTAAGAAGTTATGGCTATTTAAAGTTGTTGTCTCAAAACACCATCATTTAGACCCTTAGCGCACCACGGAGCAGTGCAAATCCCAATTGTCATTTTTTAGCGTCCCTCCATGATATTGGCGCATAGCAGAGAGGGACAATTTCCCAGTAGCCAATTTCAAGAGGTCCAGCACGATAATGGCGCATCCAAAATGGCATTCCAAAGGGGCACCATGATGATACCATGTCGTGGAGTCTGCCCAGTTCCCATCTGTGAATTTCTAGTGAGCCCCGCAATAGTGGTGCGTTGCGGTGGCCACCCAGATCGGGAAAAGTATGTTTTACTATTCCATTTAATAAATGAAAGGGAGTATTTTGGTAAATCCCCTAACCTCCAATCCATCCAAAAACATAAGATTAATCAAATATCAAAGCACTTTATGCCCTATTCATTATTCTCCTCAAAGAAAAACCCTAGTTCATCATACTTCCTCCACAAGAAACTCAAAATTCCTACATTAATCCTTCAAGACAGTTTAAGATTGAGAATTCCCAATTCAATAACTCTAAGAACCCATATCCAAAATATCAATAGAGATCCAAGAATCAAGTTCTAGAATCTAGATCATCAAATTAAGGTATGTGAGGTTTTAACAAAGATAAATCTTTCATCCTTGTGCACAAAACTTTATTTTAAATACAAGTCAATTTATATCATTTTCCATGAGATTCAAGTTGGGTTTATACCCATTATCATTATTTGCAAGATCTTGAGATTTCCCATGATTTAGAAGTTGAATTGCATGACTTTATTCATATTTCTATGCCTTGTGCAGGAATTTCAGATTTGAAGATGATTTATGAATGTTTACATTACCAAATATGAATTTTGAGATGTTTTAACATGATATTGATGCTTGGGTCATTGTACCTCATTTAAAGATTATTGCTTCAAGATTTTTTGTTCTATAAGCACCCCATGGCCAGATTATTTTCAGATTTCAGATAAAGAATCCACTTTATTTCAGAAGAATTGAGATTTAAAGAAACGTAAAGCATAGTTGGCTTTCTGTAAACCTTTGTGTAAATTTTAAAGTGGATTTCTTGAGATTTTAATCATGATATGGGTAGTAGTATTTAGCACCGAGATGGGTAAGTTACTACAGTTTCATACCCCAAAACTACATGCCATCGTAGGTACAGAGTATCAAATTATTTCCACTTCTACATGGATTACTCATAGTGTGATCACATAGATTAGATTGTTATATTCCAATGGAAAGGTTAGA
The DNA here is from genome assembly GCA_030864225.1 of Capsicum baccatum var. pendulum. Taxonomy (NCBI): domain Eukaryota; kingdom Viridiplantae; phylum Streptophyta; class Magnoliopsida; order Solanales; family Solanaceae; genus Capsicum; species Capsicum baccatum. The sequence continues at coordinate 157,211,427 of CM061552.1, read as the reverse complement.
ACAACCCTAACCTTATGGCGTCTAGTCATGGGAAACCATGGATGCTGACATGATGTACATGTCGGTTAGAAAAACCTCCCAAAAGATTTTCCTACTCTTAAATAGTTTTGTTTTATTTGAAACCTTTAGATACACAGAATAAGGTTTCAGATTTCACTTAGCCTACGTGATTTTAGAAATATAACAGAACTACAAATTTCAAAACTAAGTGTGATAACTCACAAGATTTAGATTACATGTTTTATTATTCATTCTTTACTTCCAGATTTCAGATTACTCAAACTTACGTGAGTCATTTACATTTTGCATGCATGATTTTATAAACTGTGATGATATTATTTACTTATAGCATACACCCCCATATACTTAGTACATCATCAATGTACTGATCCACATATATGTCTATGTGCTACATTATCTCATAATATAGGTTTAGATGCTCAGTCTTAGCAGCGTAATTGATCTTTGAACATCTTATCGACATCCTTGTAGTTGGTGAGTCCTCATAGTTTGAGGGCTTAGTTATTCAGATTTCCAAGATACAATTATATATGTCTTTACTCATTTCAGATAATTGAGCCAGCTGAGGCCTTTCCAAGTGACTCTCTAGATTCAGCTAGTAGAGGCTTGTCGGACTATTAGATTCAGATTTAGACCGTTGAGTTAGTGCTTAGATTTTCAGTATTTGTTTTATCATATTTGTGAGATTTAGTATGATTTAGATATACTCAGAAGATTCAAATAGTTTTCTGCATATATTATGATTTTTCATATATATTTCCCTATTTTGAGATTCAGATTTAGAAAAGGCAGCCAAGATTAGTTCAGGACTACTTGTAGTTCGGAGCACCATATGGCATCATGGGAACCAGATTTTGGGGTGTTACAGAGTCATTACAATATCCACTACTAATGGAACTTTCATCCCCGAAAGTTAAAGATTAGAAAATACTCAAGGTCTCCAAAATGTGAGGATAATAGGCTCGCATCTCGCTCTCGATCTCACAAGTAGCGTCCTCCACTGGGCGTTGTCTCTACTTAACCTTAACTATAGGAATCTCCCTAGTACACAACCGCCTCGCATTACTCGCAAAAATAAGCACAGGCTCCTCCACAAAGGTTAAATACTCAACTAGCTAGACTGTTTCTCATCTAAGAACATGGGACCGATTAGAAATATACTACTACAACATAGAGACATGGAAAATTGGGTGAACAACAGTAAAAAATATGGAGGTAAAGTTACCACACCAACTGTTTGGAGAATTAGAAAAGGACCAATATATTGAGGACTGGGCTTAAACTTTCTCCTAAATCTCATCACACCCTTCATGGGTGATACATAGAGAAAAACATGGTCACTAACTCCAAATTTCAATATAAAAAGCCTACGATCCGCATATGCCCTTTGCTGTTCTAGGATTCTCTCAACCTATCCTGTATCACCTTGACTCTATCCAATGAGTCTTAAAGAAAATCTATACCATGGGGACTCATCTCGAAAGTTTCAAACAGTCCAACTAGAGAATGATATCTCTACCGTGCAAAGCCTCAAAAGGTGCCATCTCAATAATTGAATAATAATTGTTATTATACAGGAACTCTACCAAGGTTAAGTGTTGATCCAAATGTCCTCCAAAACCCATAACACAAGATCAGAGCATATCCTTTTGTATCTGGATAGTCTGCTCGAACTGACCATCGATCTACGGGTGTAAGGTTGTACTCAAACCTAATTTAGTACCCAACTCTTCCAAAAATGCTCCCGAAAACCTCAAAGTGAACACATATCCACTGTTTAAAATGATAGAAATAGGGACCCTATGTAAATGGACTACCTCCAAAACATCAATATGGGCTAATCTCGCAGCATTGAAAGTCATCTAAATAGGAATCAAATATGCTAACTTGGTCAAATAATCCACAATCACCTAAATGCCATCAAAACCACAAAAAGTATGAGGAAAACCTCTAAATAATTCCATAGTAATTCATTCCCATTTACACTTAAAAATAGGTAACCTCTAAGTCAATCCACCAGGATGCTGATGCTTGGCCTTTACCTTCTGATGCTTCGCCTTTACTTTCAGGAAACATAGGTAATAAACTACAAAGTATGCTATATCTCTAGAAGGATTTATACCTCAAATCCATTGTTAATTATGAAAACATATGTTAACTAAGCTTTGAAGACACTTTAAAGACTCAATTTTACTTCAGCACACTATTCTAGGGTTTTAAGGTATCTAGGAAGAGAGAATAATGCCCAAAATGCGGCCTAAAGGGCCATTAAATACACAACTCAGGCACTTAGGTGTGGCAATCATAATCCATGGATGGTGATAGTGCAAGGGAAATCAAGGTCCCTTTTATAGCATTCACCATAGGGAAATCATGATGCCCCTTTCGGTGATCGTGCATACTTCAATGTCAGCAACTTAGAAGATTTCTAAGTTTTCAACTGAGCCTCAGGATTTATTTGAAATCCGATATATGAAAATAAACTATGTAACCATACTAAATTCAATATACTGTACGTGTTTCAAAACTTAAATTTTCCATCTGAGGTCATTTCAACTAAATATGGGTCTCACACCTAAACTTTCAATTTTTCAACATTCCGACCAATAGGTTTAAATGAGTTTGGGAATGTTGGGACCGAACCAAAGGTCTAACTAGAGTAAAATCAATATTTCAGATTTGTTGATGTAGTCAAAATTTGCATTTGAAATACTTTTACATATGTTTTTGCTCGGTGGCCTTTAGAACCAACAAAGACTTCTAACTGGGGAATTTTCTCTAAAAACTAAACGAACCGCCTGGTAACCGAGCTATTAGTTCTAAAAAGTCATAAATGACTTAGGAAAGCTATTAAAAAGTTCAAACATAAAAAACAAGAAGAAATATGAAAAATTACCTGAAGGGTCATTACATGGAGATGGAGTTGCCTTTATCTCCTTTTTAATCCTTGCATAGTCTTTCATTATTTGCGATTGATGTATATTGACTATTACAGTACTTAAGTTCCTATTTTATAGTGGATCTTATACCGACACTACTAGGTCATGGAATATTATTATTATTTTTATCTTTCTTTCAGAGTATTATTACTATATGAAATATTTTCGTAAGTCTTTACTAGAAAATTTTTGGCTTATATGCCTATTTCCACCATTTATCCCATTGCTTATAGCTTAAAGCAATGATTTAGTTTACCTACTATTGGGATAATATTTGTACCATCATGACTCATAAATCAGGTCGTTACATGATGCCATCGTTGGTTAAAAAGGGTCACCTATTAGACCAAGCTTCATACCTAAGTCCTTTTGGATATTAGTAAATGGACCCACATCAGTCAGTGTTTGTACCCTTGGCAAGGTAAAAAAAACATCCTTCTAACTAGAGTTTTGGGTTGGACCTTGGTTATCTTATTTTAGTTTATATTGGTTATTATCATCTTCCACAGTCGATAACCTAAAATTCAGATTCAGATACTTGTATGACCTTTTATTCAATTATTCACTTTATTATACAACACATATTGATTAATTAGTCTTGTATCAGTTTACCATGTTATGTGAATCATGTTTAACCTATATCAGTTATTTCCTATCTCACATGCAATGTACATTCAAAGTACTTATCTTATACATTCAAAGTACTTGTCACACACTTAACATCTGGACTGTGCTTAATAAGATTTCCTACCACATCAGCAACTATAATTTGGTAAGTATTCGTTATTTAAGGAGTAGTATCAATATTTCATTTAGTTTTATCTCAGTTTTAGACAATTAGAATTAGCTAGGGGCTTTTCCCAGCTACTTGTCTTAGTAGAGGCTTTAGGACATATAGTTAAATATTCAACTTTATGGTTTTAAAATCAGATATCATTAATGGTTTGATTATTGTTTCAACTTTTAGTTTAGCTTTCACATAATATTTTTATCAGTTATTTTCAGTATTCTTAGTATCATACTAGGCCATGAGTTATCTTAGGATCACTTGTGGCTTGAAGCACCATATTATGACTAGGTTATGGTCTCGGGTTATGATAAACTTTGTATTAGAGCATAAGGTTTAAATGTCCTAGGGTATTTAAATTATGAGTTAAATAGAATCTTATTTACGGGTGTGAAGCATGCCAAACTTATGAATGAGAGGCTATGAAACATTATAGGAAAAGTTTTACTTCTTTATGTTTGTATCATGCGATGTAGTGTGAACTCTGTTAAAATCTTTTTCAAACTTATTCTCTACACTTTTATCTTTCCAACGATACCAATTTCGCCTTAATCCAATACCCGAGCGAAAAGTTATGCCCATTTTCGTGAGAGACAGCAAGCATAAGCGATTGGTTAGGTGCGGCCTAACCCAAGCATAGGCGATCACTTGGACGCCGTCTAAGTCAATTCCAGGTGTAAAAAACACTCCATTTTGAGTTATTTTAAAGGTAATTAAGTCTTTAAATACTCCTTACACGTCCCTAAACTTAACCCTACGAAATATATAGCTTTTATACATACTGCAACCCTATTTTCATCTCAAAACTCATCATCCAATAGCACTAAAGGATAAAAACAACTAGGGTTGCATAATTAAGCTTGAAGATCCGATTTTAAGGAAATTCCTCCGTCAATCATCAAGAATCTTCCTTCTAAGGTATGCGTAGTGTTCATCCACAGATTCCTTTCATCCGTGGAGTTCAAGAATCAAATCTTTAACATACAAAATCTTGGTTGATTGTGGTGATATGATCATACCCATGTTGATGTTTTATTTTTTTCCTCTTTCTCATTATAAAGTATGATTTCTATATTGTTGGGTGTTGATGATCATGCTGTTGATATTGGGTGATTCCCAAGATGGAATCTTTATATGTTTTTGTGAATTTATGATATCACATGAGTTGGAAACATGTAAATTTGGTTGTTCATAATGTATAATTTGATGAATTCACCTATGCTTAAGATGTGCATGTAAAGTGTTTGATAAAATGGCTAAGGAACTAGAAATCATGCAATATAGCTTAATTGTGACTAAGTGAAGGATTCATGATATCCCCTTACGTTCCAATGACTTCTATGTTGTTAATGTGCCTTGTAAATGTTGTTGGAATACTCATGAACTATTCTTATGAGATTATGCTATGTTTACTTGCAAATCCTACTTATGAACAAGATGCATGATAACCATGCAATCCACATGAACTTTCATGCTATTAGTATGTGTTGCCAATATGATTATGCAATGAACATGATATTAAGATTATGCAAGCACTTCTATGTCATATGAAATCCTTTCCATGCAATACATTGTTGGTAACCATGCTTAGTATGAGATCCCTACTTATGATATTATAAATTATGGACTTTACTCTTATGATCAAGTCAGTCATGTGTGTCAGTTTCCTTCTATCGAGTCTTGGGGGTACTTGTACCCAATAACTATAGCTATGTGCCTAGATCCATGGAATTTTTCACGATATCCGAACTCAAGCTATGATTCCATAGACTTCAAATAGTCATATAACTCAGGAAAACCTCATGATCTTAGTCAGTTGTCAGATATCAGAAATATTTCACTAGTCAACGGAATTCAGTAAGATTAAGTCATGCACAGTTAGTTATTCATGTCCAGTCCCTCCATATGAGAGTAGAGGTTAGCACCGAGTGAACCCAAGGATGGGAGCTTACCCGCCAGTTTAGGGTATGATTCTTAGCAACAATCCTTGTGTTCCAAAACTTCATAGCCAGCCTAGGTTGAGACATCTTAACTCGTGAGCTTAGGATTTATGAGGTGGCTTAACCCATAAGCTTAGGGTTCCCACCATTCTCATTTGAGTACCTACCAGTATAGGGTCTCACAGTTGTCCTTACCAGTGGTGCGGTATTGACACCCCTCTAGTCGAGGCAGAGATTGGACCCCAACTTAGCCATAACAGCATACATGGGGCATGTCGGTTAAACACTACTTCCCACAGTTTCAGTATCAGTCTCAGTAAAAGAACTCAGGGCGTTCCTCAGATTTTAATATATACAAGACTGTCAGATACAGTCACCCATGTTATCTGTTTTAGTATCAGTCATGACAGTTATCAAAAAACAATGTATTAGCTTACAGGTCATGCTATCACATATTCACGGTCCCAATTTCTATATATTATATTTGTACTCCCACGTTCATATTAGTCAGTCAGTGTTGTTAATGCATGAAACCCTTTATGTTCAACCTACCTTCCTCGTATACGGAGTACTCCAGTTGTACTGACACATTTGCACTATGGTGCTTTCTTTTCATATTACACCATAGGTTCCGAGACACGAGATCTAGCCCAGCAGTAGCGGTAGCATTCTAGTCGCAGAGACACAGTGAGTCCTCATTGATTTGAGGACAATATGATTTGATACATTTATTTATTTCTTTAGTTCAGTTTTATGGAGTTAGTTGGAGACATGTTCCTTCAACTCCTTATTAAGATAGTTTAGAGTCTTTCAGATTCACTTTTAGATTTACGTTCAGATTTAGTTGTTTTGGGTATTTTCGCCCACATGATTGTATTCAGTTGAACCTCATGGCCTTACAGTTCTATGTATTCCACATTATTATATTGTGATTTGCAGTATACAGGTATAGATATCAGTCATGGGTTAGCTTGTGGTCCCTCGTGGTCATGAGCACCGTGTAGCATTTCGGTTCAGCAAATTAGGGTGTTACAAACTTGGTATCAGAGCCTAAGGTTCAATAGATTCCTAGGAAGTCTGAAAGCCGCATATAGTAGAGTCTTGTACATAGGTGTGTTGTGCGCCACATTTATGTGCGAGAGGCTATAAGACGTTTTTGGAACAGTCCCCTTTCTTCATTATTCATGTCATACTAGTGAGCATAATCACAAGTTAAACTCTCAGTCTAATCCATTATTGTCTTATTCTAGACCATGGCCCTAAAGAGAAGAAACCAGCCAGCTCCTCAGCCTGAAGATCCTTTGGGTGACCATGTTTCCCATGCGAAGTTTAGAGCCGTATTTACCACACTTGATCAGTCCATGGCTGCACAGAATGAATGGCCACCAGTCATTTTGGCCAATCCAGTGGCCACTCCCAAAGCATCTAGGGTTCGAGACTTTATCCAGATCAACCCTCCATCTTTCCATGGGTCTAAGTCTAATGAGGACCCTCAAGAGTTCATTGACCAAGTCCAGAAGGTCATTGACATCATGGGTGTTACTTCTATTGAGAGTGCTGAGTTAGCCGTGTACCAGTTACAGGATGTTGCTTATGATTGGTACAAACAGTGGAACTCTGAGAGGTTAGATGATACAGGCCCTATCGAGTGAGAGGAATTTGTCACGGCCTTCTTAAACAAATTCTTTCCCCAAGAGCTGAGGGAAGCCACAGTTCTTGAGTTCATCAACCTCAGGCAAGGGAATATGACGGTTAGGGAGTATTCTCTTCGATTTACTCAGCTAACCAGGTATGCTCCTCATGTGGTTGCAGACAATAGAGCTAAGATGAGCAAGTTCATGTCAGGGGTCAACGATAGCGTAGTAAATGAGTGTAGGTCTACAATGCTGATCGGTGATATGACTTTAGCAATACTCATGAACCATGCTCAGCAAGTAGAAGAGCGGAAGTTTAAGACTAGGGAGAGGAAAAACAAGAGAGCAAGGTCAGGTAATTTCAACTTTTATCACCAAAAGTTAGATGGAGGAAACCGTTCACAGTTTTGCTCCAAGTTAACCATACCAGCGTCTTCCTCTGCCAGTGCAAAAGTTCAGAGACGGCAATAGAGACCAAGCGCCAGGCTCTAAATCTCCGAGCAGTGTTAGCAGTGCCCGAACGAATCCCCTTTTTCAGACTTATGGTAAGAACCACAAGGGAATTTGCAAAGCCGGTAGTGATTTATGTTTTGATTGTGGCAAGACAAGCCACAGGATTAGGGAGTGTCTGTAGTCAAGTCTTCAGGGTCAGCAAAATCATTCTACATCTTAGTCCAGTCACCCAAATCAGCAGGGTGCCATTTCCAATGCTACCAGTGGGCAACGCCCAAATAGACTCTATGCTCTTCAGTCTCGACAGGATCAGGAAAATTCTCCTAATGTCGTTACTGGTACGTTATAGATTTTCCATGTTCATGTTTATGCTTTGCTAGACCCAGGTGCATATTTGTCTTTTCTTACTACATAGCAAGCGATTTTGGAATCAGTGCCGAAGTCTTAGCAGAACCCTTCTCAGTCTCTACCACAATAGGTAAAACCATCATAGCCCGGTGGGTATACAGGAACTGCCCAGTTATGATATCTTAGAAATTCACATTAGTAGATTTAGTGAAGTTAGAGATGACTGATTTTGATATCATTCTCGGCATGTATTGACTTCATTCCTGCTATGCCGTAGTTGACTATAGAAGCAAGATAGTTTAGTTTCAGTTCCCGAATGAGCCCATCCTAGAGTGGAAGGGTAGCATTTTAGTGTTCAGGGGTCAACTTGTTTCCTACATTCGGGCAAGGAAAATGATTTCTAAGGAGTGTGTGTATCATCTCGTGCATGTTAAAGATTCTAATTCTGAATCTCCCAGCCTCAAAACCGACCTTGTTGTTAATGAATACTCAGATGTCTTTCCCGAAGATCTTCCAGGCATTCTTCTCGAAAGGGAAATAGACTTCGGCATAGACCTTCTTCTGGATACTCAGCCTATTTCTATTCCACCATACAGAATGGCACCAGTAGAACTCTAGTAACTGAAAGATCAGTTAAAGGATCTATTAGATAAGGGATTCATCAGACCCAGCATTTTCCCATGGGGTGCGCCAGTATTATTCATGCGCAAGAAAGATGGATCTCTTAGGATGTGTATTGATTATCGTCAACTCAACAAGGTCACGATCAAGAACAGATATCCTCTTCCCAGGATTGAAGATCTATTCGACCAACTTTAGGGTCCCATTTACTTCTCCAAGATAGACCTTAGATTAGGCTATCATCAGCTCAGACTTAGAGAATGTGACATTTTGAAGACAGCTTTCCATACTCGATATGGTCACTTTGAATTTTTAGTTATGTCATTTGGTCTTACCAATGCCCCTGCAGCTTTTATAGATTTGATGAACCGTGTGTTCAAGCAGTACTTGGACATATTTGTCATAGACTTTATAGATGATATTATGATCTATTCTCGCATAGAGCGTGCTCATGCAGACCATCTCAGGATTGTTCTTCAGACTCTCAGGGATCACCAGTTATTCGCTAAGTTCAGCAAGTGAAAATTTTGGCTAAGATCAGTAGCATTCCTTGGCCATATTATTTCTGATGATGACATTAGAGTAGATCCTCAGAAATCCAAGGCAGTAAGAAACTGGCCCAGACCCATATCTCCATCAGATATTAAGAGTTTCTTAGGTTTGACTGGCTATTACAGATGGTTTGTCGAGGGATTTTCTTCTATTGCATCTCCCATGTCCAGATTGACTCAGAAAAAGATTAAGTTTCAGTGGTCAGATTCATGCGAGAAGAGCTTTCAAGAGTTGAAGACTCGACTCACCTCTGCTCTAGTTCTAGCTATTCCAGATGGTTCAGATGGTTTTATAGTCTATTGTGATGCATGGGTTCCAAACCTTGATTTTTGAGAGATGATACTTTGATATTTTTCTCCCTCTTCTTTTGCTTGAGAAAATAATTACTTTAAAGAGACTATCATCATTATTGTTGGATTTTATTTGGTGATTTAATCTGATAATCTTTATATTCTATTCATCATTTGGTAAGTTCATCATTCAAAGTATGAATTCATCTAGTTGTTTTGATTATTACATCATGAGCAGCTAAGTTCCTTTAACCTGAATTATGGGATCTAGGGGTAGGTCTTGATAAGGTGTTGAGTGTTCAAGATTCGAAAGGTGGTAGGACTCCTTTATAATTCTGATATTTTAATTATTATCTATTGGTTGCAAATGATAGATAACATCGGCTTTGATTTGCTTGAGAAAGAAATCAAATATAATGGGAAGTGAATTATTAACAGGGACTTGGAAGCAACAAAAGCTTCCATTTAATAATTGACGCTATAACAAGGTTGATTAAACTAAGGTAAAATCTTGTCATGAACATAAATTCCCTAAGTCCGAGAGGATTAGGTAATTAAATGCTCAAGTAGGTCGAGAGACATTTAGGCATAACATCGATAAAGATAACTTGTAGTCTTGTCTACTATGAGAATCTTGAACTACTATTAGAATCTGTCAAGTACCAAAACCCCTAGTGAACATAATTTTGTTTTTTCATAAACTCTGGATTACGAACACTTAATTTAAAGTGACCAATAATTACTTGCTAAACTTAAAACCCTTATTTCAGGAAACCTCAAACTACTAGTTGATTAAATCATAAACGAATTAAGTTCACACCATATTCTCTGTGTGATTTGACCCTAACCTAGTTGGGTTTTATATTGAAAATGATATCTTATATTCTCATTAAAGAGGTGTAGTTTGAGCGATATCAAAAATGGCACCGTTGTCGGGGAATACGGTTGAAAATTGAAGTTTGTGTGCGCAAATTAACTGTTAGTCAAGTTTCCTAGTTTTACATTTATTTATTGTTTTTGTTTATTTGTAGGATATTTATAGTGTATGCCAAGAACCAAAAGTTCTATAGAACCGTTACTACCACCTAATTCAGAATTGCAACGAATTAAAAAAATGGTTGAACATCAAGAGGCTGATAGATTGGCAGCCTTATCTAGAGCTCAGGTGAATGTGTAAAATATGAGGAAATAAGCATGACATCCAAATACTGAGGATAAAGATTTGGGAGATGAGCAGTTGCTGAATCCTAGGAACCCAAGGCATGCAGAGAAAATAGATTCACTAGTACGATGTAATATTAACAGGAACCGTCCGTTCCGAGTAAGGCAAGAGTACCAGCCGGTCTAGTATGATCTCAATGATGATGATGATGGAATGGATGGAGCAGGAGCAATGGGTGAAATTATTCCTCCACCATTGGCACCTGGGGAAAAATTAAACATTATGAGTACTATGATTCAACTCCTAAATCTGAAGGGGTTGTTTGGTGGCCTTCCTGGGGATGACCCGAACTTACATCTGGTGAATTTTGTCACCATTTGCAAATATTTTGATAACCCAAGAGTGGGACAGAATGCTATATAGTTGAGATTGTTTCCGTTGTCTCTATTTGGGAAGGCAACATTGTGGCTAAATGAGCTGATACCCGATTCTATAACTAACTGGAGATAGTTGAAAGGAGCTTTCCTAGAAAGGTTCTTTTTGCCTTCCAGAAAGGTATAGTTGAGGGATGAGATCAGAAACTTTAGGCATCTCCCGACTAAAGCATTGCATGAAAGCTGGGAAAGATTAGAGAAAAAGATGACACAGTGTCCAAACCATAACATGACGGACATACATTTGACGAAGACTTTGCACAGGGCTGTTAACCCTGTTACAAAGAAAATTGTAGACAATGTTGCTGGTGGTTCATTTGTTGATCTTACATTCCTAGAGGCATTCAGAGATGCTAGACAGAATGACCAAATAGTGTCGGGCATGGCATACCAGAGACTGAGGTGGCCAGCCCCACTTCTTCTATAGGTATTACTATGGAACAACACAAAATAGATGAGGAGCGTGACCAAGAATTGGCTTACCTTAAAACACAGATGGACTTACTAACCAAGCATTTGCTATCAGGCAAGATTGAAAAGGTGAAAGCTGTGGCATCTCAGGATAGAAGTGAGGTTGATGTAGATGAAGAGGATAACTATGTTAATAATCAAGGGGTTTTTGAGGCAATATCTAATCTAATCAAGGTCAGACTTACTATGATAAACCTGGTTATAAATATAGGAAGCAAGGAAATTTAAAGAATAACAATGACAGAAGCGAGCTATATGTTCCTCCTAAAAATTATGAGGCTGCTTCAACAAGTTTTGAAAAGATGTCCATGGAGGTCATGATGGATAAGTTGTTAGAGGGAGTGGAATCTACCAACTCTGGTGTGACCACCATAAAGACCAATCGGACATCCATTAGTCAGTTGGTGCACTCATGCTCTATCGCAATCAAACAGTTGGAGCAACAGATGATCCAACTCTTCGCAGCATTCAACCAGAGGAAGAGCAAAATATTACCAAGTGATACAGTCCAAAATCCATGGAATGATGGATCATGCATGGCTATTACTACTAGAGTATTAAGATATTACCTGGCCCTTCTGTGGGAAAACCTATAGTTGATGAGGTACTTGATATTGAATCAGATTAAAGTGGTCCAGTGGAGTGTGAGAAGCTAGATAATTCTGATGATGCTATAGATAAAGACAAAGAGAAGGAGATGGAGGTAGTGATGAAAACTATCCCAAGACCACCACCTCCCTTTCCTTAGTGATTAAAGAAGAAAACTGATGATGCAAAATTCAGCAATTCATGACAATGCTAAAGCAGTTGACAATTAATGTGCCATTGGTGGAGGCACTTAAACAAATGCCAAGATATGCTAAATTCATGAAGGACTTTATGACTAAGAAAAGAGCAGTGATCTATGAATTAGAGGATAATCTCCATTATTGTAGTGCTATTTCTACAAGGACCTTGGTACAGAAGAAGCCAGACCCAGGAATATTCACTATTCCCTATACAATTGGGACTATGAAATTCGCCAAGGCATTATGTGATCTAGGAGAAAGAATTAATTTGATGCCACTGGCTGTATATAAAAAGTTGGGTCTGAAAAATCCTACACCTACCAATATGCGACTCGTGATGGTGGATAGGTCAGTAAAATAACTTGTTGGCATTTTATATGATGTGTTGGTGAAGGTAGGAAGATTCATATTCCCTAAAGATTTCATCATTCTAGATTGTGTGTTGGACTTCAAGGTGCCCAAAATCTTAGGTCAACATTTCCTCATATGTATGATGCAAGAGGTGTTTCCCTTAGAGCTGTATTGGGACAAAAGAAGGACAAATTATTTCATCCAATATATTATTCCAGCAAAGCACTAAATGGAGTGTAAAAAAACTACACCGTTAATGAGCAGGAGCTTCTGGCTATAGTGTATGCTTTTGAAATATTTAGGGCTTATCTGCTTGGGACCAAGGTAGTGGTCCACACTGACCATGCAGCCTTAAGGTATTTGATGGCTAAGAAGGATACAAAACCAAGGATGATTAGATGGGTGTTGCTGCTACAAGAATTTGATTTTGAAGTCAAGGATAGAAATGGTTGTCAAAACTAGGTTGTAGATCATTTGTCTAGAATGGAAGGTGAGCAAGCAAGTAGTGATGAAATGGAGATAAATGATGCATTTCTTGATCAGGAGATATTAGTTGTTGTGGTGGAGAAATTGCCTTGGTACGCCGATTTTGAAAATTATATTATGGGTGAAGTTATTCCAGAAAATTTCTCTTTGCATCAAAGGAAAAAATTCCTGCATGATGTGACACATTTCTTTTGGGATGAGCCATATCTTTTTCGGCAATGTGCTGACAACATTATAAGGAGATGTGTGCCAGAGGTAGATGTATTATGCATATTGGAGGCATATCATGCTTCCCTATTTGGAGGCCACCTTGTAGGTGACCAAACGGCTAGGAAGGTGTTGCTGAGCAACTACTATTGGCCAACATTATTCAAGGATGCCCGTGAGTTTGTGCTGAAATGCGAACAATGTCAGAGGCAGGGGTTAATCTCCAAAAGACATGAGATGCCTTTGACTAAGATGCTTGAAGTGGAATTGTTTGATGTCTGAGGCATCGATTTCATGGGACCTTTTGTAAGCTCATATGGGATAAGGAATATTTTAGTTGCTATTGACTATGTCTCAAAATAGGTTGAAGCTATTGCCTTGTCTGATAATGAAGGAAAGAGGGCTATTTCTTCTCTCAAGAAGAACTTCTTCTTTCGCTTTAGAGTACCACGTACTATTATAAGCGATGGAGGATCTCATTTTTGGAACAAAGTATTTTGAGAAGCATTAGTAAAATATGGGGTGAAACAGCATAGAGTAGCCACTCCATATCACCCATAAACTAGCAGGCAAGTGGAGGTGTCAAATTGAGAGATTAAAGCCATCCTAGCCAAAACGTTGAATGCTAGTCGGAAAGACTAGTCTCGAAATCTTGATGATTCCTTGTGGGCATATCAGACTACTTTCAAGACACCCAATTGCATGTCACCATTTCAATTGGTCTATGGAAATACTTGCCACTTACCAATAGATCTAGAGCACAAAGCCTTATGGGTACTCAAAAGGCTGAATTTGAGTTAGAATGAAGCAGCAGAGCTGAGACAGGGACATTTGAATTAGATGGATGAATTCTATCTCAGGGTATATGAATGATCAGACCTATATAAAGAAAATATGAAAAAATACCATGATTGGAGGATAGAGAAATGAACTTCCAAATGGGTGACTTGGTGCTCCTGTTCAATTCCTGACTCAAACTGTTCCTAGGTAAGCTTAAATCTAAGTGGTCAAGTCCTTTTAGAGTTAGTAAAGTCTACTCATCTAGAGTGGTGGAACTTGAAAATAAAGACGGCAATACCTTCAAGGTAAATGGGAAATGAGTCAAACTTTATATTAGTCCAAAAGAATTAATGAAAAGTGTCACTACTATCTGTCTCGATAAAGTATGAAGTGATCAACATACCTAAGTCATGTCACGATGTTAAATCAGGTGCTGCATGAGAGGCAACCCATAACCCCTGGGATTGATCTATTTCAGGTATACTCTAACCTTTAGTTTAGATTTTCTTTGATTTAAGTTGAGGGTGTAGGATAAATTTGTTGTTATAAAATTTTGTAGTCAACTAGGAGAAATACTTGTACTTGAGGTAGTTGAATTGTTTTTGTGATTTTTTTTCACCTCTTCAAGTGGTCTACTACTTTAAACTGAGTGATTTGCATTTAAGTGTGACCACCGTGCATCTTTGTATGGAATTAGTTCTAGTAACATAATAATCATTGCTAAATAGCTGCATGAACAAAATGAGTAGTAGAGTGCAATATACCTTTGCGCCAAGTGTGTGTGTGAGATGTTACTCAGTTCCTTATTTATACTGAAGCCTGAACTTGCCCGGTTAGTCTTACCTAGGTTGAACGATAGGGGTTAGCAAAGGATCGTAGGCCGCTTTAATGTTATCTTACTTTAGCCTAAATGACCTTCCCGATGTGTATCATATCCCTTGATCCCTGTTTTGAGCCTAATTAGCTTATTTCTTTGAATGAAGCCCTTCACCTTCTTATTAGATCATAATAAACCTATTTTGGCCCTGGTCCTCCTTGGATATTGTTCACCTAAGAATTTCATTTTACATACTTAGGATGTCCCATCTTTGATATGAGGAAAAACAAAGATTACTATCAACATATCATGAATAGAATTAGTAGAAAGCTACAAAGTAGGAAAGGAATATTGTTATCCTACGGAAGTAGAGCCATTTTTATCAAGCATGTTCTTAAAAGTATACCAGTTCATTGTCTATCGGTAATGAAACCTCCAATGAATGTTCTTAGTACAATTCAAAAAATAATGGCCCAATTTTTTTTTGGAGAAGTTATATAGGGGTATAAGGTAGGCACTGGGCATGATGGCATTCTATATTCTTTCCTAAGGAAGAAGGGGATTTGGGATTTATAATACTAAAAGATTTATCTATGGCCCTTTCTTGTAAGTTGTGGTAGAATTTTAGTACCAAAGAGTCTATTTGGAGTTCTTATATACATAGCAAATATTGTATAAAGAAGCATCCTAATATGATCATTTGGAAGAATGATGTAGGAGGATCTCAAGTTTGGAAGAAGATATTGCGAGCTAAGGATCTGATTAAACACCAAATACTATGGCAAACTAGGAATGGTAAGTCTAACATTTGGTGAGATAATTAGACAAAGTTGGGAGATCTGTAAGTATCAGTAAGGAGAAGAGTGAATGGGGTGATATGTATCAACAAGTTAGAAAGTCAGTAAGCGATGGAATCTGGAATGTTGAATTGATTAATGAGATTTTTTCAGAAGAAATTGCTAGACATAGTTACAAAAAAATAAAGGCACTTAGAAAAGTGGAGGAAAAAGACAGACCCATATAGATTGTTGAACCTAGTGGGAAGTTCACTGTGAAATCAAAATGGAAATATATTAGACATAAGCAAGAAAGGAGAAAATTTTTTAAAGTGATATGGATAAAAGTTTTCCCTTTCAAAATGGCTTTTTTGATATGGAGGATAAGGAAAGGGAAAGTTCCAGTAGATGATATAAGAAGATGGGGTGAGGAAGGACCTTCCATGTATTGGTTTTGTATTAATATTGATCAATAAACCATATCACTTGTGTTTCTAAGATCACCTATTGCTAAAAGGACCTGGTCCTACTTCTCTTTTTTTTACAGGTATAAGCATTCACGGATTGAGTTTTAGGGAGATAATACTGGCTTGGTGGAATTCAAATGTTAATCACAGGGATAGAGCTTATTATCAGGCCATTCCTAGCATGATTGTATGGGAATTATGTAAACGGAGAAATAGTAAAAAACATGAAGGGAAGAATGTTACTGAGCACGGAGTATAACATAACATAATCAAAAATTTGATAATGTTGCTTAAAATGAGAAAGCCATATTAGGATTTTCCATATCCATGGACAAAAATCTTTAGTGAATTTGAAAATCATAGAGCCAAAGTGAAAGTTACAAAAGTTATGTGCAAATTTCCTCAGCAAGGATGGTTAAAATACAATAGAGATGGAGCATATAATGGAATTCCGGGGATAAGTTCCTATGCTTTATACTTGAGAGATGATCTAGGAGATTAATATATGCTAAAGGATCTATTATTGATGATACTACAAATATAAAAGTAGAAGTAGTAGTTATTCTATAGCCAATAGTACATTGCAAGTAGTCACAATTTAACAAGGTGATCCTTTAGATAGACTCACTAACCATGCAGAAGATTTTAAACAGGGCATGGAAATGTCCATGGAATCAGACATAATAGATCAAATATGGACACTGATGAAAGATACAACAATAAAATACCATAACATTCTCAGAGAGGGAACAAGTTAGCAGACTATCTAGCTAATTATGCAATAGAGGAAGGTAACTTCACATTTACTAGCTTTCAGCAGCTAAAAGTTACTGGGAAGAAATTACTTAATAGTGACAAATCATATGTTCCATATTTAAGAGTGTCACTGCAGTGAAGGTGATTGACTGATAGGGATAAAGCTTACAAGGTCCATAAGCAAATATTTATAAGCCATGCAAGGATACAAAATAGATGCAAATATAACTAGCGTATACTAAAGCAGCCAACAAAATAGACTCGCAGTAAAAGGGAGGGATCTATAGGTCAGATTGGAATTAATTAACCTAAGATATGGGTTAGTTTCTGAATGTTTATGGTTCTAAGCATCCCACTATCTTTATACCAGCCAAATCTGTCATTTGGGAAGGGTTAGATCAAGAAAGAAGAACAAAAAATCAGTAAGAAAGGTAAGTTGCTTACTCGAAAATGGTAAACATATCCAGTTAACAAGAACTTTTTAGGAAGCATAAAAAATTATTATTGTTCCCATCCACCGAAGAGAATAGCTATTGAACACCAAATTAAAGGAACATCAGCTGAAGAATCTACTCAAAGTCAAAAATATAAAAGGTTACAGAGACTTGCTTCTATAAGTTGATAAAAACAAGCATTTAAAGTATCCATGGTACCATGTTTGTCACCCAGAGCTAAAGGAAGATGAACTGATGGATGAGCTATGAAGGCGGTGGCATTAAATTTTTGATAGGAGAACAAGTAAATAGGAAAATGATTTAGAAAACCTATACATCCAGTTATCTATAATAAGATAGGATTTGGGTTGAGGTAGGTTGGTTTATTCATATTGTTTTTTTTGTTTTTTTTAGGTTGGCCCAATCATGTAAAGACTATGTGTTTATTTGATTTTAAATAATAAAGCCCAAAAATTCAACCAAAAAGAGACCACTAGCTCTAAATGAGTCTGGGTGCCTCAAAACCCAAACCAAGGGTCCATCTAGCCTAAATCAACATACCAAAGCTGTTGCAATATTCAGATTTAGCATACAAGATTGTTTGACTAAAGTTTTTGCCTGATAGCCAATTTGAACCAGCAAAGGCTTCAAAATAGGGAATTGACCCTAAAGATCAAAGGAACTTCCCTATAACCAAACTATTAGTCCCAAAAAGTCATGAATGATTTGGGGCAGTTATAGGGGAGCTTTTAATAGCACAAATAAGTAGAAATATAGAAAATAACCTAGAGGGTCATTACATTGGGGTTGGTCGGTAAATGGGGGGTTTTATGAGATTGGTATAAAGGGTACGTTTTGGGGTAAAATTATGTGATAAACAAGGAATGACCTTGCATGTATTCAATTTGACCATAGGGTGGATGGATTCGGTAATTTCAAGGATATCTAGAGTAGTGTTGAATGCAATAGGAGAAGCCTTTATGTGTGAAACCAACTACGGATAGTTGCTTGTATAAGTTTTAATATTAATAAATTAAAATTCAGAAAGAAAGTAGGGTTGTGGTAAGTATCGATGACAATCGGTGGTTAACAATCTTGGTAAGTAAACCACGGTTTAAATGCAGTTATAGAATTTATTTGAATCTATGGTTATATGTAAGCTAAATATTTGTGATTAGACTTTATGCATTACTTGTGATTGTTGATTGCAATTATGCATTGAGAATTGTATTTGAGATTATTCATTGAGATTACATTGGAATTGAGTGTCATGTCGATACTGTTATAAGATCATGTGTTAATTTGATAATAATATTAGATCAATTTTTATGACGACATTATTATTGGATCAGGTGTCACACTAATGGTACATGAACTAAGCTCATCCCTTACTGGGTCATATTTGAGGGTCCTTACTAACCCTAGTATGCTTGTATACCTTGCATGCACGCATTCATACTACTATATTTACTCCCATGGTTTTCTTAGGATTATCTTGACTAAATTTCCTTAATATAAGTGATGAACATATGTACGTGGGTATAAGGGTATTCTTTAGTATGGGTAGATATTATTCTTGTGTCTAAGTTATTTATATATCAGGTAACTATGTTACCATTTCTAGATTGTGTTTCCTACTTTAGGGTAGGGGTAGTTGCTTGTTTGAAGATATTTAGGCATAGAGTTGCGGATTAGAATTTTCATGAGTGTAGGATATTACATCACACTTAATAAAAGTAAGTGCATAAATAATTGAACATTAGTAGTTCTACGGGTTGTGCTTACATGCTCTCATAGGAAAATGTAATTATGGAAAAGAGAGGATGTAAGTTGAGATGTGGAAGAGATGCTAAAAGATGTTAGAAAGGTTTAGTTTTTAGAGTATTTATTATTGTCATGATCTCTCCCTAACTTCTACTATTCTAACCCTGGTCAGTCTATGATACCTTCCAGTACCTGTGGTTGTACTAATACTATATTTATTATATCTCCTTTTAGGGAGATAGCCATGTTGCAAGTTTGTTGGAGTTTCTATAGGTGTAGTGGTAGTTATTCTTTAGCTGCTTTTATAGTCATAATCTTACAGAAATGTTGTTTCTTATGTCATCTTTCATTGTTTGTTGCTCTTGTAACTATTTATACTAGATTATCGAAAATGTATAATTTACTTCTGCAATATGCTAAGTTTATAGGTATGTTTTACCAGAAGATGTATTTATTTATTTATACTTAAGGTTATGATACATGTCTTCTACAAGAATAAAGTTTCGGTTGAACGAATTCTCCTATCTAGGGTAGAGTTGCATAGGTTCCTACACGATCCGTGAATTAGGTCATTGCACTATAGTAGGATCTACCTACTATTGCAGGAGTAACCATTATTGACTCCCACTATATTGAAAATATTCCTACTATATTAGGACCCTGGCAGTAGCTTTCCTCTTGCTAAAGTATCCTAGGCAAGGTAAAATATTTGGCATCCCTAATTTTAGGCCAATTTTACCTCACACTCCCTAATTTTGACATTCCTAACTAACCCCTTTACGTCAAATGCTATATCTAGAGTTATACTAACCTAAATTTTATTTTGAAAGTTCTTACGAACTCCTTAACCTCATAAATAACACATTATGTTCTCAAATCACATTTTTATTAACCTATCCATTATCATATTTATCTAGACCACAAAACACTTGAAATTTATCCAAGACTATCCTAGCCTAAAGCTTCTAAAACTATATCTAGGGAGAATCTTAGCCTAAATTTTCACACGCTAAGATATACCATAAGGATGGAAATTGTTATTAAACTATCACTTATTCAAGACATATCACCTAATACTAAATTAGTCAACTCATAAATTCTTATCATTAATTAGTCAAAACCTAATTCATTTGTTAATGGTAGAGAAGGGTCATTATTCTCCGTGCGACTTTGTATTTTGTTTATCAAGACCTCATTACCTTTTCAACACCCCACAAGAAATAATATATTGTTAATAATTGGACCGCACAACGATCCCAACATAATAGTGCATGTCAATTAATCAAACCACACAAGGAGTCAAATATAATTTGAAGTAGTAGAACCACACATGGATTTTATTATAACATAAGTCAAATAACTAGACCACAAAAAAATTCAAATGATATATCAAATAACCAGGTCATACAAGGATCCAGATGATATATCAAATAGCCAAACCACACAAGGATCCAAATGATATAAACAATAAAGTATAGCCCTTAAAATTGATAAACATAGAGGTTAAAATTTTCAAATTTATTTTATTTTTAAAATAAATAAAATTTCAAAATTAAATATTTCATTTATGTTTAAATTAGAACCTCATAATTAATTAGGTGAAAATTTATTTTTATTTAGCCACTTTATTAATCATTTTGACCAATTTATTAAATCAATTTGGCTAAAATGTTGAATTTGGTTACTTACCTAATTTATTCTACTAAACAACACAACTCTCTACTGAGTCAAAAATCTTTGACCCGAACTGGTACACACACTATTTCACCTTCTTCTTCAATTCCTCAAAAATAACAACGACATAAACAACATCAACAACCAACAGCTCTACCAAGAACACCATACACCACGGCCTTCAAAAATCTACCATCCTCCATATGAAAATGCATTCTTGGAACAAATATAGTACACCCAAAAGCTTCTAAATCCTTTCTGTCAAGATTTCTTCCTTAATCTTACAAAATTTATTTTCAAATTTTGACTGCTTGTACCAGTTTCATATGAATTATAAAGACTTCATTCTGTAAATTTTTCTCTTGTATGGGAATGGTTGGCATAATTCTCAATGAGATTCAAAATGGTGTGTGCGATTTTTTCATTTTTAGCAGCTGAAAAGGCATTATAGTGGACTTCGATCAATATTTACTCTTCTGTGTGTTGGGTGGCTAAATAAAATCTGCCAGCATATCTGGAATGTTTATTTTGGGTTGGTAACATGGTTGGTTTGATTTGGTAAATTTTGGATTTCATTTCAATCCTTGGATCAAAAATTTGTGAAATTGAGTTTTGGGGATCACCTTTGTGAAAACAATCTCTTTTCTATATATGATATCGCCATTGAGTTTAAAACGTCTAATTTAGTCTATTAACATATTTTATTTCCCTTTATGGGATTCAAAACAAATATCAATGGGTTGATCAGCAACTTTGCAACATAGGAAAGTTTCTAATTTAGCTGGTGACTAGATTTTTTGTTTTACCATCCATAAGACCGCTAAAGAAATAAATGCTTAACCAGCCTATATGCTACTTTAGCATACTGGTTATCAGGGAGTCTATCGCTAAAGTGGATGCTAAAGTATACAATTAACCGCTTTAGAAGTAGGGGACCACTTTTGCAGCCTCCCACATTTAGACTGGACCACTAAAGTAGTCAAGCAGTTCTTAAGTAATGACCGCTTAAGTGGTCATTTAACCGGGTTAGCATTCATGGCAGGGAAGATATAAAAATCCCTTTTTCCAATTTTTCTTCCATTTTTGAGACTTTGAGCTTTGGGTTGAGCAAGTTTTGGGCAATGTCCTCCATTTTCAAGCTTGGATAATCTCTAAAATATTATTTCAATTATCTTACTTCAATTACATCATTTAAAACCCTTTTAAGTCTCGATTCCAATTCAGAATTTGGAGATTTTTGGCTCAAAAAGCCTAAATGGTATTTCTTCTATTTAAGGTTCATTTAAATTCTTTTTATTTGGGTTTTCTCATATGGCTTACTTTAATCATAGGTAAGTTTTATCTAAAAATAAAATTCTAATTTTACCTTTTTCTTTCAAAACCCATTTTGAGGGTTCATTTAGATCCTAATTTAAAAATAGGCAATATGCATATCGTTGGCTTTCTTTTAACATACAAATTCTATTTTGTATATTTTAGTTGATTCTAAGGCTGCTAGAGAGGAAAAATATCTGTGTTGAGGGTTTGAAATCTTGTGTTTTGACTTCACAAGGTAGGTTATGGTTTAACTTTCTTTAGATTAGGTTGGTTAGTTTATATATTTATTTTATATATATATATATACACAACATGCTATGGGTATGCAAATAATCATAGAAACAGTATTTCAATGATATTATTGTTATTGTGTGCCCATCTGGGGGCATATATTATTGTTGGTGGTGATTTGAGATGATATTTATTGTGTGTTGCACGTGTGGGGCCTTTGTCTGATATATTGGTCTCATATATGTTTTGGTTGCTTTTCCATTATAGAAATACCCTAATTAGGGTAAATGTAATATAATGATGCCTTTTATGAATATCACATCATAATCATCATCAACATTGCCTTTGACACATTATGAACCTTCTGTTTTATGATTCTGTGTGTTATTCATTACATATATAGTCTATTTCTTTTACGTACTTGTCTATTTTTTTATGTGCTATATCTAGAACTAATAGTGGAAACAGTGTGAGTTACCATTTGGGACATTTTCTTAATAAAGGTGATGTTCTAATAGTATATATTTATTTTCCTTGTGTTTAACTTTTCTCAGTCAGCCTATGACACCTATTGAGTACAAGTGGATCGTACTCACCCCTATTATGCCCTTTCGGTGTAGATCCAGGTACAAGTGTGCCGTATGATAGATGATTTTATGCATTGGTTATTGATACTTTTGAGGTAGTGATCACTCTATACTTTATGAGTCAACCTCAGACCTCCTCTTATCCAGTTGATGTCTTTATTTTGTAGTTAGAGACAGATTTATGTTTTTTCAAATTTAGTGGTGTTTCTCAGTTTTGTGTTGTATTTAGATTGTTCTTATAATATGACACTAGATTTTAGGATGTTTTATGGTATCTTTATTTATTCAATCTTTTATTATTATTGTACCTGTATAGTCTAACTTTTCTCTAGAAGTCTTACCTTGGGAACTGTGGCACGATTTTCTACTTTCTTAGTAGTTTAGGTGATTGGCTAACTTATTAAGGCTTAGCTGCGATAAGTGTCATTATAACCTTTCTTGGGTCATCACAAATTGGTATCAGAGTCAGGTTCATCGGTCTCATCAGTTTAAGAACAAAGTGTCTGGTAGAGTCTAGCGGATCTATACATAAATGTTCATATCTATTTTCGAGATATGTAAGATGTCTTTAGGACTATTCCTTATTTTGTTCCATACCATTTAGATTTTTTCATTCCATATGTTCTAAACTGAGTTTCACTCTTTTTTATGTAGATGGTGAAGGGTAGATCTCATGAGGTTGGGTATATTGAGCTAGTATCCGAGGAGGGAGCCTAACCTAGGCAATAAGCTAAGTTGCAGATAGGCTCGAGGTATAGAATTGGAACGAGGATTTTCCCTTTCCAGGGGTAGCATTAGGTGATCTCCCTGAGCCTGAGGTTGAGCATGTTGTAGATATAGGGCCTACTCAAGTTCGACAGAGTACTACTACCCTAGTCTTAGAGGGTTTATTGATTTGTTTGGTAACTCATTTTCAGGGTGTTTAACATGACCTGAACTAGGGCCTAGTCATGTTGGGCATCTCAAGTCCAACCAGGATAGGAGACCACCCCAATACCCAACTGTAACTGCCTTACACCCTATGTCAAATGAATTCTGAATATATAACAAGATAAAACAATAATAATTCAAAGACATTAAATAAAGTCTATAATCATAATCCAACAACCTCAACCAAATATCCAACATGTGCCAATCCTAATGGTAATACCAATATCAAGGCTTACACTAATGCCGACATCGCCCATCCTCATAGTAGTCTAATAAAGCCTCTATCAAATATCAATAACATCTGGTTGGAACATGCCTTTAATTATAGCATGAATTGGAGTCTTTCGGAGAATGGAAGCTCACTAATTTAGTATGACTCAAATTTGTCCCCGAATCCAAGTCACTGAGCAGGAGGAATAGTAGTATGGTTGGTTCCTGCATCCCGTAGAGATACTGAGCCCGAAGACGGTTAGTAAAGTAAATGATAGTATGTACCAAAGGACAAAAATAAAATAATACCATTATTCAAAACCAAAGAAATAACCATATGGAACTAGATGTATACAAATATATCATGTCGGGATAGGGAAGTGGGTTTAGGATGCATTTAAAACCATAACCTGGATTGTGTAGCTCTGTCGTCCTAAATGTCCACCCACAGGCTATATGGGTTCAGCTCCCCCTTCTGAAAGGGCCCCGATGTGTGTTAGCCACATAAATCGAAGAATAAAAACTGAGATGACTATTACATCTCATAAAATATAAGTGTGACATCATGCATATGGTCACCATCACCAACCCTCACATCGGCAAATGTGAGTTTCTAGTATTGGTCTCTCTGGAACCTCCACCTTCCACGGCTTTGCTAACACACACCCTTTTAAGCCCATATTAAAATCAATTATGCATTCCAACTATTTACCAAGGAGTCTCTTGTTTAAGCAATATCAGTTACTATCTTCATACCAAAATTAGAGCTTGCAAGTCTATCCTTTTATGCCATACCAAAAACATTAAACCAGGTTGGCTCCAAAGTTTTCAATTAAACCAAAATCATGGATACCAAGGCCTTTCCAAATAATTTAAAATCAACCAAACCAATTAAGGTTCCATTACCATTTATGCAATGCAAAGATATCAATAGTAGTCCAACTATGTTACAAAATCATTCTCATTGGTATTTTAACAAACAGATTGTAATACCCCGAAAAATCCAAACCAATATTAGTGCCATGTTTCAAGATCATGTATTACCATCATGGTTATTTTATAGTTTTATGAGAAAGTTAGATGTATATTAAGTCTTTAAATAACTCCCAGCTATCAGACGAATTAAAACATTCCTTACCGATTGAATTCTGGGGACGGATATTGCTATAGTCAACTTCAAATGATCAAATCTCTCATTATACTATGCATTATTAAGATCATGACCTACTAGCATATAGATAATTGAATTATCTTCCCAATAATATCAATTTCACTTAAATATGATGTCGGAGTAAAAGGTTATGCCATTTTACTTCTACATGTTCGCCTGGCAAATGAGTTGACGACTTATCACAAGTATGACGACTTATCAGCCCATGTCGTCAGGCTTAGACAGAAACCCAAAAGCTCCAGCTCCCAGGTGATGACCTGGGCTAACGAGCTATCATTGATCTGATGAATTTTCAGCCTTGGTCATCAGCTGATAATTTCAGCAACTGGGAGGTGATTTCGTGGGGCTATTTTGGTCTTTTTTCCTCACTCTAAACACGGTATTAAAGCCATGAGAAGTCTATTATCCCACTATTTTCTTATTCTCCTCTAGAATAAGAACATTCTCTCCCAAAGGAGTTAAACCCTATTCAAGAAATATCAAGAACAAACCTAAGGATTTCTTCAAGATCCTTCAATGAACATTAGATCTCTTTCAATATCAAGTTTTAAGGTATGTGTGCTGTTCATCCATGGATCCCTTTCATCCATGGAGCTCAAGAATAAAGTTTTAAATAATAAATTGTTATTATCTATTTGTGGTATGATTATGTCCATGTTAAGGGTTGTTATTTGGATTTCAAGGAAGTATCTTAATGTATTTTCATAAAGTATGTGAGCATGTTAGATGAAATCCATTACTTTGGGTGACTTAGATTGTTAAATTGATAAGTATACCTATGCCCAAAGTTGTGCATGTAAGGTGTTCAATAAAATATCTAGAATGATAGAAACCATGTTTTCATGACTCAATAGTGCTTACATGACAAGTCAATGCTATATCCCTTATGATTCAACATGAATTCCATGCTATTATTGTGTATTGACTGTTATGATGTGAAATGCCCATGACCTTGAAGTTATGCAAGTATTTACATGTTATATGCATTCCCTTCCATGTATAAGATGTTGAGGACCATGTGTAGTATGAAATCCTCTATTTATGGTATTATGAATTGAGGATCTTATTCCTATGATCAAGAAGTGTCATGTGTGTCAGTTTCCTTATATCGAGTCCTGAGGGTACTTGTACCCGACAATTTAGCTGTGTTCCTAGAGCCATGTCATGTTTCACGATACTCTCAGTCTATCCATGATCAATAGAACTCAGTCAACCATGTGACTCATGAAATCTCAGAAATCTCAGTAGTTCAATAATCTTAGTTATTTCAGTATTCCAAGTAAAATCTCAGTAACTACAGTACTCTCAGTCAGTCCTCGGACATCAGTACCTTCTGTCAGTCAGTGAAACTCTATAAACTCAGTTTAGCTCTACTAAATAATACCACTAGTATCAGTTTCGCTAATCAGTTCAGTTCAGCTAATTAGATCTGTTCAGTTAATCAGTTCAGCTCAATTAATCAGTTTACTGTCTTTCAGATAAGAGTAAGATTGAGCACCGAGTGAGCCTAGAGATAGGGATTCACCTGCTAGATAGGATTGAGATACCTAAGTTCCATAACTACATAGCCAGCGTAGGTATGAGATTTCACCCATTAGATAGGTCTGACATACTCAAGGATCACCTGTTAGCATATTTAGATATATAGGACTGATCCCAAGAGGCATCCGCTAGATTAGGACTAACTCCATAGCAGTTGTGTTTACCAATGGTGTGGTACTGAAAACCTTTGAACTAAGGTTACAGGTTGGACCCCAAACTAGATAGAAAGGAGTATGTCGATTAGATGAATACATCCCACAGTTTCAGTTATAGAATCAGGACTGTCAGATACAGTCAATTCAGCTCAGTAGTACAGATTCAGGACTGTCAGATACAATCAATCCTTATCATTATAAATAGAATTTGGGAGCATCTATTATATAGTACTGATCTTAACTATGGTCAATCAGTATCAACATAATCAGATTCATAGATCACCCACTAGGTAGGACTGATCTTACACTAAGTTAAATCATCTTTATTATCAGTATCATCAGATTCAGAGATCACCCGCTAGGTAGGACTGATCTCAAATTTAGTTACTCAGATACAGTACGGAACTCATCTATTTCCATCAGATTCAAGACTGTTTGATACTGTCACTCATGTAATTAGTTATGTCAGTTATCCAAACTTATGATATCAGTATTCAGCTTCAGGACTGTCAAATACAGTCAACCAGACTAGTTCTTCATAATCAGAACTATTAGACACAGTTATTCATGTATTAGTAGCATATTATCAGTCCATCAAAATACAGTAATATAGTATCAGTCTTTCTCACTCATTAGTGACTCAGATGCCAATATCAGTAAACTCAGTAGTCAAAACTCGATATTCAGTCCTATCACGATGCCAGTTATAGTTACGTATGCATGCATGTATTCTTACGTTCATATTAGTCAATCAATTAGTATTGTTCATGCATATAAACCCTATTACATTTAGCCTACCTTACTTGCATACCAGTATATTCAAAGTACTAATGCATTTGCGTTATGGTATCTTATATTATAGGTTTAGAAGCACGAGATCCAGAGCATTAGTAGCATTCCAGGTTTCAATAGATAGAGTTAGCATTAAGTCCTCATCATTCAAGGATGATATTATTTGTTTACGTTACTATTTTAGTTTTTAGTTTATTTCAGTAGATGTAGTTAGTTGACGACATGTCCCATCAACTCCTTATTCAGACAGTTAGAGGCTTTCAGACTATAGTATGTCAGACAGTTATTTTAGATTTATTTTGGTATTGTATACCATATTTTCAGTCATGTATTAGTATTGAACCTTATGGCCTTTCATTTTATATTTCTGTATTTTATAGTCTTTTATGTAGTAGATAGGTACAGATATCAATCATGGATTATCTTGTGGTCCTTCTAGGTCATGAGCACCGTGTAGCATTTTGATTTAGAAAATTGAGGCGTTATAAACTTAGTATCAGAGCCTAAGGTTCAATAGTATCCTAGGAAGTCTAAAAAGCCACATCTAGTAGAGTCTTGTACATGCGTATCTTATTCACCACACTTATGTGCATGGGGCTATGAGATGTTTTAGGAACAGTTTTCATTCTTTTATGTTTCAGATCGTGCTATATAAAGGTTTTCTAAGAAACTCATATAGATTCTCATCATGCTCTACTCATGTCAACTCCACCTTACTTTTAAGGTAACAGATGTAGTGAAGCTTAAGTCCTACAGATATGGCTTTCTAAGACAGTCCCTACAAATAGTTATGGGATTTTCCACATGCTCAGATAGTATCCCTTAGTTCTATTATGTTCCAAAGTTGTACGAATCTTATTCATGATCATGAGAACTCGTTCTCAAACCCAGATTTAGATATTCTACCAGATCCATTCTCAGAATCCTATGATAGCATATGACTAAAGTTAGAAGCATGAACCCAAGGGTTTAGCAGTAATGGAGTTAGGATAATGTTATCTAAATTGATCAGATTATGTATTCATGGGGATAGTTGTGCCAGAATGAATCAGTAGGGTTGAATAGTGTGAGTTAGAAATTTATGTTTTTTGACTTAAAATTAAGCATGAAGGTATGAATATGATATTAGTAGTATGAGAGGAAATAGAGGCAGATGATGTATTTTGTAAGGCGAGCATGTGTCGATCAGAGTGTAAGTATGTGATGATGATTGCAATTCAGTTCAGAGATTAGTTTAGTGTTCACAGACTTATGATGATGGCTTAAAGCCAAGGGGGAGATAATAGATCAAGTACCCAAGTAGGGCTCTCAGATTTCAGTAGTAGTGCCAGTATGTACAAAAAAGTAGTTAGGGAAGATGATTCCCGACCCATCCTTATCTCAGTGTAAAGTTTCACACTTCAGTCAACATGATGCCTCTGCATGCTTCATGTCTTAGTTCCATGAACACAACTTATATTCACGCTTTTCATAAAATCATGTATGATTCTATTTCCCAGCATAAGGAACTTGGTTCTATTCCCCTCAGTAATACAAATCATGTCCCATGAATTCAGAAAGCACCCAGCTCAGGTCATGCAGCTCATGACTCATGTACATATATCACTCTTTACAGATTGCTCAGGTCCCATGACTCATGTTACACTCCTATTGTTAGTTAATCTAGTATATGTCATGTTTATCCTCAGTTCAGACCTTTTGTGTAAATCCATATTGTTGATATCCTATTTCTCAGGCCTCAGTCATGTGTCAAGTTCAGCTAGTGTCCATTCATGTTTTAGGTCCTCTTGATTCAACCCCTTCAGTGAGCTCTCTTTGTGAGAACAGTGTAGTAATAAGTAGTTTCTTAGATAAGTAAGAGAGTAAATGATATATGTTAAGAGAAGATTATTGCATGCCTGTTTTACATGAGGGTGTAGTTATGGCGATAGGCTTGAATGTCATGCTAATATGCAAATAAATGACTGGAAAGAGGTTCTACTTAGAAATTAGGAAAAGTTTAGAGTGCGAGTATACATTCAGATCCTTGACTTATGACAGCCTTCATTATGCGACTATCATAACTCAGTTGCCATCTCATTTAAAGTCTTTGTTATAATGTATGCTTCAGTTCAGTAATCAGCTCAGTTTATGTGTCATGACTCAGCTTTTGATCTCATATAATCAGTCGCGATTCAGTTCCCAGGTTAACACAACCTTATTTCCTTTATTCAGTTCCACGATTTAGTCACCACTTCAGTCTCATTACCTTTATTCTTCTCCAACTCATCAACCTGCTGACTATTGGATGTCATCAATAACCTCATCCAATTTCCCAGACTCCACCGGATGATAAATATTTTCTTTTCAACATCATTACCTGTAATATCAATCGCAGGCTTACCCACAGGAGGGCCTGCCAATACCTTACCACTTCTAGTAGTGTTAGCCATTCAAAAGCCATTATTTGTGGGTTCTGAATGGTTTCACTAGGCAATGGTCTAGTCTTTCTCTAATTCAAAGTTGTTGAGAGCTGGCTCATTTTTTGCTCTAATTAGTTGATAGAGGTAGAGTGTGAGTTCACCAATTGACTCATAAAAGATAAATTGCTCTTTTATGAGTTGGTAGCTTCAACTTCCTTTAATAATTTCTCTATCATGTCCTCCATGGACATCTTTCCAGAGCTATTTACAGCACTATCTCTGCTTTTGGGAGATACATATAGCCCACTGCTATCATTCTTACTTTTCTGATTTCTTGCTCCCTATCCTTGTAACCAGCCTTGTTGTAGTAGTTCTGACCTTGATTTTCTTGGCTATTACCTCAGAAACCCCCCTGAATATTCAAATAGATAGCCTCTTTTTCCAAATCAGAATTATCTTTACCTTTAGTTGCAGTAGCCTTCATTTTTTTTGTCTTTGCGGATAATAAATGCTTGGTCAATAGATCCATCTGTGTCTTTAATTGTGCTATGCCTTGATTATGTTCTTTCTCTTTCTTATATTGTTATGTAGTCATGCCAATAGACACAGTAGGGCTTGCTACAATAGAATCCCTGGTATGCCAAGCTCTGCTTTGTTTGGTCATCTGAACAAGCATCTCCGAGGCCTCCGGAAAAGTGAGATCCATAAATGATTCCCCTGTAGCATTATCAACAACTGGCTTCGTAATAGAGTTTAAAGCCTGATAAAGAGTCTCCATGAGATAAATATCTGTCATATTATGGTTTAGACACTGCATTAGCTCTTTTTTAAACCTCTCCCATGTATCAATAAGGGCTTTAGTTGGGAGCTTCCTAAAGTTGCTGATCTTATCCCTTTACTGTACCATTCTGGAAGGCGAAAAGAACTTTTCTAGGAAAGCCTTTTTCAGTTACTGCCAGTTGGTAATTGAATAGGATGTCAGTTCATTATGCTATAATGTTGAATCCATAGATAGAGACAATAAAAATAAATGCAGCCTGATGGTATTCTGTCCAACTCCTGGTTTATCAAAAGGCTTGCAAATAGTGAAAAAATTCACTTACTGCATATTGGGATCATCTCTAGGGTGTTCACCAAACAACCCCTTCAGATGAATGAGCTGGATCATTATACTGGTAATATTAAACTTTGCTCCTAGCGATAGAGGTGGAGGAATAATAGCTCCAGTGGAACCAGCTCTGCCCATTCTATCTTCATTATCATTAAGATCAAATTGAACAGCTTAATGATCAGGTCTTGCCCTGAAAGGACAATTTTTGTTCACATTTCTGTTCACTAGTGCAGCTGTATTCTCTGCACGCCTTTGATTAGTAGGATCTAACAAGTCGTCATCCCCCAAACCATCATTATCAGTGTTAGGATGACGTACCTGCTGGATATCATTCTGCTAATTTAGTTGACCTCTAGCCAATGCGGCTAGTCTCTCAGCATCTTGGGGTTCTGTCATTCTGCCAATAAGTTGTGGTTCCGGATGTATTGGTACTAACGGTGCACCCGATCTACGTGTACTTGGCATACACAACAACTCCTCTACAAAAACAAAAACAACAAACAAAAGTAAAATTTGGGAAACTTGACCAAAGGTCAATTAACAAACACAAACTTAATTGAGAACCGTAATCCTCGACAACGGCGAAAAAATTTGATAAGCCCAAATTATATCTCTCTACGAGAGAGTAAGCATTCACTGTCAAATATAGAACGCAACTAGGTTGGGTGTCGAATCCCACAGGGAATATAGTGTTGACTAAGAATTATGATTATTATTAGACTGTTAATCTAAGGTTTTGAAGTAAAAGGGGTTTGGAAATGTTGACGGTGCTCTTTTGTATTTGTGTTACACAAAAGTCCATATACTAAGAGTAAGTATAGATGTAATTTCAATCTGAATGAATTAACTAGGGTTATGCTCACCAAGATGTTCAAACAATTATGTATCTAATTGCAAGAATTATTGAATTCTAAGAATTACTCATGTGTTTCTCAACCTAATTAGTATTTCACCCTTTACTTCTCTCGAACTTAAAGGATTATGCATTATTCAATAACACTCTCATGAGGGTTGATCATGTTAAGGAATCAACCCAGGGTTGATTCTGTTAAGGCATCAACACATTAACCCAAGGGTAAACCAATGGAGTTCATGTGAATTACTTCTTTTCCCAACATCCACTTTCTTGTCAGACAAATGCAGTTTATGGGGTCACTTCTCAAGTTTGCAACCAAGAGATGTTATTAAGATGAAGAGAGATTCATGCAATTTTGATAGATGTTAGAAATCAAACCCATTAACAACCCCAAAATAGTTCTCTATATCAAGGCTCCCATAACTCTAGTTATGGGAGTTTAATCACTCATCTCCATAAAATAAATAAAAGTTATATTGATGTTCATAAATGACTTCAGAAAAGTACTTACAAATGTAACAATATTGTTCTTCTCAATCTTTGATGGAAAATCTAAAAACTAATAATCAATTCTTAATTAATAGATACAAATCCCAATGAAAAAGTAGTACAAGGCTCCCAATAGATGAGAAAGTATGAAAGACAAAAGATACCTACTAAACTCTAATACTTTGTATTTATATGTCCCCAGCTTAAAGGATTTAAAATTTGAAATCATAAAATTCGTGTCTAAAATGACGGCCAAATTGGTGGTATGTCGCAAGGTTGACGGTCCACCATTTCGTCTTTCACTATTGATCGAGGAAGATCATTTTCTGGATAAAACTGACGGCCAACTTGGTGGTCCGTCATAAGACTGACTGTCCACCGCTTGGTCCGTTGTTGAGTCTTTCAGGGAGCCTAGTTCTTTATGATACTAACGGCCAACTTGGTGGTCCATCATAAGACTGACCATCTGCTATTTGGTCGATCGTAGCAAAATGGTCAAGTTGGTGATCCATCGCATGACTGACGGTTCACCATTTCTATCGTCGTATAGTCTTCTGAAAAGCTGAGTTCTGGTTAGATTTGATGGTTAACTTGGTGGTTCGTCGCAACACTGATGATCCACCATTTTGACCATCAGAAGTGTTTTTCTGCCACTTTTCTGAGACTTTTTCTTCAGCTAGATTCTTACCCTGAAACATTAAAAACCAGCATTAAACGCAACCTTAGTTGCTTGAAAACATACAACTTTCTCAAGAAAAAGATGTAAAATATTCCGTCAAATTCCGGAACATCACTTACCTCTACTCTTGAGAAAAGAAATGGTCTAGGAAGGCATTAGAGAAGTCCTCCCATAGAGATGACTCAGCATTGTCACCCCTTGACTGGTCCCATTCGTCGTACCACTAGTACGCCATAACTTTCAGCTGGTAGGCGGCATAGTCCACACCCTCCAAATTTGTGGCATGCATAAAATTAAAGATCTTTTCCATCTCATCCAGACAACCTTAAGGATCCACCTCTACCTTAACACCAGTAAAGTTTGGAGGATTCAACCTCATGAATAGGTCAACCCTTGTAGCCTCAGAAGATTGAGTAACAAAATTACCTCGCTTGGCTTGAAAAGCTACCACCTGTGCCAATATATGGATAAACTAATGAAACTCAGCATTCATTACATCAGCTTGAGAGAAGAAGGACTGGAGGGAACTGATGGAACTCCAGAACGGAAATCATGAACTAGACCTCTAGACTAGGTCTGGACCCTATAAGTAGGATGGGTCTCATCAACATTGTCCCCAATTAGGAAAAGGAGTTGGGAGGCATGAACTGAAAGGCAAACAAATGAAAACTATAGGAGAATTTAGGACCTTACACTCAATAGCTCAAAAATAGAACACAAGAGAAAAAAACATTCCTAAATACCTTGTAGCTTCTCCTTTATGAGTGTCGCGCACTACACACCCTAAAAAGAGACTCTACTCGACACGACTTTATGGACTCCCAATTGATGATGAGCCTAGGGCTCTGAAACTAATCTGATACAACCCAAACTATGGCCTAGTCGTGTTGGGCATCTCAAGTCGAACCAAGATTGGAGGCCCCCCATAATACCCAATGGTAAAATCCTTACATCCTATGTTGGATCAATTCTAAATATATAACAAGATAAACTAATAATTTAAGGACATTAAATAAATTCTATAATCATAATCTGACAATCTTAACCAAATATCCAACCAGTGCCAACCCTAATGTCAATACCAAATCCAAGGCTAATACCTATACCGACACCGCCCATGTCTATAGTAGTCCAACAAAGCCTTTAGATAGAATTAGTAACATTCGATCAGGACACGCCCCCCGACCATAGACAAAATAAAACCAAAGAAAATAACAATAATAACAAAATTTAATAGTATGAAATGGAGTCTTCCAGAGTATGGAGGCTCACCACTTTAGACTGACTAAAAGTTTTCCCTGGATCAAAGTCACTCAGTAGGAGGATTAATTGTATGGTTGGTTCCTGCATCATATAGGGATACAATGCCCGAAGACAGTTAACATAGTGAACATTAGCATATACTCAAGGATAAGGATAAAATAATGCCATCATTCAAAACCAAAGTAAATAATCATATCCAATCATATGTATACATATATACCGTGTCGGGATAGGGAATCGGGTTTAGCATGCATTTAAAACCTTAATCTGGGTTGTCTAGCTCTGTTGTCCTAAATGTCTACCCACTGGTTATATGGGTTCAGCTCCCCCTACTGAAAGTGCTCCAGTGCATGTTAGCCACATGAACCACAGAATAAAACCTAAGATGACTAGTATATCTCTCAAAATAGTGTGACATCATGCACACAAACACCATGACCATCCCTCACATTGATAAATGTGAGTTTCCAGTATTGGCCCCCTCGATACCTTCACCTTCTATGGCTTTTATAAAATAACCCCATTTATGCCCATATTAAAACCAATTAGACATTCAAACCATTTACTAAGAAGTCTTTTTTGTAGGAACTATCAGTTGGTATCTTCATACAAAAAAATAGAGGTTATAGTCTCTCGTTTTATGCCATACAAATACCATTAAACCAAGTTAACTCCAAAGTTTCCAATTAAATTGAAAACATGGCAACCAAGGCCTTTACAAACCAACTAACATCAATGAGAATAATTTAGGTTCCATTACCATTTATGTAATGCAGCGATATCAAGAGTAGTCTAACTATGTGGCAAAATCATTCTCATCGGCTTTTTAACAAACTAGTTGAGGACACATAAGTTTCAAAACCACAAGCAAGCAATTTGGGGAATCCATAGTACCCCAAAATCCATTTACCATTAACATCCATCCCACAATATCAAAATCATACTAAAAGCATGAAGGAAAACATAATTAAACCATGAGATCTATTATTCAACCATGAATATCCAAAACCCCCAACCATTATTTCAAACCATAACAATATCATGAAAATCATACATTAAAATACATGCTCTTTGTAAAATAACAATGAGGGAGGAGTAACATACCTTAGACACCAAGGAAAAAGGAGAGAATCACTCTTGAAAGCCTTAATTGATTATCATAAAGAAACCCTAGCCCCTTGATTAAACAGAGAGTTTGATAGATTTTTAAGAGTGTTTGATTGAGAATAATAGGTTAATGAAATCCCCAAAGTTGTTTTATGTAGTGGTATCAAAGGGAGTTAAAAAGGAAAAATGTCTAGAATGCCCCAACTTAAAATTGTAAAATTATAATAGGTAGTTATGAGTCAACCCCGTTACTCATGACCACAACATATGACTCGTACCATTGACTCATCACCAATATAGTGAGTTAGACATCTATGAACTTTCCACCATACAAATACCTGATCCCACTTATAACAAGACCATACGACTCGTATAGTCTAGTCATACCTAAAAAAAAATACAAAGAGTTTGACCCTGGAGAACATACGACTTCTCACAATTACTCATAACCTATCCTCACTATTCTTAGTGATACACTTGTACTCAAAGCCAAGTTAAGTCACTAAGTTTGTGATTTGATGAAGGACCGACCCATTATCACACCTAACAACCCATACTATCAAGTTACTACTATAATAGAAACCAAACCACCATTCACTGGTCTTCGAATGACTAGGCTCCCCTGATCCGTATCCACACCATATGACTCATATGATGATTTATCACTAGGGCAGTTAGCTCAAAGCTCAAAAAAAATTTAAGGTCCAAAACCCACGGTGTTTTAGTGTTCCTTTGAGTGCATCTAGTATTCCCCCAGCATCGAGTATTGTACCTCTATTTATGCTATTGTAACCTTATGGGGTTCCTTTGATACTGAGTATGGTTTCTTTATCAGTACCTATATTTATTTATGGTATATCATGGGTTCCAAGTATTATTTCTCCTTCTATATTAGTATTTTAGTGTGGTATTCTGAGTTTTAGAGTTCAGCCTTCATCTATGTTTCCCCCTCGAGAAGGATCACAACCGATTATATTTACTATTTATCCTATTTATTTTAGGTCCTGTTATATCTTTTGAGGATCAAAAGAGGTTTGAGAGATTTATTTGCTTGGGTTCACCCAAGTTTAATGGTGTTATAGTTAAGGATATCGACGAGTTCTTGATTGATTTCTGGAAGAAGATGCATAACCTCAGATTGCTTTAGTTGCATGGAGTTTCTTACACTATATATCAGTTGAGAGATATAGTTAGGGATTAGTGGAGGTTACTTGTTAGTTGCAGACCACCTTTTTCTCAAAAGATGACTTGGGATTAGTTTTATGAGGCTTTTTTAGGAAGTTTTATGCCCTATAGTTTGAGGGCTCATATATGAGAGATGAGTTTGATCACCTGGACTAAGTCTCTATGACTATTGTCGAGTATAAAGCATGTTTTCATGCCTTGTTCAGATATTTTACTACCAGTATTATTGCTGATTTTGAGAAGATTTAGAAGTTTGTGAAGGGATTGGATACTATTCTGTAGTTGCCTATTGCTCATATGGTAATGTCAGGGTCATCATTTTAGAGTATGGTGTATCATGCAAAGATGATTGAGGCTTTTCTTTGATCTACTTAATAAGGAGCTAAAAGGGTGCACTATCAGCCCGAGTTTAGTATGGGTATCTTGGTGTTTTTTTTACTCAGGAGAGGCCTTTATCCTTAGAGGTTTGGTCTTTGGCTAACCAGATGGTTAGGAATGATATTTCAACACCAGAGTGTGTTTTGGCATTTATAAAGGCTATATCTTTCTTGATGGAGCAAATTTGAACTCAGCAGTTTGATGAAGTTAGCTTGAGACTGATTTGTGGTAAGGTGTTAAGTGGAAATGATAAGGAAGCCTCACTTGACTCTGATGGTGTTTTGAGGATTGGAGGCCAAGTTTTTGTGTCGAGAGTAAGTGATTATAGGAGAATGATCTTAGAGGAGACTCATTGTTCTAGGTATTCTATTTATCTGGGAGTGACCAAGATGTATCATGATTTAAGACAACACTACTGGAGGGGTGGTATGAGAAAGAATGTAGCAGATTCTATAGCTCGTTGCCTATGTTGTCAGTTGGTGAAGGTCGAGCATTTGAGACCTGGTGGTTAGCTTTAGAGGTTACCCATTCTCGAGTGATTAGCACTAGAAGATGTTTCAAAATCTTCAACACACCTCATAAATAGAAAGACCCTTACATCTCTTTAATCATTAGCACTAGAATATGTTTCAAAATATTCAACACACCTCACAAATAAGAGTTCAATCCTTCCTCTTAGGTGACCCAAATGAAACACTCTTCCTCAAGTACACCTTTTATGCCAAATTATCCAAAACAAGTGAAACCCTAACTTCAAATGTTCTTGGACCAATTTCTGATTCTAAGAGCTAAAACTAGAGACTAAAAACTACAATATAAGAGTAATATACAATTTCATCAAATTCTAATGAAAAGAGAAGCAAAATGGTCTGTTTATACTATTACATGCCAAATGATAAAACTATCCTTAATGAGCTAAGGGAATTGGGCGCCTCTTGAGTGTTTCCTTGGAATGCAAAATGTCTTCATTAACCTTCACTTGAGGTGCTTATTGAGTGCATAAGTTCCCCTCCTTCCTTCTCTTGACCATGACTTCAAAATACTCTAAAAAGTCTTCAATTGCTTGCTAATTCCGAAGCCTTGACCCCTTAGATATTTCCTTGTACTTTTGATGCTCCTTGTGCTTGAATCAGGAGGAGTACTCAAATACAGGTATGAAAACCAAAAAACTGAACATCATTGTAGATATTATTCAGGAACATTTAATGAAACAGAAAGAAAATAGGAAATAAATAGGAAAGAATTATGTTCATTATATAGGTGTTTATTAGCATTTGAACCATATATTGTATATAACAAATTTATTGTACGATCAGATAATACACAGGTATGATGGTGGTTAACTAAGAAAATACAAAATTTAGTTACAACAAAAGAAATGTGGAGATTGGTATTAAATATAT
This sequence comes from Capsicum baccatum var. pendulum, assembly GCA_030864225.1. NCBI lineage: Eukaryota > Viridiplantae > Streptophyta > Magnoliopsida > Solanales > Solanaceae > Capsicum > Capsicum baccatum. The sequence goes on along the minus strand of CM061552.1, from coordinate 157,172,667 downwards.
TGAACTTTACATTTACAGTTGAAATAATTAATACTAACAAGAATGTTATTGCAGATTACATATCAAGACAAAGCTACACAGGTTGATATAATAGAAAATGATACACTAGAAGAAATACTCAAAACTCTAACTACGCTTTCAATGAAAGTGGACAGTATAGGAAATGAGGTAGAAAAGCTAAAGACTAATGAAGGTAAACTGAAGTCTAAAGCTATAAGTCAGCCGCATAACTATAAAAATGTAGAGCTATGTCAATCGGAAGACATCAAAAATCTAGAGCTAAAAGAAGACATTGGGACACTCCATAAAACCCATAACCTTTATCAATTTACATCTGCAGGTACAAGCAAAGGAGTTAGTAGACAAGGATTAAATCTAAACAAGATATTTGACAAACCATTTATACCAAAAATACCAAAAGACCCTTTATTCCTATAACCCGAGCATACATAGAAAATATAAATAAAATACAAATATGCCTAAATCTTAAGCCCAGAGCTATAAATATCCAAGAACCAAACACACACTATATAACCCAAAAACTACAAGGATACACCAAGTTAATCACACTGCTAAAAACCAATCCAAACCTAGTTAGAAGTTGTTTTAGTTACGGACTACTTAATAACGTGTATACCCAAGATAGAAATGAATTATCAGCTACACCTGAATTATATAGAGCATTTTTTACCTAAAAAAAATAACCAAAGGAAACCTATTTTTATAAAGTTTTATACTGCCTCAACAGAGATATTATGTGACGAAATTAAACCAGTTATACAAGTTGTAAAAATTGGATTAACCAGAGATATGATTATACCAGAAGATAATGGACAACATCTAGAAATACCTAAGGTAGAAATACCAGATTTCTATGCAAATAAATGAATTATGGGAATATCTACGATTATTCAAGAGCTAGCAAATAATTATCTCAATGAAAACCCTATATGGAGTTATTATTCGTGAGACCAGCTAATGATCTATTCAAATTCAATGGAGCTACAGTAGTCAGATATGGAAGAAGTTAAAAAATGTATAATGAATTACTCAATCCAGAAAGACAACCAACTACGAGAGCAACTAAGAAGGAATTTATTTCAGAAGAATTATTGACAAGATACTGTAAATTAATAGGGAATAAATATCCGTATCATCAATGTTCGAGATGTAACGGAGAAGATAATATTATCCCAGAAGTCCAACTAGAATTAAAGATAAATATAAAAATCAACCAAGGAAATAAGGATGAAAAAAACCAGCTGGAAGATAAACAACAGGAGATAGAAAGCAGCATAAAGAAGGACGGACCAATGAAAAATAAAGGCAGGAGACAAGGAGACAAGATATTAAAGTTATGAAAGTGACATTTGAATTATTAGATGGTTTTTAAGAGACATAAATTATTGTATAGCATTATGAGCTTTTGACTTTTTTGGCAACTGTTATTATTACTTTTTTACTTTTTTGACAAGTGTAGAATAGGAATAGTGTTAGGATTTTCATTTTCTAGATTATAAATGTAAGCCAGTCAGCAGATCTAAGGCAAGACTTTCTACACGGAAAGCAAGCCTTCTTTTACACAATCACAGTTCTCTCAAATATTCAACAAAGATATTCAGTTTTATAATCAGCTATGGAAAATCAAAGCTCAGATCATCAAACCTACAAGAACAGGTATTTTCATTTATAATTATGAATAGCTAAATTCATAAATTCCTGACAATCATGATATAATAAAATAAGTTCATGTTAGTTATTATATAGTAGAATTATTTGAAGGATAATATGATATAAAGTTTATTAGCAAAGAGGAAAAGGAGAAAAATTCTTAGAACTATGCCATCCTAAAGGTGAAATCAGTAAGGCAGAGAAGTCGTGATAGGGTAGTAATCAGAGTTGAGGCGTTGTTTAGGGAAGAAGTATTTAAACGTACCACGCTAATAGTGACAGAGGAGCATAATTATGTAAGGATAATCTAGTACATAGTGATCTAAGATGACCATATTTTGTTATGTATATGATTGAAAGGAATATTTTGAAATATGTATCATATGAAATAAAATGACTAACTACTTATCTGATGAAATGATAGATAGGGTCAAAATACTTATTTTGTATATACTTAAGGATATAGAAATAATAGATATATGAAAACTCATATGGGAAAAGATATTTGATTTTGAAGATAAGTTACTAAATACTGAATGGATAGAACACGAGTTAGAAAATATAGATTTTGATGGTAGATATTATTATCCAGATTGGTATTACTTAGACTAAAATAATAAATTACGAATACTTAGAATATTGGAGGAGAGATATGGATCAAATAAGATTGATAGAAATACATATGAAAAAGAATCTACTCGACTACATAAAAAAATAGAATTTTAAAAATAATATAGAAGAATTAATAATGTTAAAACAAATAACTAAGGAATGCTATGACATAGAATTTCAACAAATATGAGTCTAGTACTACAAGTATCCTCCTCAACTTTGGTATCAGACCTGAGTTATTTAAAATAAAGGAGTTGTATGTATTTATTTATGGAATGCATATTATGATAGAACTAAATTTAGAAATCTACCAAAATATTCTAAATACTAATGAATAAAACAGACCAATCTCAAAAATATAAGGAACTAAAATAAATATTATCTGAGAAACGAAGAGAATCAAAAATAAGAAAAGAAAGACTACAGTATAATTTAATTATTGGAGTATGTCAAAAATTAATAAAAGCACACAAAGAAGAAATATCATATTTAAAATCTCTAATAGATAACCTTAAATAGATACATCAACTTGACTTATTTACAATCAAATAGATAAAATGAATAAAGAAGAATTCTTAATAGATGAAAAAAATATGAAAATCACGAAGGGTTAAAAATAAGAATAGTATTTTGTAATTTAGGAAGAAGATATAAGAACATAGGTGAACATTTATATTTAATGTTTGAAAAAGAAAATGAGGAAATAGACAGGAAAAAAGAAACAAAAAAAATAAAACAACAACCTACGGATGAAATACGAAAAATAGAAGAAATAAAAAATAATAGGATTACTGAGTTAGAAAAGGAATTACAAATACTAAAAGATCTATATGAAAAAAGACAAAGAGAAAAAGATGAAAAGGATAAAGAACAGAAACTACTAGATGAAATAAACCAATTTGAAGAAAAATTACAAACAAAAAATGAAGAATTAAATCTAATGAATTAGAAATAAATACAATAAATACTGAAAAAATAAATGATTATGATTCAGAAGATAGTGAAACATATACAGAAATTTTAGAAAGAATAGAAGATCTAGAAATTAAGGAAAAAGAAGAAGCAGTTAATAAAGAAAATATAGAAGAAATAAATACTCTTGATAAAAAAAAATGATGAAAATATAATACCTAGTACATCAGAAATAAGAAAGCCAAAATATAATTACAAAAATAAGTACAACCCAAAAAATGAATATAGATGGACACCAAAATAAATAGTTAATAAAAATTACAACTTCTTAGATTTAATCTGTGCAATAGACACAAATAAGACGATACAATTATGGGTAGGATATGTATCAAAACAATTACTAGATAATAGCATAGACACAGCAAATACACTAGAATATATAGAAAGAACACTAATAGGAACAGTAAATTTATGGCTATCAAACTTAACTGAAGAAAGTAAAAAGGTACTAAGATCTGACAAAAATACAGAAGGAACAACTAAAGAAGGAACAACTAAAGCATCAACCATAGAAATATTAAAAAAATATGAAACAGCTATAAGAAGTGAATTTAGTAGTATAGAAACAGATGAAGACGAACAAAATATAGAAAAAGATACAGATAGGAATTTAATGTTGAAATTAGCAATATGTAATATGTGTTATATAGATGAATATACATGTGCATTCAAAGAATATTATTAGAAAGGAAAATATAATGTAGAAGAAAGTAAGGAAATAAAGAGATTATATTTTAGCAAACTACCTGAACCATTTAGTTCAAAAATAATAAAAAGTTGGGATGAAGTAAAAATAGTAGATACTCTAGGAGCAAGGATAAAGTTTTTACAATAACGGTAGAGGAATATATGCGGAAAATATAGGAAAGAATTAAAAATGAAAAAAACATTAATAAAGAATTTAACATGTTGCAAAGATAAAATAGCACCCTAATTTGGATGTGAAGAAAAATACTACAAGAAAAGAAAAGGACATAAGAAATATAATAAATATAAGAAATCACAATATAAATATAAAAAACCAAGAAAAAGATATTACGTAAAAGACTATAAACATAAAAGACTATATAGAAAGAAGAAATCTATAAAAGAATGTAAATGTAATAATTGTGGAAAATTAGGACACCTAGCTAAAGATTGTAAAGTACACAAAGATCCAAAAAAGAAACAAATATCAGAAATAAAGATAGAAAATACAAAATAAATGCAAATGGATTATATAGATTATGAATTAGAAAGTGAAGATAGTATATATGAAATCTCGAAAAATAAAACAGATAACAAATAGATAGCTAATTAGATGAATTAAATGACTGAAGAAGTATACAAACAATAAAAAGGGAAGAATATTTAAATGAAGAAGAAATAGACCAAAAAATTATATTTGATAGTAATATATTTGAAAGGAAAAGAATTAGACTTAAGTGTAGAAAAAAGATTTAAAATACCAACAATAAGAAATATATTTAATAGACGAAAAGAAGAAGAATGCGTAGTAAGCCAAAAAGAACATATAATAGATTATAGATTTGCAAAAGGAAAATCTAGTATACCACTAGTAACAAAAGAATAGTTAATAAAGAAATATAAGATATAAAAAGTAAAGACTCAATGAAATATGTACACCTTGGAGGAACAAAATATTAATAAAAGCATATTTTAGAGAAGGAATAGATACACCAATAGTACTATATTTAGCAGATGATAGGATAGTAAAACCCATAGAAAAAAGCATAATAAGTGCTATAAGAGGGAATCTAATATACAAAAAATTAAATTTATAATAAGTGCAAATTATTCAGTACCAATAACAGATAAAAATATAGATAAGTCATTAGTATGATATTAAAAAATATCAGGAATAGAATTAACCCCAGGAAGTAAAATATTTACAGCAAGATATAAATATTTATATGTATTAACAACAAAGAAAAAAATAACTGGAAAAAAATAAAATAAATAAAATACAAATAGAATGCCCTTTTGAGCAATTTGTAAAAATCATAGATAATAATGATTATAGCTACCAAAATGTAGATATAGAAGAAGATTTGGAAATAGTAAATGAAAAAATAGGAACACCAAGAAGAATATCTTGTCAAAAATCAGAACCATAAAAAAGAATAACAAATGAGATAACTCCAAAACCTAACCTAAATTAATATTATATAATAGGAACAATAGATGAAAAAGAATATTTAGTACTAATAAACACAGGACAGGAAGATAATTATATAACGAAATACTTTGTAAAAACTGAAGAAATTAAAACCAAATAATGATAAATGTCCAGATTTTCCAAGAAACCTAATAATTATTAAAAATACGATTGAAAAAAAAATTATAATAGGAGTCAGAAAGATAAAAATTGAATTTGAAGAAAAAAAAGAAACACAAAAAGTAGATATAATATTAGAAATAAAATGGTTGGACCAAGTAAAACCATACAATATAGAACATACCCAATTAACCATAACGTATAATAAGGTAAAATTGTTAATAAAAAGAGCTTTAATATGAAATATACGTACTCATGAAGATAATAGTAGAAGGATATTATAATAGATATTATACATTAATGATAAATACAGGAGCAGAAGCCAATTTATGTAGATATAACTGTTTACCAGAAAGTAAATGGGATAAGTTAAGAACACCAATAGTAGTTAAAGGATTTAGTAATGAAGGAAGTCTAATTACATATAAAGCTAGAAATGTAAAAATACAAATATGGGATAAAATATTAATAATAGAAGAAATTTATAATTATGAACTAACATCAAAAGATATGCTTTTAGGAATGCCATTTTTAGATAAACTATTTCCACACATAATAACTAAAACACACTGGTGGTTTACAACACCATGCAAACAAAAGGTAAGAGCAAAAAGAGTTACTAATAAAATAAGAAAGAAAACAGATTAGATAAAAGGAAATGAAAAAATTGCACAAAAATTACAAAATATAAAAACTACTGAAGACATGATAGAATTAATTATATTCTCTATAAATAAGGAAGAAATGACCATATTTTCAATAGATAAAGAAGAAATAATCAAAAATAAATTAAATCAACTATATAGTGAAGATCCATTAAAAGGATAGGAAAAACATAAAACTACTGTAAAAATTGAACTAATAAATAAAGATAGTATAATAACTCTAAAACCACTAACATACAATTTTGATGATCTTAAAGAATTTGAAATTCATATAAATGAACTATTAGAAAAAAATATATACAAAAAGGTAATAGTAAACACACTAGCCCAACATTTATAGTAAATAAACATAGAGAACAAAAAAGAGGAAAATATTAAAAATAAGACAAATACAAGGATATAATTATGTCAGAAAATTTGATTGTAAATCAGGATTTTATCATTTAAAATTAGAAGAAACATATAAAAATTAACTACATTCACAGTACCACAAGGATTTTATGAATGGAATGTACTACCATTAGGATATAAAAATGCACCAGGCAGATATCAACATTTTATGAATAATTATTTCAAACAATTACCTAATTGTATAGTATACATAGACGATATATTGCTATATTCAAAAACTAAAGAAGAACACCTAAAATTATTAGAAGAATTTATAAATATAATAGAAAATTCAGGAATAAGTTTAAGTGAAAAGAAAACAGAAATAATGAAGAACCAGATAAAGTTTTTAGGAATACAAATAGATAAAAATGGAGTAAATATGCAACAGCATATAGTACAAAAAATAGTAAATTCAAAAGAAGAATTAGATACAAAAAAGAAATTATAATTATTTTTAGGATTAGTAAATCGAGTAAGAGAATACATACCAAAATTAGTAGAAAATTTAAAACCATTACAGAAAAAATTGAAAAAGGATGTAGAATATAATTATAGTGAAGAAGATAAAAAAACAAGTGCAAAAAATAAAGATACTTTGAAATAACCTGCCAAAATTATAATTTCCAGATGAAAATAAAAATTTTACACACATAGTAGAAGCAGATGCGAGTGGGCACAGCTACGGAGGAGCACTCAAATACAGGTATGAAAACAAAAAATTAGAACATCATTGTAGATATTACTCAAGAACTTTTAATGAAACAGAAATAAAATGGAAAATAAATAGAAAAGGATTATGTTCATTATATAAGTGTTTATTAGCATTTGAACCATATATTGTTTATAAAAATTTAGTTCAAATATTGTATATAACAAATTTATTGTACGAACAGATAATACGCAGGTACGATGGTGGCTAATGAAGAAAATACAAAATTCAGTAACAACAAAAGAACTACGGAGATTGGTATTAAATATATTGAGTTTTACATTTACAGTTGAAATAATCAGTACTAACAAGAATATTACTGCAAATTACATATCAAGACAAAGCTACAGACTGATATAACAGAAAATGATACATTAGAAGAGATACTCTATACCATAACTATGCTTTCACTGAAAGTGGACAGTATGGGCAATGAGGTAGAAAAGTTAAAGACTAATGTAAGTAAACTGAAGTCTAAAGCTACAAGTCAGCCGCATGACTATAAAAATGCAGAGTTATGTCGATCGGAAAACATCAAAAATCCAAATCTAAAAGAAGACGTTGGGACACTCCATAAAATCCCTAATCTTTATCAATCTATGTCTACAGGTACAGGCAAAGGAGTTTGTAGACAAGGATTAAATCTGAACAAGATATTTGACAAACCATTTATATCAAAAATACCAAAAAACCCTTTATTTAAACCTCCACAAACTACCATATAGCTAGAAAGTTTGAACCAAGACAAAAAAACCATAACCATATAACTCTGGCATACATAGAAAATATCCACAAAATACAAACTTACCTAAATCTTAAACCCCAGAGCTCTAAATATCCAAGAACGAAACACAGACTATATAACCCAAAAACAATAAGGATACAACAAGTTAATTGCACTACCAAAAACCAACCCAAACTTAGTTAGAACTTGTTTTAGTTAGAGACTACTTAATACTGTGTATACCCAAGACAGAAATGAATTATTAGCTATACCTAAACTATATAGAGCATTTTTTTCCTCCAAAAAAATAACCAAAGGAAACCTATTTTTATAAAGTTTTATACGGCCCCAGCAGAGATATTATATGACAAAATTAAATCAGTTATACAAGTTGTAAAAATTGGATTAACTAGAGATATGATTATACCAGAAGATAGTGGGCAACATCCAGAAATACCTAAGGTAGAAATACTAGATTTCTATGCAAATAAATAAATTATTCGAATATCTACGATTATTCAAGAGCTAGCAAATAACTATCTCAATGGAAACCCTATATGAAGTTATTATTCGTGAGACCAGCTAATGATCTATTCAAATTCAAAGTAGCTACAACAGTCAGATATAGAAGAAGTTCAAAAATGGATAATGACATTACTCAATCCAGAAAGACAACCAACTAGGAGATCAATTAAGAAGGAATTTATTTCAAAAGAATTATTGACAAGATATTACAAATTAATAGAATATAAATATCCAGATCACCAATGTTCGAGATGTAATGGAGAAGATAATATTATCCCAGAAGTTAAACTAGAATGAAAGATAAAGACAAAAATCAACCAAGAAGATAAGGATGAAAAGAAGTCAGCTGGAAGATAGACAACAGGAGATAGAAAGCAACATAAAGAAGGACGGACCTATAAAAAAATAAAGGCAGGAGACAAGGAGACAACATATTAAAGCTATGAAAGTGACATGTGAATTATTAGATAGTTTTTAAGAGATGTAAATTATTGTATAGAATTAGGAGCTTTTGACTTTTTTGGCAAGTGCCATTATTAGTTTTTCACTTTTTTGACAAGTGTAGAATAGGAATAGTTTTAGGATTTTTATTTTGTAGATTATAAATGTAAGTCAATCGGTAAATCTAAGGCAAGACTTTCTACACAAAAAGCAAGCCTCCTTGTACACAATCAAAAATCTCTCAAAATATTTAATAATATATTTTGTTTTATACTCAACTATGGAAAATCAAAGCTCAGAATCATCAAACCTACAAGAACAGGTATTTTCACTTATAATTATGAACAACTAAATTCATAAATTCCTAACAATCATGATATAAATAAGTTCATGTTACTTACTATATAGTAGAATTATTCGAAGGATAATATGTTCTGAAGTTTATTAGCAAAGAGGAAAATGAGAAAAATTCATAGAACTATGTCATCCTAAAGGTGAAACTAGTAAGGCAGAGAAGCCGTAATAGGGTAGTAACTAGAGTTGAGGCGTTGTTTACGAAAGAAGTATCCAAAAATACCATGCTAATAGTGACAGAGGAACATAATTATCTAAGGATAATCTAGTACATAATGATCTAGGATGACCATATTTTGTTATGTATATGATTGAAGGGAATATTTTAAAATAAGCATCATATGAAATAAAATGACTAACTACTTATCTGATGAAATGATAGATAGGGTCAAGATACTTATTTTGTATATACTTAAGGATATAGAAATAGTAGATATAAGAAAACTCATATGGGAAAAGATATTTGATTTTAAAGATGAGTTACTAAATACTTAATGGATAGAACAAGAGTTAGAAAATATAGATTTTGATGGTAGATATTATTATTCAGATTGGTATTACTCAGACTAAAATGATAAATTATGAATACTTAGAATATTGGAAGAAAGATATGGAGCAAATAAGATTAATAGAAATACTTATGAAAAAAAATCTACTCGACTACATAAAAAATTAGAAATATGGAGCATATAGTATACCTTAAAAATAATATAGAAGAATTAATAAGGTTAACACAAATAACTAAGGAATGCCATGACATAGCATTTCAACAAATATGATAAATCTAGTACTACAAGTGCTTCAACAAATATGATAAATCTAGTACTACAAGTGCCCCCTCAACTCTGGTGAGTGTTAGCTTGTTTAAGCTTACTAGTTTTACCGCACGTGTTTTGCACGTGTAACGTTTGATTATTTAAAATTAAATGATTTTATGCGATTTTTTAATAAAGCATAAAAATATTAACAAATACATCATGCTCTCTTTTTGCAATGAATACAATTTTTCATATATGATAAAATAATGTCTAAAATCATAAAATCTATCCAACCTTAATATTGCAGGGACACTAATCCTATTTTTTAGTCTACCAGATTAATTTAGACATATAATTACATATAAATGATAGGAATTAGAATAATAGTGTATATTAAGTTAAACTCATAATAAATTAATCAGAAGAGAATACGAATCAGGAGCATGTATTTGATCCAAGTATGATTAATCTCTCTAGGGTTTTTCTTATTAATGGTATGTTTTAAACTTTTCTTATTCTAACGCTTTTATATTTATTTTTAGATTTTTCAAATCATTCTAAAATCAAATTTAGTCAATTTAGAATTCTTAAATATTGGAAAAAATATTAGTTGTCATTAATTATGATGACTTCTAATAAGGAAATGTTTTGCCATAAATATATTTAATTAATTTTCAACTCTTAATATTAGGAAAAAATAGTGAAAAGACGATTTTGTCTAAAGCAGAGACTTTTAATGAAGGTTAAAAAGTTCAAACAACATTTCTAAGGTCGTTCACACTTTCAATATATTATAGATTATATAGTATAGATTATAGATATATATTATAGATTATAGATATAGATACAAGATGATCTTTGTGAAGGGTTGGAAGAAATCTATATTGCTAAATATTATACATAGTATGTTCTTTGATATTGATAATTAGACTAATATGTATATTTGACATAGTAGAACCTTTCATTCCATAATGAACATGTTCACCCTTGCCCCCATCATCACATTTTTTATTGCATATGGGGGAACTAGGAGAATTTCCATTTAGAATTATTTGTTATGTTTTAATATGAGCCATTTTCCTCCTTCCGTGTCCAGATTAACTTACGAGAATCTCCATTGTTTAAGCTTAACACACCCTTTCCCATCATAAATTTGGTGATTATGTTGTTCCTCTTTATTTGAGCATGTTTTTAACTTGAGATTAGCTTACTTTACATCTCTTTAAATTATCCCTTTTCTTTCTTTTCCTTTCTAGAATGTTCTTTACCCTTTAAGTGTTGAGAAAGATCTATGCATGTTTTTAAAGGTTATATTCGCATCAAGTTATTAGTTGCCAAGTAATGTTTAAACTGGTCTTATCTAAGTGAGACTATTTTCGTCAAACCCATTTGCTTAATTGCCTACACGCTTATTTTCCCTTTCAACTTTGCTGAGAGTAATTTCTAGGGAGAAGGACACATATCCATTAGGACATAAACTTTCACTAAAATGGCCATTTTTCAAAGTAATGTCATGGGGTAGCGACTCTCTTATTTTAATTCCATCAACTAGTCATTTTGCAAAATTATATAGAATGTGTATAAAAATTGTATATTTATTGTATAAAATACATACATACATACATATATATATATATATATGTATAAAAATTAAATACAATTATATAAAAAAATATATACTTATTGTATAAAATATATATGTATGTATATAAGATATATGTATAGAACAATGAATGTGGTATAAGAACTATATCAATATAGTATAGGGGTTGTATCCACATCTTATAAGCACTTTATCAATGTGGTAAGTATTGTATCAATATGATGTAGGAACTATATATACGTAGATTTTCTAGTATAAACTATATGAATGTGGTATTGAAACTGTATCATTATGGTTTAGGAACTGTCTATACCATAATGATACAAAATATATGCAACAAAAAACTATTATTTTTAATTATTTGAATAGTAATTGCAGTTAAAGATTGTATAAAAACTGTATAGAAATTGTATAGTTATTGTATGTAATTGTTGTATGAAATATACATATATTTATCTGTGTATATTTCATACAACAATGATACAATTGCATATCATTGCTCCTAATTAATAAGAAAAAGATGCGATTACTATATTATTAATTACAATAGACATTAATCTAGTTACTCTCGGCGCACGTTAAGCCAAGGCAAGCTAACATGAACTGAACATGGGACGACGGAGTAATACAATAATTTCCACGAAGTTGATGGCCACTCTGACAATGGAAACACAACGGACTCTCTCTCTTTAACTTTTGGAAGCTTTCTCCCATTTCAATTTCAACATATTCATGAGGAAGAAAAACTTGATGATGAGGAAAATATTGAATGCAATAGTGTTCGAGAGCGAAACTCGAAAGGTAAAAAACTAGTTACTACAACGACGACCCTCCATTGGAGACTTCAATTCACAGATGTTAGTGCTTCAACAAGCTCGAAACCTACAAATCTAGATGCACAGACAAAAGAGACAACTAAGGTCCTTAAATCTCTAATGAATAGAGGTGCGAACAAACAAAATACGTTGACATATCAACCACCTAACCAACGCGACAAAAAGAACATGGTTAAGCTGACTATGGAGGACATGCAAGCAGCTGATAATCACTGGTCAACTTCTTTCATAGGATATGTGATTGGTGATACTTGATAACGCTCAACTTACACATCAATATAACTGCAAGGCGGTTGTTGTTAATGTATTTATCCTACTTTAGAGTAGGGGTTGAATCCAGGAGGAGCGCTTTGAGTGGTGACTAAATTAGTTTAGAACTATAGAAACTGGCTAAATTCAAACCAATATTACAAAAAGATAAAAATGGGGGGTTTGACAGATATCAAACTTAATATTTTTTTATTTGGATTTTGTAGTATAAATTTGGGGTATGAATAATTAAAGTCTAGGCAATTTGGCACGTATCTTAGGATTATAATTTCCTAGGGGTAACATATGCATGAGCGTGTGATAATTTGATGCAAATTTTGAGTGTTGCTGATGTGGTAGGCTAGGTTGGAAATCCTTGAGGATAGTTCGTCAACAAAACCCCAAGGGTGTCACTCATTGACCCTTTCGAGCACCTAATTAGTTCTTTAATCAAAACCACCTAATACCTCAATTAGACACCCCTATTTTTAGGATAGTTCCCTAAGTATAGTCAACTTCACAATCACCCTTAATCTATGATAGTGAAAATTAGTCAACCCTGCTCATAAATTATCTATTATTACCTTGGTTCTGACATCCCTCTTTCAAGGATGATGCGGGTTCCTAAAGTTCACTCAAACCCCTCTTTCAAATATGAATTAGGCTTTTAAGAGCTTGGGATTTTCATCCATCAAACCCATTTGGATATTTGAGGCTTTCACCCACAAATACCAATCAAGTCACTCAAGCAATAGTAGAATCCAGCATCACAAACTAATCAATGCACAAATAAATCACATCTCACACATATTTACACTCTATTCTAGCATAATTCCAAGAAGAAAAACTAGCTACTCATTAGTTAAATAAGTAAGGTCTTACCTAAAATCTCCATTGATTTGATTTGAGAAAATCTAAGTGAATGTCATTATAAACTGTGAGATCCAACAAATCTTCAATGGGAGCTCACTAATTCTTCACTTGGAAGTGGCTCCAAAATATTCTTCACCTAGAATTTATACAATATTTTCTTCTCCAAAAATGGAGGCTACAAATCCTAGAACAATGTTCAAAATTGGGAAAAATGGAATATGATGAACGATAAGGTTTGAGTCTTCTTTTTGTCAAATTTGGGATCAGCCACGTGAATTTACAGTTCTGCCCTTGGGTTGCATTCTTCCACCAAGCTGTGATCGCATAGGATTGACCACGATTGTGCTAGACTCATACGATCGTGCCTTGTTGACTTACTTGAATACTGTGATTTCAGTCCTCAGACTGCGACCTCGATACCTGAGGGTTTGTCCTGCTCTAAGTCTCCAACTGCACTTTCTTTCTTTCTTTTGATTATTTTAAGCTCTAATCCACATATTTCTATCTAATCAACTATGTTCCAATAAAATATGGATATTAGTGCATTTAATCATAATTATGTCTCATTTATTCATTCAAAATATGATAATGTGCACGAATGTTGAGTGAAAATTAGTGGTAAAATCACCACTCATCAACACCTCCAACTTAAAGCTTTTGTTTGTCCTCAATCAATACTACCTCTTACCATAAAACAATAATTATCTATGCCCAAACTTCATACCTCAAAGTTCACAATGACTTTAGCTCAGTCACTACCATAAGTATCTCGTTACACACGGGCTAAGCATTTTTTACTATACCCCTCAACATAAAATTCAATATCTAAGGATGCACAATACTTCTAGTAGAAACCAAGCAACAATAACCATTACTCTATAAGTGACTCACTTTTGACCAACACTAGGCTATACTCGATTTACCTCATTTCTTGAAAGGACACAAAATCACCCACCTAAACTTATTCACATGCCTCCCCATAAGAAAAAAATTCCACACACCAAGATACTAAGTATATAACTAGGAATTTAAGTGCAAAACTCTCTCTCTAACAAGAACTCTCTAAGTTATAAAGTGTCATACCATAGGCTTGCCCCTATTTTCAATCGCCACTACAAAAAAAGTAAATGGTTGAATATCTCAAGTGACTTTTTGAGCTTGCAACTTAAGTTCGGATTTAGGTAGGATATCATTTGGGAACAACATAGATACACCTTTCCTTGAACATCTATATCACACTTATTTAATCCGCCTTTTGACTATGGGCCACTTCTCTCTCTCTCTCTCTCGCTCTCTTTTCATATTCCTATATTATGCTTCCTATGTTCACCCACTTTATTTTATTTTTATTTTTTGCAACTTTCATTCAATTCATTCCTTTGTTGGATCCTCTCCCTTTTTTTCTATTCATTTGCTTTCAATGGCTAGGCATTTAAGCATTTCACTTACAACTTTATGGACTCACACTTACATCCATCAATCTATACCACCCTCAACTTAGGATTTTAGCCTCAAGTTGAATTTTTAATTTCAAGGAGGGTATGGTTCAAAAGAGGAATAAAAAGAATGGTTCATGTCTTGTAATGTGTTTGCCAAAGAAAGGTCCAATGGCTCAATATGGGTAACTAGGAATTGCTTTTATGCTTGGGCATATTTTTTAGGATGATATGGCTTTAAAAATCACAAGGATGACCTATAAGACCCTACAAAATTCTCTCGTAGTCTGAGCCTTAGAGCATGTTCAGTGGAGTGTTAATCCGGCCATAGAAGGTTGAGAAGTGTCTTCGCAAGTGAAAAGTATTTTAAACAGTGTAGAATTTCTCTAATATCAACTTTTTTTCAAGTAGAGAATTGAATAAGTTTTCCATCGATACCAAATTTGCCTAAATCCGACACTCGGACAAAGAGTTAAAGCTATTTTAGTGAGATAGTGTACCACTTGACACTTTAGCGCGTCACGGATCTAGCCAAAATGAAAATTGTCAAAATCCATTAAGCCTCCGCGATTTTGGCGCATCTCACCAAGGCATAATTTTAGAATTTTCAATTTTCAGTGCACCAACGCAATTCCACCGCGTTGCGGTTCCTTTCTAGTTTCAACCAACATGGAAACCGATTCCACCACGTCACGCCATCAAACTATTTCTCGATTGTCCAATTTCCAGTAAGTTAGCGCGATTATAGTGCGTCGCGCCAGCATGTAAAATCAGGATTTTTTAGTTTAATTCCAAGGGAAAAAGGGTCTTTTCCCAACCTCTATCTATACTCCTTAACACGGGATTTGGCCTCATTTCACCCAAAATATCATTATTTTCTCTCAAAGTTATTCAAGAACAAGAGTTAGGGTTTTTACAAAAATAAAAACCCTTCCTTCTTCTTCAAGAGAAACCAAGAATCTCTCCAAGGGCTTTCAAGAAAGAGTTTATCTAAGGTATGTAGATGTTGATTTTTTGGCCCCTTTCATCCCAGAAGCTCAAGAACACTTTTCTAAATTTTAAATATTTTATATTTATGAGTTTTCATGATTCATGTGAGTTAAAATTGATGTTCATGCTATTATTGAGTTATGATTAATGTTTGTTTACAAGGTTTTCAAGCTTTGACCCTAGTAAGTGGTATTCATGTGATGTTCATGATAAACCCTCTTAAAGTTTCTTTTTAAGTGGTGTATTCATGTCAATTAAGTGTAGAAATTATTGAATAAGCAAAGCCTTCTCCCTATATGCTTGGTAAAATGCTTATGTGAATGAATTAGAGCCATTATAGAATGTTGACTAGAAATCCCCAATTGTGTGTAAGCCCATACATGCCAAGTATTTGTTGAAAAGTCTTAGTGAATAAATTATGGCATGATACCAAGAAATTCCCCAATTATGTGCTCTTTGACACATGCTAAGACTTTAATACATGCTAAGTGTTTGATGAATGAATTGTGGCATGATAACATGAAATTCCATAATTATGTGCTCTTTGATGCATGCTATGACTTTAATACATGCTAAGTATTTGATGAATGAATTGTAACATGATAGCATGAAGTTCCCCAATTATGTGTTCTTCGGTACATGCCAAGACTTAAATATGTACGAAGTTCTTGATGCAAGGCCTTGTTGAATGGAGTATGATCCAATAGCATGTCCCCCTATATTATTACATGTTTAGGATTCCTAAATGCTTGAAGTGATGCCTTAGTGATTGTGATGGTGAATGATTGTCCATGGTCTTGATTATTCAAGAATGGTTATGTTTTACTTTTATGTTATTGAGTCCTGGGGGTATTTATACCTGACAATTTAGCTGTTATCTAGATCCTGTGTCAATTTTCATGATAATCTCAGTCAAGCTACGATTCTCAAAACTCAGTGAGTTTTAAAGCTCTGTACTCTCAGATAAATACAAAACTTAGGTAATCTTAGTAATCTCTGTAGTCTCAGTATCACTAGTAATCTAGCCTCAGTTTTGTACTCAACTCAGATCTAGTAGTATTCAAGTGTTTGGTTCAGTCCTTAGTAGTAGTCGAGTAATCTCTTCTGAGCTCAAGGTCATTTAGTCAAATAACGAGATTCAGTAGTATTTAATCAGAAATGGAACCAAGTGAATTTAGCTTAACTCAGTCAAATCATTCAAGAAACATGATCAGTATCAGATTTAACTTAATTTGTGTTTAGTTAAGAATCAGTTCAATGTCTTTCTGTTGGGAGTAGGAGCTAGCACCGAGCGAAGGCAGGGATGGTGGCTCCCCATCAGAAAGAGAGAGTCGTTAGGAGCAATCCATGAACTCCAGAAATGCGTAGCCAACACAGGATACAAGAGTTACCCATCAGGAAAGGCAAGTCACCTATCAGATAGGCTTGAGTATTATATTGCCTTTGGCTTGACTTCCTGTGAGGGTCACCCATCAGATAGGCTTGACTAGAGTGGTCTTTACCCGTGGCATGATATTGACACCCTTTCAGCTGGGGTTATAGGTTGGACCCCACCAGTTGAGATTTGAGGCATGTCGGTTAAGTGACTACTTCCCACAGTTACAATTTCAGTATCAATCTTTAGAAATCAGGACTGTTAGATACAGTCATATATTTTAGTAAAGAACTTAGATAGTTCCATTGATTCTCGTTAGATAGGCTTGGTCCCATATATAGTTATTATCAGATCTAGAGATCACCCACCAAATAGGCTTGATCTCAGTCTCAGAGTCAGTTAAATATTCTTGTTGTCAGATTCGGACGTGATCTTTTTGTATCATTGATGAAAATTCCAAAATCATTCGTTAGAGAGGTTTGATATCCGATGCAATCAGTCGAGAGTAGAAAGCTCAAAATTCAGTCATTGATATAAGTAGATTCAGTTAATCATTTTCTGTGTGTCATGATGATTTCAGTTATGGTTCGTGCATTCATGCATGTGTTCTCATTCAGTACTCTCTTGATTATTTAGTTAAGTAATTGTTCATGTCTAAGCCCTTGCATTTAGACTTACCTTATCTTCATACTCGGTGCATTGTTGTACTAACGCATTTACGCGATGGTGTTTTATTTGACACCATAGGTCTAGAGGCACGAAATACAGAGTACCCTTAGCAGTTCAGTCCCAGCCAATCGCATTAGACGTAACAGTGAGTCCTCTTCATCCAAGGATGATCCTTTTATTATTTTGCATCTAATTTTATTTATTTTTAGTAGATGGAGTTAGTTGGGGACATGTCCCATCAAATCTATAGTTCAGATAATTTGGAGGATTTTTGGACAGATGTATCAGTATTTAGTTTTCAATTTGGAGTATTTTTAGATGTTTTGAACCTTATAGCCAGTTTTTGTATTTATTATCTGTATTATACAGTGTTCAGGTACAAATATCAGTAGTGGGTTGGCTTGTGGTCCTTCGAGATCATGAGCACCGTGTGACATTTTTATTCCAAAAAATTGGGTCATTACAAACTTTGTATCATAGCCTAAGGTTCAATAGTATCCTAGTGAGTCTGAAAAGCCGCATCTAGTAGATTCTTATGCATGGGTGTGTTGCTCGCCACATTTAGTACAAGAGGCTATAAGATGTTTTTAGGATCAGTATCCCTTATTTCAGTATTATTGTCGTGCGAGTGAGAATGATTTAAAGATAATACTCAGTCTAATCCACCTCTTTTTTCCATTTACAGAGTATGCCTCCTCGCAGAGATAGTGCCTATTGGGTTGATGACCGGCCAACTCAGCTTGTAGATCCTGAGAATGAGAATGTGTCAAATGTAGAGTTCTTGGCAGATTTTCAGGCGCTAGCCCAAGTTGTGACTAATATTTAGGGTAACTATCAGGCTGTGGACCCACCTCAGTAAGATGAAGGTTCAACCATACCTAGAATTAGATATTTCATGAGAATGAACTAGCTAGAGTTCTATGGGTCAGTAGCAGGTGAGGAACTACATCTTTAACTTGAGGAGGTGAAGAAGATCACACAGGTTATGCATATTTTTGAGGAGGAGAGTGTAGAGTTAGCATCCTATAGGTTGAAGGATATTTTTTATGATTGGGTAATGATGTAGAAGAAGGGTAGAGGGGAGGATCGACTCCCATGACTTGGCAAGAGTTTCTGGGTGCCTTCTTAGATAAGTTTTTCCCGCTAGAGATGAGGAAATATAAGTTAGAAGATTTCATGAACCAAAGTCAAGGATCCATGATAGTGGAAGAGTATTGTCTTAAGTTTAACTAGTTAGCTAAGTATGCTCCTGACTTGATAGCTGACCCTCGAGCGAGTATGAGTAAGTTTGTGACTGGTGCGTCCAGGTTAGTGTTGCAAGAGTGTAGAACTACTATGCTTCATAGAGATATAGACCTTGCTAGACTGATGATGCATGCACAACAGATTGAGGTAGATAAGATGAAAAAAAGAGAGAGAGCGAGTAAAAGAGCCAGGATAGATAGTCATGGTTTCCCTCAGGTAGGGTCCCAGGGTGGTAGTCGTTCTCAGTGTAGTCAGAGATTTTTAGTCCCAGATCCATCCATATCTAGTGTACCCGTACCAAAGTTTGGGGATGTCAGTCAAGATAGGGCGCCAGACCCCAAAGCCCAGAGTAGTGCTAGTGGTGTTCGTACCTGTGAAGAGTGTAGCAAGAGCCATGTAGGCATGTGTAGAGCTGGCAGTGATGTGTGCTTTGGGTGTGGTTGGCCAGGTCATAGAATACGAGAATGTATAGTGATATCTCAGAGGGGTAGAGAGTTTCATCAGTAGGGTGCCCTTTCTAGTGCTAGTAATAGTTTCATCAGTAGGGTGCCCTATCAGTATGAGTTATGCATGAGTTTCAGACCTTAGTCAGTAAATCATGATCCAGTTCATAGGTGCTCCGTGCACCGCCGTAGTATGTTCAGTGAGGTATGTTTAGAGGGACATAGACTCCCAAGAGGGATATAACCCATGATATTGTGATGCTTTTATGTCCTTAGACTCATTCATTTGCATGTTCAGACTCTCCTTATGAAGTTAACGTCAATTGTTATTGCATAGCCAGTCATGCTTTCGAGATTCAGTTCAGTCAGACATCCATACATTAGATATGCATATTCCGTAGAAATAGTTTATTTTTTTAGTGTATTCAGTCATGCATTCATGAGATCAAATCTGTTATGAGTCCATACATCAGATATGCATGTCGATTATGAGAATTCATCTTATGAGTAGCTTCAGTCGAGTATTCCATGCATAAGGTATGCTTGTCCAGTATGAGAACTCAGAGTATCAGTAGTTCCAGCTACATAGTCATGTTTTAGATGCTCCCGTTCCTTGAGTAAGTTTAGCCGATCAGTATTCTTTGCCTATCAAGTGACATTCAAGGACAAATGTTTCTAAGGGGGAGATATTGTAAGACCCCACAAAATTCTCTCGTAGTCTGAGCCTTAAAGCGTGTTCAGTGGAGTGTTAATCCTACCCTAGAAGGTTAAGAAGTTTATTCCCATGTAAGAAGTATTTCAAACCATGTAGAATTTCCCTAATATCAACTTTTTGTCATGTAGAGAATTTAATAAGCTTTTCATCAATACCAAATTTGCCCGAATCTGATACTCAGAAAAAAAGTTAGAGCTATTTTTGTGAGGTAGTGTGCCACCTTGCACTTCAGCGCATAGCGGAGCCAGCCAAAATGGCAATCATCGAAATCCAGTGAGCCTCCATAATTTTGGTACATCTCGCCAAGGCTTAATTCTAAATTTGTCAATTTCCAGTGCACCAACGCGATTCCACCGCGTCGCGGTGCCTTTCCAGTTCGGAACCAAGGTGGCAATGCGATTCCACCCGTCACGCCATCAAGCAGTTTCCCTATTGTCTAATTTCTAGTGAGCTGGTGTGATTATGGCGCGTCATGCCGGCATGTAAAATTGGGATTTTTTAGTTTAATTCCTAGGGCGAAAAGGGCCTTTTCCCAACCTTTATATATACTCCTTAACATGGGATTTAGCCTTATTTCACCAAAACTATCATGTTTTCTCTCAAAGTTGTTCAAGAATAAGAGCTAGGGTTTCTACAAAAATCAAAGCCCTTCCAAGAGAAATCAAGAATCTCTCTAAGGGCTTTCAAGAAAGAGTTTCTCTAAGGTATGTAGGTGTTGATTCTTGGGTTCCTTTCATCCGAGAAGCTCAAGAACACTTTTCTAAATTTCAAAGCTTTTATGTTTATGAGTTTTCATGATTCATGTGAGTTGAAATTGATGTTCATGCTATTATTGAGTTGTGATTCATGTTTGTTTACAAGGTTTTCAAGCTTTGACCCTAGTATGTGGTATTCATATGATGTTCATGATAAACCCTCTTCATGTTGCTTTTTAAGTGGTTTGTTCATGTTAATTAAGTGTAGAAATTATTGAATAAGCAAAGCATTCTCTCCATATGCTTGATAAAATGCTTATGTGAATGAATTAGAGCCATTATAGCATGTTGACTAGAAATCCCTAATTGTGTGTAAGCCCATGCATGCCAAGTGTTTGTTGAAAAGCCTTAGTGAATGAATAATGGCATGTTAGCATGGAATTCCCCAATTATGTGCTCTTTGATACATGCTAAGACTTTAATACATGCTAAGTGTTTGATGAATGAATTATGGCATGATAGCATGAAATTCCCCAATTATGTGCTCTTTGATGCATGCTAAGACTTTAATACATGCTAAATGTTAGATGAATGAATTATAACATAATAGCATGAAGTTCCCCAATTATGTGTTCTTCTGTACATGCCAAGACTTAAATATGTACGAAGTGCTTGATGCAAGGCCTTGTTGAATGGAGTATGATCCAATAGCATGTCCCCCTATGTTATTAATTTTTAGGATTCCTAAATGCTTGAAGTGATACCTTAGTGATTGTGATGGTGAATGATTGTCCATGGTCTTGATTATTCAAGAATGGTTATGTTTTTCTTTTATGTTATTGAGTCCTGAGGGTATTTACACCCGGAAACTTAGCCGTTGTCTAGAGCCCATGTCAGTTTTCATGATACTCTCAGTCAAGCCACGATTCTCAGAGCTCAGTGAGTTTTAGAGCTCTGTACTCTCAGACTGATACAGAACTTAAGTAATTTCAGTAATCTCCGTAGTCTCAATATCGGTAGTAATCTAGCCTCAGTTCTGTACTCAGCTCAGATCTAGTAGTATTCAAGTGTTCGGTTTAGTCCTCAGTAGTAATCGGTAATCTCTTTCGAGCTCAAGGTCATTTAGTCAAATAACGAGATTCAATAGTATTTCATCAGATACGGAACCAAGTGAATTTAGCTTAACTCAGTCAGATCATTCAAGAAACATGATCAGTATCATATTCAACTTAGTTTGTGTACAGTTAAGAATCAGTTCAGAGACTTTCAGTTAGGAGTAGAAGCTAGCACCGAGAGAAGAAAAGAATAGTGGGAATGACGGGTCCCCATTAGAGAGGGAGAGTCTCCAGGAGCAATCCCTGAACTCCAAAACTGCGTAGCCAGCGCAAGATACAGGATTTACCCGTCAGGAAAGGCTAGTCACCCGTTAGATAGGCTTGACAAAAATATTGCCTTAGGCTTGACTTCATGCGAGGGTCACCCGTCAGATAGGCGTGACCTGAAAGGTCTTTACCTATGTACGATATTGACACCCTTCCAGCTGGGGTTACAGGTTGGACCCCACCAGTTGAGATTCGGGGCATGTCGGTAAGTGACTACTTCCCACAGTTATAGTTACTGTATCAATCTTCAGAAATCAAGACTGTCAAATACAACCATCTATTTTAGTGAGAAACTCATATAATTCCCTTTATTCTCGTCGGATAGGCTTGGTCCCATATAAAGTTAATCAATATTAGATTTAGAGATTACCCGTCAGGTAGGCTTGATCTCAGTCTCAGATTCAGTTGAGTATTCTTATTGTCACATTCAGACATGATCTTTTCTTATCATTGATAGTAAATTCCTGAATCATTCGTTAGAGAGGTTTGATCTCTGATGCAGTCAGTTGAGAGTAGAAAGCTCAAAATTCAGTCATTGATATGAGTAGATTCAGTTAAACAGTTTTTGTATTTTGAGTTACGATGATTTCAGTTATGGTTCCTGCATTTATGCATGTATTCTCATTTAGTACTCTCATGATTATTCAGTTAAGTAATTGTTCATTTATAAGCCCTTGCATTTAACCTTACCTCATCTTCATATTCGGTACATTCTTGTACTAATGCATTTGTAATATCGTGTTTTATTTGACACCATAGGTCTAGAGGCACGAGATCCAGAGTACCCTTAGCAGTTCAGCCCCAGCCAGTAGCAATAGACGTAACAGTGAGTCCTCTTCATTCAAGGATGACCCTTTTATCATTTTTGTATCTGATTTTGTTTATTTTCAGTAACAGAGTTAGTTGGGGACATGTACCATCAACTCCACAGTTTAGACAGTTTAGAGGCTTTTCGGACAGATGTATCAGTATTCAGTTTTCAATTTTGAGTATTTTTAGATGTTTTAAAACTTATGGCTAGTTTTTGCATTTATTATCTATATTATGCAGTGTTTAGGTACAAATATCTGTAGAGGGTTGGCTTGTGATCCTTCAGGATCATGAGTACCGTGTGATGTTTCGGTTCCAGAAAATAGGGTCATTACAAACTTGGTATCAGAGCCTAAGGTTTAATAGTGTTCTAGGGAGTCTGAAAATCCGCATATAGTAGAGTCTTGTGCATGGGTGTGTTGCTTGCCACATTTATGTACAAGAGGCTATAAGATGTTTTATTTGACACCATAGGTTCAGAGGCACGAGATCCAGAATACACTTAGCAGTTCAGTCCCAGCCAGCACAGTAGATGTAGTAGTGAGTCCTCTTCATTCAAGGATGATCCTTTTATTATTTTTGTATCATATTTTGTTTATTTTCAGAAGACGGAGTTAGTTGGGGACATGTCCCATTAACTCTACAATTCAAACAGTTTAGAGTCTTTTCGGACAGATGTATCAGTATTCAGTTTTTAATTTTGAGTATTTTTAGATGTTTTGAACCTTATGGCCAATTTCCATATTTATTAACTATATTATGTAGTGTTCAGGTACAGATATCATTAGAGGGTTGGATTGTGGTCCTTCGGGATCATGAGCATCGTGTGACATTTTGGTTCTAGAAAATCGGGTCGTTACATGACCTAAGATCATTTCTTCAATCGAATACATTCAAAGTTAGCCTCGAGAGACTAACGGGGCAAGTTTTAGATAACATAAGTATACATAAGATGAATGCAAATACCTTACCATATATGACATGCAAAATTTTCCAAGGAGGCACAATTGCCCCTTCCGTTATAGACAAAATAGGAGTATCTATCACTATTCACAAGTCAAAAATTTGTGGAGCCATAAAAAGAGAAAGTTTTGTCACAAAGTTGCTCACGTCCATGGCATTGATTTTTGAAAAGTTTTGGATGGAGGAGTCTATTTATTTTTCATTAGCACCACACATAATTTTCTAAACATGGCAACAATCGAGGCCTTAGTCTCACATTTTGGCTCAATACGGGAAAACCAACCATATGGCTATTGAGACTTCACCAATGGTGCACAATGGGACCCCTAAATTTACAATGCCACAGGTACTCAGACTTCCCTTGCTTTAATGAATTAGATGTCACGGGTAATCATAATTCCCCTGCATCTATGGATCAAAACCCAAACATGATGCTTTACCTTTAAGAATGTCATAACTCAAGCTATTATAGGTCAAGGCTCATCATGCATCATCATAATAAAAAAAAACTAAAGTAAAAATAAAAATAAAAATAAAGTTATATGATAATCCATGAAAACGTGGCCACCATTAGAGTACCCAAATATAGCATCCCAAAATAAAATAAAAACAACATCTATAATATCATCACAAAAACATAAATATATCTGGAAACATATAAAAATAATACAAACAAAGGGAAAGGCACCCCCAACTGAAAGGAAAACAGTGTCCTCAATGCATGTGTAATAAAGCAAGAGTAAAAAAGGTCTCCCTAAAACTGCATCATGAGTTGTCCTCTTCTGTTGATTCTGCACCATCACTATCGGTATCATCAGCTGACCAATCGTTAGGAGCCTCATCATTACTCTCCAACCTTGGCAAATTTAGTCGATCATTGGGTTTGAGCACCTTGAAGATTCCTTTTACCTCTTTCCACAGCTTTCTGAAGAATTTATCTCTCTTTATCTCTCTCATTAACATCTTCTCATACGACTTCCTGAGGTTGTTATGTGACATAACTAAGGCTGAATAAGCTCTCTCTAGGATGGAAACTGTGGCTCTTTGCTTCTTTTGCTCCTCCTGGTATATCTCATAATCTAACTGAGCTACATATGAATGATGAGTGGTGGATGGATCCTCCAATCCCTGAGGAAATATGGAAAATAGCTCCCTAACCACCTGTATCAAACTTGAGATATCATCAAAGGGGTTGGCTAACGAAGGTCTATAAGAGTCTGTGTACTCTTGAGTTTACTTGCCTAAGTTCACCTTTTTTTTTCTCTGAAAGAAGCACCCTCACCCCGAAATTTGAGTGGGAAGCTATGGGGGACAGGGTGCACCCAGTTATATAGAGCATACTCATCCACCTCTGCCCTCTTGCAAAGCTCAGTGATAAGGGAGGGAAAGAGAAGAAGTGTACCTCTTTGGTTCTTGAAGTGTCACCACTCTGATAGCACAATATCGCCCGTGTTCAGAGTAATTCTAGAGAGATTGCAATCCACTATCCTCACATGAAAATTTATGATAATAGTCATGTGAGTGCACGACGATACTCTATTGCAAATGACATTCATCTAAAGCCAAGCTTCAGGTGTAAAGTCATTCATCAAAATATCCCTCTTGGTGGTAGCCCAGAGAACTTCTTTGCCCGGACATAGTATGTTTTCCATCCAGGTCCCTGGCTCATATGCTTTTTCTTGGAACTGCCCTATTTCAGCATCTGGAAACCCATATATCACATTAATCTTCTATGAACCAAAGTTTACTTGCTTACCCTAAATTGTCATAATAGGGTTTGTGAGAGAAACTATGCTAACATTTACATATAACTCACGTACCCAATGCTTATTCATATAGAAGAGGTCTGGGGCAAAGCATATCTACCCGGTAGCAGTGAGTCAGGCATGGAATGCTGGGAGCTTCTCTACTTTATCAAGGATAATACCCCTCTCCGAGAGTAATTTCATCCTTGGCAGATTACTGTAGTTGAGGTTTTGGCATTCGGCGGACATGAACCTGGTTTTGTCAGAATCTTCCATCTTTGTGGCTTAGTACCAGTAAGCATAGAAATCTAGAACATCATTAGTATTATCTCACCAAAATCATAATAAATTGATCAGATAAGCTCATATGGTTGTATTATAGAAGGTGCTGTGGGTGAGAAATAGTTGTACAAAAATTTTAGCTATTGCAGATGACTGCCCTCAGATATGGCGATCACAGAGCAATGACTGCGATCGCGGTCATTGGAACCACGATTGCGGTACCTAAGACCATGGTAAAAAATTCTGTACATTACTCAAACCATATGATTTTGATCCTAAATTTGTGTTCTAACTAGGCACAAAAACATCATGATCAACAAACTTAAGCCTAGAATGCATGGTTATAACCCCAAACTCAAAGGAATTATCATTGAAATCATTGGGTCATTGCATCGAACATATGGTGTACACATTAATTTCAACAATTTTAGGCCCAAATAATGGTACTCAAGACTTCTCAATTGTTGTGTACACCAACTACAACAGTTAATCACAACAATACTAAAAAAACAAGAATAGATTTTGAGTCAAAAACACTATTGTAGGCCTTTCCCTAAACTACAAGTTCTAAGTATAAAATTATGATGAAAACAAAAGAGTTGAGACAATATACCAAATGAGATGATCTAAGGAAATTGAAATAAACTCTTGGATGCTCTACACACTGGCAAAAATGGAGAGAATTTAAAAAAGGGTGCGTGTGAAGAAATAACAGTCAGATGGTCATTTAAGCTGATTCAACAACGTTTGTGGTCTTAGTTCTGCGATCACGGGCATGTGGCCTTTGGGATTGTGGTGGCACGAACTGCAGTCGTGGTAATTGAGACCAAAACTCAAGTCTCTTGCACTCCTCTACTTAGTCCCAACATGCCAATTTCACAACTCCCTTTTTCAATTTCAGTCAAAATTTCACGTAGCAACACCTTTTCATGGATTATGGATGAACAAATGCAAAAATAAAATCGACTCTATCATGCATAAAATAAAAGGATATGGGCCACTTTTTGTGGCATGATGGGGTACCTCCTATTGAGCGCTTAGTTTAATGTCTGGTACAATGTATCCTCCATGTTCTTTTATGCTTCTAATTAGAAGATTTGAATCTCCGTCTCATCTTTCGTTTAATATTCAATGAGCAGCAGAGGGACCAAAGATTTAGATATTACAAGATGAAACTTGGAAGATGTGAGAAAATGATTAGGGGGCTTTGTTATCTCCATTTTGACTACTTGCTCCTTTTACCCAATTTCATATCAAACTTTTGGTTTGGATTCTTGGGCAAAGGTGAGGGCAACAATGGGCTGCTAATCGCACATTAGAAGTTGAAGTCCTTGACCATTAATGGTGGGGCTTCTATGTGCTACTTTGGATTGTCAAATCCCAAAATGTAGGGATTGTACTCCTTCTCCTCACAATCCACCATTTGATTAGTTAGATGGATTCTCATCATAACCTGTAAGCAAAATATTGAAAAGTGGTTTGAATGAGGTCTAACCTCTAGTTTCAAAATTTCCTCCTCCGTAGAACTTTAACCCCGAATGAACTAGAGTCGTCATAAGAGATGTGTTTTGGTTCTTCTTTTTCCTCTAGTACCATTTTCTTTATTTGGACATCGTCATTATTTGATTCGATTGATTGGGAAATCACCGAGGATTCTTCATTACCAAGATCATCATCATAGCTTGGTTTCTCTTCTTGATTAGCCTCCTCTTGGGAAATGGGCAAGGTAGTGATGTTTGTTAGTTTTGATTCAATGCCTATTTTCTCTACCTTGACAATTTCCCTTTTGAATGCCTCGTTGGAGTGATGTATGTCTTGTACATTCTACCCTGTTATAGTTACCTTCTTCAAAATAGTTTAAACCGTTGCCTCCAAACTATTAGGTCCAGTGTGTTGCTTCCTTCGCCTCATCAGAACACCTATTAAACTTATAAGAAGAATTATCAACTCAGTTAGCATAATAAGGGGAGGGGGCATTTGGGCAATCAGTCCATTGTCTATCTCGACCACCACACAAAGAATAAGTATATTCCTAATAGGATCGAGATGGTATTTCCATCTCTCTCCGGGGAGCATATTCACAATCTTTTCAAAAGTAGGGCCCGTCATAATATGGACATGGATCATCAAGATAGGACTTCCAACTATCAAAATAATATTTGTCAGTAGATGTCATAGAGAAAAGTAAAACAAAAAACAAAATCTACCTAACACAAGGAACAAAATAAAATCATAAACAAATATATACAAGTTTGAATTCAAGCAAGCAAGATAGAATTTCAAACTAACTCAATATGCCAAATTATTCCTCAAAAATGGTACCTGTTTTGATAATGCTTAACTTATACGTCAATTTAAGTACAAGGCTGTCATCGTCAATATATTTACCCAACTTTAGAGTTGGAGTCGAATCCAAGAGAAATAATGTAAGTGGCGACTAAATTAGCTTAGAACTATAGATACTAGCTATATTCAAACCAATAGTACAAAAAGATAGAAATGGGGGGTTTGAAAGATATCAAACTTAATATTTCTTTTTGGGATTTTCTAGTATAAATTAGGGGCTATGAATAATTATAGTCTAGGAACTTAGCCACGTATTTTGGGATTATACTTTCCAAGGGGTAACATATGAATGAGTGTGTGATAATTTGATATAAATTCTGAGTGTTGGTGATGTGGTAGGCTAGATTGGAAATCCTTGAGGCTAGTTTATCAAAAAAAAAACCCAAAGGTGTCACTCCTTGACCATTTTGAGCACCTAATGAGTGCTTTATCAAAACCACTTAATACCTAAATTAGAAACCCCAATTTCTGGGATGGTTCCCTAAGTATAGTCAACTTCACAATCACCCTTGTGTCTAAGAAAGTGAAAATTAGCCAACTATGTTCATAAATTATCTATTATTGTCTTGGTTCCCAAATCCCTCTTCCAAGGATGATGCAATTTCCTAAAGTTCACCCAAACCCCTCTTTCAAAGATGGTTTGAACTTTCAAGAGTTCGGATTTTCATCCATCAAACCCATTTGGATATTTGAGGCTTTCACCCACAAATCTCAACCAAGTCACTAAAGCAATAGTATAATCCAACTACACAAACTAATAAATACACAAACAAATCACATCTCACACATATTTACACCCTATTCTAGCATAATTCCAAGAGGAAAAACTAGCTACTCATAAGATAAATAAGTAAGGTTTTACTCAAAATTTCTATTGATTTGATTTGAGAAAATCTAAGTGAATGTTACTTCAAACTATGATATCCAATAAATCTTTAATGGGAGCTCACTAATTCTTCACTTGGAAGTGGCTCCAAAATATTCTTCACTCAAAATTTATACAATATTTTCTTCTCAACAAATGGAGGCTACAAAGCCTTGAACAATGTTCAAAATTAGGGAAGATGGAATATGATAAATAATAGGGTTTGAGTCTTCTTTTTGTCAAATTTAAGATCTGCCACGTGCATTTATAGTTTTACCTTTGGGCTGCATTCTTCTGTAAATCTGCGATCGCATAGGCAAGACCACGACCACAACTGTGCTAGACTCACGCATTTGTACCTTGCTGACTTGCTTGACTGCCACGATCAAGGTCCTCAGACCGCAAATACTGTACCTGAGGCTACGTCTTGCTCCAAGTCTTCAACTGTACTTTCTTGATTCATTTTGACCATTTTAAGCATCAGTCTATATTTTTTTATCTCATCAACTATGTACCAGCAAAATGTGGATATTAGTGAATTCAATCATAATTATGTCTCATTTATTTATTTAAAAAATGGTAATGTACACTGATGTTGAGAGAAAATGAGTGGTAAAATCACTACTCATCAATACTCCTTATGAGAAATCTATGGACAATTTTGTTACTACTATTTGGAACTTTGTGAAGAAACCCTAAATCCTATACCATGTTGATGGCTATTATGCATTTTGATTTGCATCGCTTGAGGATACGAAAGAGGTCATGCAAGTCGGACCTTATACTTACCACAACAAATCGCTCATATTAAAGAATTGGGTAATGGATTTTGTTTTTGATACTGAATGCATCACCATAATTTCTCTATGGGTTAACTTATGTGGGTTGCCTTTGGGTTGCTGGACTGTGGAGGCACTAAGTAAGGTGGCTAGTGTAATTAGAAGACCCCTTCATACAAATAGGTACATTGTGGAGCTGAAGAAGATCTCTTATACTTGAGTACTGGTCAAATTAGATATCTCCTATCCACTCTTTGACTTTATTAAGATTGATACACCATTTGGTACCATCAATCAAGGGATTGAATATGATTAATAGCCAAAATTCTACTCTTATTGTGTTAGAGTTGGACACATAGACGAGGAGTGTTGGCTGAAGAATAAGGAACCCACTCAAGAAAAGCAGAAAGAGCAAGAAGATGAGACATTTAAAGAACTCCCTAAATAGATAAGAAGAGGTAAAAGAAGGAAGAAAATGGTGTAAACTTGGCAAGCTTGACAAGATGGAGCTGCTGTCAAGATTCAAAATATGTTGAAGGATGATCCTGCGATTGCTGAAACTAAAGTGGTTACTATGACTGTTAAGGAGAGTAATCTGCCAGGTAATAGATTTTATGTCTTGAATAGAATAGTAGGTGATAGAGCTGGTCCTTCAAGACTAAGCCAAGTTGTACCTCACCAATCTCCATTAATATGTGCACTTGGAATATAAGAGGGCTAAATAAGCCCTTTAAGTTGAAGGAGGTGATCTTCTTTTCGAGGAAGAATAAAATAGATGTATTTCGATGTTTAGAAACAAGAGTTAAAGAAGGGAAGGCAAAGGATGTACTTTGAGATTTAATAAAGAATGGTCTCATGTAAACAACTATCCACATAGTAAAAATGGTAGAGTTTGGTTGTTTTGGGAAAAAGACCTTCATGTACAGATACTGCAAGTACATGAGCAATATGTGCATTGTAGGCTACACAATGTGTCCATAGATTTCTCATCTATCATCACTATTGTGTATGCTAAGAATGAGTTGTCTCAAAGAGAATCATTGTGGTCTATTATTCAATGTATTAGTGGGAATGTTCATGAACCCTGGTTATTATGTAGTGATTTTAACAATGTACTGAGCACTGATGATACAATAGGTCAGCCAGTAATAGAGCATAAGATCAAGGGGTTTGAATAATTGATAGATAATCTACAACTAACACCACTTAGATCAAAGGGGAGTTATTTTACTTGGAAAAAACACAAAAAGGCTCAAATCGATTATATAGTAAAATTGACTGGGTGTTTGGTAATTATGATTTGATACAAAAGTTTTCTCATATTGAAGTAGATTTATTGAATTTGGGAATTTCTGATCACTCCCTGGCATTGATCTAATGTATTCACAGAGAATGTCTACATCCTAAGCTATTCAGGCTTTATGCTTCAGTACTGTTGCATCACCAGTTTCAACAGAGTGTGAAACAGGTATGGAGTAGACAAATAAGAGGGGACCCTATGACTATTATCTTGGAGAGACTAAAGAAACTTAAAGTAGAAGTAACGGATTTCAACACTTACATGGCTTCATATGCTCAAAAGCTATCCAGGCTAGACAACAGCTGGAAAAAGTAACAAGATTAGATTGGTTTCCAATTAAATAATCAAGATTTTTGATCAAAAGAAGGTTATTCTGATAGATATTCAAAAAGGGAGCTTAGTGGAAGAGCAGGTTTTAAGATAGAAATCTAAGGCATGTTGGATTGAGAGTGGTGATGCTAATAAAAAGTACTTTCATGCTCAACTCAAGGTCAGGTCTGCCCAGAATACAATTTCATCAGTTTATACAGACACTAGAATAAAGCTCACAAACCCACAGGAAGTAGAGGCTGAATTTTTTGATACCTTCACTGCACTTATGGGAGATTGTGCTACTGAAATTCCATAACCAAACTTAGAAGTGATCAAAGCAGGGTTGTGTCTTACTAGAGAAAAACATGCACAACTAGTGCAGATGGTGAGTCCAAAGAAAATAGACCAGATGGTTAGAAGCATGCCTAAAGAAAAATATCTAACGGTGGATGGTTACCCTATTGAATTTTTTCAACAGTAGTGTCCTATAATTAGAACAGAGTTCTATTCAGCTATACAATATTTTTTTATCACTGGAAAGATGAAGATACCCTGGAACTGCACAATTACCACATTGATCCCTAAAGTTCCTTCACGAACTAAGGTGAAGGACTTTAGGCCAATTGCATGGTGTTCCACTATCTACAAAATTATTGCTAAAAATCCTAGATAATAGAATAAAACAGGTATTGAATGGTATTATTGGATGATCACAATCTACCTTCATTGAAATAAGAGCTATCACAGAAAATATCTTACACGGTCATGAGCTCTTCAAGGGGTATACTAAGAAGAATATTTCCCCTAGATGTTTTCTTAAAGTGGATCTCGGGAAATCTTATAACATCCTAGAATGGACTTTCCTTAAGGCCATGCTTGTTGAGATGGGATTCCCTAAAAAAATTTATCAATTGGATTATGGAGTGTGTATCTACTATATCTTATTCTTTGATGCTTAATGGAGGGCTCACTAAACCATTCCAAGCTAAGAGGGTGTTAAGGAAAATGGATCTCTTTGTGATAGCAATGGAATACCTTCATAGAGAAATACAATAGCTAGCACAATAGAAAAAGTTCAACTATCATCAAGATGAAAGAGATTTAACTTAATGCATGTGTTTTGCAGATGATCGGTTGATGTTTTACAGGGCTGACAAAGAATCTATCTTGTAACTGCAACAAACATTCAATGGTTATCAAGATCATCTCGTCTAGAAAAAATGCTGACAAAAGTTCTATCTATATAGAAGAAGTAGGCAACGATCTAAAGTGTGAGCTGATGTAGAGCTTGGGATTTGTAGAAGGGACTTTACCATTTAAGTACTTGGGAGTTCCACTATCTACCAGAAAGCTGACAATTGCATAATGTATGCCTTTGGTGGAGAAATTCTTTGCAAAAATTACCTGCTGGACAACAAAACTACTCTCTTATGCTAGTAGGCTTAAACTTATAAAAGCAATACTAATTGGTATGTAGAGCTACTGGGCACAGATATTCAATTTTTCCCAAGAATGTGATTAAGATGCTAGAAGCTATATGTAGAACCTTCTTATGGACTGACCAAGGTTAATTGTCAAAAAAATCTTTGATAGCATGGGAGAAGATATGTCAACCAGGATCAACAGGTGGACTAGGAGTTATTGACTTGAAATTGTGGAACAAGGCAGCCATTCTTAAACACCTGTGGGAAATCTCAAAAAAAGGACACACTATGGATTAAATAGGTGTACTATTACTATGTCAAGCAAAGGAACTTAAACAATATTCCTATGCCAAAAAATGTAGCTTGGGTGGTGAGAAAGATATTTTCAGTAGAAATATTATACAGCCACACATGTAGAGCCAGGAGGTCTTGATGCAAGCACTGGATAAGCTAGTACAAGGTGATAAATTCTTTATCAAGCAGACTTATCTGATTTAAGAGAAGCATAATTCCTTGGACTCAGGAACTGGACTGGATCTGCAAGTTAGCCAAGAAAAAAATTGGACATGCTATAATAGCTTGCTCCACTTTTGCTATGGCTTTGTATTGTATGTGGAGTGATAGGAACATAATGAGGTTTCATAGGGGTCAAATCAACCTAGCAAGAACATGTAAGAAGATTGTAATGCATATGCATATTCAAGGGAGGAATACAGCTACGTGGCAAAACACCTTAAGGATGTTGAATCATTTTCCCTAGTTATACGAACCACTTTAATACCCTTGAATGTTTTAGTAGATTTGAGTAGATTTAAGAAGTCTAGTTAGCAGAAAATATAAAACTAGCTAGCTCGAAGATAGTTGACAGGTGGTAGATGGTCAGCTTCTACCGGGTATGCATTGACAATTTTGATTAATAAAGAAATTATTGATCAAAAAAAATTATATTTAATGGTTAAAACAAAAAAAGACTATGAAATTTCTAATCAAGGAAAGAATGAAGAAACAGCCTCCACCAAAAAAATATAATAACATAATTTTTTGTTTAAAAAAACATAATAGCCACCAAAAAAAGAAGAAAAGGTCTCAACCAATAACCAAACAGCTAGAAATGGGGTTTGAAATCCCTTGGCCATTCATTTTGTGTCATTTTTTACAATCGAGTGATTATTTATGTTCTTTCCCCTTTTGGTTATGCAAGTCATTTGTGAAGCAATTTTTGATTTACATTAGCCCATTGCCTTTTATGAATAACTTATGAATTAGGTCGCTAAGCTATCTTGAGTGTTACTAATTATTGTTTTCAAAGTTTATCCGGAGATGCTAATTGTCCTATTCTTTTCTTTTTACACGTGATGTTTTGAATTCCATATCGTTATGAATCAAGTGATTACCCTCTCCAGTCAAGACCCATGTCCAAGTCCCAAATGGACTAATACAATGCTAATATACATAATATACAAGGAATATGCAATGTATACAAGTGATATACGGTGGAAATGATGTCGCAAAGCTAATATATAGGAAAAAGACAAAGATACATGTGTACATGATTAGTATATAATCATATATGTGCTGATAGGCAGGAATATACACTAACAGGGGCTGGTATACAACCAGTATACAAAGTAAATGATCGGCTAAAGCCCATTTGAATAAGGACAACAACCTTGAAATGGGCCAGAAGCCCTCTCTCTCTCTCTTTTCTTGTATATATTGATTTGGATTGTCTATATTAACCGAACATTTTATTTGCTTGACCTAATTAAATTTCCTTTTTTGGAGTAGCTATTTTTTGCAAATGATTTTCTTTAAAATGTAGGCCTGGATTAGTTAAATTTATTTGATTCTTTTTATTTTGAATTTTGATTTGAGTTTCTTTAAAATGTTTGCTTAAACTTTACACTTATCAAAATTGGTATGAAACATGAAGTGCTTATACTTTCTTAAATCAGAATATTTTCAAACAAGTAATCGCATTTTCTTCATGGTTAGTCAAAAGAGTTAATTTCAAATAGATTGGATAACCGCAAATTAACAGATATTTCAAGTGCCTTAAAAATTATTTTGAGATATTAAGAGGAACATCTTACTTAGATTTATGAAATTTTAAAGTTTTTTATGTTTCAAGTCTTTAGAATTTTCAAAAGGTTTCCTTAATTTCTTTTTAATTAATTAAGTGTTGACTCTTTTTAATTGAATTTGAAAATTTTCTTAAATTTTCAAGTTTGAAGGGGAGCCTTGCAGTAACAGGTAAAGTTATTGCCATGTGTCTTAGAGGTCACGGGTTTAATCCTTGGAAACAACCTCTAGCAGAAATGCAAGGTAAGACTGCCTGGAATACACCCTTATGACAGGATCCTTTCTAGAACCCTGCACATAGTGGTAGCTTTAGTGCACTGATTTGTTTTTTTTTTAATAAAGTCAAAACCATTTTAACCTCTTAAGCCAAAAAGAGGTAAAACACTAACTACCATAACTATATCGATGCTCTTTGAAAGTTAGTAAAGAAAAGTTGTTACGAAATTACTATGAGGGTTTGTTTATTTCTTATATACAAATTTAATTATAAATTTTCAGGTTAATTTGATACACTTTATTTATGCAATTTCATAATTGATCAACTTATATTATAATCGATATGTGCAATGTTAGATAGATACATAATAAAGTTATATACAATATTAATTAGAATATATAATAGTATAATAGAGTAAATAAGATCATATAGGAAGATATTGCCAAAGAATCTAATCCAATTTTATTCAAATATATAAATTGTCAAAAATAAACATTGACTGAAGAATATTATCGTTGAAACAAACACCGAATAAATATTACTAATTTTATGACTCGAATCAGGGTCTGGCCGTGATAGGTATCTCAAGCCTGTCATGGATCGGATACCATCCTCTTTGCCTAGTCAAACCGAACACAATATACTAACAGTAGATGGATTCTGAATATATAACAAGATAGATAAGAATAAGATTAAAGAAATCTAAGACATATTAATACCTAATACCCAGTCCACAGTAATATGCACAAAGTCTCTAACAAAATCAAAGACAATCTAAGTCGCGACATGCCCCCGATGCTAGCCAAAGAAAACTTATATAATAGTCTATAACCAAAGTAAACAAAATAATGAAATGAAGATCTTCCTGAGAATGGAAGCTCACAACTTCAAGGTAACTTTTGACACTCTAAAACCATATCACTGCACAGAAAATATGGAAGTGTCTTCTGTTCTTGCAATACATGGGATACAACATCCAGAGATTGCTATCGGGTTAGAGAGAGATAAAATAATGTCATGATCAACAGTTCAAAATTATCCAATCAAATGCACACAATCATATGCATGTGTGTACATAAATATAATATGCCGAGGTAAGGAACTAGTCTTAGCATGAACTTTAAAATATTAACCTAGACTGTGTAGCTCAACCATCTTAAAAAGGCACCCACAAGCTATACGGGCTCAGCTCTCCCCGTTAAAAGAGATGCAGTCTGTGTAGCTGTACAAACTAGAGAATAATCGTATCTACATATGTACCATGGGGGACTCGAACCACCCGATGTGTACCAAGGGTGGCATGAACACCCAGTCAGTTAACAAGGAGGACTTGAACCACTTAGTCATAAGCAAAGGTACTCGAACCCCAGGTTATTTGGAACCCAGCACCGACAAATGCGGTTTCCAGTATTAGTCCCTCGTGACCTCCACTTTCAAGGCCTAGCTACATAACCCTCTTTAGCCCAGTTAAAATATTTTTCACACATTCTCATTAATTGAACCATGATATTCCTTAAGTCATACAGTGTTCATATCATCATACCAACTACACTTGCAAGGTAACATCATTATGCTAGTACAATTCTATTCACTTAGGGAAAACACCCCCTTTGTTCATTTAATCAAATTGTTATGTTCCAATAACCTCTTTATATCATGCAATGGTTTCAAAAAGAAGTAGTTCAATATAAACATACTCATATTCAAATCCAATTTCACATTATTAGGTTGGGGCTTTACCAAATCAATTATAAACATTCACGAAATTGGGGAAAACCATGACCCCTTATATTATTCACTACGCCATTGTGCCCACATGTTCAAAACCATCAATTCAAACAATACATGATTCATCAAAGCTATGGGAAAAGTAATTAATTCAATAATGTTAAATAACCCTCAACTCACATTTAATATCATCAATTAAATCATATGGGTACAATTATAAACACATACTTTTGACAAAATAAGACTTAAGGAAGAGTAACATGCCAAAAACTATAGATAATTATGGAGAGAAGTCAACTCTTGAGCCTTTAGATGACCAACTTTAAGAAACCCTAGCTTGTTCTTTGAATGGGAGAATTCAAGAGTGAACTTGAGATTGTTTAATATATTTATGAAAGCCAATAGGGCCCCCAAAAGGTTTTCAGGTCATGGGTTATAGTTAGGGGGGAAAAATAAATATCCATAGTAACCTTAATGAAACACTGAAAAACTATTGTTAGTGACCACGGGTCACCTTACAACTCGTAAGGTCTTATTATGACTTGTCACCCCGAGTCGTGGCCTAGGAAGAAACATTAAGGCCATATATTATTTTCTTTACTGAACGCACATTATGACTCATAATGAATCTATACGACTCATAACATCTAGTAGTAATCAAGACAACTCTTGGGGCACAAAATTTGTTAACCTACGACTTACACTACAGACTTGTATAGAGTCTTTACAACTCGTGAGCCCTTAGTCGTAACCAAGGCAGTAACTTAGACAATCTTCACTGGATGCCTTATAATTAAGGGTCCTATGACTCATTAAGACACCTTTTTTTGGTTTAATTTATAATTTTATATATAATTTAACTCAATCCACAATGGATGGACCAACCCATCCAATAAATTACAAAATCAACAACACATATATAAAAAATGGCCGGCCTAACTAATTCGACTCAGCCTTTTAAAGAGTCTATAAAAAGAGGGAGTAGGGTTTCTAAAATGAGCTAAGTGAAGCTCCTCACTCAGAAAGCTTCCACCACCTCTATCACTTTTACCATGTTTACCTTCAACAATCAAACCTTTAATCTGCTTTTTTTGTGGGTAACAAACACTACACCTTGGATGGTTAAACTCAGTTTCTTGTCTAGCTTGTAAGAGTAAGTCCTCTTTCTTTGCTAAGTTAATCGTAGATCATATTTTAGTGCTTACAACTAATGTTTTTTCCTTCATCTTAGCTGTTTTCCTCTTAGTAAGGGAGTACACAATGATTTTTAGTGTTAAATATTTGGGTCTTGTCTATTGAGATCCTCCTTTTTCTACTATGTTCATCTCTTGACCTGACCATACCACTGATGAAACCCATTTGACTTTGCAGTTATGAAAGTAATGGAGATTGAGAGATGCTCAGACCCATGGGTGATTGGATGTAGGCAACATCTTCAGCTATATGCATTGAAGATCTGACTAAGTGACCCCCAACATGCTGATAAAACTTTTTTATTGGCTGGTATACATAGGCTAAATATGCTTCTCTTCATTTTGAGTAGGTGTTCTGCTTGTAAATAAGAACAATTTTCAATTCTAGTCATTAACCTTACCAGTCATCTTGAGTACTGCTATTCAAATGTATGGACACTGTTGTTTATCACTATTTAGTATTCTTTTAGCGGCAGTTTGTAATTGACTAAAACCTATGTATGTGAACTGCTGCTCCAATGTAATATTAGTTAAAAAATCTGCTAATTAATTGCCCTCTCTATAAATGTGTTGTATCTACACTTATTTTGTTGCTAGCAACTGCCATATCTGTATGATCTTGTCTGTTATTTTCCATGGCATTTTCCACTCCTTTGTCAATAGCTTTTGCATTAGTAAAGAATTAATTTGACTGATTACCTTATTCTGCTGTATACAATTGCAATGCATTATTGCTTGTAGAATAGCCCATGCCTCTGCTTCCATAGAATTAGTTTCCTCTATAGCTGTTTTTCTGCATGCACAAGATCTCCATTAGTGTCTCTTAAGCAAAATGCCCATGAACTTCTTCCAGGATTTCCTTTTGATACTCCATCCGTATTATATTTTATACAATCTTGTGTTGGTATCTCCCGTAGAACTGGTATAACTTTAATTTTAGGCTTCAATTGACTAAACTTATAAAACCTCATAAAATTCTAAGCTTAATTCAGTCCATTAATGCTTGTCAAGGTGTCCTAGACTTAGAATATTTTAGCTAAGCATCCAGATTAGTATATTTTTGTCCTTCAAAAGTTGACGATCTTACTTTGCGACCTTAATGTCTTTCAAATATCTATATTTAAGTTAATTCATGATCAGGAATGCCATTAGGGGTTCCCAGATAAGTTTTGGATTTTTTAGATTTTGTTTAGACCTTGTTTGGAATCCCAAAATAGTAAGTCGATGCAATGTTGGCACGTCGCATTGCTAATTGCATCGACAGATAAAGTTTTCCTCAGATGAAGGCAATTTCTAGTGAACCAACGCAATGTCGGTGCATCGCGTCGGTAATTACGTTGGTACGCTTGACGTGCCGCGTTAACTATAGCATTGTTGGCCATGTTTTTTTATCTTTTAAACCTGTATTCTTAAGGGTAATTAGAAATTTTTAACTTGACCCTCAGCCCTCATAACATGAAGTTTAGCCCTCTTTTGGCTAATTATACTCTTTATTTCTCAATTTCTAAAAAACAAGAAAATCTTAGGTGATTAATATTAAATCAAGAACTCTAGATTTCTCCATTAACTTTCAAGAATTCTCTAACAAAGGTATGTAAAGTGTTCATCCAAGGATCCCTTTCATCTTTGGAGTTCAAGAAACCAATTTTTAAACCATGAATGGCGATTTCCATATTGCGAGTTGTATTTTATCTATGTTGATATTAATGTATGTTTTCCAAGTTGAAATCCTTAATGTATCTCATGATATTATGATAGCATGCATGTTGTATTGGAATTCTCTTATGTTGAACTCTAGAAGTATGAACTTAATATGATAGTCATGATGTTTTACCATGTTGTCCATGCCTAAATACAAGATTATGCCTTCTAAGTGTTTGTCAAAATGCTTAAGTGAATGAATTGTGAAATTGTGACTCATTTATAATAAAAATAATGATCCCATTCTATATCCATGTGTTTAAGTTGACTCTTATGCTAAATCTATGCTTCGTAATGAATTGATGAAATGCACATGA
This sequence comes from Capsicum baccatum var. pendulum, assembly GCA_030864225.1. Lineage (NCBI taxonomy): Eukaryota > Viridiplantae > Streptophyta > Magnoliopsida > Solanales > Solanaceae > Capsicum > Capsicum baccatum. Next base: position 157,131,990 of record CM061552.1, on the reverse strand, counting down.
GATTAAAATTGTGAAATTATGATATGATGCATGCCTTCCTTTTCATGTACAAATTTATGATTTTCAAGTTCTCATGAAATCTCTTAATTATTGTATTGTGAGTTGATGATTATTGTCCCGTGTTCAATAATAGTCATGTCTTATTATGTCCATGCTATTGAGTGCTGGGGGTATTTAATACCCAACAATTTAGCTGTATGCCTAGAGCCAGTGTCAGTTTTTAAGGTACTCTCAATCAAGCCATGATTAGAAGAATTCAATCGTTACGGAACTCAAGAAAATTCAGTAATATCAGTGTTATTCTAGTCCCACTCAGTATTTAGTCAAATCCTTAATAAACTCAAGTCAATTATCAGAATTCAGCAGTATTCCATCAGTCAATAGAACTTAGCCAACTTAGTCTAGTTATCTTAGTATAATCAGTTCAGTGTCTATTCAGATGGGAGTACGATTCGACACCGAGTGAATCCAAGGATGGGAACTCACCGGTTAGCAAAGGGTGTGATTCTTAGAAGCATTCCTTGAATTCCAGAACTACGTAGCCAGCATAGGTTGAGACATCAAACTTGCTAGATGAGGTTTGATGAGGTGGCTTAACCTATTAGATGGGGGTCCTACCATTCTCTTTAGAGTACCTGATAGATGAGGGTCACTCACAGCTTATCCTTACCAGTGGAGCGGTATTGACAACCTTCTAATTGGGGTTATAGATTAGACCCCAACTCAGTTATATTATCTTATTTTGGGTGTGTCGGTTAGATAAATATGTCCCATAGTCTCAGTCTCAGTCTTAAGTAAAGAACTCAGATAATTCTAAAGATTTTAGAATTTTTAGATGCAGTCTCTCAGCTTAGTAGAAACTCAGCTAGTTCCATCAAAATCAGGACTATCAAAAAAAGTCACTCAGTAAACAACATATAAGTTATCAGTAATCCATGTTATCAGTAAACTCAGTATTTTGAATCCTCATGATTCCAGTTACAGTTATGTATTCATGCATGTATTCTCACGCAGTTATGTTCATGTCATCCAGTCAGTTATAGTTCTTGCATATGAACCCTTGCACTTAGCCTACCTCACTTTCCATACCAGTATTTTCTCAAGTACTGACGTATACTTTTCTCTTGTATTATGGTGTTTTATACCATAGGTTCGGACGCTCATGTTCCCGATCGCAAGTAGCAGCTTAGTTTTCAGCAGTCAGAGTCAGTGGTGAGTCCTCATAGTTTGAGGAAATGATTATTTCATTATTTTTGTACTTCAGTACTTAGTTTATTTCAACAGTTGTGGTTATTTGGAGACATGTACCATCAACTCCTTATTCAGATAGTTTAGAGGCTTTTTTCAGACTATAGCGTGTTAAGACAGTTATTTTAGTTTTAGGTATGTTATACCTTATTCAGACATTGTTTTATTAATTATTGTTTAGTTTTGAACCTTGTGGCATTTCAGCCCATTATTCTTTATATTTTAGTATCATTATACAATTATTGCAGCAGGTATAAGTCATGGGTTAGCTTGTGGTCATTCGAGATTATAAGCACCGTGTAGCGTCCGAGGTACCAGGCTCGGGGCGTTAAAACTTGGTATCAGAGTCTAAGGTTTAACAGTGTTCGAGGAAGTTTGAAAAGCCGCATCTAGTAGAGTTTTATGCATGGGTATGTTGCACGCCACATTTATGTACAGGAGGCTTTGAGATGTTTTCGGAATAGTTTCCCATCTTTCAGTATTTATGTTGTGCGAGTGAGTATGAGCTCAAATTTAACTCTCAGTCTAATCTATTTCTCTTTTTTGTTTATAGAACATGACTCCCAAAAGGACTATCAAAAGGAGAAACGGGAATCAGTTAGTACCTCTGCTCGTTTAGGCAGAACCCCTGGATGAACACGTTTCTCATTCAGAGTTTAGATTTGCATTCACTACTCTTGCTAATTTAGTTGCTGCTCAAAATGGACACCCAACTGCCATTCGGGCCAACCCAATGGCCAATTCTGCCGTAGCCAGGATTCGGGTCTTCACCCGAATGAATCCTTCTTCTTTCACCGGGTCTAAGATAGATGAGGACCCTCAGGAATTCCTTGATCAAGTGCAAAAGGTTATAGATATCATTGTGGTAACTTCTAGTGAGAGCGATGAGCTTGCTGCATATTAGTTGCAGGATGTGGCTCACATATAGTTCAAGTAGTGGAAAGCAAAAAGGGCCGCAGATACAGGGTCTGTTGAGCGAGAGGAGTTTGCCACTACTTTCTTAAATATATTCTTTCCCCTAGATCTAAGAGAAGCTAAGGTGTTAGAGTTTATAAACCTTAGGTAGGGCAACACGACAGTGAAAGAGTATTCTCTTAAGTTTACTCAATTAGCTAGATATGCTCCTCATGTAGTGGATGATAACAGATCTAAGATGAGTAAGTTTGTTTATGGGGTGAATGATAGTGTGTTCAAGGAGTGCAGAACTGCAATGATGATTAGTAAGTTGGACATAGCCAGTCTTATGGTCCATGCTCAAAAGATAGAGGAGCAGAATATTAAGGAGAGAGAAAAATAGAATAAGAGAACAAAGACAGCTAGTTTAAACTTTGCTCAGGCTAAGTCAGAGGGTGGTAATTTTTCCCAATTTCGCCCGAAGTCTTATGTTCCAGCTCTTTCCTCGGCCAGTGCTCCAGTTCCTAAGTTAAGGAATGGTAGCAAAGATAGGGCACCAGGCTTTAAGTCTCATGGTAGTATCAGCAGTTCCCGAACCCATCCTCTTTGTTAGACTCGTGGCAAGCACCATCAGGGTATTTGAAGAGCTGGCAGTGATGTTTGTTTCGGATGTGGCAATCCAGGACACAAAGTTAGAGATTGTCCTAAGTTAGGTTTTCAGGGTCAGCATAACCATTTCTCAGCTCAGTCTTGTCGCCCAAATCAGCAGGGTGCCACCTCCAATGCCACCAGTGGGCAATTCCCAGATAGACTCAATGCTCTTCATTCCCGAGAAAATCAGGAAAATTCTCTTGATGTGGTCACTGGTATGTTATAGATCTTTTATTTGCATATTTACGCTTTATTAGCTCTAACAACGTCTTTGTCTTTTATTACACCTTATATAGCAGTTGATTTCAGAGTCAGTCCCCAAATTCTAGTAGAACCCTTTTCAGTATCCACATTAATTGGTAAATCTATCATAGCCCGCCGGGTATATAGGAACTATTCGTGTATGGTATCTCAGAAAGTCACTTCAATAGACCTAGTCGAATTAGAGATGACTAATTTTGATGTCCTTCTTGGCATGTATTGGTTCATTCCATCTATGCCACAGTCGACTTTAGAAACATAGTTGTTTAGTTTCAGTTTCCTAATGAGCACGCCCTATAGTAGAGAGGTAGTACTTCAGCATTCAGGGGTTAGCTTATTTCCTACCTAAGGGCAAGGAAAATGATCTCTAAGGGATGTGCCCATCATCTTGTTCGAGTTAAGGACTCTAGTTCCGAAACTCCTAGTCGTGAATCTATCCCAGTTGTAAATTGATACTCAGATGTTTTTCCAGAAGATCTTCCCGGAATTCCTCCCGAAAGGGAAATAGACTTCGGTATTGACCTTCTTCCAGACACTCAACCCACATCTATTCCACCATATAGAATGGCACCACCAGAACTCAGAGAATTGAAAGAACAGTTGAAGGATCTCCTTGATAAGGGATTCATTAGATCCAGCGTGTCCTCGTGGGGTGCACCAGTTCTATTCGTGTGTAAGAAAGATGGTTCTCTCAGAATGTGCTAGACTATCGCTAGCTCAATAAAGTCACGGTCAAGAATAAGTATCTACTTCCCAGAATCGATGACCTATTTGGGTTTAGGAGAAATCTTAATATTCTCATGCAAGTGAACTTTAGGTTTTAATAAATCAACATAATTGGGTGTATTATCTGTGAGTTTAGTTTCCCCTCTATGATCTGAACAGTAGATTCCTCCGGTGGGTTAAACCCACCAGAAGTAGAGTCCATCTTTTTGGAAAATACTAAAGATTTAGTGATTCTACATGTGCTGCCAGCTACTTGGTAAGATTTTTTGCAAGTTAATTGTCAAGATACCTTAAAACTCGTATAGCGAGTTGTAGGTTGGACAGTTAGTTCAAAACTCAAATTTTTGAGTGGCAAAAATCTGAGGTGTTACATTCTGCCCCCTTAGGATCATTCGTCCCAAAATGATGAGACAAGGCATTCATTAGCATGATTATTAAGACAAGACATATCCACACTTACCTTTAACAAACAGAAAACAAGATATCAAGGAAAACATAATTTCCTTTACAAAATTCAGAAAACAAAGATATTGAGAAAAACACATACCTTAAGCACGATTATCGGGAATGTATTTGTGGAGTTCATGTCTGCTTCGGCTTCCCAAGTATCTTACTAAACCTTTTGGTTTCTCTATAGAATCATTACTAAATCCTCGTCCTTAGTCCACAACTAATGAACTTGCCAATCTAAGGTCCCAATCGGGACTTCCTCATAAGATAAGGAACACAGAACACCAACACTTTTTAAAGGGACAATAAAAAAGGGATCACCTACACAGTTCTCAACATTGAAACATGGAACACCAGAAGGACAAACCTAAACTCGAAGGCAACTCCAACTCATAAGCAATGTTGCCCACATTTCTCAAAATCAAGTACCGGCCAACATATCAAGGATTGAGCTTCCCCTTCTTCCCAAACTGCATCACACCCTTAATGAAAGATACCTTCAAGAATACCTAATCACCAACATCAAACTCTAACTCTCGTTGCCTCACATCTTCATAAGACTTTTGGTGACTTTGGGCCATCTTAAGACTTTTCCTTATTACTTTTACCTTCTCCAAGGCTGATATACCATATCAGGACCAAATAACTTAGCTTCACCAAATTTAAGCCATCTTATAGGAAAATGACAACTCGTACTATACAAAACCTCAAATAGAGTTATTTGAATACTGGAATGATAGCTAGTATAATATGCAAACTCATTGAGAGGCAAATGGTCAACCTAACTACCACCAAAATTGATTACATAAGACCTTAGTATATTTTCCAAAGTCTGAATGGCCCTCTCTGCTTTCCCATCCGTATGAGGGTGGAAAATGGTGCTAAGATTCACCTTAGTCCCTAAAATTCTCTGAAAGTATGCCAAAAGTGAGACAAGAATTGCATACCTTGTTCGGATAAAATGTAAACTAGAGCACTGTACAACTTGATGATCTCTTGAATAAAAAGCTTAGCATAATCCTCTATGAAAAAAATAGTCTCTATAGGGAAGAAGTGAGATGACTTAGTCATCCTATCCAAGATGACCCAAACCGAATCAAACTGGCTATTAGACCGTGGAAGACCAATAATAAAATTCATATTGGTCACTATGACGCTCTGAAATCTTTTATTCGAGATGCCACATGGTGCTCTGAACTACAAGTAGTCCTGAGCTAACCCTGGCAACTTTTCTACTAAATCTGAATCTCAATATAAGGGAAATATGAATATGGAAACATAATAAATGATGAAATCTTAGTTGAAACATACTAATCTCACAAGTCTTGGTAAAATAATACTGAAAAATATGAATACTGAATCAAAAGTCTAAAACTAAATCTAGTAGTCCTACAAGCCTCTACTCACTGAGTTTAGAGAGTCACTAGGACAGACTCCAGCTGACTCAAACTATCTAAAATGAATAATGAAACATCTACTAATAAACCAAAAATCTGAATAGCTAAGTCCCCGAACTATGAGGACTCACCAACTGTAGGGATATAGATGAAATGCTTAAAAATCACTCACGTTACTGAGACTGAGTACCTGAAACTACATTATGAGAAAATGTAGAACATAAACGTATATATGGATCAGTACTTTGATGATGTACTGAGTATATGAGTGTGAATGCAATAAGTAAGCCATATCATCACAATTTATAAAATCATGCATTCTAAATATAAATGACTCATATCAGCTTGAGTAATCTGGAATCTGAAGATCATAAATCATGAATAGTAAAGCACATAATATTCATCTTATGAGACATAACACTTAGTTCTAAAATATGTATTTCTGTTCTATTCTCAAATAATATAGGCTAAGTGAAAAAGGGCTCACCATTTTATGTCTAAAACTTAAAACTGTAATTCTGTAATCTGAAATCTTAAGTAAAATAATATATGAGTAAGTTTATGAGCCTTTACACTTAGTTTATGTAAAAGTTTTTCAATTAATCTTTTCTGTTAGCTAGCAGGGAGGTTCTCTTAACCGACATAAACCATGTGAGCATTCATGGAGTCCAATATTCTTGTCCCTCTAAGGAGGAATCCTCAAGTTGGGGAGAGGAGTCATACTCTTACCAGGGAGTGTAACCTATCAAAGTGATCACATATCTATATTCCACGTAGAAGTGGGAATAATCTAAATCATATATTGGCACATAGTTCTGTGGTATGAAACCATAGTAACGTACCCATCTCTATGCTAAATACTACTCTCATTAAATCTGTATGCTCATTCTAAAGAAAATACACTTTAAAATTGTCTAAAGGTTTCAAATAACAATGAACTGTATATCTGTAAAGCTAAATCTGTAATCTGAATCTTTAAAGTAGATTTCATATCTTTTCTGAGACCAAAAGGTCAAATCTTTAACAATAATCTAAAAGGAATCTAATTATAGGGTGCTTATAGCACAACAATTCTTGAAATATCAATCTTAAATTAGGGATTAATGACCCATGTATCAATCTCATGTTAAAACATCAAAATGTTCATGCTTGATAATATAAAAATTGATAATTCAACTTAAAATCTGGAAATTTCTGCAATATGCATGAAAATATGAACATAATCATGTAATTCAACTTCTAAATCATTGAAAATATCATAAGCTTGTAAATAACATTAATGGTTATAAACCCTAACTTCAATTTCATGGGAAATCATATAAAATTCCGAAAATTCGTAATTAAAATAAGTTTTGAGCACAAGGATGAAAAGAGTATCCTTGTTCATATCCCCACATACCTTAATTGGTAATCTTTGATGAAAAACTTGAATCTTGGATTCTTATTGTGGTTTTGGAGATGATTTCTTAGAGTTATTGAATTGGAGATTCTTAATCTTGAATTTCCTTGGAGAATTAAAGAAGGAATTTGGATTTCTTGGAGAGAAAGTTTGATGAACTAGGATTTTCTTTGAAAGTATTTTGGTGAAAAGCGAATGTAATATTCTTAGGATGGGTTAAATCATCTATTATTCACGACTTAGGGCTTGGGAAAATACGAAAGAGACCCTTTTAAAATTTTACTCGAAAATGGAAAAATTCCCGAATTTGGCCTATGGCACGATGCATCATAATCACAGTGGCCTACTGGAAACTGCCACCTGGTACATGGAAAGATACCGCGACGTGGAGCCATCGTAATGATTTACTAGATTTCCATTTAGGCCATCACCGCAATGCACCATCATCGCAGTAAGCCACTGGAAATGGACAAACAGGAAAAAGGGGTTCTCCGCGATGCGTGGAAATCGCAGAGTTTCACTGGATCTTTAAGTATGGGAAATTTGACCTCTCCACGACGCACCAATATCACGGAGTTTCACTGAAATTTGACTATTATAATTTGAACCATTGCCATGCTAAGGTCCCAAATCACGATGTTTTACGACTGAAGCATAAAATAGCCCTAACTTCTCACTTGGTTATTGGATTTACACAAATCTTATATCGTTAGAGATCTTATTAAATTTCCCACACAATGGGAGGTCTAAATCTGAAAAATTCCACATGAAATAATTATTCTTCATTTTGGAAGCTATCCCTTAACATTCTAGGGGTAGATTTTCACTAGAAAAGGTATGGGGTATTACAATATCTTCCCCTTGGGAACATTCGTCCTTGAATATAGCTAGATAAGCTCAGAATGCTGAGGAATCTGAGACTATAAGCTATCATGCACAACTAAAATAAACTGAACAACTGAATCTAAATCATTCTGAGCTTCTAAGTAATTCTGTGAGTGCATAAACTTACATGAGGGCAACTATATAGCTGAATATATGATTAGAAAAGAACTAAATCAAGGAAGAATATTACCTGCAGCTAAATCTGAGTTTACAAATAAAAGGTGAGGGTACTTGGATCTCATATCTGCTTCTGCTTCCCAAGTGGAAACCTTAACAGACTGATTCTGCCAAAGAACTTTGACCAAGGGAACTTCTTTGTTCCTTAGCCTACAGATCTGATGATCTAAAATCTCAATTGGAATCTTTTTGTATGAAAGGCCGTTTTGAATATTTGAGCTTTCCAAAGGAACTACAATAATGGAGTCATCGATGCACTTCTTAAGCATAGAGACGTGGAATATAGGATGAAAGACTGACAATTCTGAGGGGAAATCAAGCTCATAAACCGCTCTCCCATCACGACTCAGAATTCTATAAGGGATAACATATCGGAGACTAAGCTTCCCCTTTTTCGCAAATCTTTTTACCCCTTTCATATTTGAAATTTTCAAATATACTAAATCACCAACCACAAACTCGAGGTCCCTTCTTCTCATGTCTGCATATGATTTTTGATAACTCTTGGCTGTTTTCAATCTTTTTCTAATCAACTTAACTTTCCCCATAGCTTTAAACACTGTATCGGGCCTAAGAAAAGTGGCCTCACCCATTTCAAACCAACCTATAGATAATCCACATCTCCTCCCATAATGAGCCTCAAACAGGGCCATCTGAATGCTAGAATGGTAACTGTTATTATAAGCGAACTCAATCAATGGAAAATGCTCATCCCAAATACCTCATAAATCAAGAGCATATGCCCTCAGCATATATTCTAGAGTTTGGATGGTCCTTTCTCCTTGACCATCTTTCTAAGGGTGGAAAGCTGAACTAAGATGAGTTTGGGAACCAAGACCCTTCTAAAAAGATCTCCAAAACTGGGAAGTAAACTGAGTACCCCTATTTGAGATGATAGAAAAGGGAACTCCATCCAATATGACTAACTCTAGGATATAAAACTTAGCATAATTCTCAGCTGTATAAGACGTGTGAACTGGTAAAAAATGAGCTGACTTAGTAAATTTGTGTACAATAACCCAAACTGAGTCATGATGATGATGCAAATAGGGTAAACCAGTTACAAAATCCATATTCACCTCTTCCCACTTCCAAGTAGGGATACCAAAATCTTGCAATGTACCACCAGGTCTTTGGTGCTCTACCTTAACTTATTGACAAGTTGCACACGTTACTACAAACTCTACTATATCTTTCTTCATACCACTCCACCAATAGATTTTCTGCAAATTATGGTACATCTTGGTGGCTCTTGGATGAATAGAATAACATGCACTATGTGCTTCTTCAATAATCTGTTATCTCAAGTCATCAACACATGGCACACATAATCTACTTTGGTCTCTCAACATGCCATCTCCCTTTTGGGGGAAAACCTCTACCTTGTGGTCTGTAACTAACTTTTTTAGTTTGACCAAACTAGAATCCATATCTTGCTTCTCTTTCACTTTTGAAACTAGGGAAGATTCAAAACTAATCTGAACCCAAATATTCCCTTCAGTCGAGTTAACCAACCTAACACCTAATATAGCTAATCGATAAAATTCTAGATCTAACTCTTTCTTATCATTCTCTACATGAGCAACACTTTCCATAAATAACCTACTAAGGGCGTCTACCACTATATTGGCCTTGCCCAGATAGTACAACACACTTATATCTTAATCCTTCAATAATTCTAACCATCTCCTCTGATGAAAATTTATCTCCCTCTTGGTAAACATATACTGTAAGCTTTTGTGGTCCATAACACATCAACATGTACACCATACAGATAGTGTCTCTATAATTTAAAAGCAAACACCACATCAGCTAACTCGAGATCATGGGTTGGGTAATTCTTTTTGTGAGGCTTCAACTGTCTAGAGGCATAAGCTATAACCTTACCTCTCTGAATTAACACACAATCCAAACCAACTTTAGAGGCATCACAATACACCACAAAACCATCTGTACCATCGGGTAATGCTAGAACTAAGGCTGACGTGAGTCGAGACTTCAATTCTTGAAAACCCTTCTTACAGGAATCTGACCATGGGATCTTAACTTTCTTTTGGGTCAGTCCAGACAGGGATGTAATAGATGAGAAATCTTCAATAAAATGGTGGTAATAACCAACTAGACCCAAGAAACTCCTAAGTATGGTGGAGAGATAGGTCTAGGCTAATTTTTTACGGCTTCTATCTTTTGGGGATTAAATATAATACCATCGGTGAAAACAATATGATAGGAAAGGCTACTGATCTTAGCCAAAATTTACACATGCTTAATTTGGCGAACAATTGATGATCCCTAAGAGTTTGCAAGACAATTCTAAGATGATCTACATGGTCATCCTACTATAGGAGTATACAAGGATATCATCTATGAATACTCTGACAAACATGTCTAGATACTGTTTGAACACTCGGTTTATGAGGTCCATGAAAGCTGCTGTTGTATTGGTTAGCCTGAAAGACATGACTAGAAACTCAAAATGACCATAACGGATCTTCAAAGGATCTTGAAATTTGTCTTTGGGATATCACATTCCCTTACTTTAAGTTAATGATAGCAGGATCTAAGGTCTATCTTTGAGAAATAACTTGAGCCTTGGAGTTGGTCTAATAAGTCATCAATTCTAGAAAGAGGATATTTGTTCTTGACTATGACCTTATTTAGCTAATGATAGTCAATGCACATTCGCAAAGAACCACCTTTTTTTTGTACGAATAGGATGGGAGTGCCCCATTGAGAAACACTAGGCCTTATGAAACCTTTATCTAAAAGGTCTTTAAGTTGCTCTTTCAACTCCTTAAGCTCTGCTGGAGCCATATGATAAAGAGGGATAGAAATAGATTGAGTATCTAGGAGAAGCTCAATACTGAATTCTATCTCTCTACTGGGAGGTACCATTGGGAGATCTTCTAGAAAAATATCAGGAAACTTATTAACTACATTGACTGACTGAATTATTGGAGTCTCAGACTTTATGTCTTTGACTTGAACTAGGTGGTAAATACAACCTTTGGATATCAACATTTTGGATTTAAGGTAAGATATGAAATGACTTTTAGGAGACACTGAATTACCTGACCACTCAAAGACTGGCTTATTTGGGAATTGAAACTTCACCACACGAGTGCAACAATCTATAAAAGCATAACAGGAATGGAGCCAATCCATACCAAGAATAAGATCAAAATCAACCATATCTAACTCTACCAAGTCTGCAAATATGACTTTATGAAGGACAGTGATAGGACACTTTTTATAGATTTATTTAGTAATAACTGACTCACCTACTGGGGTAAAAACCAAGAAAGGCTCAGGATTTTTTTAGAACTTAGCTAAAAATTCATAGAAACTGATGAGGTCACATAAGAGAAACTAGAAATAGGGTCTCACAACACATAAACATCAAGATGAAAGACACAAATCATACCAGTAACAACATCTGGCAAATCTTCCTGCTCCTGGCGAGATGGTAAAGCATAGAACTAATTTTGGTGTTGATCACCACTGGTACTAGATGATGCGCCCTGAGGAGGGGATGGGCAACCTAGAGGAGTAGGTGCACTATTAGCCTGAGTCTGAGGATGAACATCTCTTTTTCCCAGTTTAGCATATGGGCACTCTATGATTTCATGACCCATCTGGCCATAACCATAACAACCTTTATGACCCCACAAACATTGATCCACATGATTCTTGCTACACATAGCACATGGGGGATGATTGGGCTTCCAACTCACACTATTTTGAGATCTGGACATAGAAGACTTACCCCACTATTCTTGCCTCTTTCTAGGTGCAGGAGCACTAGCTGGGAAAGGTGCGAGCATAGATAATCGATTATGAAATTGTGAACGATTTCCCCCTCCAGACCTATTCTGACCATAATCAATCTGATCTTTATATCTTTCTTATTTACTCTCTCTCTTTCCTTCAACTTTTCTTCCTTAATCTGCTGAGCATGCATCATTAGCCTAGCAAGATCCATGTCTCGAATAAGCATAGTAGTCCTACGCTCCTTAACTACCAACCCAGACACACCAATCATAAACTTAGTTGTGCTTGACCTAGGGTCAGCCATCTGATCAAGGGCATACATAGACAACTAGTTGAACTTAAGGCAATACTCTTTCACTGTTATTGAGCCTTGCCTCAGGTTCATGAACTCTTCTATCTTAGCTTTCCTTATCTTGCATGGTAAGAACTTGTATAAAAATGTATCCTTAAATATTTGCCAAGTCATGGGAGCTGCATTCTCCCCTCTACTTTTATTCCACAGCACTACCCAATCATACGCAATATACTTCAGCCTATAGGACGCAAATTCTACACTCTCCCCTTCAGAAACATGCATAATTCAGGTGATCTTCTTTACCTCATTAAGATAAAACTGAGGGTCCTCACCTGCCTTCGAACCAAAGAACTATGGCCGGTTCATTCTTATAAAATCTCAAATTCTGGCAGTGGCTAAGTCCCCATCTTGTTGGGGTGGGACCGCAGCCTGATAGTTGCCCTGAATATTAGTTGTTAAAGCTTGGGCTAATGCTTGAAAGGTAGCCCAAAACTCTGTATGTGACATATTCTCATTCAAAGAATCTATGGGCTGAGGTGGCTGGTTATCATTTCCGTGTGCGTTAGCTCGATAAGGAGGAATTTTATGTCACGTGAAAGCATGAGTTATAAGCAGATAGAGACACTGAATATACAATAATCATGAAAAAAGAGATGGTTCCCTAAAATGCTATACAGCCTCTTTGTCATAGATGTAGTGCACTTCACACTGATGATCAAGACTCTATGTAAAGCTACTTCTCTGACTCCCTAGGACTTTCTAAACCTTAGTCTCTGATACCAAGTTTGTAATGCCCCAAAATTTGATTTTCGGGATGCCACAAGGTTGCTATTCTACTGAATCTGAATCTCAACATAAGGGAAATATGAATATAGAAAAATAATAAATGTGGAAATATAAGGGTGAATGCAATAAGTAAGAAATATCATCACAAATTATAAAATCAAGAATGCTAAATGTAAATGACTCACATTGGCTTAAGTAATCTGGAGTCTGAAGATCATAAATCATGAATAGTAAAGAACATAATATACATCTTGTGAGTCATAAAACTTAGTTCTAAAATCTGTATTTTTGTTCTATTCTCAAATCATATAGGCTAAGTGAAAAGGGGCTCACCATTTTATGTTTCGAAACTAAAAGATTTAATTCTGTAATCTGAAATCTCAAGAAAAATAATATTTAGTAAGTTTGTGAGCCTTTACACTTAGTTTTTCTATAAGCATTTCTATTAATCTTTTCTGTTAGCTAGTAGAGAGGTTCTCTTAATCGAAAAAAACAATGTGAGCATTCATGGAGTCCAACGTTCTTGTCCCCCTAAGGAGGAATCCTTACGTTAAGGAGAAGAGTCATACTCTTGCCAGGGAGTATAACCTATCTAAGTGATCATTTATCTGTCATCCACGTAGAAGTGGGAATAATCTAAATACTACGTTGACACATAGTTTTGGGGTATAAAACTGTAGTAACGTATCCATCTCGGTGCTAAATACTATTCCCATTAAATCTATATGCTCATTATGAATAAGATCTACTTTGAAATAGTCTAATGGTTTGTAATAAAAATCAACTATATATCTATAAAGCTAAATCTGTAATCTGAATCTGTAAAGTGGATTTCATATTTGTTCTGAGATGAAAAGGTCAAATCTTTATCAATAATTTGAAAGGAATCTCATTATAGGATGCTTATAGCACAACAATTCTTGAAATAGAAATCTTAAATTCGGGATTAATGACCCATGTATCAATCTCATGTTAAAACATTCAAAATGTTCATGCTTGATAATGTAAACATAGATAATTCGACTCAAAATCTGGAAATTTCTGCAATATGCACGAAAATATGAACATAATCATATAATTAAACTTCTAAATCATTGGAAATCTCATAAGCGTGTAAATAACATTAATGGGTATAAACCCTAACTTCAATTTCATGGGAAATCATCTAAAATTCAGTAAATTCGTAATTAAAATAAGTTTTGGGAACTAGGATGAGAGGAGTATCCTTGTTCATAACCCCACATACCTTAATTGGTGATCTTTGATGGAAAACTTTAATGTTGGATTCCTATTGTTGCTTTGGACATGAATTCTTAGAGTTCTTGAATTGGGGATTCTTAATTTTGAATTTTCTTGGAGATTAATAGAGGAATTTGGATTTCTTGAGGAGAAAGTTTGATGATCTATGGTTTTCTTTCAGAGTATTTTGGTGAAAAGTAAATGTAATATGCTTAGGATGGGTTAAACCATCTGTTATTCAAGACTTAGGTCTTGGAAAAAAACCAAAGAGACTCTTTTATATTGATACTCAAAACTGGAAAAATTCCCGAATTTGGCCCATGGAGCGATGCGCCATGATTGCGGTGGCCTACTGGAAACTGCCAACTGGGACCTGGAAAGATACCACGATGTGGAGCCATCAGGATGCTCTACTAGATTTCCATTTGGGCCATCATCACGATGTTCCATCATCACAGTGAGCTACTGAAAATGGACAAATGGGAAAAAGGACTTCTCCGCAACGTGGGGAAATCGCGTAGTTTCACTAGATCTTGACAAATAGGAAATTTGACCCCTCCGCGATGCGCCAATATCGCGGAGTCTCACTATAATTTGATAATTATCATTTAAACCATCTCCGCAATGCGCTAAGGACCCAAATCACGGTGTTTTATGGTTGAAGCTTAAAATAGCCCTAACTTCTCACTCGGTCATCAGATTTAGGCAAAACTTATATCGTTGGAAATCTTATTAAATTTTCCACAGAATGGGAGGTCTAAATCTAGAAAATTCCACACGAAATAATTATTATTTATTTTGGAATCTATCCCTTAACATTCTAGGGGAGAATTTTAACTAGTAAAGGTCTGGGGTATTCAATCACTTCCCACTTTCATACAAGAAACTCAATTTCTTGAGATAAAACACCAAGCCTCGAGTGCTCAACCTTTACTTGCTGACAAACCATCCACTTAGCCATAAAATTTGCCACATTTCTTTTTATGTTATTCCACCAACAAATCTATTTCAAGTCATAATACATCTTCATCAAACCAGGATAAACAGTATACCTCGACTCATGAGCCTCGACCAAAATCCTTTCCCACAACCCATCAGCATCGGAAACACACAATCTACCTTGGTAACTCTGGATACCATCACAACTAATCTCAAAAGTCAAGACTTTCTGCTGACTCACATCATTCTTCATCTACGTCAAGGAAGAATCTAAAACCTTCTTCTCCTTTACCTCAGTATCGAGCAAAGATTTTACCACTTCCTATATGATCATCCTGCCATCCTTGGAATCCAAAAGACAAACTATGAGAGTATCCAAATGGTGAATATCCTTCACCAAACCTCACGTCTCCTCATCAACATAAGATATGCTTCCCATGAACAAAATGCTAAAGCATCGGCAACTATGGTAACTTTAACTAGATGATAATGAAGACTCATATCATAATCCTTGATCAACTCAAGCCATATCCTTCGCTTGAGATTCAACTCCTTCTATGTGAACACGTACTGTAGTCTCTGGTGATCAGAATATATATCAACATGAACTCTATACAAATAATGGCGTCAAATCTTCAAAGCAAAAATGACAGCCAAGAACTCTAAATCATGAGTCAGATAATTCTTCTTATGCACCTCAATCTTCCTAGAAGCATACGCCACCATCCTGCCATGCTACATTAAAACACAACCAAGTCCCACATGGGACACATCATAATATGCAACAAAACTATTCGTACCCTCAAGTAGGGTAAAAATTGAAGCCGAACTTAACTTATCCTTCAACTTCTCAAAACTACCCTCACAAGCATCGAATCACAAGAACTTCACCTTCTTCTGAGTCAACTTAGTCAATGGGACAGTAATAGACGAAAAACTCTCCACAAACCTCCTATAGTACCCAGCTAAACCCAAGAAGCTCTGAATATCGATTAAATTCATAGGTCTAAGCCACTTCTTAACCACCACAAATTTTTGTGGATCCACCATGATCCCTTCACTATAAATAACATAACCCAGAAAAGTAATAGCATTCAGCCAAAACTCACACATAGAAAACTTAGCATACAAATATTGATCTTTAATGGTCTATAATATTATACGAGGTAATTGTCATGATCCTCTTTACTCTTTGAATATACCAGAATATAATTAATGAACACAATGACAAACAAGTCAAGAAAATAATGGAATACCCGATTCATAAGATCCATAAATATCGCTGAGGCATTAGTCAAACCGAAGGACTAAACCAAAATCTCATAATGACCATACCAAGTATGGTAAGAAGTCTTAGGGATATCGACCTCCCTAATCTTCAACTGACGATATCCCAACTGAAGGTCAATCTTAGAAAAGCACTTATCACCCTTAAGCTAGTAAAAGAGATCATTAATCCTAGGGAAAGGGTACTTATTCATCACCGTCACATTATTCAACTGATGATAGTCTATGTACATTCAAAGGGAACCATCCTTATTAAGCACAAAATGAATAGAAGCACCCCATGAGTAAATTCTAGGGTAAATAAAAACATTATCAAAAGAATCTTTCAACTGCTCCTTAAGTTCTTTCAACTCAGTTAGAGCCATTCTGTAAGGAGTAGAGATATGACAGGCATTTGATAGAAGGTCAATCCCAAAGTCTATTTCACTATTGGGAGGAATACCAGCAAGATCATCAGGAAACACCTCGAGAAACTCACTAACAATAGGGAAAAATTGTAACGAAATACCTTAAGAACTAGAATCCTTAGCTCAAACTAGATAATATAAACACCACTTGGAAATAGATTTTTGGGATCTAAGATACGAAATGAACCTTTCCTTAGGTGATAAAGAACTACCTTCCCACTCAATCATCGGTTTATTCGGGAATTGGTAACTTATCCTTTGAGTTCTATAATTAAGAGACGCATAGCATGAATGGAGCCAATCCATCCACAAGATAACATAAAAATCTAGCGTATCCAACTCTATCAAATCTACCAAGGTCTCCCTACCACTGATGGATACCACTCAACCCCTATAAAATCTTTTGGAAACAATAAAATCACCCACCAGAGTATAAACAAAAAAGGGTCTGAAATATACTTAGGGTCAAAACTAAAATCTATAGCTACATATGGGGTCACATAAGAAAGAGTAGACCCCGAATCAAGCACGAAGTACACATCACGAGAAAAACGTTATAACATACCGGTGATAAAATTAGGAGAAGCCTCATATTCTTGACTGATGGAAAAAGCATATAGATGATTCTGACCAGAGTCGGTACTAGAAGCAACACACTTTGGTGCAGGAGCTAAAGAAGTAGTAACAGGGACCTTTTATCTCTAGAAGAAACCCTTGAAAGACAATCCCATTAAATATGAACAAGCTAACCACACTTAAAGAATTTATTTCTTCCCTCATTAGATAATCCACAATGGTCTTGCCTATAAATATGACAAGGGGGATAAGATGGGGTCCATTGAGCTCCGCTGGCCTAAGACTGGGAACGTTGTGCCTTAAATCCACTGTCTTTTTGGAAACAACATCACCATTCGACTAGGATATAGAGCACTAGCCATAGAATAAGAACCAGAATTTCCCCATATCTTCTTAGACCAAAGGCTGCCATCTCTACCATAATTCTACTGGCCTCCACTCTGTTTAGAATACCTAAATTTCTTACACTACCTTTCTCCTATATTAGCTTGCTTCTTATTTTCCTCCTTAACCTATTCCATAAATATCATAAGACAAGGGACATCCATATCCTTGTTCAATAACTCAGCCTTGTACTCCAAAACCAAATCACATGATAAGTCCAAAGCAAACTTCATCATCCTCGCCCTCATAGATGACACCAACTCCAGAGCATAACGAGATAACTAAGGAAATTTCAAGGCAAATTACTTCACAGTAATTCTACCTTATTTTAAATTCACAAACTCCTAAGACTTTGCATCCCTCAACCCCTAAAGAAAGAAGAAATCCAGAAAAGTATGAGAAAACTCATGCCACATAGCTGGCTCAACATTATCTCCCCTAATCTGCTCCCACTCCTCATACCACTGATATGCCATATTCTTCAGCTAGTCTGTGACAAACTAAACACTCTCAGAGTCAGAAGCATGCATAACTCTAAAGATTTTTTTCCATCTCATCAATGAAATTTTGAGAATCCTCCTTAACCTTTAAATCAATGAAACTGGAGGTCTCAACTTTATAAACTAGCCAACTTTAGAGGCCTCAAAATATGGAGCAACAAAAGCAATACACTCAGTGTAAAAGGACACCAACTGGGTAAGCAAATAGATTGACTAACAAAACTCAACCTTAGACATATAGCCTGAGGTGTCCGAAGAAGAATAGTAGGAACTGGTGGAATTACATGAGAGAAATCAAAAGATAGAACCCTAGATCGGGTCTTTACCCCATAAGTAGGATGATATCCATCTACATTATCCTTAAGTGGGTCTAAATATTTTCTGCGAGAATCAGATTTTCTGGGAGGCATGATCTGAAATATGAATAAACAGGAATTAGAAGAGATATGAAGCCTTAAACTTTATAGAACAAAATAGAAAAACAAGAAAGATAAATATTCCTAAATGTCTTATAGTCTCTCCCTTATAAGTGTGGTGCGCTACATACCTACTTGATACGACTTTGTGGACACCTAATTGGCTATGAACTTAGGCTCTAATACCAATTTTTTTATGATCCAAACTAAGTCTTAGCCATGATGGGTATCTTAAGTCCACCATAAACCAAAGACCACCCCCTCTGCCTAGTCAGATAGAACATAATACACTAATAGTAGTTGAATTCCAAATATATAATAATATAGATAAAGATATGCTCAAGGGAATCTAAGATATATCAATAATAAATACCAGTCCATTGTAATATCCACAAAGCCTCTAATGAAATCAAATACAATCTAAGTCGGGACACGCCCCTAAAGATAGCCAAAAAGAACTAATAGAATAGTCAATAACTAACCAAAGGAAATAATATGATAAAATAAAGCTCTTTCAAAAATGGAAGCTTATCCCTTCAAGATAACTGTTAATACCCTAAAATCCTATCACTATGCGTAAAGAGTAGAAGTGTCTTTGGTTCATATATCTTATGGGGAAACAGCGTACAAAGACAGTTAGCGGGTTGAACGCTAGCATGTAACTCAGGGGAGAAATGAAATAATACCATGATTAATAGTACAAAATCATCTAAATCCAATACACAATTATATATATATACATATACATAAATATAACATGTCGAGGTAAGAAACAAGGCTTAACATGAACTTTAAAATATTATCCTGGATTATGTAGGACAACCATCATAAAAAGGCATCTAATAATTCCAAAACTATCCCTTCCTAGAAGGATAAAGTGTTCGCTAAAAAATATAGTAACCCAACAAAGGTTGGGGTCAATCCCATAGGGAATAGGCCAGAAATTCTTCTCAAACTTGTTGAAATCACTAGGCAATGCATAAAAGTAAAAAAGGGTGATTTGTTGAATTAAAAAAAAAACTTGGTTGCTCTTGGTTGTAAACAATCTAAGACAAACACTAGGATTTTATTCCCCCTGGCTTCTCAACTCAATAAGATTATCATGCACGGTCGAACTA
Organism: Capsicum baccatum var. pendulum; assembly: GCA_030864225.1. Lineage (NCBI taxonomy): Eukaryota > Viridiplantae > Streptophyta > Magnoliopsida > Solanales > Solanaceae > Capsicum > Capsicum baccatum. The sequence goes on along the minus strand of CM061552.1, from coordinate 157,112,184 downwards.
TTCTAATACCTTGGATATAGAATCTGGAAAGTTATGTATCATTAATAGTCTTTTGGACGAGCAGATAGATTTCACCTTTTCCCTTTTTAGTCATAGGATGTCGTCTTACTAACCCTTATCCTAGATCCCAGTTAACTGTTACCTTTTGGGTCTCTAGTTATTAGATGATAGTTAAATATCTTACTTAGATAATGCATAATAGCGTGGATAAACTATTAATCTTCAAATTACTAATGTGATCTTCTTTTCCTAGTAAGTACTTCTCTTTTGGAGTAAGTATTAATAATCTAGGTGGGATATTAATATTGACCACCTCTAAAAAATCAATAAGAATGAAGAAAACCTGATACATGCAAGAATCTTTATCTAGAACGACTTGGATAGCTACGGGAATTATCTGCTCATATTTATGAGATCAATCACAAAATCTACTGACAAAATTACAAAATCAATCTTACAATAATGAAAGAATAAATCCCAAAGTCTTATATTGAATAAAAAACCAAGAGCAATAAGATGTTTGAGAACTTGGCCCCAAAGAGGCCTCCTTATCAATCAATCAATATATCCTCCTTATCAATCAATCAATATGTATATGTACTTCTATGAATGAATAAATACAAATCCTAAAGGCTATTTATACAAAGCCAAAAAATTTTCCTATAGTTGTTTACTCTCTAGATCTTGGTTTTTGTCACTTACTTTTACCACTTGCGGACAGCAAGTGCTACTTACGGATCGTAAGTAGCTTTGGTAAGTGAAAGAGTCTTTAAATTCTTGCACCTAAGCCTCTGGACTTCAAGTTTTGGTACATGCTTTAGTCATATATGCCCGGTAAGTGCTACATACTCCCAGTATATGCCTAAGTAGCCCAAAGCACCAACTTTCATCTTTTTCTTCAATTTAACATCCAAATCTATCTTTTCTTTCTATATATCATCCAAAAAATTCTTTTTCTTGAGCTTAGAATCCAAAACCTAATTTTCAGTAAAACACTCCAAAACACATCAAATCTAACAAAGTATCCTTAAGTACATGCATATTCTCATAGTTTTAAGCATCAAAAGTTCTATATTTGTATAGTACATTAGAACCCACCGAGCTATTGGGCTCCAACTCTCCCTATTAAAAGGGCCCTAGTTCATGTAGCCACATAAACCAGAGAATAATCATGTGTACTTATGTATCATGGGGGATCGAAACCACCCAGTCATATATCAAGGGTGACATGAACACTCTATCAATTAATAAGGAGGACTTGAACCACCCAATCATAAGTAACGGGACTCAAACCCTAGGCCATTTAGACCCCCATACCGATAAATACAAATTTCAATATCGATTCCTCGAGACCTCCACTTTTATGGCCTAGCTACACAACTCTTTTTAAGCCTAGTTATAATATTTTTCACGCATTCCCATTAATTGAACCATGATATTCATTAATGTATATATTGTTGATATCATTATACTAATTACACTTGCAAGGTAACATCATCAAGCCAGTACAATTCCATTCAAATGGGGAAAACAACCCTTTTTGTTCATTAAATTAATATGGGGGAATGCCACGACCCTCTTTGTTCATTAAATCAAGCCCTTACGTTTCAATAACATCTTTATATCATACAATGGTTTTAAAAGAAGTAGTTCAACACAAACATACTCAAATTCAAAGCCAATTTCACAAGATTAGGTTGGGGTCTTACCAATTCGATTATCCACAATCAAAATATTAGGGAAAAACATGACTCCTTAGATTTTTCACCATGCCCATGCACCATACATAATCAAAACCATCAATTCAAACCATACACGATTCATAAAAGCCATTGGAAAAACAATTAATTTAATAATATTCAATAATCCTCAACCCACATTTATAATCATCAATTAAATCACATCGGTATAATTATCAACACATGATTTTAATAAAATAAGACTTGAGAAAGAGTAACTTGCTTAAAAGTATAGAGAATTATGGAGAGAAGTAAACTCTTGAACCTTTAGATGACCAACTTTAAGAAACCCTAGATTATTTATTGAATGGGGAATTTTAAAGTATTTGTTATGCTTATGATAGCTAATGGGGTCCCCCAAAGGCTTTACGGTCATGGTTTATAGTTAGGAGGAAAAGGAAAATGTCCAAAGTACTCTTAATGAAACACTGAAAAACTATCATCAGTGACCATAGGTGACCTTACGACACATAAGTTCTCATTAAGATTTATCACCATGAGTAATAGCCTAGACAGAAATATCAAGGCCCTATACTAGTTTCCTTATTGAAGGCACATTCTAACTCGGTATGAGTCTATACGACTCACAACATGTAGTGTAATCAGGACAAAACACTTCGGGCACAACACTGGTTACTAACTTAGACAATCTTCACTTGACACCCTATGATTTGGGGTCCTATTACCTATCAATATACGTTACAACTTGTATGGTGAGTCGCACGATGGACTGTGAGTTCAAAACTCAGAAATTTCCAGCAGCAAATATCTGAGGTGTTACACTATCAAAATTCATAAATAATAGAATAAAAAGTTTTGAGATATCTTATTTCATAAATATCAAACTATAAGTTAAAAAATTTAGCAAAGAGAAAAGGATTTTTGAATAAATTATAATATTCTAGTGAGACTTATCCATTATGTTGGCAACGATCTTTTATGCCTTGATATTGAGAAGATACCTAATCCAATTTAATAAAGATATTAGTATAAATTTATATGAAATTTGAATTTTATAATATGTCCCAAATATTTTATTATTTAACTGAATGCACAAATCTTAGATATGTACGACAATAAAAGTAAAAAGTACAACAAGATAATAAATTAACAAAATAGTCATAAATTGTTACAAAATCTTGAGCCACAAATTGGAAAAATATATTTGCTAAAAAGAGGTATTACTTATTATAGTAATTCTTAATGGAGTACAATGAGGGTGTACTTTTTATTTGCATTTACGATAAATATTTTGGCACGGTACATTCATGAGGTGTCGAGTTGCATGTTATTTGTAGATGATATAGTACTAATTAACAAGACATAAAGTTATATTAATGAGAGGAGGAAGATTTAGAGAAATTGTAACAACCCATTTCGTCTTTACTAAAATCATCTCGTCCAAAGTCTTTACTAAAATCATCTCGTCCAAAGTCTCATAAAGTTATATTAATGAGAGGAGGAAGATTTAAAGGCTTGTTTCAAAGTGCAAATGTGGTTGAATTACCTTATTATGTAATTGTATATATTATAATATGGGTTGACATTATGAGATAAAATGGTAAATATTAATCGGCACAAAATTGGTGGATTTTAGAAAGTTAAGGTTGTGTACATTGGAATAAGGGTGGTATAACACTTTGTTTGGGATAAGGGTGGAAGGCATTAGTTGTGTGAAATATTTGGTACATGGACTGATCTCATCCGATGTAGGTCATGGCTAGTGAGCATATGTTTGGAACCATGCTGGTATGGTATAAGGGCACTAGTGTGTCCTCTTCAGGTGTTCACTAGTTGGGTAGAAATAAGAGACTTTAGCATGCATAGATTAGTGTTTTTAGGTGTGATTTAGTATGATATATCTTGATAATAATGGAAATAAAGGAAATACTGATTTGAAATTGATGTGGATGTAGGTTCATAGTTGTGATGTGATTGTTTAGATTGTAGAGTTCATGATTACTTATGAAATCCATCGGTGCTTATATGTATTGGTCTTTGTCATCGCTTAGTTGGCTTGGAATGATTATGTAACAACCCTTTTCATTATTATGGTTAAGTATAGCATGCTAACATTTGGGTTAGGTTTTTTCCCAAATTAAGAGTTAGAAAATTAAAGTTAGATTAGTCTTGTACAAAATCCAAGTGTGGTATGATCTAGGATAATCTAGGATTGGATTAGTTAAAGGTTAAGTTATTTAAGGTGATTTTATGATAGCTAAGATGATAAGAAATGCATAGAAATTTTTTTATGTGAATTTATGGTAGTAAAACTCTCAATATGAAATTTGACATAAAGGGGTTAGTCCAACATGTTAAAATCTGAGCATGTATTGTAAAATGGTAAAACAAAGAAAAATCTTGAGATTCTGCCTCACTATCCCACCATACAAAGAGAAAGAATGCTACCACTATAATATTATAGCAAAAGTCTTCCTTGTTCAATCTCGTCATAATAGATGAATCATGATATAACAATACCATTATAGCGAGTTAGGCCACTATTGCAGAATAATCAGTAATTAATTTAGAAAAAAAGCCAAAAATGTTATATTTCATTCAACATTTGACCAAGCTCTAGGAGAGGAAATTTTTGGTTTATGTTAACCTATTTTCTATCAATTTTCTTTATTGAGGTACGTTAATCCATCCTAGTAACCAACTTATTAATTATAAAATTGTTAAAACAACTATTTTTAGGTTTTGAGAAGAATTTGACTTGACTTAGGTGTTTTTTCTAGTGCAATTAGGTGAATTAGGTGTAAAACCTTTGAGTTTTGGTAAAAGGCTATTAATTTATAAATTCATGCTTAGAATTCACTATTATATTCAGGAAATTTGTAGAATTAAGGAGGAATGATGATCGAAAATCATAAAATAAGAGGAATCATCATGAATTTGACCTTAAGGTTAAGGTATTGGATTGTAATCCTTGAACGTGTTAGTCTATTTTCTAAAATACATTTATGTTGTTGGACTGGGGCAAGCGTGCATTAAGGTAGGTGATGGTTAACTGTAGTGAAAATCCAACTTTATTTATGTGTACATGTTAACTATTTCTTCATATACTTGTTACAATGCATGTTCAAAAAACTAATTCGTTAAATGATATCCTAAGTGTTGATCATATATAATGAGGTTATATTAAAGGCTTATTGATTGTATAATTGTGGTTGTTATTTTCTTACTATGGTTGTGATATCTATTTCTTATTATGGGATGTATCAGTAATGGACATCTTTACATGATTTATATTCATATTTATGGGATGTACCGATATTTGGACATCTTTATGAGATTGGTTGATTAAGGTTGGCAAACACTAGATATTAGGGATTTTGGTACATGGACAAGAGCTCGTCTCCGCAGTTCATGGCTAGTGACCGACCATAAGACCCTTAGAATATGTGCACAAGGTATTTATGAGTGAGACAGTTCCTTGAGCAAACTGGGGTTTATGATCATTGTTATTGTTATTATTGAATTGGATCCTTGAGTAGTCTGGGATAAAATTATAAGTGATGGACATATCTCTTTTGTTGTTTACTTACTTGTATATTTGAGGCAAGGAGTAACTTATTATTCTGGAGTCATGGCTTTGTTAACTTGGTTAATGCTGGTAGTCGTGGTATTGCCTTGTTTTTTTGTCTATATGATCTTTCATTAGATTGAATTATGTTGTGTTTCTTTAAAAAGGTTAAGTGTCACATACTTGATGTAAATTTATTTGGTAGGTATTCATAGTTGTACTTTTTTACTAAGTTATGGTTATTTTTTCACATTTATTATCTTGGGTTGGTTGATGACCCGATTAGTACATTATGGTTTTTGGTGTACTGATATTGCTCGTGCTCTTTTTTTATTGAGTGTAGAGCATTTTCTAGTGACTATACTGAAACCTTAACATTAGAGTAGACTACATTCTAACTCAAGGGGGAACTATATCTTTCGAGAAACCATAAGTCTTACATTTAGTTTGTGTCCATTTGTTTTAGACAGATATTTTCATTTATTTTGGGTTAAATCCATTTGTTGACATTTCTAGTGTTTTGGTACAATAACTTTCAGATTCTTCGGTTTGTTTTTGACTTTTATATGTTTTGCACTTTGTATTACTGTTAAACATTTTTAATTATTGGATTATTTAATGAAGCAATTAGCATATCTTAAATTTGGATAAGTATTGGGCTTAAGTAGTTTGGGTTAGATGGTTCTACTATCTGAGGGTTAGTATGGGTGTCACTCACAATGGATTTGGGTCATGAAAAAGTTGGCATTAGAGCATTAGATTTATTAATCTCAATGTACTAAAGTAGATCCAGTAAAGTCTTGCAGAATTGTATGGAGACATCTGTACTTTTCTTTGAGATACAATAGGACTTTAGGATATTATCACTTTCTTTTTTATTTAGTGCTATAACTGATTCTAAGTAGTACATGTCGATCCAATTTAGTATTTGAATCCTTCATTTTTTTGTCCACATATGGTGAACACATGAGAGCTACCGTAGCGAGTGCAGTAGCTTTCTGCACTAGTAGTTCCAATAACATAATCTGTTGTTCAAGGTTGAGGAAGGTGTAGGAAAAGATGAAAAGGTAGAGCAACACTTACCTGGGATGGAGATATGTAGCAACTAATTTTGGTTGTTAGAGATCTGAGACACCTATCCCAACCCAGTTTTAGTATAAGGAGTTTATGAATGAGGATTTTATCGAAAAAGTGGAGGCAACACCAGCTAGGGGTGCAACTCCTCCTTTGATATCTTCAGAGGTGATTCAACAGATGCTTTCTTTTCTGAATGTGTTTACATGTACTAGAGCCACTCTTTCTATGCTTTCTTATCAGTTTTTGTGTTCTCTACCAACTATAATTATTGCTCTTAGGATAAGTGAGGCCATAGGGACTGAGATTTTCCCTTCTTTGTGTTAGGTCCTATCATGACAAGGATTGATCATGACATGCTTACTAAGTTCCTAGAAATAAAACCTTATACTTTTGTTGGTTATGAGATTAAGGATACATTCGAGTTCATAGTTGATTGTTACAAGATACTACATAAAATAGGTGTTGTGGAGCAGCGTGTTGTTGAGTCTGTGACCTTTCAACTGCAAGATGATGTAAAATAGTGGTGGAGGGCTTATGTGGAATATCACTCTGCATCTTTATCTTAATTGACATCGGCCCAGTTCCATACCTTATTTTTGGAGAATTGTCTACCCCCGTACTCCTCGTAATCATAAGAAGGGTGAGTTTTTGTCTATTAAATAAGGCAACATGTCTGTTGTAGCCTATGAGGCTAAGTTTATTCCTTGCCTAGTTATGCTACTCAATTACTTATTATAAAAGAGGAGAGGATTCAGTTGTTTATGAAGGGTTTAAACACTAACTTATAGATTTTGTATGCGCATACGACTTCTAATGGAAAAACCATTAATGATTTTTCTTATTATGTGAAGAAGGTCGAAGGAGTCAAATAGGTTGGCCATGTTAAGTTTTTAGAAAAGAAATCCCAAAATATGTGTAGCTTAGGTGGTTCTTACTCCATGGGTCATAGCCATAGGGCCTATCTGGCTTGCCCTATTCAGTTAGCCCTACTAGATTCTACAATGGATTCGTTAGGGGCCACTCAGGAGCCCTTAGTTATGAGAAGCCAAGAGGCTTAATATTAATATAGTAATAGGCCTTTCCAACACCGAGGTTACTATACTTGTGGTGTTGTAGGGAACTTCAAGAGAGAGTGTCCTTAGAAGAAAACTAGTTTCTAGGGACAACAATAAGCTAGAGTTATGGTTCTGACTAGTAGAGAAAGTGGATGCACTGGTAGAGGTCATCCACATAGTGGGTGAGACAATTATTAAGAAGGTCATAATGGAAATTAAAGTGATGCTAATATAGGGAGAGGTGATGTACAACCTGCTAAAGAGGTTTCCCATATTAATAATAAAGCTCACTGTTATGTCTTCCCATGAAAATACGAGGTTGGTGCTTCTAATGTTGTCATTATTAGTACTATTATCATCTGTGACTAGATGGCTACTATTTTCTTTGATCTAGGTTCCCCTTATTCATATGCATCTATTGAATTTTTCTTAGGAATGGAAATGGTTTTTGATATGCTTGAAACTTTTGTATATATGTCTACTTCAATTAGGGACTCTGTTGTAGTAACCTAAGTGTAGCATACCTTTTTCCTTGTGTTTATGGGTTTCTATACTTGAGTAGATTTGATAATCTTTTATATGCTTGATTTTGACATCATTCTAGGTATGAATTTTCTGTCTTTGTCTAATGTTTTTCTAAATTTTAATGCTAAGATTGAATGTTAGATATGCCTGGGATGGATAAGTTAGTAATGAAGGTGTGTATAAGCTAGGACCTGTGAAGATTATGTCTTTTATTTGGGATAAAAAGTTAGTTGGGAAGGGGTGTTCAACCTTCTAGTACATCTTTAGGATGTTAGTGCAAAGACCCCTTCTATTGATTTAGTTCTCGTGGTGTCAGAGTTTCAGGAGGTATTTCCCATAGATTTTCCTAGTATGCCTCTTAGCCTATGATGTTGACTTTTGTATTGATTTGGAGCTCGAACTTGTCTAATTTCTATTCCCCCTTATCAAATGGCTCTAGTTGATTTGAGAGAACTCAAGACTCAGTTGCAGGAGTTACTTGATAAGGGATTAATTCATCCTCGTTCTTTTCCTTGGGATTTTCTAGTTTTGTTCATTAATAAATAGGATGGTATCATGAGAATATGTATTGAGTGCAGATAATTGAACGAGGTTACCATCAGGAATAACTATCCTTTTCCCTAAATAGATGATTTTTTGAACAGTTGCAAAGAACTTTTGTTTTTTTTGAAGATGGAATTGAAGTCAGGTTATCACCAGCTAAATATTCAGCCTAAGAATATACCTAAGACTACTTTGAAGACTCGGTATGGGTATTATGTGTTCTTAGTGATGTCCTTAGGGTTTACAAATATGCCGATAACCTTCATGAGTTTAATGAATCTTTTTTTCAAGTCTCTCTTCAATTTTTTTGTAATCATTTTTATTGATGACATTTTGGTTTACTCCAAGAGTAAGGAAGAGAATGCAAATCATCTTGATATTATTTTTGGGATTTTGTAGGAGAAGCAGTTTTATGAAAGTTTTCAAAATGTGAATTTTGGATGTCTATTGTGGCCTTCTTGGGGTGTGTAGTTTCTGAAACAAGGATGATGGTAGTTCCCCAGGAGATTGAGTCTATCAAAAGTTGGGTTTGGCCTAGCTTTGTGACTGAGGTTAGTAGTCTTGTGGTTCTTTCTAGCTACTATCGAGAGTTTATCATGAACTTTGCCTCCATTACTACTTACTTGACAAGAGTAACTTAGAAAGAGGTGCCTTTTGTATAGTTTTACAACTGTGAGGAGATCTTCCAAAAGCTCAAGACTATTTTAACTGTAGCTCCCACTCTTGCCTTGCTAATTGAAGGTAAGGACTATTATGTTTTGTGATACTTTACTCTATAGTGTTGTATTAATGAAAATAGGATTGTGATTGCCTATACTTCAAGGTAGTTGAATCCTCATGAGAAGAATTATCAAACGCATGACTTGGAGTTCGCAATAATGGTTTTTGCACTTAAGATTTGGACACGCTACCTCTATAGTTTCAAGTATAAAATGTTTACAGACCATCAAAACTTGCAACATTTTCTCACAAAAAAATATTTGAACTTAAGGCAGAGGGGGTTGATGGAAATGTTGAAGGATTATTATATAACCATTCAATACTAGTTGATACGACCAATTGGTCGCAGACACATTTACCCGAAAATCCAAAAGTATGGCTAGTTTGGCTTTTTAAAGATGTAAAGAAAATCTTTGGCAGAGAGATTCAAACTCTAGAATCACAGTTCATGTAGTTTGGTATTTCTGAAAGAGATAGAGTAGTTGCTACTGTAGAGGTAAGGTCAACATTGTTTGATGAAATCAAGGCTAGAAAATTTAAGGATGTGAAATTGAAAAATATTCAAAATAAGATGATGTGTGGTGAAGCTTTTGGTACCACATTTGATGCATGTGGGGTGTTCATGGTGAGAGGCGCGTGTCTATGCCTTGTGTTGGTGATATAATTTAGTGTTTACTTCCAGAAGATCATAGTTCTCAACAATTTATTCATATGAGTGCAACCAAAATGTACCGTGACATGAGATAGCTTTGTTGGTGGCCCAAAATGAAAAAAAAGATATGTGGCGTATGTGTCTAGATGCCACAACTATCGGCAGGTGAAATACAATCATTAAAGGCTTGCGAGCTTGCTTCATAGAATGTCCAATACTAAATGTAAGTGGGAAAGGATAGCCATTTATTTTGGGATGGGTCTTCCTAAGATCTTGAGGAAACATTACTTGATATAAGTTATTGTAGATGGTCTAACCAATTATGCCCATTTCATTTTAGTTAAAGTAGAATAGAACTTAAAGAAATTATCCAAGTTTTATGTCAACGAAATATTGAGATTGCACGAGGTTCCAGTATCTATCTTTTATGAATAAAGTGAACCTCTATGTTTTGGAATAGGTTCCATGAAGATTTGTGCACCAATCTTGACTTTAGCATTGCATTTTATCCTCAGACTAACGAGTAGTCTGAGAGGAATATTCAGGTGCTTGAGGGTATGTTAAGGGCCTATGTTATTAATTTTAGTGTCTATTGGGATACGTTATTCTCCTCGTATGAATTCTCATACAAAAATAGTTATTATTCTACCATCGACATGGCTCTATTTGAAGCACTCTATGGAGGAGGTCTAGAACACCCATAGGTTGGTTCGAAGTTGGTAATGTAAATCATTTCAGCGTCGACTTGGTGAAGGAAGCTTAGGAAAAAGTAAAGTTCATTTAAGATAACATATTATTAGCCCAAAGTATGCAAATGGGGTGTGTGGATGGCAAGGTAATGGACATGACATTCAAATTTAGTAAGCAAGTATTGTTAAAGGTATCTCCTCTAAAGGGAGTTATGCAGTTTTGTAAGAAGGGTAAGCTTAGTCCTTAATATATTTTTCCGTTTGAGGTCCTCAATGTTATGGACCTAATATATTATAGGTTAGCTTTGCTACCAAGCCTTCTAGAGGTCCACTCAGTATTCCATGTGTCAATGCTCAAGAGATACCACGGCGATGGGGATTATGTCATCAAATGGGACTTGGTGTTCCTTGATAAAAATATCTCATATGAAGAGGATTTGGTTGCAATTCTTGACTAGGATTCTAAAAATTTGAGAACAAAGGAGATTCGATCTATGAAAGTTCAGTAGAAGTATCATCCTATTTAGAAGGCTACTTGGGAAACCTAGAGGGATTTCCATGGAAAGTACCCTCACTTGTTTGAGGATCCAACTACTCTTTATTCCTTACTTTCTCATTTTCTTGTTTGATCATTTGGGCATAAATGATGGGTAAATTAGTATATGTTGTAATGACCCTTTTCATTGTCACGGTAACTCTAGCATGCCAAAATTTAGGTTAAGGTTTTCCTCGGATTGGGAGTTAGAAATTTTAGGCTAAGCTAGTCTTGGATAAAATGCATGTATGGTATGATCTAGGGTCTTCCAAGATTGTATTAGATAAGGGTTAAGTTCTTTAGGGTCATTTTATGATAGCTAAGATTACAATCAACTCATAGAAACTCTGGAAGTAAATGTGGAGTAGTAAAATTGTTGATATCGAATTGACATAAGGGGGTTAATCTGGGATGTCAAAATCTTAGCATGTGCTGAAAAGTGGCAAAACTACAGAAATCTTGAGTTTCTTCCTTCCCTACCCTTCTATAGTGAGAGGTAGGTTGCTCTCACTGCAACACTATAGCAGTATTATCCCCTCTATATTCTGAGTTAGCCTTTTCTAATCCCACCATAGTGGATGAATCCCTCTATTGCGATGTTGTTGTAGCGAGATAGGACTACTATATTAGGATAAGTATTGATTAATCTAAAATAATCCCAAAAATATTTTTTTATTCCACATTTGAACAAGTCCTAGGAGAGGCAATTTTAGACAATTCGAACCTATTTTTCATCAACTTTCTTCGATGAAGTCAGTTAATCTATCCTATTAACCAACTTTTTGATTATTAATTTTTAAAATCACTAGTTTTTGAGCTTTGGGAAGGATTTGAGTTGACATAAGTGATTATTCTAATGCAATTAGGTAAATTGGTGGAAAATCCTTAGTTTTGGTTAAAGGTTTTCAATTTATAATTACATGCTTAGAATTCACCGTTATATTCATTAAATTGGTAAAATTAAGGTAGAAAGATGGAAGAAAACCCTAGAATGGACGGAATGATCATGAATTTGACCTTGTGATTAAGAGATTGGTTAGTACTCCTTGAACGTATTATGCCCATGCCCAAAATATTTTTATATTATCATTATTAAACCAAAACCAAGCAAAAATTAAACGTAAAGGCAAGGCTCAAGCTCCTTAGAGTGGTGTAAGCTTAGTTGAGGTAGGTGATGGTTAAATATAGTTGAAAACCCAACTTGGTTTATGAGTTCATCTAATTGTTTCTTTCTATACTTTTTATAATGCATGTTCAAACAAAGGAATTCATTGAATGATAGTCTAAATGTGTAACAACTCCAAATCACTCCTCGGGACGCTACACAGTGCCTAGAGTCATAAGTGACCTCAAGCTAACCCTTCACTTGGCATCACACATAAATAACTGAATAAAATGCATAAAACCGAATAAATAAGGCGGAATATAACTCTAATATGAATTTTCTCAATACCAAAAATGGAGTCACAAGGTAACAACTCAACTTTTTACAACAAAATCAAAACCCAATACATCAACTTCTAGCCACTATCTATGAAGCCTCTAATAGTACTCACCATGGGTAGTTGGGTCATGAATCCCAAGCACCCTAACTCAATACTACGAAAAAAGAAAATACCACTCATCTCAACCGTATCACTGACTCGAGCCCTTGAATCAAAAGGTCTCGTCACCTGCCAACTGGAAGTTGCGAACTGATCAGACATGGTACATATGCTATAATTTGTACCTACATTATGTGACGATGTAGCACATAGATATATACGCCGATCAGTACTTGGGAATGTACTGAGTATATGGGGGTGAATGCACAAGTATAAAACAGTATCAACCTTCTTCAATCAAATCATGGATGCAATATGGGATGACTCACATAGCTTGAACAAGTATAAATGTAAAGCTCATAAATCATGTAAGATGAGGCACATAACACAAATTTCGTGAGTCATCATTCTTTAACCTTAAAATCAGAAATCTTCTCTTATTCTCAATACTCAAGACCAAAGGGGATTTAAACAATACTATCAACTCATGCATATGCCTCAAGGAGGGTAAAACTTCATTAGTGCTCAAGATCTCATAACTCTTTCTGAAATCAAATACTTGGAATTCGGAATCATATCAATTTGAAACGTACTTGAAGGCATTTTATTCACTTTAGGAAAATATCTCATTTCAAGCTCTAGGGAAATCATTCAATCTCAAAAGGAAGATACTCTAGTTTAGGGAAAATAACTCATCTCAAGGTTTCATGGGAAAATATCAAATCAAGGGAAAAAACTTCCTTTTGAAGAGACAATTCATATCAAGAAAGTACTTTAGCTAGGAAGCCATTTTACAACCTCATTAGTAGGAAAATAGCTCATAGGATGGAAAATACTTTAGTTTCCAAGGAAGTAGATGATATGAAGTTTGAAAGGCAAGGGAGGTTCTCGTAACCGATAAAAAACATGCAAGGTACATGGATTCCAACATTTTGTCCTGCTAAGGAAGAGACCCCACGTTGGGGAGGAGCGTCATACTCTTGCCAGGGAGTATAACTTGGGTCTAGTGATCACTAAATGAATCTCGGCCGCAGACCCAATATCAACTCGGCCTTATGCCTAATTATCATAAACTAGGCCTCAGGCCCAATATCAACTCGGCCTTAGGCCTAATTATCATAAACTCGACCTCAGGCCCAATCTATGGTGGCACATAATTTTGGGGTAAGAAACCATAGTAACTTACCCGCTCGGTGCTAAATACTACTCCTTTTGGATTATCTGCGCTCATCTCATAAAAATCCACTTTTAGAATAATCTGATGGTTCACCACGAACCCAATAATCATATCAATAATATCATATAGTGAAGTGGATTTCAAAGCTTTTCGACCATTAGGTCAATTCATTTCTCAATCATCTGAAAATACTCAAATCATGGGTGCTTATAGCACTAGAGTTCACAAATTTACAAGTCCCAAATAGGGCTTACTAACCCACAGTTCAATTTTAAGGTAAAGCTCATCGAAAGCATAATATATAACATATAGATTCATAAATCATGTGGAAATCTAGGAATTTCAGCAATTTATCTCAAAATCTCAATATAGTTATATGCTTCAATATTTCAAACATTGCTAATATTAGATTTTCAAGAAGTAAAATCATGGGTTTTATACCCAATTGTAAATTCTCAATAAAACATGCAGAAATCATGCCATTTGACTTTTAATTCATTGTAAGTATCAAGATAATGCATTAAATAATAATGGGTGAAAACCCCCAGTTCATATTCATGTAAAACCTCATAGATTTCAGGAAAATCATGATGTAAATAAGCCTTTGGGAACAAGGGTGAAAGGGTTACCCTTGTTCAAAACCCCACATACCTTAGATTATGAAATTGGATGAACAAGCTTTCTATAAAATCTTCTTCTTATCGTTGAAAGAGAGGGTGCTTGCCACACTTGACTTAGGGAACTTGAATCTCAACTCAATTTGAAGAATCCATGGTGAGTTCTTAGATTCCTAAGAGAAGAATTTTGTTTTGATTTGATTTGGAGGAGAAACCCCTAGGTCAGTAGTGTTAGAGATGGAAAAATGAGGTTGCTGCTTCGCATAGAATATATAAGACGGTTTAAAAGAGGGGAAAATACCAAAATATCCCTTCAAAAATGGGATAAAAATACTAAATGGGTCTTGCGACGGTCGAATCGACGATCCTTTGAAAATTCGACGGTCCTTCAAAAGTTCGATGGTCTGTCAGATCGTTGCCGTAAGTTGGCCAAAAAAAAGAACATATTGCCTCGCTATGATAGTCGCAGTGATGGGCCATCGAAAGTTTGGCGGTCTACCATTTTGGCCTTCGCACGATGGCCAGGATGATGCCACACTGCCTTAGGGTGACGGTTAAAGTGGTGATCCATCAAAAATTTTGCAGTCCATCATTTTGGCCATCGCAAAATAGCCAGAAAAAGGGGTCACTACCTTGGTTTCGATGGGACGATTGGCGGTCCATCACAAACTTTCCAGTCCGTTGAATCATCCATCAAACCTAGGTGATTCCGACAACGTTTAGTGAAAAGGCCATAACTTCCTCGTTCGATGTCAGATTTTGACAAAATTGATATCGTTGGAAAGCTAACTCAATACTCTACTTGACAAAAAGTCAATATTAGGGAAATTCCACGTGGTTCAAAATATTTCACACTTGGGAAGACACCTATCAAACTTTTAAGGCCGGAATGACACTTCACTCAACATGCTCTAAGGCTCAAACTATGAGGGAATTTTGAAGGGCTTTACAATATCTCCCCCTTGGGAACATTCATCCTCGAATATCGATAGTTAGGCTAGGAAAAATAGAGAGAACTGAGGGCGCACAGCTGAAATACTTGTCACACTGAATCTATACCTTTTCAAACACGGCACACTCAAAGAATGCATTTATTTATGATAGGAACAATTGTATACTGAATCTCAGATTAGAGAGGAACTAAATGAAGGAAGGGTGTTACCATCATCTGAATTTGGGTTAACTTGCCTTAGTCTTATAATAAAGAGTTAGCTCATGATGTATTCAACACTTGCAATTTTCGACTAACTAAATCTGGGATCAAACCTCCCTAACAGATGATTCCTGAACCTACTATCAATGATATGAAATGATTATGTCTGAGACCAGACCTATTTAGCAGGGAAATCTCTGAATCTGCCAAAGAAGATAATCAACTGAACCCAAAATTAAGATCAAGCCTATCTAACAGGTGACCCCTGGAGCTGGTAATAAGAATACTCAATTGAATATGTTACTGGGATCAAGTCTATCTAGCGGGTGATCTTGAAATAATAAGGATACTAAATTGAATCTGAGATCAATCCTATCTGGCGGATGATCTCAGGGTCTGATAACACTGATACTGAATAACTCAACCACTCAATTTAGATAACTGGATACAAATGTTGAGGTCAGTCCTCTTCTGTAAGGGACCTCAGAAACTGATAGTACTGAAGTCGATTAATTAAGTCGACTTATATGAATAGCTAAATTCATTTGGTTTCGCTATTTGAGAATATTAATGAACTCTAAAAAGAGTACTCAAATACTACAGAGGTTTGCATTGAACACATGTATACTACTAGATCTGAGCAAAGTATACAACCGAGGCTAGAGTGCTAACGATAATGAGATTACTCAAGTTCTGTAACTTTCTGAGAGTCTTGAGTTCTATAACTCACGAAGTTATGAGAATCATGGCTTTATTGAGATCATCACAAATACGGATACGGGTTCTAGACAGCAGCTAAATTGTTGGGTACATATAACCCTAGGACTCGATAACAGAAAGGTAAAACATAACCATTCATGGCCATGGGCATTCATTCACCATCACAATCACTAAGGCATCACTTCAAGCATTTAGGGATTATAAGAACACGATAACTTAGGGAGGTAATGCAATTGTGTCACACTCTATTCAACAAGGTCTTGCATCAAGCACTTAGCACATACTTGGGGTATTAGCATGTATCAGAGAACACATAATTGGGGGAATTTCAAACTATCCTGTAAAAATTCATTTACTGAGGCTTTTCAATAAACATTTGGCATGCATAAGGTTGCATAAAAAGGGGGGGGAGGGGGTTCCTAGTCAACATGCCGTATTGGCTCTAATTCCTTCACATAAGCATTTCATCAAACATATGGGGAGCATGCGTTGCTTATTCAACAATTTCTTTTGGAATGAACACATTATCTAAAAAGCAACGTGAAAAGGGTTTATCATTGACATCACATGAATATCAGATACTAGGGTCAAAGCTTGATAACCTTATAAACAAACACAAGTCACAACTTAATCATAGCATGAACATCTATTTCAACTCACATGAATCATGAAAACTCATAAACATAAGAATCTTTGAACTTCAGAAAAGGGTTGTAGAGTTTCTTGGACAAGAGGGACTCAAGAGTCAACCTATACATACGACTATCTTTCCTAACACAACACATCTACTATCTCTTATTGGCACAATTGTCCATTATCCCTATCACAACCTAAGAAAGAGGTCGCTGAAAAGTTAAAATACGAGGACCTGGAGTATGAAGGGGCATCACACCTACTTGGCGCTGAACTCACTCTTGAGTCCTTTAAAATCACAAACTTATCAAAGCAGTTTAGCCCAAGAACATTCATGATACAAATCTGGGCTTCGCGAATCACTAAAAGCATTGTTCGAGTACTTAAGTCACGAGTTGCATGATCTGAATTTGGAGTTCAAAACTCAAGGGATGTGATCCCGACTGCCAAATGCACCAGAACCCCTCATTTCAGGACTAGGAGAGTACATAATTCTCTATCATATAAATGAACATGAATTAGGCTAATGGGACAGAAATGTATAACATGAGCAGGTACTGGGACAACGGATTGCACTAAAATGAGATTAGGGTCAAGCATCAATCCTTCTCGAAGCTATTATACAGCTCACTAGTACATCCACTAGAGTCTTAAGGTTTGACCTGGTTATCGGTCCTATCATCTACCCCTTATACTTAAGCCATTGCTCCAAGGAGGTAAACCACCACATAAACTGTGGTCCAACTATCATTACCTTTCTCTAGAGTCGGGGATATAACAATGCACATAAATTAAAAAACTTGACCCGAATGACTGTACTTCAAACTGTAAAACAATGCACAACTACAAATCCAGTATATTCCCACATAAGTGGAGTCTGGGGAGGGTAGATTATAAGCAGTCCATACCACTACCCTTAAAGGAGTAGAGAGGCTGTTTCTAATAGACCTCCGGATCAGGACAAAAAAGCAACAAACAAAAGCATTCAAATCATAGGACACCATAAAACAACATAGGTATGACATTCATAACAAATTGCACATTGCCAAACCAAGGACATCAAAGTCCACCTAATTACCGACTACGATTCATCCAAACCCTTAACCCTCTATCCTAATGCTTTTCCTCCAAATCTTCCTATCCAGGGTCATGTCCTTAGTAAATTGTAACTGCCCCACATCACTCTCTATCACATCACTCCCCAAAGCGTGATGCCAACTCATAAAACTACCTACTAATATACACATCATCCATCTATAACCCCAATAATCTTCATTTACTACTTAACGCTTAGAACGGGTATCTCCCATTTTCTGACGGACCTTACCACTCCTTCTATAGCCTACCATTACATCGCCTATAATTTATATTTCTAAACCATGAGAATCAAAATCATGCACAACACCTTTATTCATAATATTGCTAGTCCTACCCAGCAACTCAACGTTACTACTAACCAGACAACATGCAATAATCCTTGAGAACAAAGTAGCTCCATGGCACCTTGGGCGTACTTCTACATCATACATACAACATCAAACTTTATTATGAATCAAACAAACTTAGGCCCCTGCACACACTGTTTAAGACTATTAGATTACATCCCTATAACTAGTACTATTAAAGAAATAATCGCCGCCTCTACTTTCATGACAACCAATCATTCAAGCTTAGTGTCTAGCGCTAATCTCACTCGAACGTCATAAAACAAAAGATCAAATTCACATGCCCACTCAAAATTCATAACCAATAATAATCGATCATAATCACATGGCCCATATTATTTCCAATTCATCAACACGCAATCCTTCTACACATCATTATTATCCACCTATTTATACAACCCCTATATAGCTCAAAGCCCTATAAGTCTCAACTAAACTCCAACCTACAATCTCAAGGGTGCCTAAATCAACAACTCCTATTTACCAAGTACTTTCATAAGTAACCTGTACCTTCCAACGCAACAGTTACAATCAACAACTCTCTTAATACATCAACAAACAATATTTCCCCTTAACTAATGACTCCATCTCTACCTCATACAAATAAACAAGCAAGGACACAAAACCTCACTAATAGCCCACACATGTACAAAAAAATTCAACTATACATATATACATATAAGTTCAACAAATGGCCCTTACCGCTTTTCTTGGCAACACCACTCTAAACCCCCAATTCCAACCAATACAAGAACAATAAAATACACTAAAAGTTGCTAGTGAATCAAAATAGGTCTCGCACAGCTTCACTAGACTTTGGTTTTATGTTTTGAATAAGAAAATTAGATGAATAACAAAGCAACTATGATAGTGAATCAAAAGAGCCCCACACGACTTCAATAGACTTGATTTTTTTTCAAAAAGACAATGATAATAATGCAAAAGATAGAAACTTGACACATAATATTCAATGATCTAAGAATACACATCTCATTCTGTTTCACTTACAAGACTCATAAGAGTGAGGTAATAACTAACATCATGAGGGACTCCTGACATACCACAAGGCTCTTATCAAGCCGCTTTGAGAGACTTCTAAAGCTTCTTACTAGCCAATCTGAGAATGTTATCTAGGAAGGAATTAGAACATAAGAATAATGATATCTCAAGAGTAATACATGGGTAAAGAGGCATAGCTTCACATCATAGATTCTGAGGATGAATCTGAAAGCACCTCTAACTTAGGCTTAGTGCCTGACTTTTATGAATCATGAATAAAGCACTTTCATCATCAAAACTCAAAAACACTGATGGGGTACCTCTAACTCGATTATAATCCCACTACTATCTGTAAAGATTCTAGCTTGACTGTTTCTGATATATTGAAAATAAGGCAAAGATGGCCTAAATAGGGGAAGTTGAGGATCTACGTAAGCACATAGAGAATCTCTCTATAGCAAAATCTAAGACTCCAAAGAATGGAGACCTTTTCAAAATGCCTTATAGCCTCTCAAAGAAAAAATACAGACATCTCCGTACCATTCCGCAAGACTCTACTGGATACAGCTTCATAGATAACCCAGGTGATACAAGTATGATCATGATGATGGACGTGAATGAGTGCGTAATGAATCCGTCCAAGGAAGTGCACAAGTAAAGTGTAAAAGAGGGCATCAATACACCAAAATCATCCCACTTCTTGCACTTGATGGGCACCTCACCCTTGAGGGGTATTATAGATATTTCACACTATTTTTTAGTATCTATAAATATAACCTTTTAGACTTTTATTCATCAGACTTTTATGATAATGACTGTTGTATAACATTGAAAGACAAGTCCTCTCTCCTTGAGGCACAAATCAAAAACTTGTAACAAGAGTGATACTAGGGTAGAATCACTAGTGTTGCATTCTTGCTTAGAACATTGGGTGCTAGAGGAGGTTGAGGTCTCTCTTGTGCTCACCAAAGAGAGTAGGTGTTCCTGTTATCATTGTATTAAGGGTCTAGTTTCTTAGTTCATGAGATAGTGTATGTCACTCTATCTATCCTTTCTATTCTTTAAATTTTTTAATGTTTATATCTCATATTGTACCCATTTGTGTTGTTGTTATTCCCATTGTTAAGTTCATCTTGTTCTTCATATTCTTATTTTTAATCATAGTTTGAGTTTGCTGATTTGGTGTTGAAAGCACCCCTTTCTATCTCGTTATTGTGTAGTTCTAGCGAATTTGAGAAAGGTTTCCATTTAGTCCATGATTTGTTGTGATTTGTGGACTATTTTGAGTGTTTTTTGTGTTTCCTTTGTCATTATCGTATCATTTGGTATCATATCATATCCTGATATTGTTCCTACAAGATCAAATATTGGGCTAGCTCACTTTAAAAAAAAATAAAGAAAACTAAAATCTGAAAATTCTAAAAAAGGAACAATCTGTCCATCTTGTGTTCTTGGCCAAAAATTGTGTTTTTGTTGTGTCTTGGCCGAGTTTTTTTACTTGTCTTTGTTTTCTCTAAGTGTTATTTTCATTACTCACTAACATAGTGAGTTTATATCTTGATTTGAGCTTGTATTTTGATGTTTTTATTGTAAATATAAGCTTGGCCCATTATTGTTGAACGTTCTTGTGGTAGACATTGTTGTTGAGAAACTTGATTGGCCGTGTATTTGGTTGTTGTTGAAAGGAGTGTTGTTGTTGTTATTCTTGGTGAATGTTGTTGTTGTTCTTGAAGTTCTTCACAACCTTCATCTCTTATTAAAATCGAAGACACAACACTAAAGAGACTTGGCCATTTGTTGTTGTGGATTGCAGTTGGCCATTAGAATTGTTGTTGTTCTTGAAGATTGTTGTTATTGTTCTTAGTGTGGTTGTTATTGTTCATTAAGTTCTTCACCTTCCTTCATATATTGTTAGAAAATAAAGTGAATGATAGATCCTAAAAGGTGAAGGAAAGAGGTGTAAGTAATTGTTAGTCTTGAAAGACCCTCAACCACCAAAAGACTTTACATCACTTCTCAACCACTTTTTCATGAAACAAGGGTCCATGTTTTAAGGAAAAGTACTACAAAAGTCAAGTCTTGAAATTTAAAAATTGAAAAAAGGCTCCAAGACTTATTCTTCCCTCCTTAAAACAAATTCCACCAATCCAAATTAAAATTTGTTCAGACTTGGACTTTGGAAAAAAAATTGTAGAAACCGCAACCAATACGTGGCTGCCATATCACCAAGTTACTGTTCACACATCAAATTTTGGCTCAAATTTCAGATTTCGTAGTTTCCTTTTGTTGTTTCTTAGTTTTAATTTCGTTGGTTCCACTACTAATTGGCAAACTAGTACTCATCTACCAGATTATTAGTTACTGTTTGTGTTCGTTCATTCGTTTTAAGCATTTGTTGTGTGCTTCTCTCTTTGTGAATTCATTGTGTCTTGTTGGTTCAAGTTAGTAAACAAATTTTCTTTTGAGTCAAGTCAAACAAAAATCAATTTTGGGCAAAGATAGACTTATCCCTCAATCACTCACGAAGTACAAGACGACTTTCAACTCTTATGAAACCAAGTGTGAGGTAAAAATTTTGAGTGAGAGTGTGGTGAGATATTTTTGAGCTTACAAGTTTGTTTGTTTTGTTGTTCATTATTATCTTTTATTTTAGGTACCATGGCTGCCACCAATCTCGTGCCACATTTGACCGCATCATCGACTATATTAAAGAAGGCTATGCCAATTGCTATCTAATTTTATCCCACAAAATCCAAATTTCCTTGTACAAACACCTTGTGCTGAGGTATTACCAAAGGAAGAGGTGGGCTACCCCGACCCACACCAAGTTAAAGAGGAGATTGAAACAACTTTGGTACGTGATAGTGAACTTATAGAGAGCAAAGCACTTGCTAGTTCCAAATCTGTTCGTGATATGACTCATGCTCTCTTTAGGTTTAATGCCTTATTTGAAGATGATATAAACACTCTTAATGAACCTAGTGATGAAAATAATGGTATATATTGCCTTGAAGGCTATAGCCGATATGCTAACCCACTATGGTGTGACAACATTCCTCTTAAAGATGGAAATCTCTCTTAGAAGATGAGAGTACTCTTATAGGCAAGGAATGTGTAGTCTCGGAAATGAGTACTCTTGGTGTGCATGATGATCACTTTACTCTTAAATGTACTTCAATACTTGAGCATGTGAATAGTGTGCTTAAAAATTCTCAAGTTAGTGATGATGTCTATAGAATTAATCTTGATAATGCACATGACTCTTTGAACATCTTGTGTGGTAAAAGTATTGCAATTAGTTTTGTTCATAGAGACTATGTGTATGAAAATATTTTTGTGTGTGAATGTGGGGGTGACATTCTAGGGGAAGAAAAGGATAGCCTCGGCTTAGGCCCTTGGCTAATTTTTCCATTTGATCCTAGCACCCTCTTGGAATGTGGAAATCTCTACACTCCCCACTTAATGCTTGGTCAAGATGACAATCAATGTTTGGTTGTGGGTGCTAATGAAGGAAGACAAAGTTCTTCCTTATATCTTTTTGTGGATGATGACCTCTTTCTTTGTGTTTTTTTTACTAAGCTTTTTATGTTTAACACAAAGGACCCATGGATATACTCCAAGTTTATCCCTCCCTCAGCATAGAATATGATGTGTGTATTTTGCTAACCATAACCCCTCATATCTTGAGGATATATGCTTGTTGTCTTCTCTTGATTTTGTGAGGTATGGATTCGAGTTCGAATCCTTTTCAAGAAGGGGAGGATGATACAAGTACAACCACGATGATGGACATGAATGAGTGCGTAATGAATCCGTCCAAGGAAGTGCACAAGTGAAGTATGAAAGAGAGCATAAGCACACCACTTATTGCACTTGATGGACACCTCACCCTTGAGGGTTATTATGGATATTTCTCACTATTTTTGTAATATCTATAAATATAAACTTTTAGGGTTTCATTCATCAGACTTTGATGATAATGAATATTGTATAACATTGAAAGACAAGTCCTCTCTCCTTGAGGCACAAATCCAAAACTTGTAACTAGGGTGATACTAGGGTGGAATCACTAGTGTTACATTCTTTGGAATCACTAGTGTTACATTCTTACTTAGAACATTGGGTGCTATAGGAGGTTGAGGTCTTTCTTTTGCTCACCGAAGAGAGTAGCTGTTCCTATTATCATTATATTAAGGTTCTAGGTTCTTAGTTCATGAGATAGTGTATGTTACTCTATCTATCCTTTCTATTCTTGCAATCTTGTAATGTTTGTATCTCGTATTGTACCTGTTTGTGTTATTGTTATTCCCATTGTTAATTTCATATTGTTCTTCATATTCTCGTTGTTAATCATAGTTTGGGTTGGCTGATTTGGTATTGAAAACACCCTTTTCTATCTCGTTATTGTGTAGTTGTAGCAAATCCGAGAGAGGTCTCAATTTAGTCCATGGTTTGTTGTTATTTGTGGACTGTTTGGAGTGTGTTTCGTGTTGCCATTGTCATTCTCGTATTACTAGGACACTTGAACCTTGTGCTCTGATACCATCTGTAGCGATCCAAAATCACCCCTTGGGATGCTACATGGTGACTAGGGTTATAAGTGACCCCAAGCTAACCCTTCACTTGGCATCACACATAAATAACTGAATAAAATTCATAAAACCGAAAGAATAAGGAGGAATATAGCTCTAATATGAATTTCCTCAATACCATAAATGGAGTCACAAGGTTACAACTCAACTTTTTACAACAAAATCGAAACCCAATACATCAACTTCTATCCACTATCTATGAAGCCTATACTAGTACTGACCATGGATAGTTGGGTCATGACTCAAGCACACCCGAATCAATACGACTGAGAAAGGAAATACCACTCGTCTCAACCGTATCACTGACTCGAGCCCTTGAATCAAAAGGACTCGTCACCTGCCAACTGGAAGTTGCGAACTGATTAGACATGGTACATATGCTACAATTTGTACCTACATAATGAGACAATGTAGCACATAGACGTATATGTGGATTAGCACTTGGGAATGTACTGAGTATATGAGGGTAAATGCACATGCATAAAATAGTATCAACCTCCTCCAATCAAATCATGTATGCAATATGGGATGACTCACATAGCTTGAACAAGTATCAAATGTAAAGCTCATAAATCATGTAAGACGAGGCACACTTATTCTTTAACCTTAAAATCAGAAATCTTCTTTTATTCTAAATACTCAAGACTAAAAGGGCTTTAAATAATACTATCAACTCATGCATATTCCTAAAGAGAGTAAAACTTCATTAGTTCTCAAGATCTCATAACTCTTTTTGAACTCAAATACTTGGAATTCAGAATCATATCACTTTGAAATATACTTGAAGGAATTTCATTCAATTTAGGAGTATATCTCATCTCAAGCTTTTGGGAAATCATTCAATCTCAAAAGGAAGATAGTCTAGTTTAGTGAAAATAACTCATCTCAAGGTTTCGTGGGAAAATACCAAATCAAGGGAAAACACTTCCTTTTGAAGAGATAATTCATATCACGGAAGTACTTTAGCTAGGAAACTATTTTACAACCTCATTAGTAGGAAAATATCTCCTAGGAGGGAAAATAATTTAGTTTCTAAGGAAGTAGATGATCTTTAGTTTTAAAGAAAAGGGAGGTTCTCATAACCAACATAAACCATGTGATCTACCTAGAGTACAACATTTTATCCTCCTAAGAAAGAGATCCTATGTTGGGAAGGAGCGTCATACTCTTGCCATGGAGTGTCACCTGGTTCTAGTGATCACTAAATGAAACTCGGCCTCAAGCCCAATATCAACTCAGCCTTAGGCCTAATAATCATAAAATCGACCTCAGGCCCAAACTACAATGGCACATAGTTTTGTGGTAAAAAAATATAGTACCTGCTCGATGCTAAATACTACTCTCTTTGGATTATCTGCCCTCATCTCATAAAAATTCACGTTTAGAATAATCTCATGGTTCACCGCGAACCCAATAATTAAATCAATAATCTCATGTAGTGAATTGGATTTCAAATCTCTCAGACTATTAGGTCAATTCATTTCTCAATCATAAAAAAATACTCAAATCATGGGTACTTATAACATAAGAGTTCATAAATTCACAAGTCCCAAATAGGGAGTACTAACCCATAGTTCAATCTCAAGTTAAAGCTCGTCAAAATCATAATATATAGCATATAGATTCATAAATCATATGGAAATCTAGGAATTTCAGCAATTTATCTCAAAATCTCAGTATAGTCATATGCTTCAATATCTCAAACATTGCTAATATTAGTTTTTCAAGATGTAAAATGATGGGGTTTATACCCAACTGTAAATTCTCAATAAAACATACAGAAATTATATCATTTGACTCTTAATTCATGGGAGATATCAAGATAATGCATTCAATAATAATGGGTGCAAAATCCCAATTCAAATTCATGTAAAACCTCATAGATTTTAGGAAAATCATGATGTAAATAATCCTTTGGGCACAAGGGTAAAAGGGTTACCTTTGTTCAAAACCCCACATACCTTAGATTATGACATTGGATGAACGAACTTTTTCTAAACTCTTCTTCTAATCCTTGAAAGAGAGGGTTTTTTCCATACTTGACTTAGGGAACTCGAAGCTCAACTCAATTTGAAGAATCCATGGTAAGTTCTTAGATTCCTTGGAGAAGAAATTGTTTTTTATTTGATTTGGAGGAGAAAACCCTAGCTCATTAGTGTTAGAGATAGGAAAATAAGGAAACTGATTCACATAAAATATATAGAAGTGTTTAAAAGAGGGGATAAGACTGAAATATTCCTTCAAAAATGGGTTAAAAGTACTGAACGGGGGCTGTGATGATCGAATCAACGATCCGTCAAAAGTTCAATGGTCTATCAGATTGTTCGTCCCAAGCTGGCCAGAAGAAGGGACATACTGCTTTGCTGCGATGGTCTCAACGAATTTTCATCAAAGTTTTGGCGGTCTGCTATTTTGGTCATCGCACAATGGCCAGGATGAGGCCACATTGCCTCAGAGCGATAGTCAAAGTGATGATCCATCAAAAAGTTGGTGGTCCATTATTTTGGCCATTGCATGATGGCCAGGAAAAGGGGTCACTGCCTTGGTTTTGATGGGATGATTTATGATCCATCGCAGACTTGACAGTCCATCGAATCGTCCCTTAAACTTGGGCAATTCCAACAACATTCTGTAAAATAGCCTTAACTTCCTCATTCGATGTCGTATTTTGACAAAATTTGTATCGTTGGAAAGATAACTTAATGCTCTACATGACAAAAATTTAGATATTAGGAAAATTCCACATGTTTCAAAATATTTCACACTTGGAAAGATACCTCTTAAACTTTTAAGGTTAGAATGACACTTCACTCAACATTCTCTAAGGCTCAAACTATGAGGGAATTTTGTGGAGTTTTAGAAAATACTTGTAGATTGTACAAGTGTGGTAGTTATTTTATCATTGTGATAGAAATTGTTATATATTTCTTATTATGGAATATATGGATTATGGAGATCTTGATAGGATTAAGATTCATAATTTTTAATGTATCAACATTTGGATATCTGCACAGGATTGACTAATATAAGGACGGCAGGCCCTAGATGTCTGGGGTTTTGGTATATTAATAAGAGATCATCCCCTATAGTCGTGGCTATTAGGTGATCATAAGAACTTTAGCATATATATACAAGGTGTTAGTGAGTGTGATAGTTCCTTAACCAGGGTTTATGATAATTATTACATTATTGCTAATTGGATCCTTGATTGCTATGGGCCAAAATATTATAAGTGATTAATGTATCTCATTTTTTGTCTAACTACTTATGTATTTGAGGCAAATATAACTTATTATTGTGGAGTTATGGCTTTGTTGAATTGGTTAATGCTGGTATTCATGGTACTAACTTGCTTTGTTATATCTATTGACTTGCACCTGACTAAATTTTGTGGTGTTGAAAAGGTTTAGTGTCACATATTTGAGGTAAAATTATTTGGTAGGTGTTAGTGGTTGTACTTGTTTGCAAAGTATAGTTAATTTTTCCAACTTATTATCTTGGGTCAGGCAATGACCCTACCAGAAAATTTTGGTTTTTGGTGTACTAATACTACCTGTGCTCTTTTTTTTATTTAGTACAAAGCATTTTCAAGTGACTGCACCGAGATCTCACCTTTACAGTAAACTATTAATGTCTCCCAAATGTCAACTCGTTGAAGTATAAAGTTGCCATTGATCAAATATAGAACCCAACTAGATTGAGGTTGATCCCACAAATAATAGGACAAAATCTGATTAAGTAATTGGCAATTAAGTAAAAGAAGGGAGTTATTGTGAAACAAAATATCAGTAGTAATAAGTAATGGTTTGTAAGACTTATAATCAATATGAGATGAGCACTAGTATTATAATCTCCATGACTTCATAAAACCATAGATTATTCGTGCCAGCGGACTACCCAAATGCATTATATGCAAAACGTAACAAGATATGTATCATCTAAATGTCTTCTGACCTAGTGTAGAAAAATTTCACTCATCTCTATCCAAACTTAGAGGCGTCGCATTACTATCCCTTATTCTTGATCTCAGAAAGCTATACTTGTTACGACTTTAGTTATTAGATAAAGGTTTGTAGCCTTAAATCTCTATTGTTGTTTCCTTTTCTAATCTGTACCTCTCTCCTGAATAAGTTTAGAATACAAGAAAGTTCCTAATGTATGCATCCATCAAAATAGAATTGTACCGATGAAAATACCACACATACAAGCACATCGGTCTAGAATTACTTTGCATTTAACCCATTTGCTAATTCATCGTTGTCCCCATAACCCAAGTTGTGGTAGCTATATACTCATAATCGGAAGTACATCATAAGAATTCATAGATGAATATATGATTATGAATTTACCAAAAGAAATAATCTCCAAAATCTCAACTTTGATTAAACCCTAGAAATGATCTTCATACAATCACAAGAATATGACTTAAAATTGTTTAGTATAATGTAGTGTAAGTAATAATTTTGTAACCCCATGAAAATAACCATGTAGGAATATTTGTAGACAAAACAAAATCTATGATAAGAAAAAAAGAAAAACCACTCAAATGAGAAAAGGGTACGATCGTGGTTAGAACTCATGACCATCCTTTGCTTGTCGTGGTTTGTACTTGAACTTGTTCACTTTCAAGTCTTCCATCAGACGAGCTAAGCTATGACCTCATGATTCCTTTCTACATTATGTCATCTTGTCGTCTAGTAAATGTGCTATTAAAGTTCTAACACTTTGCAAATAGAGTATCTTTCCACGACCACATGGTATGATCATGATATTAACTCATGATCATAGGACCTTCCATCTGAGAGACTTCTATTTAAGGTATCTCTGAATAAATCCTTTGAAATCCTAGGCATCATCGTGTTTAGATCCCATAATCTTGGTAAGTCTCGTCCGATGCCAACTTGTTCTATCTTAAGTATATTCCTTCTCTAACTCCATAAGGCATGTAAACACTAAAAATCCACAAAAGTGATGTTATACTTGGATATATTCCTAGTTTTAAGCATCTTAAGTGTCGTGTGTTCGTAGCACATCAACACCCTCAACTTAGAATGTTTACATGTCCTCAGGGAAAATACTAAACTAACTAAGACGCTTAACTTAGAGAAAAATCAAGATCACTACGCCATTTAACCTTTTTCAATATTCATTGAAGGTCACACATACAAACCATCAAAGTATTTACTACCCTTCATTCTTATCAAAACACCCAATGCAGTGTATATGTAATATGATTACTTACTCTAATGCAACAAGATCGGACATAGCATTACAATGTGAATTGACAACCCAACATTTTGACCAGTACACTACCTAAACAAGTAATAACTAGACTACATCCCGTATGCCATCACATAAAAAAAGTCCCCTAATAACTCAGTATATGCAATAAAATCTATTATTGGGACTGAATCAAATCTATTACTCTGACAAGAAAGTCCAATCGTATGCATTTGATACCATAGATTTTCCCTTATTTTCTACATTTCATCTCTTGGACAGTTAAGTTAAGATCAATATAGGTCTTTTTTAGGCTTGCAATGTAGGCTTGGGGATAGGTGTGGTATATTTGGGTATAGTAACTTATTCCTCCTTCGCACTACACTACTTTTGGCTCCTTTTTTCTTATTTTCTTTTAATTTTTCTCCTCTTGTACTCTGTTTCATTTTGTTTTAGGACTTTATGTGAAGTTTTATTTTTAATTAAATCAACATTTATAAAATATTAATTTTTTAGGAATACCGCACCCAAGTCCTTTTTCTTGTTTTACACCCCTAACTCTACATACCCATTTTCTACACACTGCTATCAATAGTCACCCTAAATTTAGGCGGTTCACCTAGTTGAGGTACATAATGTCCAAGGATGGAATGGGGTCAAATATGGTTCATTGTAAAAACTAGGAAGGTGAATTGGGAAGTTCAAAGAAAAGGCTCAATAAGGCTTGAATTTTGGGTTCAAGGGATACACGATTATTTGGTAGTTTATTTAGGCTAATATGAAATAGTTCAAAAATGAACTATGATACTTTCCTAACCTCCTATCCTACAACTTTTAGAGAGAATAATCGGGCATAGTCTTGATCGTACACACACACTGACTAGGTTGTAAACCTCATTCACTCATAACTCAGGGCTTTCGTATAAGTTATTATCTATTCAGTTTATGCCAAATCAACTAGGTTAACCTATTAACAATCCTAATGTCATGTCTAGAACCTAACATTCGGTATAGTACCATAAATGCAAACACTACATCACCAAACAAAATTTTGGAGGAGTATTATTTTAAATACAGTCAAAAATAGGTAAGCATGCTTAAAAAATCAGACTGCACCAAGTTCTCTAAAAATTCCTCTAATTTACACTAAAACATCAAAAACAGCAAAACAAAAAATAAAATACCAAAACATGTCCGTACGATAACACAGTCAAGAAAAAAAAACACGACAATAAAAATCCTCAGTTGTGGTTCACCCCCACCCCAAATTAAAGTCATGCAATGTCACCATTGCACGAATTAGATAAAACAATGTCAAATAAGTGCAAGGAACATAACTAGGTATAGGCAAAATCTCTTCCTTAATAGTGGCCTCGATTATCGTAGCACTCAAAGTCACATTGGCCCTGCTGGTATTCGAGGTACTATAAGTTTCAATCTCAAGGGTGATATTTTAACCCTTGCTAGTAGTCGCACCAAACTCTGTGGTAGGTGGTTTTATCTTGCCCTCCAGAACAACTGCCCCAGAGGTCTCACCTGTTTCTTCTCTTTCCTTCTTCTCTTTTTCATCTTCTTCTCAGCTTTTTCTATCTTTTTCCCTCTACCGAGGCTCATCATCTCTTCATATTTTTCAAGGCTCTAAATTATATCTTGCCACCTCAACATTACTATTATCAAGGTCAATGATAGGAGTGTAAAAGTCGAGAACTAAGGATTATGCATCCACCACTAGTGATGCCAAAGAAGGCATAGAAGGTGGTAGTGGTATTGGTGCCATATCAACTCCATTGGAAAAGACTCTAACCATTTCCTACAACTCTGCTACCTCGACCCAAATATCTATCATCTAAGGCCTGAATTACATTAATTCTGGGCATTATCCAACCCTTAAATCTATCTGTCTTAGTTTGTACAACCTCACAAAAACACGAATCTCATCACTAACATAAAGCTTACCTCCATCCTCCAACTTCTTAATCCTGGCATTATGAAAAATATAGTTTTGAACAATATCATCTAACTGGGCAGTTGGAATCAATGTGTATCCACTAAAAATCAATGGTCTACTCTGAGCAGAGGCAAGTTGTGTTGAAGAAAATGAGGAACTGACATTAGACACCAACTTGTCACTAGGGGCATCCCTACCTACATCAGGGATCCCCAAACCTCTAGCTAGGGTGGCTAGGTTTTGCAAGTTCTTTATCATATCTAAATACATGGACTTGGTTAGCAGAATAAACTTGTCTACTTATCGAATTAAGGGTACACTTCAATCTTGTATCAGTTGTATAATCAGGCTCAGGAATAGAAGTGTGGGGTTGAACTCAAGCACTCAATCTCTATTTTCTTCTGTAATTATATATTAGATGTTCAAGTCCAACATCACAACTAGTGCAGCCACCAGGCAGGCATTGGTTTCACCCAATGTGTTGTATTGGTTATGGGTGGAATCGTGTACTGAATGATAGACCACAATGCTTTGGCAGTGAACTTAAGACTACTTTTGTAAATTAAAGACTCGTTCACCCATGGTGCCTTACACCAACCTCAGCAATATGGTTTGCCAGCCACCTATAATGCATTGCCTTATCAACTACTAATGAATTTTTCACCCTTTTCGACTCTATGATATGTAGATCATATTTTGGTATTTCTTCCACCACTCAACATTTTCTCTGAACAGGCTTTGCATATAGCCTTTCCAGCGATGTCTACCTCTTCTTCACACTACAATTATGTCCAAAAAGGAGTATTTCTTTATATCCTTTTATTTTCTTTAAGGAAGCATATTCTTAAGGGTTTCAACATAATTTGCATATAACTCCCTCCCTAGCTTACCCCCAAAAATCTAGAGTGGTTTCATCACTCACCCTAACTGGAATCTCTCAACCACTAAGGATACCTCTAGAATATCTTGTAATGATACTAATTATTCTCAATTCTTCTTGTATACTCCTGTTTAGTTTCTCTTTTCCTTAAGGAAAACCCCATCCAACTAATATTCCTGGAAGTATGGCACTTTCCTACATCTTGTTTTGGGTCCACTTTGACCTGTGGTAGCAGCATCGGTATTGGAAGGTTTGGAGTTTTATTCCTCTTCCATTTTCCAAAGAACTAGAATCATCATCCTCAGGTGCATCCGCACCCGATTGGGTATCTTTCCTTTCCTCTTCATACTTAGAAAGGTTGATGGGAGTAGTATCCTCTATGATAGCAGTAGAGATAGCAACCTTTTTCTTAGCCTGGTTTGAGGAGAGTGTTGTAATTTGAGGAGCTAAGCACATACTCCTCCTCAAAACCACTAGCACTAGATCCATTCATCAAAGAGCTTGGAGGGACCCATTCTTTGTATATTATTTCTTAGAGATCCTTATTCTGGGATTTCTTGGATTTAGGAGACGTAGTGCATGCATCAAAATGCAATGTTAGTTCACAGTTGAAAATAATACATAGGTCTAGAAACTTGAAACTTGCAACCATAATTACGATCGTTCAATAAAGATACAACTGTACCTTGTGATAGTATGTTGGGGCTTCAAAGATTGATTTGGATAGGAATCACTTAGATAATCATGTGCTACGATCATACACCTTCCTATCATAGGAAAGAACCTTGAGACCCACTAAACTATTCATATCAGATGGGAACATATGATGTTACTATGTTGACATCACAATCGTGGGATCTGTTTGTTGGTTATCTACTAAAGGTTTACCACGGGTATCCCATAACGAACCTACTTATGATCTTAGTTTA
The DNA here is from genome assembly GCA_030864225.1 of Capsicum baccatum var. pendulum. NCBI lineage: Eukaryota > Viridiplantae > Streptophyta > Magnoliopsida > Solanales > Solanaceae > Capsicum > Capsicum baccatum. Next base: position 157,079,263 of record CM061552.1, on the reverse strand, counting down.
AAATCATAATTGTAGATTGTGTCATGTAATCCAAACAATGATAATATTTCACTTATAATGTTTAGACTTTTTTTGTAATGCCCTGAGTCTGTACCCCAGACGCTACATGGTGCTAGCAATCCCAAAGGACCACAAGCTAACCGTGTACCTATTGTGAGCACTGAATAATAGTAATACTGTCATAACAATATAACTAAGATAAATGCTAAAAATTGCCATAAGGTTCAAATCTAGGATTAGTACTCTATACTGGAATCAGAGTTCTGAAAACAACTGTCTGAAAATATTCTAGTCTGAAAAGACTCTAATCTGTCTGAAAACATGGAGTTGATGGGATAAGCCCCCAACTTAATCTGACTACTGAACTACTGATAAATTAAAATATTGAACTTCTAACTATGTCCTCAAACTATGAGGACTCAACATAAAGTCTGTTGCTGATAGATTTAGGATTATAAGTGCAATCAGGAGACCATACGTCTGAACCTATGATAAAAGACATCATAGCGCAAAATAAAATTATGCGTTAGTACTTTGAATGTACTGGTATGCTAAGTGAGGTAGGCTATAATGCATAGGTTCGTATGCATAAGGAATACTAACTAGATGACGTAAGAATATCTTAATGAGATTACATGCATAGATACGTAAACTATAACTGAGATCATGATAACACTGAGTACTTAGTTATGAATACTTATTAGCTAAGATCTAAGTTTACTGATACTGTACTACTGATAACTACGTGATTGTATCTGACAGTCCTGATTCTATGGAACTATGCTGAGTTTCATACTAAGCTCAATGACTGTGTCTGACAGTCCTAAATTTGTAGAACCAAACTGAGTTATTGAGACTAAATCTGAAACTAAGACTATGGGAGTTATTCATCTAACTGACATACCCCTTTTTCTGAATAGAGTTGGGGTCCAATCCTATAACCCCATATGGAAGGGTGTCAGTACCACGCCACATGTAAAGACAACTGAAGAGATACCATTATCTGGCAGGTACTCTAACAAGAGTGGTGGAACCATCAACTGATAGGTTAAAACACCTCATCAACCCTCAACTGACAGGTTTGATGTCTCAACCTATGCTGGCTACATAGTTCTGGAATGCAAGGATTGCTTCTAAGAATCACACCCTCTACTGGAAGGTAAGTACCCATCCTTGGGTTCACTTAGCGCTGAATCCTACTCCCAACTGACTAGACACTAAACTGATTTTCTAGCTCATATTAAGATTGACTGAACCGCTACTGACCTTACTATTTAACTAAACTGGACTGAGTTCACTAAGTTTCCATTGATTGACAGATTAGTTCTGAATTTTGCTATCTGATTGAGTTTACTGAGAACTGAACTAAATACTGAATGGGACTAGTCTGATATTAAGTTTACTGAGTTTTTCCTAAGTTATGTAACTGACTTAGAGTACTACTGATCGTAATGTAACTGAGACTATTCCCTAATAGATACTAGCTCTAGGTATACATCTAAAATTTTAGGCATTAAATACCCCTAAGACTCAATTGCATGAATAATAATAACACATGATAATTCTTGGTAACATAACAATAGTCAACTGTACACAATGCAATCAATGAGGCATTTATCAAGAACTTGAAAATCTTGAACTTGTACATGTGTAAGAATGCATACTATCATGTCATAAGTACACTAAACAATTAAAATAGGCATTCCAACAAAAACTTTCAAGGCATAGCTTTAACATGGGAGTCCTTTTAAACATGTAGTTCAAGCATGAAGTCATCATAAGATCAACTATGAATCACAAGGCACAATTTATTCACTTAGGCATTTTGACAAACACATGAGAGGCATAACGTTGTACTTTAGGATGAATAATAAACCAATACATCATGGCTATATCAAATCAATTTAATTTCAAGTAATTCCACCCACACACTAATATAAATTCATGAAATTCATTAAATATCACAACTTGGAAATCATACAACAAGATCAAGATGAGCACAATACAATCCCATAACATAGAAACCATGCTTTAAGATTTTAAAAGGGGTTTCTTGAACTCCGAGGATGAAAGGGACCCTTTGATGAACACTTTACATACCTTGATGCTTAATTTTGAGAAGATTGATGGTAAGATTCTTGAGATTTGAATCTTGGATTGAAAATCCTAAGTCTTGTCTTGAGAGAATTTGAGAGAAAGTGAGTATATTTTTATGAATAAAGGCTGAATTTTGTGTTTTTGGATGAATAAGGGTGGGAAAAATGACCTATTTGCCCCCACAACCCATAATAAAATAATGCTGAACTGGGATGCCCTTGAATCTGACCCCTACTTGGATCAAGTATCCAGCGTAATGCGACCCCTGCTTAGGTTAAGCAGCCATCATAGCGCGACCCTTAGCTGTGTTAACTGGCCCTCACGACGTGGGGCTATCATGGCCCCTCCTTATCTTGGGCTTCCAAACTTGCCCTTACGCTTGTCTAAAAAATTTGAAACTCATTTGAGATGACCTACAAGTGACCCTGATCATGAATCAATTTGAAAATTGACATTCTAAAGTCGGGAAGGTCAAAAATAAAATCCTCCAATTTTTTAAGGATAAAATGATTCTAAGTCTTGATACTTAGCTGAAATTTTCTTAGTTTGGGACCCTTAAAAAGCTTTAAAGGGCTGAATTAAGCTTAGAATTTTGCGGGGTCTTACAATATCTCCCCCTTGGAAACATTTGTCCTTGAATGAGACTGACTAAGCTGAGATTAATAATTGATGATAGGCGGATTTACACGCCTATATCAATATATTTTGCCCATATTTTAGCCTAGTTTTGAGAACAAATTATATATTTCATGCACTTTTAGTCCTTTTTCCTGTAAATGAGCTAACGAACATGATTAGTAAAGTTTCAGGTATAAATGATGCAAAATTCAGCATTTTATGGCTTACTTGACGCAAAAGAAAGCTCATGAAGAAAGGAAAAGGAGTGTACACGCCTAAGGACCAAAACTGCTGCATGGAAAATCTGTCCCGGGCTAAAACAGCATTTCTGAAGACTTTGGGGACTTACAGACACATAGCTGGATTTGGACAATGATACATTAACCTAGTACAATTGGGTTATGTATTTCATTAGTTTATTTGGATTATGATAATGTTGCATTAACCTAGTACATTTGGGTTAAGTATTCCATTAGCCTAGTAGGATTTGGTTATTTGTTTCATTAGCGTAGTAGGAGTAGGATATGGGTATTATAAATACCCTATCATGCTAGAGATTTCTATTCAATCCTCCCTTAGTGGAGAGATACATTCTACTTCTCAATTACAACTCTTCTAATCTTTCCATTAATTCTATTTTTCTTCTTCTACTCTTCTATCCTTAAATTCCACAACAAGAGAATCGTTACCAAGCCAAGGAATCACGCCACACGCCTATCACTTGAGCTACACGCCATTAATCAATATTGTGATATAATAATAATGCCAATCGTGATCTCCTTTGCATTCATAGGTAACTAAACTTCTCTGTTGGGGTTATGGAAGCCGGATGAGTTACTATCTATTGCTGTGAGTTTGTGAATTCGTGACACGTATATTGCTTGTATCATTATTCTCTTCATCTTAATCTACATTCTTTGCGGTTGCAAATGCAAGAATACACCAGTCTAACATTTAACTTGTTTGAGAGAAAGGTTATTTGTCTGGAAAAGAGATAGTGTCAAGGTAGTAGGACACCCTTTCCTATTAAAAAGCTAGTGCCGTAACTGGACTAACCTCTTGGAGAATTCGTACCGTTAGACACGCTTTAATCTCGAGAGAGTTAAAGTGAAATAGTCCTTGTTGAGGTGGAGAGATGATTGGATTTACCATCGACTACAATTCTCAATAAGCAATTGCATGTCAAGATTCTACACACTTATAGCCAATAGAGACGTATACCTCAAAAGGTGGACATAACCCCAACGCTTAAATTCTCATTGTTTACAACTCACGTAACAATCCCTCTCTCTTTACTTTATTATTCTCAGCTTTTGCTTACATTACTTGCACGACAAGACTCCCCCCTTATTACGAGACTTGCACCAAAAGTTTAGTAATTTTGCTTACTTGTTGGCCAAGCTATTCCCTGTGGGATCGACACCCAACCCAGGTTGGGTTCTATATTTGCTAACGACCGCTTTACACTCCCACAAGAGCTGTAGATTGAGTGTTATCAAAAATTGGCGCCGTTGCCGGGGAATACGAGTGTCAACTAAGTTTGTGATAATTACTAGACCCTTTGGTCAAAGATTCTCGTACTTTTACTTTCAGTTTTTGTTTTTTGTTTACTGCAGGTTTTTATTCAGTGCATGCCCCATACTAGAAGTTCTGGTCAACCGTTATTACCTATCAATCCTGAACCACAACGCATTGGAAGAATGGAAGCACAAGCAGAAATCAAAAGGATGGATGCTCAACATGAACAAGCATGATTGGCTGCCCTTGCCGCTGCCCAAGTACACCAACAAAACATTGATAACCCTGGGAGAGCAACAAATCCTGACGATGAGGATTTAGGTGATGACGAGTTACTAAACCCTAGGCGTGATGCTGAAATTATAACACCTGCCAATAGAAGAGGTCGACAAGCTCGGTATAGGTATGATCGCCAACCTTTGCAGCCAGCTTTTGACGATGATGATGATGATCTTGATGGTGCCGGAGCCACTGGAGCTATAATTCCACCACCATTAGCGCCCGAAACCAAGTTCAACATCACAAGCACCATGATTCAGTTATTGCAACTCAAGGGATTATTTGGTGGACTAGCAGGCGACGATCCGAATATGCATCTCATCAATTTTATTTCTACATGCAAGTCTTTTGACAATCCTGGTGTTGGTCAGAATGCTATTCGATTATGTCTATTTCCATTGTCTCTATCTGGGGAGGCAACACTATGGTTGAATGGGCTGACTCCTGATTCAATTACAAATTGGAGGCAATTGAGAGACGCTTTCCTAGAAAGATTCTTTCCGCCATCCAAAAGAGCACAATTGAGAGATGAAATCAGCAACTTTCGCCAGCTTCCCACTGAAGCTCTTCATGAAACATGGGAGAGGTTCAAGACAAAGCTAGCGAGGTGCCCAAACCATCACATGACCAATGTTCACCTAATGGAGATCTTGTATAGAGCCTTGAATTCAATAACTAAACCAGTGGTGGACAATGCAGCTGGAGGATCTTTCATGGACCTCACCTTTGGTCAAGCAAGCAATATGCTAGATCACATGACGAAACAAAGTAGAGCTTGGCATACCAGGGATTCTGAGGTAGCAAGCCCCACTTTATCTATTGGCATGACTGCAGACCAAAGAAGAAGAGAAGAAGAACGTGATCAAGATATGGCGCATTTGAAGACACAAATGGATCTTCTTACAAAGCATTTATTATCAGGGAAGACCGAAAAAGTGAAAGCTATTGCGTCAAAAGGAAGAGACGAATCTAATTCTGAAGAGGAGGCCAACTACTTGAATAATCAGGGGGGTTTTCGTTGGAATGCCCAAGGAAACCAAGGTCGGAACTATTATGATAAATCTGGAAGCAAAGACCAAGGTAGTTGGAAGAAAAACAATGAAAAGAGTGGTTTGTACGTTCCCCCTGGTAGATGTGACACCACCACATCTAATTCTGGAAGTATGGAAGACATGATGGCTAAATTATTGAAAGGAGTGGAAGCAACAAGCGCGGGAGTAACAGAGGTAATTAATGATTTGTTCTCCATGAAGCAATTAGTTGATTCTCACTCCACTTCTATCAAGCAAATAGAGCAACAATTGAGCCAACTTTCAGCAGCACTCAATCAAAGAAAGGCCGGCACTTTACCTAGCGATACTGTGCCAAACCCAAGGAATGATGGGTCATGCATGGCCATCACTACCAGAAGTGGTAAGGTGCTGGAAACTTCAGAAAAAGGCAAGCAAGTGATTGACGAAGTTGCGGACATGGATGACAACACAAAAGGAAAAGATGCCGCAGCAACTACTCCTGACGTCAAGGACGCCACATCCAGCACTGTGCAGCCTGAAAAAGTGGAAAAACAGAAGCAAGAGGAGAAGAAAACCGTGGAAAGAACACTTACATACCCACCACCACCTTTTCCCCAAAGATTGAAGAAGGTGGCGGATGACACAAAGTTCAGCAAATTCATGAATATGTTAAAGCAGCTCACTATTAATGTTCCATTGGTGGAGGCACTTGAACAAATGCCTGGGTATGCGAAATTTATGAAGGATCTCTTGACAAAGAAGCGGGCAGCAAGTTATGACTTGGCGGATAATGTTCATCATTGTAGTGCAATCGCTACAAGATCGCTAGTTCAAAAGAAGGCAGATCCTGGAGCTTTCACTATTCCTTGCACAATTAGATCATTGGATTTTGCTAAGGCATTGTGCGATTTGGGAGCTAGCATCAATTTGATGCCACTATCTATCTATAGAAAGTTGGGGTTGGGAGACCCTACACCAACCAATATGAGGCTCGTGATGGCTGATAGGTCGGTAAAACGACCTGTGGGTATCTTGAATGATGTGTTGGTGAAGGTTTCTTCATTCATATTTCCTGCCGACTTCGTTATTCTAGATTGTAAGGAGGATTCTGAAGTTCCCATAATCCTGGGACGTCCTTTCCTTGCAACCGAAAGTGTTCTTATTGACATGAAAGATAATGAGCTTTTGTTCCGAATCAATGACGAAGTAGTACAGTTTGATATATGCAAAGCCATGAAGCATCCCAACGATATGAATGAGTTATCTGTAGCTGATGTTCATCAAGAGGATATGAAAGCATTATCTATAGAGAAACAGCCTACTGTTGAGCCATTGTCTGCTGCGCCACTGAATGTTGAGCATGAGGATAATGAAGATTATGAAGAACTTATGGGTGATCTAACAGAAATAGAGTCTTATAATCCTAAGCAACCAGATTGTGATATCAAGAATCAACCAACAGTGAAGACTCCCATTGACGAGCCACCAATGCTAGAATCACAAGAGCTCCCCGTCTATCTAAGGTATGTGTTCTTGGAAAGTAGAAATATACTTCCGGAGAGAGCTGATAACGCTCAATCTACAGCTCTCGTGGGAGTGTAAAGCGGTCGTTAGCAAATATAGAACCCAACCTGGGTTGGGTATCGATCCCACAGGGAATAGCTTGGTCAACAAGTAAGTAAAATTAATAGACTTTTGGTGCAAGTCTCGTAAGAAGGGGGGATTGTAATAAGTAACCAAAGTAATGAAATAAAAGCTGAAAATAATAAAGTAAAAAGAGAAAGATTGTCACGTTGGTTGTAAACAATGAGAATTGAAGCGTTGGGGTTATGTCCACCTTCTGAGGTATACGTCTCTATTGGCTATGAGTGTGTAGAGTCTTGACATGCAATTGCTTATAGAGAATTGTGGTCGATGGTAAATCCAAGCGTCTCTCGACCTAAACAAGGACTATTTCACTTTAACTCTCTCGAGCTTAAAGTGTGTCTAGCGGTACGAATTCTCCAAGAGGTTAGTCCAGTTACGGCACTAGCTTTTTAATAGGAAAGGGTGTCCTACTACCTTGACATTATCTCTTTTCCAGACAAATAACCTTTCTCTCGAACAAGTTAAATGTTAGACTGGCGTTAGTCTATGCGTCTTCTTTTCTAGACAAGTAACCTTTCTCTCGAACAGGTTAGATGTTAGAATGGCGTGTTCTTGTGTTTGAAACCGCAAAGAATGTAGATTTAAGATGAAGAGAATAATGATACAAGCAATATACGTGTCTTGAACTCACAAGCTCATAGCAATAGATAGTAACTCATTCGGCTTCCATAACCCCAACTAAGAGGTTTAGTTACCCATGAATGCGAAGGATATCACGTTTTGCATGGTGGATGGCGTGTATAGTAGGTGTTTGGCGTGTGATTTTAGTGATTCCGTAGCAAGTAACGATTCTCTTGTTGTGGAATTTGAGAATAGAAGAATAGATTAGAAGTGTTTGTAGTGAAAGATGAGAGGGATGAAAGAAAATTGATTAAATTGTAAGGAGATGTCTTAAGTGAAGAGTTAATTAAAAATCTCTAACATGATAGGGTATTTATAATACTCCTATCCTACTCCTACTAAGCTAATGAAATAAATAACCAAATCCTAATATACTAATGAAATCCTTGACCCAAATGTACTAGGGTAAGGTTACAAAATTATAATCCAAATAGAATAATGAAACACATAACCTAATTGCACTAGGTTAATGTATTATGGCAAAAATCCAGCTTTGTGTCTGTAAGTCCCAAAGTCTTCAGAATTGTTGTTTTAGCCCGGGACAGATTTTCCATGCAGCAGATTTAGTCCTTTAGGCGTCCAGCTCCTTTCCACTTCGTTCGTGAGCTTTCTTTTGCGTCAAGTAAGCCATAAATTGCTGTATTTTGCATCATTTATACCTGAAACTTTCCTAATCACATTTGTTAGCTCATTTACAGGAAAAAGGACTAAAAGTGTATGAAATAGATAATTAGTTCTCAAAACTAGGCTAAAATATGGGCAAAATATATTGATATAGGCGCGTAAATTCGCCTATCATCAACACCCCACACTTAGAGCTTTGTTCGTCCTCGAACAACATATCATGTCCTTCTAAGCATTGACTTAAGGTTTTTACAGAAACAACACAAAACATTCTTCAAGACAAGCACAACAATTATCAACGAAGAGTAGCTTTCCGATTATAAGTAGAAACAATTTAACCTCAAGCATAGACTCGTGATGGTGATCAACTCGCATGCAAACGTTAAGGTGCATAGAATCATATACAACTATCCAAGACTCATCAACCATGTGTGTCTCACAATATAGTACCCATAATTACTCACAAATATAGCATATTTTTCAAACATGGGTATCAAAATGTCCTTGCTCTCGCTCTCACAAAAAATTCATATGTAGCAACTAATGACCATAGGCTTGCCCTTAATGTAGTACTCCACTAAATGTCGGAATGTTAAGGTTAGGATCAAGTAGGTCTTTTGATGGTTGTAATGTAGGCTAAGGGACGGGTAGGACTATTTTGGCCAGAAATAGTGACTAAGTTCCTAAGCACTTTAATACATCACATTGTATCATTGACACTTTGTTCTCTTTCAACCTTTCTTTACTCTTTTATTCTACCACTCTTGTTCTCCTATTTTGTTTTTCAATTTTAAGCACAACTCACTTTTCAGCTTTCTTTTCCTTTTTCTTTTCACAAAATACCTCTTATGATAGCACTTTCTTCTTTTTCATAACGCATTCAAGCACCATTACAATTTAAAGCATCATACTCACCCAATTTCATCTTATGTTGTCACATGACTTTTTCACTTTAAAGCACTTAGGAATTTGGATCAAATTACGGTCTTGAAAAAAATGGATTAGGCTTACATACAAGGTTGTCAAAGAAATAGGCTAAAGGCTCAAAAGGGTTTAACTAGGATGATGTCCATGGGTAGGTAAAACTGAAGGTAAACATGTATAGGTTGCCAAAGAAATGCCTAAATCATATCCTAAACTTACATTCCTTATTTTCGCTTTGCATACATACGAGGCAAGTTCTAGCATCAGCCACATACATAGAATATACTATTAATCTCACACACACAAGGCACATGGTCGACTTGATTGGTAGTAATATAGACTCTCGACCCAATCAATTGAAGGAATTGAATCACACAATAGCACATAATGAGTCACAACTAGAGCCTAAATGTCTCAATAGTCACAATTGTAGCACATACTCTTGTTCTAATCTCATGCTGCCTATCCAAATAATTTCATGCGTAGCTAGAAAAATTTTACTCCTAATAAAAAAACGTCACACGGAAAAAATCACAAAAAAAATAAAAATTTGGACTCAAAACAAAATAAACAAGAGCAAACATACAAACATAGCATAACCTGATTAGTCGGACTCTTCCTCAATGTCGGGGGTCATACCCCCTTCGTCCGAATCATTGTAAGAGTCATCGTCAGAGTTCTCCTCAGCATCAGAATCAGGCAAGCGTCTATCATCATCAGTTGGCACGTCATCATCAAGAGGTTCCTCGAAATATACTCCCACTCCACACATCTCCCGGGCATGTCTGTTCATTGGGTAGTCGTGGTCCAGCTCTTGGAGCTCTTCAGCAGTTGGAATACGTCCACCACTCATCATAGTGAATCGTGTCATGCCATAGAGATGACGGAAGAAACTCTCGTCACGAGCGTGTCTCTCCGCAGTGGTAAGGTTGACTCCATGCGTTGTTTCAGCATCTTTGACCTTGGTGAGGTCAACCTTCTTTGGGGTATGTGGGAGTTTGTGGTCAGCTGGTTCCTCTTCTATATCCTTCTTCCGCAACATTGCTGTCAACAAATTTCCGAATGTGAAATGGGACCTGCTGTGGAGTCTGGCTTTTCTCATGGTAGATCGAATGATTGCCCCAAAGTTGATAGGGACATTCGTCATCAACGCATAAACCAAACACACTCTATCTCTCGATATCTTTGTGTATTGCGTCCCAGGAATAAGGCATGAGTTGACAATGCGCATCCAAATTCTTGCTTCCCTATTTAGTGGAGCATAGGGGAATGTGTTGTGACGGCCTGTTTCCTTATGTCTGCCCCATCTTGCCATTGATCTGCTTCCACAAAGCGTGTGTCTTATTGCTCTGTAAGGAGGCCTGATGTACAGCTCTTTGTATGGTGCAGTGTCGACCGAAGGTAGGCCTAGAAACGAGTTGATCCAATCCGCTGTAAGCTGTAACACTTGGCCCCGAATTTTGACTTCGTTGCCTGTTGTGTTTGGCGACCAGTTGGCATAAAACTCTCTTGTCAAGTCAAGATTGCACTCTCCCATGTCACGGAAGATGAAATCCAGCTTCAGAGCCATTATCTTAGCCAACATTTGCGGCTCCTTCTTTGCTAAGGTCTCCTTGTTGATTAAGTCGACGTGCACATATTTCTTTTCTTTGTTGCTGCTGTACCATGCCTTGGCGTCTTCCTCAAGAACCCATTTGATTCCGAACATTCTGCGTGGTAGGTGTGCTGAAGATGATTCTCCTTGGTCTTTTCGGCTTCTCTTTTTATCCTTTCGGGTTGTGGTAGCCTTCTCCTTGCCTTGCCTTGCTTTCGGTGCCATTGTACCTGAGACTAAAAATAATGTTAGTTGCAGCACAATCGCACTTTATACAATCTACATTCAAGCACTAGGGGTACCACCCCACACTTAATCTTGTTAGCACAAATCAGTGAAGTGAAAGTGGTCGAGTACTCAGACTTCGTCGACATACGTTTTAGGATTGTATTCCGACAAGAAAATCAGCATTACATCACTTATGAGCAGCCACTTGGACGTCTTTCATGGTGCATATAGCGACACTACAACATAGGAGTTACCGCATGGAATTGCTATTCGTACAACAAACACTACCTCCTACGTCGATAGTCACTATAACCTTATCCCGATGGCCGGGATGGTTAATCATGCAAGCATCCAAACAACACTCTCAAGCAATATTCATAGCCACATATGTTCAGCAAGTATCATAACAATGCCATTGAAACAAAATTCAAGTCGGAAACAAGTCAAGAATTCCATACGTATATATACAATCACACGATTTTGCAACAATTATCCACACACATGAACATCACCACCAATTTCTTATGATTTAGCATTTTGTAATAAGCATAGCAACGTAGTACTTACGATAAATAGATGAAGAATAAGAGAGCACTTACTTGCTTGAAGAGTGTGGAGAAGTTTGATGTGGATTGGAAGAACAAAGGAAGAAAAATTTGAGAGGATTTGGAGTGATATGCGGCGCCTTTAGGGTTGATTCTAATGTGTTTGTGATAAAAAACCAAGTCCCCTTTATATAGGAGGAGTATGGGTCAGGTTATGACCCATTTACAATCGGATTTGGGGACAAAATCACCACATATGCGGCGCATATCCCTCGGCATATCACTTACATATGCGGCGCATTGTCCATGGCATAATGGGACATATGCGCCGCATATACTATGGCATATCTAGACATATGCGGCGCATATCCTATAGCATTTGGTCTCAGTATCTCAAATGCCATAGCATATGCGGCGCATAGTCAAAAGAACACCTAGGAATAGGCGGCGCATTGTGTATAGCACACTAGATTCCGAGTCTTTAGGCTATAGAATAGGTTGTGCATCGTTCGTGGCCTGTTTATACCAAGGCCTAGCCTTCCTCGAAGCCTATTATGACGTGAGAAAGGCTCAATTCATAGCCTTATGCATCACCAATCCTAACTTACCGACTTTACCATACAATGCGACCAAATCGTCAATTGAAATCAATCTCCTCGTTGCATACTTCTTGCACCTATTTTTGCTCAAAACCAAATGAAAACGATTAGTACGATGGGTTGCCTCCCACCAAGCGCCTTAGTTTTGGTCGTGGCACGACTCTTATTTTTGGATTTTCATTTATCAAAAAGAAAAAAAAAATTAAAACGACGAAACGATAAAACGATAAAACGATAAAACGATGGGTTGCCTCCCATCTAGCGCCTTATTTATTGTCGTGGCTCGACGTAGTTACCTCGAGTACTTAGACTTCGTCGAGGTAAATGGTGGATCGTTTTCTGAAAGGATTTAGATGACAATGAGGCTTACCTGTGGGCATGCGATCTTCTTCAAGATGGTTCATACGTTTCCCCGGAGAGTCTCCAATTATATCATCAATAGTCCAACCCATAGCTCTCTTGTATCTCTTCAGAGCAGAGATAAGAGCTTCTACGTGCTGTTCACTTAAATCATCTGCGCTCTCCGGAAGTATATTTCTAGTTTCCAAGAACACATACCTTAGATAATCGGGGAGCTCTTGCGATTCTAGCACTGGTGGCTCATCAATGGGAGTCTTTGCTGTTGGTTGATTCTTGAGATCACATCCCGGTTGCTTAGGAGTATAAGACTCTATTTCTGTTAGATCACCCATAAGTTCTTCATAATCTTCATTATTCTCATGCTCAATATTCAGTGGCGCAGCAGACAATGGCTCAACAGTAGGTTGTTTCTCTATAGATAATGCTTTCATATCCTCATAATGAACATCAGCTACAGATGACTCATTCATATCGCTGGGCTGCTTCATTGTTTTGCATATATCAAACCGTACCACTTCGTCAACCACTTGCTTGCCTTTTGCTGAAGTTTCTAGCACCTTACCACTTCTGGTAGATATGGCCATGCATGACCCATCATTCCTTGGGTTTTGCACAGTATCGCTTGGTAAAGTGCCAGCCTTTCTTTGATTGAATGCTGTTGAAAGTTGGCTCAATTGCTGCTCTATTTGCTTGATAGAAGTGGAATGAGAATCAACTATTTGCTTCATGGAGGACAAATCATCAATCACCTCCTTAACTCCCGCGCTCGTTGCTTCCACTCCTTTCAATAACTTAGCCATCATGTCTTCCATACTCCCAGAATTAGATGTGGTGGTATCACGTCTACCAGGGGGAATGTACAAACCACTCTTTTCATTATTTTTCTTCCAACTACCTTGGTCTTTGCTTCCAGATTTATCATAATAGTTCCGACCTTGGTTTCCTTGGGCATTCCCACGAAAACCCCTCTGATTGTTCAAGTAGTCGGCCTCCGCTTCAGAATCAGATTCGTCTCTTCCTTTTAGCGCTACAGCTTTCACTTTTTCGGTCTTCCCTGATAATAAGTGCTTGGTAAGAAGATCCATCTGCATTTTCATGTGAGCCATGTCTTGGTCACGATCTTCTTGTCTTCGCCTCTGCTCTGCAGTCATGCCAAAAGATACAGTAGAGCTTGCTACCTCAGAATCCCTGGTATGCCAAGCTCTACTTTGTTTCGTCATACGATCTAGCATATTGCTTGCTTGACCAAAGGTGAGGTCCATAAAAGATCCACCTGCTGCATTATCAACCACTGGCTTAGTCACCGAATTCAACGCTCTGTATAATATCTCCATCAAGTGGACATTGGTCATATGATGGTTTGGGCATCGCATTAGCTTCGTCTTGAACCTCTCCCATGTTTCGTGGAGAGCTTCAGTTGGAAGCTGTCGAAAATTTGTGATCTCATCTCTCAACTGTGCTCTTTTGGATGGCAGAAAGAATCTTTCTAGGAAAGCATCTTTCAATTGCCTCCAATTAGTAATAGAATCAGGAGTCAGCCCATTCAACCATAGAGTTGCCTCCCCAGACAGAGACAATGGAAATAGACGTAATCGAATTGCATTCTGTCCAACGCCCGGATTGTCGAATGACTTGCATGTAGAAATAAAGTTGATCAGATGCATATTCGGATCATCGCCTGCTAGTCCACCAAATAATCCCTTGAGTTGCAAAAGCTGAATCATGGCGCTAGTGATATTGAACTCTGCTCCCGGTGCTAAGGGAGGAAGAATAATAGCTCCTGTGGAACCAGCTCCGTCTAGATCGTCCTCTTCGTCATCAAAAGGAATTTGTATAGCTCGGCGATCAGGCCTCAATCGCGCTTGACGATCTCTCCTATGCATGGGTGCCGCCATCTCAGCAGTATGCTGTGAGTTTAGTAGCGCTTCATCGCCCAGATCCTCATCGTCAGGATTTGTTGCTCGCCTACGATTATCAATATTCTGTTGATGCACTTGAGCAGTCATTCTTTCAATTTCACGTTGTGCCTCCATTGATGCACTGGATAAACCTAAATAAAACAAAAACAACAACTAAAAGTAAAAGTACGAGAATCTTTGACCAAAGGGTCTAGTAATTATCACGAACTTGATTGACACTCGTATTCCCCGGCAACGGCGCCAATTTTTGATAACGCTCAATCTACAGCTCTCGTGGGAGTGTAAAGCGGTCGTTAGCAAATATAGAACCCAACCTGGGTTGGGTATCGATCCCACAGGGAATAGCTTGGTCAACAAGTAAGTAAAATTAATAGACTTTTGGTGCAAGTCTCGTAAGAAGGGGGGATTGTAATAAGTAACCAAAGTAATGAAATAAAAGCTGAAAATAATAAAGTAAAAAGAGAAAGATTGTCACGTTGGTTGTAAACAATGAGAATTGAAGCGTTGGGGTTATGTCCACCTTCTGAGGTATACGTCTCTATTGGCTATGAGTGTGTAGAGTCTTGACATGCAATTGCTTATAGAGAATTGTAGTCGATGGTAAATCCAAGCGTCTCTCGACCTAAACAAGGACTATTTCACTTTAACTCTCTCGAGCTTAAAGTGTGTCTAGCGGTACGAATTCTCCAAGAGGTTAGTCCAGTTACGGCACTAGCTTTTTAATAGGAAAGGGTGTCCTACTACC
The DNA here is from genome assembly GCA_030864225.1 of Capsicum baccatum var. pendulum. Taxonomy (NCBI): domain Eukaryota; kingdom Viridiplantae; phylum Streptophyta; class Magnoliopsida; order Solanales; family Solanaceae; genus Capsicum; species Capsicum baccatum. The sequence continues at coordinate 157,063,932 of CM061552.1, read as the reverse complement.
TTGACATTATCTCTTTTCCAGACAAATAACCTTTCTCTCGAACAAGTTAAATGTTAGACTGGCGTTAGTCTATGCGTCTTCTTTTCTAGACAAGTAACCTTTCTCTCGAACAGGTTAGATGTTAGAATGGCGTGTTCTTGTGTTTGAAACCGCAAAGAATGTAGATTTAAGATGAAGAGAATAATGATACAAGCAATATACGTGTCTTGAACTCACAAGCTCATAGCAATAGATAGTAACTCATTCGGCTTCCATAACCCCAACTAAGAGGTTTAGTTACCCATGAATGCGAAGGATATCACGTTTTGCATGGTGGATGGCGTGTATAGTAGGTGTTTGGCGTGTGATTTTAGTGATTCCGTAGCAAGTAACGATTCTCTTGTTGTGGAATTTGAGAATAGAAGAATAGATTAGAAGTGTTTGTAGTGGAAGATGAGTGGGATGAAAGAAAATTGATTAAATTGTAAGGGGATGTCTTAAGTGAAGAGTTAATTAAAAATCTCTAACATGATAGGGTATTTATAATACTCCTATCCTACTCCTACTAAGCTAATGAAATAAATAACCAAATCCTAATATACTAATGAAATCCTTGACCCAAATGTACTAGGGTAAGGTTACAAAATTATAATCCAAATAGAATAATGAAACACATAACCTAATTGCACTAGGTTAATGTATTATGGCAAAAATCCAGCTTTGTGTCTGTAAGTCCCAAAGTCTTCAGAATTGCTGTTTTAGCCCGGGACAGATTTTCCATGCAGCAGATTTAGTCCTTTAGGTGTCCAGCTCCTTTCCACTTCGTTCGTGAGCTTTCTTTTGCGTCAAGTAAGCCATAAATTGCTGTATTTTGCATCATTTATACCTGAAACTTTCCTAATCACATTTGTTAGCTCATTTACAGGAAAAAGGACTAAAAGTGTATGAAATAGATAATTAGTTCTCAAAACTAGGCTAAAATATGGGCAAAATATATTGATATAGGCGCGTAAATTCGCCTATCATCAAGAGCAAATGATTTAAGTGAACAGCACGTAGAAGCTCTCATCTCTGCTCTGAAGAGATACAAGAGAGATATGGGTTGGACTATTGATGATATAATTGGTGACTCTCCGGAGAAACGTATGAGCCATCTCGAAAAAGATCGCATGCCCACAGGTAAGCCTCATTGTCGTCTTAATCCTTTCAGAAAACGATCCACCATTTACCTCGATGAAGTCTGAGTACTCGAGGTAACTATGTCGTGCCACGACAATAAATAAGGCGCTAGATTGGAGGCAACCCATCGTTTATCATTTTTCATTTATTGTTTATCGTTTTGTCTTTCTTTCATTCTAGTACTTGTTTTGTTTTGCTATATGAAAAATCCAAAAATAAGAGTCGTGCCACGACCAAAACTAAGGCGCTTGGTGGAAGGCAACCCATCGTACTAATCGTTTTCGTTTGGTTTTGAGCAAAAATAGGTGCAAGAAGTATTCAACGAGGAGATTGATTTCAATTGACGATTTGGACGCATTGTATGGTAAAGTTGGTAAGTTAGGAATAGTGATGCATAAGGCTATGGATTAAGCATTTCTCACACCAAAATAGGCATCGAGGAAGGCTCGGCCTTGGAAAAACTAGGCCACGAACGATGCACAACCTATCCTATAGCCTAAGGTCTCAGAATCTAGTGTGCTATACACTATGCGCCGCCTATTCCTAAGTGTGCTTTTGACTATGCGCCGCCTATGCTATGGCATTTGGTCTCAGTATCTCATATGCCATAGACTATGCGGCGCATATGTCTACAAATGCCATAGACTATGTGGCGCATATGTCCCATTATGCTATAGACAATGCGCCGCATATGTCATGACTATGCCAAGCATTATGCGCCGCATATGTAGCATTTTTGTCTCCAAAACCGATTTTAAATGGGTCATAACCCGACCCATTCTCTTCCTATATAAAGGGGACTTAGTCTTGAAACATAACCACACTAAAAATTGACCCAAAGGCGCCGCACATCCATCGAAATCATCTCAAAATTTCTCTTTTTGCTCTTCCAATTCACAAGAACATCTCCAAAGGCTTCAATCACGTAAGTACTCTTTTATTCTTCATCTATTTCTAGTAAGTACTACGTTCCTATGCCTATTATGAATTGCTACATCTTCAAAGATCATTGGTGATGTTAATGTGTTTGGATTGTTGATACACAACCATGTGAGTGAACATATACGTTAGGATAATCTTGACCGGTCTCCGACTTGAATTTGGTTTTAATAAGCATTGTTATACTATTTGCAGAATTGCCATGGCTATGAACATTGCTTAAGCTTGTTACTTGGATACTTACATGTTAGAATATCTCGTTCATCGGGATAAGACTTATAGTTGCCTACCGACATAGGAGGTTGTGATTGTTGAAAATAACTATACCATGATGTAACCCCTATGTAGTAGTGTTGTTATACTTAACATGAACTTAGTTCAATGGCTGCAAGTAGTGATACATCTCTGATCTTCTTGTCGGAAGATAGTTCCTAAAACATATGTCGATAAATTCTGAGTAATCGATCACTTTTACCTCACTAGTTGGTGCCAACAACCTAAGTGTGGGGTGGTACCCCTACTGCCTATGTATAGATTGTATCCATTGGGATTGTGCTACCACTAACACTATTTCTAGTCTCAGGTACAATGGAACCGAAAGCAAGACAAGGGAAGGAAAAGGCCACCACTTCCCAAAAGAGCAAGAAAGCAAGGAGAACCCTCCTCGCTGCAAATACCTCGACTCCCGCTTGGAATTAAGTGGGATACTTATGCGGAACTTATGAGGATGATGACTCTTATGATGATCCCAACGCAAGGGGTATGACCCCAGACATAGAGGATAAGTCCGACCAACCAGGTTCCTCGTATTTATTTTCCACTGAGGACAGTGTCCCGACTAAGTGTGGGGGGGCGGTATCGCATGCTATACTTCTCTGTTTGCACCTATGTTTGTTTGTTTACTTTGTTTATTTGAGTTCGTTTTTTTTTGTTTTTTTTGTTTATCATTTTTTTAAGTTTTTTTTTAGGAGTAAAATTTTTTCTATCTTCGCATAAAATTATTTTGATAGGCAGCATGAGATCATAGCAAGAGTATGTGCTACAATTGTGACTATTGAGACGTTTAGGCTCTATTTGTGACTCATTATGTGATATTGTGTGATTCAATTCCTTCAATTGTTGGGTCGAGAGTCTATATTACTTCCAATCAAGTCGACCATGTGCCTTGTGTGTGTGAGATAATAGTATATTCTATGATTGTGGATGATGCTAGAACGTGCCTGGTATGTATGCAAAGCGAAAATAAGGAGTGTAAGTTTAGGATATGATTTAGGCATTTCTTTGGCAACCTATATTTGTTTACCTTCAGTTTTACCTACCCATGAACATCATCCTAGTTAAACCCTTTTGAGCCTTTAGCCTATTTCTTTGACAACCTTGCATGCAAGCCTAATCCATTTTCTTTCAAGACCAGAATTTGATCCAAATTCCTAATTGCTTTAAAGTGAAAAAGTCATGTGACAACATAAGAGGAAATTGGGTGAGTATAATGCTATAAATTGTAATGGTGCTTGAATATGTTATGAAAAAGAAAGTGCTATCATAAGAGGTATGTTGTGAAAAGAAAAAGGAAAAGAAAGCTGAAAAGTGAGTTGTGCTTAAAATTGAAAAACAAAAAAGGAGAACAAGGGTGGTAGAATAAAAGAAAGAAAGGTTGAAAGAAAAAAGTGTCAATGATACAAAGTGATGTATTAAAGCGCTTAGGAACCTAGTCACTATTCTTGGCCAAAATAGTCCTACCCGTCCCTTAGCCTACATTACAACCATCAAAAGACCTACCTGATCCTAATCTTAACATTCCGACATTTAGTGGAGTACTACATTAAGGGCAAGCCTATGGTCATCAGTTACTACATATGAATTCTTTGTGAGAGTGAGAGCAAGGACATTTTGATACCCATGTTTGAAAAATATGCTATATTTGTGAGTGATTATGGGTACTATATTGTGATACACACATGGTTGATGAGCTTTGGATAGTTGTATATGATTCTATGCACCTTAATGTTTGCATGTGAGTTGATCACCATCACGAGTCTATGCTAGAGGTTAAAATGTTTCTACTTATAAGCGGAAAGCTACTCTTTGTTAATAATTGTTGTGCTTGTCTTGAAGAATGTTTTGTGTTGTTGCTATAAAAACCCTAAGTTGACGTTTAGAAGGACGATATGTTGTTCGAGGACGAACAAAGCTCTAAGTGTGGGGTGTTGATGATAGGCGGATTTACACGCCTATATCAATATATTTTGCCCATATTTTAGCCTAGTTTTGAGAACAAATTATATATTTCATGCACTTTTAGTCCTTTTTCCTGTAAATGAGCTAACGAACATGATTAGTAAAGTATCAGGTATAAATGATGCAAAATTCAGCATTTTATGGCTTACTTGACGCAAAAGAAAGCTCATGAAGAAAGGAAAAGGAGTGTACACGCCTAAGGACCAAAACTGCTGCATGGAAAATCTGTCCCGGGCTAAAACAGCATTTCTGAAGACTTTGGGGACTTACAGACACATAGCTGGATTTGGACAATGATACATTAACCTAGTACAATTGGGTTATGTATTTCATTAGTTTATTTGGATTATGATAATGTTGCATTAACCTAGTACATTTGGGTTAAGTATTCCATTAGCCTAGTAGGATTTGGTTATTTGTTTCATTAGCGTAGTAGAAGTAGGATATGGGTATTATAAATACCCTATCATGCTAGAGATTTCTATTCAATCCTCCCTTAGTGGAGAGATACATTCTACTTCTCAATTACAACTCTTCTAATCTTTCCATTAATTCTATTTTTCTTCTTCTACTCTTCTATCCTTAAATTCCACAACAAGAGAATCGTTACCAAGCCAAGGAATCACGCCACACGCCTATCACTTGAGCTACACTCCATTAATCAATATTGTGATATAATAATAATGCCAATCGTGATCTCCTTTGTATTCATGGGTAACTAAACTTCTCTGTTGGGTTTATGGAAGCCGGATGAGTTACTATCTATTGCTGTGAGTTTGTGAGTTCGTGACACGTATATTGCTTGTATCATTATTCTTTTCATCTTAATCTACATTCTTTGTGGTTGCAAATGCAAGAATACGCCAGTCTAACATTTAACTTATTCGAGAGAAAGGTTATTTGTCTGGAAAAGAGATAGTGTCAAGGTAGTAGGTCACCCTTTCCTATTAAAAAGCTAGTGCCGTAACTGGACTAACCTCTTGGAGAATTCATACCGTTAGACACGCTTTAAGCTCGAGAGAGTTAAAGTGAAATAGTCCTTGTTGAGGTCGAGAGACGCTTGTATTTACCATCGACTACAATTCTCTATAAGCAATTGCATGTCAAGATTCTACACACTCATAGCCAATAGAGACGTATACCTCAAAAGGTGGACATAACCCCAACGCTTAAATTCTCATTGTTTAAAACTCACGTAACAATCCCTCTCTCTTTACTTTATTATTCTCAGCTTTTTCTTACATTACTTGCACGACAAGACTCCCCCCTTCTTATGAGACTTGCACCAAAAGTTTAGTAATTTTGCTTACTTGTTGGCCAAGCTATTCCCTGTGGGATCGACACCCAACCCAGGTTGGGTTCTATATTTGCTAATGACCGCTTTACACTCCCACGAGAGCTGTAGATTGAGCGTTATCAATAATCGACTGAGTTCGTGTACTTAACATGTATAACTAAAGAATAATTACATGAATAAAACTAGTGATATACTGAGGTTTCTTACTGTACATGCATATCTAATGCATTAGTACAAGGCTGAACATAATTCATGAATCCATAACTGAATATGTAATGGTAATTGATATCAAGTTTGCAAAGGAGATCTGATCATGAAACTAAATATGTTCAAGGAAAAACTGTTACCTTGAGCAGGTCTAAGTTTGCGGGAAAGAGGTGAGGATACTTGGTTAGCATATTGGCTTCTGCTTCCCAATTAGCTCCCTCAATGGACTAATTCTGTCAAAGAACTTTGACTCGAGGAACTTCTTTATTCCTAAGTCTATGAATCTGATAGTTAAGAATTTTGACTAGAATCTCTTCATAAGAGGGACTACTCTGAACGTCTATGCCCTATGTCGGGACTACGACTGCTGGTTCACCTATGCATTTCTTTAGCAAGGAGACATGAAATACTGGATGGACTGAAGCTATATTTGAAGGCAACTCAAGCTTGTAAGCTACCATTTAAAAATGGTTGAGAATTTGGTAAGGACCAATATATTGAGGACTGAATTTACCTTCTTGCCAAACCTCTTCACTCCTTTCATAGAAGAGATTTTCAAGTACACAAAATCACCAATCTCAAACTTGAGATCCTTTCTGCACACATCTGCGTACAATTTCTATTGTCTTTGAGTTGTCTTAAGCCTTTCCCTGATCAACTGAACTTTATCAAAGCATCAAATACCAAGTCAGGCCCTACAACTATAGCCTCACCCACTTCGAACCAACCAATGAGAGATCTACATCTCCTCCCACAAAGCACCTTAAATGGAGCCATCTTAATGCTAGAATGAGAGCTTTTGTTATATGTGAACTTAATCAAAGGCAAGTGGTCATCCCAACTACCTTTAAAATCAATTGCACACACTCATAGCATAACTTCTAACATCTGGATGGTCCTTTCTGGTTGACCATCTGTCTGAGGATGAAAAGTTGTACTAAGGTGAACTCGGATACCAAGACCCTTTTGGAACACTTTCCAAAAATAAGAGGTGAACTGCATACCTCCATATGAGATAATGGACAACGAAAATCTATGCAATCTCACTAACTCTCTGACATAGAGTTTGGCATAATCGTCGGCTAAATAAGAGGAATTGTGTAACACCCCAATTTGTTGAACAAGAATGCTACACAGTTCTCATGACCCCGAGGGACACAAGCTAACTCCTAACTAATATTTATACCTTTATACTGCAAATCATAATATAATAATATGGAATACATGGAATTATAAGGACATAAGGTTCAACTGAATACAATCATGTGGGCAAAAATACCCAAAACAACTGAATCTGATCGTAAATTTGAAAGTAAATCCAAAAGCCTCTAAACTGTCTGAATAAGGAGTTGAAGGAACATGTCTTCAACTAACTCCATAAAACTAAATTGGAGAATAAATAAATGAATCAAATCATATTGTCCTCGAATCAATGAGGACTCATGTGTCGCTGTGACTGGAACTCTACCGCTACTACTGGGCTAGAGCTTGTGTCTCGGAACCTATGGTGTAACATGAAAAGAAAGCACCATAGTGTAAATATGTCAGTACAATTAGAGTACTGAGTATACAAGAAAGGTAGGCTGAACATAAAGGGTTTTAAGCATGAACAACACTAACTGACTAATATGAACGTGAGAGTGCAATCACACAAATATAGAAACTGGGACCATGAATACGTGATAGCATGAACTGTAAGCTAATACATAGTTTACTGATAACTATCATGACTGATACTGAAAATGATAACATGGATGACAGTATCTGACAGTCCTGTATATATACTGAAATCTGAAAAATGCTCTGAGTTCTTTTACTGAGACTGATACTGAAACTGATAACATGGATGATTGTATCTGACAGTCCTGCATATACTAAAATCTGATGAATGCCCTGAGTTCTTTTATTGAGACTATTACTGAAACTATGCGAGGTAGTGTTTAACCGATATGCCCCGTGTATGCCATTATGGCTAAGATGTGGTCCAATCTCTGCCCCGACTGGAGGGGTGTCAATACCACGGCATTGGTAAGGACAACTGTGAGTGACCCTTATCTGGCGGATACTCAATGAGAATGATGAAAACCATAAATTGATGGGTTAAGCCACCTCATCAACCCTAAGCTGACGGGTTAAGATGTCTCAACCTACACTGGCTACGTAGTTCTGGAACACAAGGATTGCTACTAAGAATCACACCCTGAACTGGCTGGTGAGTTCCCATCCTTGGGTTCACTCGGTGCTAACCTCTACTCCCATCTGGAGGGACACTGAACTGAATAACTAACCTGAACTAAATAACTAGACTGAACTGATTAGCTAAATTGATACTGATTAACTAGACTGATACTAGTGGTATTGTTTAGCAGAGCTAAACTAAGTTTAATAGATTCCAATGACTGACGGAATGTTACTGATATCTGACAACTAACTAAGATCATGAGATTTTCCTGAGTCACATGACTGACTGAAGTTTATGGAATCATAGCTTGAGTTCGGATATCGTGAAACATGACATGGATCTAGGCTCACAACTATAGTTTTTGGGTACAAGTACCCCCAGGACTTGATGGAAGGAAACTGACACACATGACTGACTTGATCATAAGAGTAGAGTCCATAATCTATAATACCATAAGTAGGGATCTCATACTATGCATGTTTATCAACAATGTATTGCATGGAAAGGATTTCATATAACATGGAAGTACTTGCACAATCTTAATATCATGTTCATTGGATAATCATATTGGCAACACATACTAATAGAATGGAAGTTCATGTGGATTTTATGGTTATCATGCATCTTTTTCATAAGTAGGATTTGCAAGTAAACATAGCATAATCTCGTAAGAATAGCTCATAAGTATTCGAACAACATTTACAAGGCACATTATCAATCATAGAAGTCATTGGAACGTAAGGGCATATCATGAATCCTTCACTTAGTCACAATTTAGCTACATTGCATGATTTCTAGTTCCTTAGGTATTTTATCAAACACCTTACATATACGTCTTAAGCATTGGTAAAATTATCAAATTATACATCATGAACAACCAAATTTACATGTTTCCAACTCATATGATATCATGGATTCACAAAAACATATAAAGATTCCATCTTGGGAATCACCCAATATCAACAACATGATCATCAACACCCAATAATATAGAAATCATACTTTTATAATGAAAAAGAGGAAAAACAATCAAACATCAACATGGGTACGATCATATCACCAAAATCAACCAAGATTTTGTATTTTAACGATGGATTCTTGAACTCTATGAACGAATTAAATCCATAGATGAACGCTATGCATACCTTAGAAGGAAGATTCTTGATGATTGATGGAGGAATTTCCTTGAAATCGGATCTTCAAGCTTAATTTTGCAACCCTAGTTGTTTTTTCTTTAGTGCTCTTGGATGATAAGCTTTGAGATGAAAATAGGGTTGCAGTATGTTTAGAAAATATATACTACGTAGGATTAAGTTTAGGGACGTGTAAGGAGTATTTAAAGACTTAATTACCTTTAAAATAACTCAAGACGAATTGTTTTTGACACTTGGAATTGGGTTAGGCGGCGCCCAAGTAATCGCCTATGCTTGGGTTGGGCAGCGCCTAACCAATTGCCTATGCTTGGGTTAGACGACGCCTAACCAATCGCCTATGCTTACTGTCTCTCATGAAAATGGGCATAACTTTTTGCTCGGGTATTGGATTAAGGCAAAATTGGTATCGTTGGAAAGCTAATTCGATTCTCTACAATTTGGTGGGTATAATTCATCCAAAATACCATAATAACATCTAGTTATACTCATTCAAATATGACCCTTTCAAAATTGAACACTAAAACTTGATGGATTCAAAAACTCTTAGCTTGCATTACCTTAAGTGACTCATATGAACATACTTAATGCATTATATGCTATCCTATCACTAGGATACTCATTGTAAGTCATGTACTCAAGTGTGAATCACAGGATTAGAAACATGCGGGGTATTACAATATCTTCCCTTTGGAATATTCGACCTCAAATGAGAATTTACTTAGAAGGGATACAAGACAATAGATCCTGAACTGAACATGAAGAACCGAAACTCGATCTCATGACTGACATGCGAAACATGCTAAACTTGTGCATATCTAATTCATGAAAGCTTATACATGAATGCATGACTGAGTATGAAATGGTTAATAGGTATCAAGTTTATTCTAGAAACTTGAACATGAAACTTAATAAGCTTAAGGAGAACTGTTACCTTGAGCTTGATCTGAATTGGTGGGAAAGAGGTAAGGATACTTGGTATGCATATCTGCATCTGCTTCCCAAGTATCTCCATCATAAGACTGATTTTGCCAAAGAACCTTGACTAGAGGGACTTCTTTGTTCCTCAATCTACGAGTTTGATAATCTAAGATTTTGACTAGAATCTCTTCATAGGAGATGCTGTTCTGAATGTCGATACTCTGAATAGGGATAAAAACTGTTGTGTCACCTATGAACTTCTTTAGCAAAGAGACATGGAAGACTGGATGGACTGAGGCTATATAGGAAGGCAACTCAAGCTCATAAGCTACCTTGCTGAAGCGACAAAGAATTCTGAAGGGACCGACATACCGGGGACTGAGTTTCCCTTTATTGCCGAACCTCTTCCCTCTTTTCATGGGAGAGATCTTAAGATAGACATAGTCATTGACCTCGAACTCGAGATACTTTCTACGAACATCTGCATAGGATTTCTATCTTCTCTGAGCAGCCCAGAGTCTTTCTCTGATCAACTGAACTTTCTCTAAGGCATTGAATACTAAGTCAGGATCTATGACTGAGGCCTCACTAACTTCGAACCAACCAATCGAAAATCTACATCTTCTACCATAGAGAGCTTTGAATGGAGCCATCTAAATACTAGAATGATAGCTATTGTTGTATGCAAACTTAATCAAAGGCAAGTGGTTGTCCCAACTTCCCTTGAAGTCAATTGCACACGCCCTTAGCATAAGTTTAAAATTCTGAATGGTCCTCTATGCTTGACCATTTGTCTGAGGATGAAATGCTGTGCTGAGATGGACTTGGGTACCGAGACCCTTTTGGAATGCTTTCCAAAAGTGAGAAATGAACTGGGTACCTCTGTCTGAGATGATAGATAGTGGAACATCATGTAATCTGAATAACTCCCTGATATAGAGTTTGGCATAATCCTCGGTGGAATAAGAAGTACGAACAAGAAGGAAATAAGATGACTTGGTCATTCTATCTATAATAACCCAGCCTGAATCATGCTGGTGATGAGTTCTAGGAAAACCTGTCATAAAGTTCATGTTAAATTCTTCCCACTTCCAAGTAGGAATGGCGAACTCTTGCATGGAACCACTAAGTTTCTAATGTTCTATCTTAACCTACTGACATGTAGAGCACTTAGCCGCAAACTTTGCAATCTCTCTCTTCATCCCACTCCACCAATAGATCGTCCGCATGTTATGGTACATATTAGTGGCCCCTGGATGAATAGAGTATCGCGCACCATGCGCTTCTACAAGAATTCTCTTTCTCAATTTATTTACACCTAGAACACATAGACGACCCTAACAACAAAGAACTCCATCTCTCCCTTAGAAGAAAACCTCGACTTTCTGATTCCGAACTGACTTTTTGAGCTTGACAAGGCTAGGATCCTTGTCTTGTTTCTCTTTCACCTCAGAAACTAGAGATGACTCTGAACTACTATGAACACATACACCACCCTCTGAAGAATTGAGTAAGCGAACGCCTAGTCTGGCAAGCTGATGGATCTCCTAAGCCATCTTTTTCTTACTATCCTTAACGTGAGAAATACTACACATGGAGAGTCGACTAAGAGCGTCGGACATAACATTGTCCTTGCCCGGATAATAAACAACACTCCTGTCGTAATCCTTCAAGAGCTCTAACCACCTTCTCCAGTGAAGATTGAGATCTTTCTGGGAAAAGACATACTGGAGGCTCTTATGGTCTGTGAAGACATCTACATGAACTCCATAGAGATAATGTCTCCAAATCTTCAAGGCAAAAACTACCGCTGCTAACTCAAGATCATGAGTAGGATAATTCTTCTCGTGTGGCTTTAACTGTCTAGAGGTGTATTTTATGACCTTACCATGCTGTATGAGGACACAACCTAAAACCACTCTGGATGCATCACAATAGACTACAAAATTGTCTGAACCATCTGGAATAGCTAAAACTAGAGCGGAGGTGAGTCGAGTCTTCAACTCATGAAAGCTCTTCTCGCATGAATCTGACCACTAAAACTTAATCTTCTTCTGAGTCAATCTGGACATGGGAGATGCAATAGAAGAAAATCCCTTGACAAACCGTCTATAATAGCCAGCCAAACCTAAGAAACTCCTAATATCTGATGGAGATACAGGTCTGGGCCAGTTTCATACTGCCTCAGTTTTCTAAGGATCTACTCTAATTCCATCATCGAAAACAATATATCCATGGAATGCTACAGATCTTAGCCAAAATTCACACTTGCTGAACTTAGCGAATAATTGGTGATCCCTGATAGTCTGAAGAATAATCCTGAAATGGTCTACATGATCACGCTCTGTACGAGAATAGACCAGAATATCATCTATAAAGACTTTGACAAATATGTCCAAGTACTGCTTGAACACACGGTTTATCAAATCCAAAAAGCTATAAGGGCATTCATAAGACCAAATGACATGACTAAAAATTTAAAGTGACCATATCGAGTATGGAAAGTTGTCTTCGGAATGTCACATTCTCTAACTCTGAGCTAATGATAGCCTGATCTGAGGTCTATCTTGGAGAAGTAACTAGAACGCTGAAGTTGGTCGAATAGATCATCAATCCTGGGAAGAGGATATCTGTTTTGACCGTGACCTTGTTGAGTTGATGATAATTAATAGACATCCTGAGAGAACCGTCTTTCTTGCGCACGAATAATACTGGCTCACCCAATGGGGAAATGCTGGGTCTGATGAATCCCTTATCTAAGAGATCCTTCCACTGATCTTTCAGTTCCTTTAGTTCTATTGGTTACATTCTGTATGGTGGAATAGAAATAGGTTGAGTATCCAAAAGAAGGTCTATGCCGAAGTTTATTTCCCTTTCGGCAGGAATTCTTGGAACATCTTTGGGAAAGACATCTGAGTATTCATTAACAACAGGGAATGTTTTGAGGCTGGGAGATTCAGAACTAAAATCTGTAACATGCACGAGATGATACACACACCCCTTAGAAATCATTTTCCTTGCCCGATGGTAGGAAATAAGTTGACCCCTGAACATTAAAAGGCTACCCTTCCACTTTAGGACGGGCTCATTGGGGAACTGAAACTGAACTATCCTATTTCTGCAGTCGACTGTGGCATAGCAGGAATAAAGCTAATCCATGCCAAGAATGATATCAAAATCAATCATTTCTAACTTCACTAAATCTACTAACGTATATTTCTGAGATATCATAATCGGGCAGTTCCTGTATACCCGCTGAGCTATGATGATTTTACCCACTGAGGTAGAGGCTGAGAAGAGCTCTGCAAGGACTTCAGGACTGATTCCGAAATCGCCATCTATGTATGGAGTAATAAAAGAGAAAGATGCACCTGGGTCTAGCAAAGCATAAATATGAACATGGAAAAATCTATAACGTACCAGTAACAGCACCAGGAGAATTTTCCTGATACTGCTGGGACTAAAGAACATAGATTCTATTTAAGCGTTGCCCACTGGTAGCACTAGAAATGGCACCCTACTAGTTCGGGTGACTAGACTGAGCTGTAGAATAATTTTGCTGACCTTGAAGACTTGATTGTAGACACTCCCTAATCCTGTGGCCTGTCTTGCCACAACCAAACAAGACATCACTATCGGCTCTGAAAATTCCCTTGTGGTTCTTACGATAAGTCTGACAAAGGGGATTCGTTCGGGCACTGCTAACACTGCCCTGAGATTTAGAACCTAGCACTTTGTTTCTATTGCCTTCGCTGAACTTTGACACTAGAGCACTGGCAGAGGAAGGAGCTTGAATGGCTGACTTAGATTGAAACTGTGAATGGTTTCCTCCATCTGACTTGGGGTGAGCAATGTTGAAATTACCTGACGTTTCTCTCTTGTTCTGCCTCTCCCTTATCTTAAACTTCTACTCTTCCACTTGCTGGGCATGGTTCATGAGTTATGCTAAGGTCATATCACTGATCAGCATCACAGACCTACACTCATTTACCATGCTATCGTTGACCCCTAACACGAACTTGCTCATCTTAGCTCTATTGTCTACAACCGCATGAGAAGCATACCTGGCTAGCTAAGTAAATCTGAGAGCATACTCCCTAACCGTCATATTCCCTTGCCTGAGCATGATGAACTCAAGAACTTTGGCTTTCCTCAGCTCTTGGGGAAATAATCTATTTAAGAAGGCCGTGACAAATTTCTCCCACTCGATAGGGCCTGTATCACCTAACCTCTCAGGCTTTCACTGTTTGTACCAATCATGAGCAACATCCTATAACTGATAGGCGGCTAACTCAGCACTCTCAATATAAGTAGCACCCATGATGTTAATGACTTTTTGGACTTGGTCAATGAACTCTTGAGGGTCCTCATCAGACTTAGACCCATGGAAAGGTGGAGGGTTTATCCGGGTGAAGTCTCGAACCCTAGCTGCTTTGGGAGTGGACACTGGATTGGCTGGAATAACTGGTGGGCATTCATTCTGTGAAGCCATGGACTGATCAAGTGTGGTAATGCGGATCTAAACTCCGCATTGGAAACATGTTCGACCAAAGGATCTTCGGGTTGAGGAGCTGGTTGGTTTCTTCTCTTTGGGGCCATGGTCTGGAATAAGAGAAGAATGGATTATACTGAGAGTTTAACTTATGATTATGCTCACTAGCATGACATGAATAATTAAGAAAGGGGACTGTTCCTAAATCATCTTATAGCCTCCCGCACATAAATGTGGCGCGCAACATACCCAAGTACAAGACTCTACTAGATGCAGCTTTCAGACTTCCTAGGACTATATTGAACCTTAGGCTCTGATACCAAGTTTGTAACACCTCGATTTACTGAATCAGAATGCTACATGGTGCTCATGACCCCAAGGGACCATAAGCTAAACCATGACTGATATCTGTACCTGTATACTACAAATCATAATATAATAATGCGGAATACATGGAATTGTAAGGCCATAAGGTTCAACTAAATACAATCATGTGGGCAAAAATACCCAAAATAACTGAATCTGAACGTAAATCTTAAAGTAAATCTGAAAGCCTCTAAACTGTCTGAGTAAGGAGTTGAAATAACATGTCTCCAACTAACTGCATAAAACTAAACTGGAGAATAAATAAATGAATCAAATCATGTTGTCCTCTAATCAATGAGGACTCACTGTGTCTCTGCGACTGGAACGCTACCACTACTACTGGGCTGGAGCTCGTGTCTCGAAACCTATGGTGTAGCATTAAAAGAAAGCACCATAGCGCAAATGCATCAGTACAACTAGAGTACTGAGTATATGAGGAAGGTATGATTAACATAAAGGGTTTTATGCATGAACAACACTTACTGACTAATGTGAACGTGAGAGTGCAAACACATACATATCGAAACTGGGACCATAAATACGTGATAGCATGACCTGTAAGCTAATACATGGTTTACTGATAACGTCATGACTGATACTGAAACTGATAACATGGATGACTTTATCTGACAATCCTGTATATATACTAAAATCTAAAGAACGCTCTGAGTTCTTTTACTAAGACTGATACTAAAACTGATAACATAGATGATTGTATCTGACAATCCTGTATATACTAAAATCTGAAGAATGCCCTGAGTTCTTTTACTGAGACAGTTACTAAAACTATGAGAGGTAGTTTTTAATCGACATACCCCGTTATGCCATTATGGCTAAGATGGGGTCTAATC
Organism: Capsicum baccatum var. pendulum; assembly: GCA_030864225.1. Taxonomy (NCBI): domain Eukaryota; kingdom Viridiplantae; phylum Streptophyta; class Magnoliopsida; order Solanales; family Solanaceae; genus Capsicum; species Capsicum baccatum. The sequence continues at coordinate 157,048,130 of CM061552.1, read as the reverse complement.
TCTGCCTCGACTGGAGGGGTGTCAATACCGCGCCACTGGTAAGAAAAACTGCGAGTGACCCTTATTTGGCGGATACTCAATGAGAATGATGGAAACACTAAATTGATGGGTTAAGCCACTTCATTAACCCTAAGCTGACGGGTTAAGATGTCTCAACCTACACTGGCTATGTAGTTCTGGAACACAAGGATTGCTACTAAGAATCACACCCTGAACTGGCCGGTGAGTTCCCATCCTTGGGTTCACTCGGTGCTAACCTGTACTCCCATCTGGAGGGACACTGAACTGAATAACTAACCTGAACTAAATAACTTGACTGAACTGATTAGCTGAATTGATACTGCTTAACTAGACTGATACTAGTGGTATTGTTTAGCAGAGCTAAACTAAGTTTAATAGATTCCAATGACTGACGGAATGTTACTGATATCTGACAACTAACTAAGATCATGAGATTTTCCTGAGTCACATGGCTGACTGAAGTTTATGGAATCGTAGCTTGAGTTCGGATATCGTGAAACATGACATGGATCTAGGCTCACAACTATAGTTTTTGGGTACAAGTACCCCCAGGACTTGATGGAAGGAAACTGACACACATGACTGACTTGATCATAAGAGTAGAGTCCATAATCTATAATACCATAAGTAGGGATCTCATACTATGCATGTTTATCAACAAAGTATTGCATGGAAAGGATTTCATATAATATGGAAGTACTTGTTCATAAGTAGGATTTGCAAGTAAACATAGCATAATCTCATAAGAATAGCTCATAAGTATTCCAACAACATTAACAAGGCACATTATCAATCATAGAAGTCATTGGAACGTAAGGGCATATCATGAATCCTTCATTTAGTCACAATTTAGCTACATTGCATGATTTCTAGTTCCTTAGGCATTTTATCAAACACCTTACATATACATCTTAAGCATTGGTAAAATCATCAAATTATACATCATGAACAACCAAATTTACATGTTTCCAACTCATATGATATCATGGATTCACAAAAACATATAAAGATTCCATCTTGGGAATCACCCAATATCAACAACATGATCATCAACACCCAATAATATAGAAATCATACTTTTATAATGAAAAAGAGGAAAAACAATCAAACATCAACATGGGTACGATCCTATCACCACAATCAACCAAGCTTTTGTATTTTAACGATGGATTCTTGAACTCTATGAAGGAATTAAATCCATAGATGAACGCTATGCATACCTTAGAAGGAAGATTCTTGATGATTGATGGAGGAATTTCCTTGAAATCGGATCTTCAAGATTAATTTTTCCACCCTAGTTGTTTTTCTCCTTTAGTGCTCTTGGATGATAAGCTTTGAGATGAAAATAGGGTTGCAGTATGTTTAGAAGATATATACTACGTAGGATTAAGTTTAGTGACGTGTAAGGAGTATTTAAAGAATCTCCTATGCTTGGGTTAGGCGGCGCTTAACCAATTGCCTATGTTTACTGTCTCTTACGAAAATGGGCATAACTTTTTTCTCGGGTATTGGATTAAGGTGAAATAGGTATCGTTGGAAATCTAATTAGATTCTGTACAATTTGGTGGGTCTAAATCAGCAAAACTACCACATTAACATCGAGTTATACTCTTTCAAAGATGACCCTTTTAAAATCAAACACTAAAACTTGATGGATTAAAAAACTCTTAGCTTGCATTACCTTAAGTGACTCATTTGAACATGCTTAATGCATCATAAGCTATCATATCACTAGGATATTCATTGTAAGTCATGTACTCAAGTATGAATCACAGGATTAGAAACATGTAGGGTATTACATATGGACTGGTAGGAAATAAGCACATTTGGTCATCCTATCTATCATAACCCAAACTAAATTATGCTGACGACAAGTATGATTAGAGTACATCTTAGTAGCTCCTGGATGAATAGAGTAACACATACCATGCGCCGCTGCAAGAATCCATTTCCTCAGTCCATCAACACCTAGCTCACATAGATAACTCTGACAATGAAATACAGCATATCCTCCTTGGGAGAAACTCTTAACCTTCTAATCTCTGACTGACTCTTTCAACTTAACTAAACTAAGATCTCTATCCTGCTTTTCCTTTACATAAAAAACTAGAGATAATTCTGAGTTGTTCTAAACCCATACACTACCTTCTGCTAATTTAACTAAGTAGACACCTAATCGGATGAGATGATAGACTTCCTGATCTAACTTCTTCTTACTACACTCAACATGAGCAAAACTACCCATAGAAAGTCTACTGAGAGCATCAACCACTATATTGTCCTTGCTCGAATAGTAAAGAAAACTTATGTCATAGACTTTCAAAAACTTCGACCACCTTCTCTGATGGAGGTTAAGGTCTTTCTGAGAGAACACATACTGTAGGATCTTATGGTCATTCAATACATCAACGTGCACCATATTCAAGTAATGCCTACAAATCTTTAAGGCAAATACTACAGCTGCTAACTCAAGATCATGAGTTGGATAACTCTTCTCATGGGGCTTAAGCTATCTAGAGGCATAGTCTATGACCTTACCTCTTTGCATGAGGACACAAACCAAACCTACTCTTGATGTATCACAGTAAACAACAAAACCGTTTGAACTATCTGGTAAGGTTAAGACTGGAGCTGTAATGAGTTGAGTCTTCAACTCCTGAAAACTCTTCTCGCAAGAATTGGACCCTTGGAATTTGACTTTCTTCTGAGTCAATCTAGACATAGGGAACACAATAGATAAAAATCCCTCAACAAACCATCAGTAATAGTTGGCCAAACCTAAGAAACTCCTGATATCAGATGGAATAATGGGTTTGGGACAGTTTCTCACTATTTCAGTCTTTTTGGGATCAACTCTAATGCCATCACCGGAAATGATATATCCAAGAAAAGCTACCTACCTTAGACAAAATTCACACTTACTAAATTTGGCAAATAACTAATGGTTTCTGAGAGTCTGCAATACTATTTTGAGATGATCTGCATGGTCTTGTTCATAGTGTGACTAGACAATAATGTCATCTATGAAGACTATGACGAACATGTCCAAGTACTGCTTGAACACACGGTTCATCAAGTCCATAAAAGCTGCAGGGAATAGGTAAGACTAAAGGATCTGACTAAAAATTCAAAGTGACCATACAAAGTTCTGAAATCTATCTTCGGGATGTCACTTTCTCTGACTCTAAGCTGATGATAGCCTGATATGAGGTCTATCTTAGAAAAGTAGCTAGCCCCTTGAAGTCAGTCATATAAGTCATTGATTCTGGAAAGGGGATACTTGTTCTTGATTGTGACTTTATTTAGCTGATGGTATTCTATACACATTTTGAGGGAATCATCTTTCTTACGCATGAATAAGATTGTTGTACCCCACGGGGACACACAGGGTCTAATGAATCCCTTATCAAGGAGATATCTCAACTGTTCTTTTAACTCTCTAAGTTTTGCAGGTGCCATTCTGTATGATAGGATAGATATGGGATGAGTATCTAGAAGGAGATCAATTTTCCTTTTGGGAGGAACTCTGCAAAGATCTTTGAGAAATACATCTGGGAATTCATATGCTACTAACACTGATGCAATATATTAGGTTCCTAAACTGGAGATGTTGACTCGCACAAGGTGATAGACACATCCCTTAGATATCAGTTTTATTGCCCTTAGGTAGGAAACAAGTTGACCCCTAAATGCTGAAGTACTACCCTTCCACTCTAGAACGGGTACATTCAAAAACTAAAACTGGATAATTCTATTTTTGTAATCAACTGAGACATCGTAGGAATGAAGCCAATTCATGCCGAGAATGACATCAAAACTGGTCATCTCTAGTTCGACTAAATCTGCTATTGTGACTTTCTAAGATACCACAATCGGACAGTCTTGTATACTTGCTGGGCTATGATAGATTTACCCACTGGGTAGAGACTTAGAAAGGATCTGCTAGAACTTTAGGATTGACTCTGAAGTCAATAGCTATATAAGGAGTAGCAAAATACAAAGAAGCTCCTAGATCTAGCAAACAATAAAAATGTAAATGATAAAATTGTAACGTACCAGTGACCATATCAGGAGAACTTTCCTAATTCTATCGGGATTGAGGAGTATAGAGTCTATTTGTGCGCTATCCACTGGTGGCACAGGATAAGGTACCCTGCTGGTTTAGGCAATCGAACTGAGCTAGGGGAAGGTTACGCTGACCCTGGGAACCTGACTGGGGAGAATCTTTGACTCTGTGGCCTTGTTTTCCACATCCAAAACATACATAACTGCCCACTCTGTTGACACCCTGGTGGTTTTTGCCATACTTCTGGGAGAGAGGATTTGTTTGGCCATTTCTAACACCACACTAAGGCTTAGGGCCTGGTGCCCTATCTCTATTTCCATCTCTGAATTTCAGCACTGGAGAACTAGCTATGAATGGTTTTCGAACTAATGATTTTGATGGAAATAAGAATGATTTCCACCCTATGACTTAGGCTAAGCAAAGGTAAAACTACCTGTTCTAGCTCTATTGTTCTGCTTCTCTCTCTTCTTATTCTTCTGCTCCTTTATCTGTTGAACATGAACCATTAGCCTAGACAAGTCATTCTCACTAATTATCATTGCAGTCTTACACTCCTTGACTATACTATCATTAACTCCAGACACAAAATTTCTTTTCTTAGACCTTCTATCTACTACCACGTGAGAAGCATATCTGGCTAATTGAGTAAAATTGAGAGAATACTCTTTCACCATCATGTTTCCCCACTTCAGATTAATAAATTCAAAAACCTTTGATTCCCTCAACTCCTGTGGTTAGAACCTATTAAGAAAAGTAGTGGCAAACTCCTCCCATTATATGGGCCCTGTATATGGACCCTCTCTGCTTTCCACTATTTAAATTATTAGTGACCACATCCTACAACTGATATCAAGTTAGCTCAGTACTCTCACTAGCTATCACCCTAATAATATTCGTAACCTTCTGCACTTGATCAAGAAATTACTGAGGGTCCTTATCTGTCTTAGACCTGGTAAAAGTTGGAGGTTTATTTGGGTGAAGTCTCAAATTTTGCAGAAGCTGTATTAGCCACTGGGTTTGCCAATATAAAAGCTGAATGTTCATTCTGGGCTGCCATAGAATGAGCTAGGGTGGTGAAAGCTGCTCTATAATCAGCGTAGGAGACATGGTCATCTAGAGAATCTAGCTGGACGAGCTGGGGTACTGGCTGGTCTCCTGTTCCTCTTCCCTTAGTTCTTTTTGGATGAAGATTCTATAAATGGAAGAGAAACATGGATTAGATAGAGATTTTAACTAGAGCTCATGTTTACTCGCCTGACATGAATACTAAAAGAAGGGAAACTATTCATAAAAGATCTCATAGCCTCATGTCCATAAGTGTGGTGCGCTACATACCCATGCACAAGACTCTACTAGATGCGACTTTCAGACTTCCTAGGACTCTTTTGAACTTGGCTCTGATACCAATTTTGTAATGCCCAAAGTTTGTACCTCGGGTGCTACGCAGTGCTAGCAATCCAAAAGGACCACTAGCTAACCTATGACTGGTACCTACTGTGAGCATTGAATAATAGTTATAGTATACTATAATAACAAAATAACTGAGATAAATATAGAAAAATGCCATAAGGTTCAAATCTAAGATAAATACTGTATACCGGAATCAGAATACTAAAAACAACTATCTTAAAATACTCTAGTCCAAAAAGCCTCTAAACTGTCTGAAAACATTGAGTTGATGGGGCAAACCCTTAACTAACTCTGACTACTGAGCTACTTATAAACTAAAATATTGAACTGCTAACTATATTCTCAAACTATGAGTATTCACCATAAAGTCTACTGCTGATAGATTTGGGTTTCTAAGTGTAATCAAGAGCCCATGCATCTTAACCTATGATATAATACATCATAGCGCAAAAGAAAAATATGTTTTAGTACTTTGAATGTACTGGTATACTAAGTGAGGTAGGCTGTAATGCATGGGTTTGTATGCATAAAAAATACTGACTAGATGACATGAGAATATCTAAATAAGAGTACATGCATAGATACATAAACTGTCACTGAGATCATGATCACACTGAGTATTGAGTTTTGAATACTCATTAGCTGAGATTTGAGTTTACTGATACTGTACTACTAATAACTGAGTAACTGTATCTGATAGTCCTAATTCTATGGAACTATGTTTAGTTTTGTACTGAGCTGAGTGATTGTGTCTGACAGTCCTCAATAAGTAGAACTGAATTGAATTCTATATTGATACTAAATCAAAAACTGAGACTGTGGGAGGTAGTCATCTAATCGACATGCCCCTTTTACTGAAAAGATTTGGGTTCAAAGACTATAACCCCACTGGAAGGGTGTCAGTACCATGCCACTGGTAAAGACAACTGAAGAGATACCCTCATCAGGCAGGTACTCTAAAAAGAGTGGTGGAACCCTCAACTGACAGGTTAAAACACCTCATTAACTCTCAATTGACAAGTTTGATGTCTCAACCTACACTAGGTACGTCGTTATTTAATGCAGAGATTGCTTCTAAGAATCACACCCTCTACTGTAAAGTAACTCCATCCTTGGGTTTACTCAGTGCTGAATCCTACTCGTAACTGAAGAGACACTGAACTAATTTCCTAGCTCATACTAGGATTGCCTGAACTGTTACTGATTATACTATTTAACTAAATTATACAGAGTTCATTGAGTTTCCATTGACTGATAGATTACTATTGAATACTGCTAACTAACTAAGTTTACTGAGGAATGAACTAATTATTGAATAGGACTGGACTGATACCGAGTTTACTAAGTTTTTCTGAAGTTCTGTAACTGACTGAGAGGACTACTGATCTTGATGTAACTGAAACTATTCTATAATTGAAACTAGCTCTAGGTATACAATAAAATTATTGGGCGTTAAATACCCCCAGGGCTCGATTGAATGAATAATAATAAGATGAGATAATTCTTTGAAACAAAACAATAGTTAACTGTACACAATGCAATCAATGAGGCATTTCATGAAGCACTTGAAAATCATGAACGTATACATGTATAGGAATGCATACTATCATGTCATAAGTACACTAAACAATTCACATAGGTATTCAACAAACACTTTCAAGGAATAACTTTAATATGGGAGTCATTTTAAACATGTAGTTCTAGCATGAGGTCATCATAATATCACCTATGAATCAAAAGGTATAATTTATTCACTTAGGCATTTTGACTAACACATGAGAGGCATAACCTTGTGCTTGAGCATGAATTATCAACCAATACATCATGGCTACATCAAAACAATTCAATTTCAAGGACTTCAATCCACATGCTAATATAAATTCATGAAATTCATTAAATATCACAACTTGGAAATCATACAACAAGATAAAGATGAGTATAATACAATCCCACAACATGGAAACCATGATTCAAGATTTTAATAAGGGTTTCTTGAACTCCAAGGATGAAAGAGACCCTTGGTTGAACACTTCATATACCTTGATGCTTGATTTTGAGAAGATTGATGGTAAAATTCTTGAGATTTGAATCTTGGATTGAAAACCCTAAGGCTTGTTCTTGAGATAATTTGAGAGAAAGTGAGTATATTTTGGTGAATAAAGGCTGAATTTCGTATTTTTGGCTGAATAAAGGTGAGGAAAATGACCCATTTACCCCCACAACCCTGATCAAAATATTGTTGAACTGGGCCTCCCTCGCGTCGTGATCCCTACTTGGGTCAAGTATCTAGCGCGATGCTACCCCTACTCGGGTTAAGTAGTCATTGTGGCGCGACCCTTATCTGGGTTGATTGGCCCTTGCAATGAGAGGCATCATGACCCCTCACTATTTTAGGCATCCAAACTCACCCTTACACTAGTTCGGAAAATCCAAAACTCTCCTGAGATGACCTAAAAGTGACCTTGATCATGAATCAATATAAAAATTAACATTCTTAGGTCGGAAAGGTCAGAAATAAAATCCTCTAAATTTTGAAGGCTAAAATGATTATAAATCTGTATACTTCGCTGAAATTTTCTAAGTTTGGGACCCTTAACAAGCTTTAAAGGGCTGAATTAAGCTTAGAATTTTGCAGTGTCTTGCATATTGAGATCCACTTTAACAATAGTGTTGAATAGGTTAGAATATTTTGTATGTAATAATAGGTATTCAAACTTCTCCTATGCTTTCAATGCCCTAAACATCAATAAGAAGTCAATGTGACCCATGCCCAAAGATCCCATAAGAATCCCCATGTTAAGCACATTATATAAAAATCTTGTAAAAAGTTATGCTACAAGGTTGAACGTGATGAAGAGATAGGAATCTCAATGTTGGATCATCAATATTAACTTTATTAATAACGTTAGATCGATTATGGTTCTTAAGCTTGGGTGGAAAACTTTTGAACGGGAGAAGAAAAGAATCGGGTAAATGGTACAGGCTTTTTGTATGTCTAGGTCAAATATTAGGTTAGGTCAAATCAATTACATTTTAAACTACAACGCTCTTGAGACCATATGAATGTACGATTGTGATTCCATTACATGATCATGCATCCCTTTCATAGAATAGTGATTTAGGAAAACTTACCTATGAACCAACGAAACTTAAGGATGATCATGATCTATAACCATGATCGTGACTTAATGGTTTGATGTCCAATTTTTTGATCTTTAGGAGTAACATCAAATGATTAAGACCATTACTGTACAATTTAGGTACAATCGTGATGCCCAATCGTGAGATAACTCATAAATTTTTATCCCGTAGGACTTCTATCAGATGATTGAACCCACAATGGTATGTTGTTAGTATGATAGTACAATCCCTTTTGTGGGTTCAGTCTGGAGTTAGTTCAAAACCCTCATTTTCATATGTTTTTTTTCACTATTAACAAACATTACCTTTTTAATATGTATATACAAAACATAAATTTCCTGCTAAGCAACATTTGTTTTAACATCGCAGTACGATGAGGATAAGTTGGGTACTCAGAGTTCACCAACTATCCCATTGGTTACCTCTCATGAAGTGCTTTATTTAACATCTTGACACGACCCAGCTTCCTTGACTACTCAAACTTAGTCAAGGCTTAGTCTTTTACATGACCTCATTTCTAGTGGTACCTACAAAGTGCTTGACATACGGGCAATTTACCTTGAATAGGTCAAAATGTCCTTGAAGCTCAATGGAACTATGTGTAAAAACTCTAACCATAGTGAATGGTCCAGACCATTTGGATTTTAGCTTACTAGGAAACAAGTAGAGTCTTAAATTATATAGCAAGAAGAAATCACCGATTGGAATACTTTTCTCTCTATCTTTCGATCATGGTACAACTTCATCTTTTCCTTGTATAAGTGTAAGATTTCATACAGAGATTGAACTCTTCTATTTCATTTATTACGCTAATATCAATTTTGTTGCACCACTTCACTCAGGATTATGCCTTTTAAATACTTGTAGTGCCTTATACTCAAGTTCAATAGGCAAGTGGCATGATTTTCCATAAATAAGATGATATGGAGATGTACCTAGGACAGTCTTTTATATTGTTTGATAGGCCCGTAATGTTAAATAGGCCCATAATGCATCATCTAACTTCCTAGACCAATCAGTCCTATTAGAATTCACAGTCTTTGTTGAAATAAACTTGATCTATAGTTTGGAGACCTCAATCTGCCTATTTGTTTGAGGATGATAAGGTATTTCCACCTTGTGTTCACATCATATTTATAAGGTAAGGCTTTGAAAGGATGATTGCAGAAATGCAAGCCTCCATTATTAATGATAGCTTGGGGTATGTCAAATCTAGAGAAGATGTTCCTTATAAAAAAAGTTGTGACACGCTTACCTTTATTGCTTGGAACTGCAATTGCCTCTATCTATTTTGAAACATATTCAACACCCTCAAAAATGTATCTCATCCCATGTGAGCTCACAAATGTACCTATAAAGTTAATGCCTTAGACATCATACTATTCAAGCTCAAGGATCATCATCATTGGAAGTTCATGTCTACACTAGATAATCCTTTGACCTTAATATTATTCAAAAGTCCTAGCATAGTAAGGTGAATTTTTATAGATAGTAGTCCAATAGTAACCATATTGCAAGATTTTGTGCTATCCATTCACCTCTATGATGACCCCTAATTGGAGATGAATAACACACTTCAAATATACTCATCATCTCTACCTCATGAATACATCTCTAATTCAAACCATTGGCAAAAATTCAAAATAAATATGGCTCATCTAAAAAGAATTTCCTTACCTCATGCATGGATCTCTTGCACTCTTGAAATGTCATGTTTTCCAGGACAAGATCACTTGCCAAGTAGTTTGAAAAATCAACAAACCAAGGGATTAGGTCTAGTGATGCTGCAAATACCTACTCATCTAGCAAAGTATCATCAATTTCAAGCCCACTCCGTAATTTTAGCATTGCTTCCTCCTCAAGGCATGACAAATGATCAGCCATGTGATTTTTAGTTCCTTTTTGATACTTGACCTCAAAATCAAATTTTTATAGTAGAAGTACCCATCTAATCAACCTCGTCTTTGCATCTTTCTTTTCCATAACACATCAAAGAGTTACACGATAAGTATAATACCCCGTATTTCCCTAGCCAGGTCTTCTCCCCATGTAGTGGTAGACAATAGGACCAGAATAAGAAAGTTTGTATCTAGGGTGTCAGATAGTATGGTTAAGGAGTGTAGAACAACAATGTTTAATAAAGAGATGGACATATCTAGCCTTATGGTCTATGCTTAACAGATTGAGGAGCAAAAACTTAAGAAGAAGGAGAGAGAGAGAATAAGAAGGACAGAATAGGTAGCTTTAATTTTAATCAGCCTAAGTCAGAAGGAGGTAGCAGTTCCCAGTTTCATCCAAAGTTCTTAGTCCCAGCTCCGCCCTTAGCCAGTGTACTGATGTCCCAGGATAGCATAATTAATGGTCATACTAATCTGTTTTGTTGAGAGTATGGTAAGAATCATAAGTGTGTGTGCAGAGCTGGTAGTGATGTTTGTTTCGAGTATGGCAAGCCAGGCCATAGAGTCAGAGATTATCCTCAGTCAGGTTCTCAAGGGCAGTATAGTCATCCTTCAGCTCAGTCAGGTTACCTGAATCAACAAGGTACTGCTTCCAGTGCCACTAGTGGGCAACGCCTAAATAGGTTTTACGCACTTCAGTGTAGACAAGATCAAGAAAGTTCTCCTAAAGTAGTCACTGGTATGTTATAGATCTCCAATTTGCATATTTATGCCTCAGTTTTAAATCCCAAATATTCAGTCACGATTTAGTTCGTAGGTGCCTCGTGCATCGTCCCATACTTTGCCTTAGTATCTCAGTCGAGTCAGCATCATTGAGGGACATAGTATCCCAAGGTGTAGATGCACTATAACCCCCGAGCTATCATTATCTAAACCTTTTATTTTCTCTTCACGTAGCAAATCCAGTTGAAGTAATGGGTCCTTATAGTTAACCCTTAAGTCCCAATCTCAGTTGTATTACTATCCCCTTATTATGACACATATCCAAGGAATCAATTTAGTAAATGTATCATGATTCATACTTAGTCATGTCCCCATGTTACCATTCATGCATGTTCAGTCACGTACGTATTCATGAATTCGTTCAGACATGTAATCATGCATCAGACATGCATGTTCAGAATGTAAGTTCAGTCAATCATTCCAATCATATAATCATGCTTTAGTTGTACATGTCTATTTCAATACATAAAATCAATCTGCCCGTACTCTCTCAGCTTAACTATCCACATTTGAGGATGAATATTCTTAAGGGGGAGATATTGTAATACCCCGTATTTCCCTAGCCTAAAGTTACCGTTAGTAAATGGGTTATCCTAAACAAAATTATTAAAATACTTGGAAATTTTCAAATTCGATCCTATCATTTTGTAGGAAATTCAATTAGCTTTCCAACGGTATAAAATTTGCCTAAATCCAACAACCGAGTATGAAGTTACAGCAAATTTAAGTTTCAATAGTTAAACATCATCATTCAGGCTAGTAGCGCGTCACTGAGTGTGTTAAAATAGCAATTGTCAATTTCTAGTGTTTCTCCACGATATTGGTACATCGCTCCATAGACCCAGTTCACAATTGTCAATTTCCAGTGTACAAACGTGATTTCACCGCATCGCGGTGCACTTTCCATTCAAAAACAAAGTGACAATGCAATACCGCCATGTCGCACCACCATGAAATTTCCCAGTCATCATTTTTTAGTTGCCTATCGTAACAGAGGCGTATCGCGCTATGGGTCCAGATTGGAAAAATTTCTCAAAAAATTAAAGTTGCGCCCAGGGTTAAAGAAGTCTTTTTCCATGATTTTATTCTGCCCGGATGTGGGATTTAAGTCTTAAAAATGTGTAAAACCCTTCATTATTCACTTTTCCCAAAATAAAAAGATAATTCTATCTTAATAAAACAAATGCTAGATCTCAAAAATCAAGGTCAATCCCAAGAATTTCTCCAAGAAATTATCAAATTAAGGCATGTTAGATGTTCATCCATGGATCTATATTTACCTTCTATGGAGCCCAAAAATCCTTTTTCAAAATACAAGATTTATGATTTCCATGTTTGAATTAGATTTAATTTATGTTCATGATGTTGTTTTAGTTTTAATCCATGATTTAGACTACAAGATTAACGAATTGATCCTAGTATGTGTTGAATTACATGATAGTCATCATGAACCCTTCAATTTGTAAGTTGATTGTTGTAGCCATGATTAACCCTAAGTGTTTATGAATAAATGAACCAAGCATGATTCCTATTTGTTTGATAAATTTTCTATGAGAATGAAATAATGCCATTATAGCATGCTAACATGTAATCCCCATTCATCTACACGTTAATGCATTACAAGTGTTTGATGGAATGTCTCTATGAATGAATTAAGACCAAGTGAACATTGTTTTGTTATTCAAGATTATACTTTGCCTTAATTTTCATGCTATCGTTTCCTAGGGGTGTTTAATACCCGACAACTTAGTTGTTTATTTAGAGCCAGTGTTAGTTACAGAATAGTATTAGTCATTCATGATCAGTAGTACTCTCAGTCTATTACAGAACTCATTAGAATTCAGTCAGTTACAAAACGTAGGAAAACTTAGTAATCTTAGTGAATTCAGTCCAGTCCAGTCCAGTATAATAGTTCAGTGTCTTTTAGTTGGGAGTAGGATTCATCACCGAGTGAACCTAAGGATAGAGGCTCACCTTCCAGTAGAGGGTGTAATCATTAGAATCAATCCTTGCATTCCATAACTACGGAGAAAACGTAGGTTGAGACTTCAAACCTGGAAATTAAGGGTTGATGAGGTGATCTACCTACCATTAGAGGGTACCACCATTCTTGTTTAGGGAACCATCCAGCAAAGGGTTACTCTTCATCTTGTCTTTACCCGTGGGATGGTACAGACACCCTTCCAATTGGGGTTACAGATTGGACCCCAGCTTAGTTATCTTATTTGGGGCATGTCGGTTAGATGATTACCTCCCACAATTTTAGTTGTAGTCTTAGTCTTCAAAATAGAACTCACTTCAGTTCTACAGAATTAGGACTATCAGATACAGTCACTCAGTTATTAGTAATACAAATTATCAGTGATCTCAGATAATTAGTATATTCAGTTATCAATTATCAGATCCATTTTTAGTATACTTAGTTACAGTATGCATAGTATGTTCAGTAGTTACAGATCCTCCATGTATGCTAACCCAGCTCTTGCATATCATTTAGTTAGTTATTAATCATGTATATAAACTCATGCATTCATCCTTATCTCATTTAGCATACCAGTACATTCTCATGTACTAATCGCATACCCATTTCTTGCGCTATGATGTTTCATATCATAGGTTCGAACGCTCAAGTTCCTAATCACGCTTAGCCAGATACAACTAGTTGTAGCAGATTTAGCAGTGAGTACTTATCTATTATGGATATGCTTTTATTTAAGTACTTCAGCTTAGCAGTATTTTAGTAGATGGAGTTAGTTGGGGAATTGTCCCATCAACTCTACTTTCAGATAGATTTAGTTAGAGGCTTTTCAGACTAGATTTTTAAACTGTTAGTAGTTTTACAGATGTTATATTTTATCAGTATTTCAGATGTTTTGAACCTTATTGCATTTCAGCCTATTTTTTTCTGTATTTATTTCAGTATATTCTTTTAGCACTCACAGAAGATATCAATCATGGGTTATCTTGTGGTCCTTCAGGGTTGTAAGCACCGTGTAGCGACTAGGGGGTATTCCTGGGTCGTTACAATAAGTGTGCACAATGACTATGGTGCCAATCAAGTAAGATCATAATTTTTCAAAAACACCATGGCAAGCAACTCTTGTTCAGTCATAGTGTAATTTCTCTAAGTAGGATTAAGTACTTTTCTAGCATAGTAGATCAAGTGCAATACCTTCACTTGCTTTTAGCCTATGACTTTACGTATAACCACACCACTAGCATCGCACATCACCTCAATGGCAAGGTCCAACCAGAGACAAAATAATAGTTCTAAAATCAAATTCTCTTTTAGGAATTTGAATGCTTTTAGACAAGCCTCATCAAACACAAATTTCATTCTCTTTTCCAAAAACTTGCACAACAGATTAGGAATTTTAGAAAAGTCCTTGATGAATCATTAATAAAAACCTGCATGACTTAAGAAAATGTGAATGCCCTTCATAGAGATTGATGGAGGCAATTTTCAATCACCACGATCTTAGCCTTGTCAACTTTTATCCCCTTCTTTGAAATATTATGCCCTTATAGATCTTTTCCTTGACCATAAAATGGCATTTTTCCTAATTAAGTATCTAGTTGCACTCTTCACATCTTTTCAAGTCATTAACCAAATGAGCCAAGAAATCCTTGAATGAATCACCCACAACTAAAAATCATCCATGAAAAACTCAATAGTGTCCTCAACCATGTTGGAAAAAATAGACATCATACAATGTTTAAAAGTTCCAGGAGCATTACATACACCAAAGGGCATCCTTCTAAATATAAACATCCCATATGGGCAAGTGAAAGTGGTCTTCTCCTGGACTTGGGAGCAATCAAAATCTGATTACATCTCGAAAAACATCAATAAAACAACACCATTCTCTACCAGTAAGACGGTCAAACATCTAATCCATAAAAGGCATAGGAAAGTGATCCTTCTAGGTCCATGATTTTAGCATCCTATACTCCATGAAAACTCATCATACGATGACTGGTCATAGAGGAATTATCTCTTTATTCTCATTGGGAAAGTTATTCCACCCTTATTTGACACACATTGGACTAGAATAACCTATTTGTTATTCGTAATCAAATAAAGTACATTGCATCAAATCACTTGATGATCTTTTTCTTTACAACCTCTTTCATGGGTGGATTCAATCTATGTTAATGTTCAATGCTAGGTATACAATTTTTCTCCAATTAGATTTTGTGAGTACAAATCCTAAGTGGAATTCTAACAATGTTAGCAATGGTCTATCTAATGGCCCTTTTGAATCTCTGCAAAATAGACACTAAGGTCATAACCTATCATTCTAACAAATCATTTGAAATGATAACCATCAAGGTATTATTGGCCCCAAAAAATTCATAGCATAGATGATATGGAAGGGACTTTAGTTCCAAAACTAGAGGCCCCTTGATAGATAGTTTAGTTAGCAGGGTTTACTCAATTCTTTAGATTAAAATGCATCTTATTTGGTGCATAAATGTAGGAACCCCTACAAATAAGTGTATTTACAATATCATCATACTCGTTAATACCATCACTATTAAAATTTATTATCACAACTGCAAGTGTCTGAACATAGTGTCTCTTCTCAATAGGTACTACTAACTATATCCTTGGGATTCTTCATAGATTAACATACATTAAAGATGACATACTCATCATTAAGTCAAAACTTTATTTGTCCACTCTCCATATCTACCAGTTCTCTACTCTAGCTAGAAAATATCTTCCCAATATGATTGAAAGCTCAAAGTTAACCTCACAATCAAGAATCACAAAATTAGCCAAAAATATAAGAGATGCTTCCTTTACTACCACATTACAAAAGATGTCCATAGGCTTTTTCATATTTCAATCTACTATTAAAAGTCTCATAGAGGTCTATTTAGCCGACCCTAACCCCAACTACTTGTAGATGACTAATGTTATTAGATTAATCCTAGAATGCAAGTCACATAAGTCTTGTGCAAAATTTGAAGCCCAATAGTATAAGGAATCATGAAAGCTTCTTGATCTTTTTTTAACTAACAAGGAGAGGCAATGGAACTAGTATCATGCATATTATCAGTAGGCTTAGAAATCATTGTCCTTGTCTTTGTTGCCAAATCTTTCATGAACTTTGCATAACCCGACATGTGATCTAGAGCCTTCATAAGAGGTATATTTACGAACAACTCCTTTAATATTGAAATTAACTTTTGGTACTTTACTTTTAGCTTTCTTATTCTATCTTTGGGGAAAAAAGAGGAGGTCATAAAATTGGCTCTAATACTGGTGTGACCTTATTACCTTTTTGTTTGTCGAACTTAGCGCCTTTTTAACATATAAAGGCTTTTGAGATGCCTTTTTATTTACCACCATATTCTCTACTTTTATATTGTCCACATTATTAATAATTATGGGATCATTACTCTTATCATCAACCATAAGCGTACACAAATCAATAGTTGCCTTACTACTCTAAGTAGTAATAGCTAAAAAATGACTGTCATTCTTAGGATTCAAAATGCTGTTACTTAGAAGTGTGCTTGGTTGATGCTATTTTAATGTGGTAGACATCTGCCCAAATTATTGTTCAAGTTATTTAGTGGCAGTTGTATGAGACTCCACTTTTTGGGTCAAACCTGAAATGTCTATCTTAATTTTCTTAAGGAAACTCTCTTGGCTCTCCTAATCTTTGACATGCTTTTCAAGAAAAGACTTCATACTTAAAATTCTGGATTTAGTATATTGCTTCCTTAGCATAATAGAAAAGGTCTCCCTTGTCATTATAGTCATCTTTCTGCCTCCAGTCATCATTATTTTTTCACTTTTAGTCACCATTATGGTCTCTACTCCTTTCCCTATACATATTTTATTTATCTACATAATTATTCTAACTTTGATTCCCTTTCTTAGAGTTTTAATTATCTTAATTAGAACCATGGCCCTTGGCTAAAAAAACAACTATCTTTATTTTAAGATATTTAGCTTTCCCCTCAAAATCTAAATCCTTATATTTAGATGCCTTACATCATACACCCACTGAATTGACCTTTTGTACTCTTGCTATTGTGAATTACTTAGTAAGAAAGCCAATAACAACCCTCAATTATGCCACGTTTTGAGCCACTATCTCAATTAGTGCTCACTACTAATTAGAGGTTCTAATTGCATAAATATCAGCTGATATTTTTTACTCTTGAGTATTCCACTCTCTGTTGGATTTAGTAATCCAATCTATCATTTAAAAGCATGATACCATCATAGACTCATGAATTCTCACCAGTGATAGTGTCCACTACAACTTTAGTATTAACATTCAAGCTCTGTAGAAAATTTCAAGAAAGTTTCTATTAGTAATCCTATGATTTGACACATTTTATTGCTTTGTTTTGAACCTTAACTATGTCTCATTTAGTGCCTCAAAATGCAACTATTAGAAGTTATATATTTCATCTTTCAATTTTAGCATTTTGGAGGTCGAGAAGAAGTGGCCCAAGACCTAAGTCTATAACTCGTCCTATGTAGTGATAGATTCATAAGGCAACTCAACTAACCATGGAGTAGCTTCCCTATCAGAGAGAATAGGAATAATTGAATTTGAATTGCCTTCTGACTTACCCCAAGTAGATTATATGAAGTGTAGATCACCACAAAGTTCATAATACGCTTATTTGCATCATAAGTAGGCAGTCTAGTAAAGTAGGCAGGCTAGTAAAAAACCTCTTCAAATGTAATTTTTTGATTATCACATTCGTGATATCAAATGTAGTACCTTAAAGAAATTTCAATGAAATGATTGAACCTATTATAACTGGCTCAACATACCCCAAATCCTTATCTAGATCATCATCAAAAGGAATGTATGGTTGGATGGGCTACTGTCCCCTCTTTCTTCTCAATTTGTCCCTCACATTAAGTTTAGATAGAAAAACTAGCTCTTCTTATTTATACCTTTCTTTCTTGGTTCTCATCGGGCAACTACATTCCTAATATTTTCCACACATATTAAGCATGTTGTTATTTGTTTAGTAGTTTCTTGAACATCAAGCTTAAGTGGTTGGTTCAATGTTGTGGGTTTATTATGAACCCCTCTGAGTAGGGCCCTATGATTATAAAGGACCTCTCTCTTTGTCCTTCTATTTTATCTTAAAGTTCTCTCAAGTTTAGGATCAAATGGAATTATGGGATAGACTTGAATATAAGCATTAGTTATACACCAAAATATTCCCTAGAAACAATATAAATATAAAGTCAAAAAACAAAGCCAACAGACCTATAAATACAATAAATCAACTATTTAACTGCATTTCTCAACAACGGTGCTGAAATATGATGTTGCCCAAATTATACCTCCCAGAATTATGAATAATCTATGATAATCTATTAAATCAACTAGGTTGTGTGATACCATAGGGGATAGGACAAAATTTAATTAAGTATGTTTCTAAGTAATTGGTGATTCAGTAAAAGATATGGGGTTTTGAGAACACAAGATTAGTAGAAACAAGTATTGGTTTGTTGGATTTGTAATCAATATGAAACAAACACTACGATTATGATCCCCTTGACTTCATAATTGTACATGTTATTCATACTTGCAGACTATCCCAATGTGTTTCATGAAAAACATAAAAAGATATGTATCATCGAAATGTCTTCTAACCTAGTATAGATAAATTTCACTTATCTCCTTTGATATGTCATGGTTTCATAGAACTTTTGAAGCTTAAAATAAGTAAATTATTCAAGAACGTAGACCTTCTTGTTAGATATGATGTGTTTTTGTGTTGATTTTATAGGAAAATAGGTTTTGGAGCAAAAACATAGAAAAGGGATAAAGAGTTATTGAAATGGTAACCCACGACTCGTGAGTTGGACCTATGCCTTATGGGTTGCAGAGAGACTTGAGTTTTAGGATAAAATCAAGAGACTGAGTTCCATGAAGAGACCCATGATTCGTGGATACAACCCATGACTCATAGATGGTAGGCACGAGTTAAAGTACTGAAAGATTAAAGTTGACTCTGATTCTCATGATTGAGAGCTATGACTTGTGGCTATAATCCATGAAACATCCTATGAGTCATAGGTATTTCCAAACTATTTTTCCTACACAATTTAGGATAGAATTTATTTTGAATCCATAAATACACCCTCAATATTTTAATATTATCTTATGCACTTTTACACATTTTAAATTGTTTTGAGTTCTAATATATATTATTTTTCTTGGAATCACTACTAGATTTTAGGGTTTATAATCAACTTGAGATTTTGGTTTTTTTATCTTATTCTTATATGTTTAACCTTATGATTTCATCTATGAAATCTTTTGTGTGCTTAGGATTATAAGTAGTTAAGCACATAACAAGGGTTGTGGGAATCATGATGAGTTATTGAAGCAGGTTAAGTGCAAAGTCATTTTAGACTAGTGTTCTTGCGTGTATTGGCATTTTCTTTGATTTGATTTCTTTCTTGATGAAACACCCAATGTATTTTACCCTTGCAATCGGGTTTTGGACTAACTACACTTAGTACGACTCTAGGGTACCATTCGTACCCTTAGATACAAATTGGGGGATGACTTGATGGTTCACTCATATGTTAGGGAGTAGGGTTGTCTTGATTATAGTCCATGATATGACTCAACATTGTACTAGTCGTATGCTTGGATAAGAAGGGTACAATGGCAAATAGTATAGTGCTTGATTAGTTGGTCATAAAATTGCCCATGATATGGTTTGGGAGTATAGTTTGGGATACCACTCATACCCTAAGGTACGAGTTGGGTGGGTGTAATCATGTTGGAACCAGTATAAAGGGTCTTGTGCAGGTCAACGTTATGATTTAGGGTACCACTTGTACCCTAGGCTAAGGTTTAAATGGGTAAGTCGTACCCTCTTGGGACTTGATTTCCAGCTTTTAAGTGAGGGTAGTCCAAACATTTCCCACCCCATAACTGTAATACCCCATACATTTTTTATTTAAAATCCACCCTTAAAATATTAAGGGATAGCTTCCAAAATGAGGAATAATTATTTCATGTGGAATTTTTCATATTTAGACTTCATATTGTGTGGGAAATTTTATAAGCTTTCCACCGATATAAGATTCGCCTAAATCTGATGACCGAGTGAGAAGTTAGGGCTATTTTAACCTTCAGTTGTAAAACACCATCATTTGGGTCCTTAACGCATCGCAGAGATGATTTAAATGATAATTGTCAATTTATAGTGATACTCTAAATTTTGGTGCATCGTAGAGACGCCGAATTTCGTATTTGGCAATTTGCAGAGAGACCTCACCATACTAGCGCGTTGCGCCAGTGGTCAAAATGACAAACTAAAAGGGGCTCCATGATTGTGGCACATCGCGGTGAAAGCCCAGTTCCTGCTCATCCTTTTCCATTGAGCCACTGTGATAGTGGTGTATCGCGGTGGACACCCAGTTCGCAAAAAGTTCATTTTTCCAGTTCTATTTCAAAGATTAAAGTGGGTAATTTGTTCATTCTCCCATCCCCTAATCCATCTTAAATAATGAATTAAACACCTTCAAAGCACTTTACATCCATTTTTCATCAAATCTCTCTCAAGGAAAATCCTAGTTCAACAAACTTTCTCCCCAAGAAATTCAAATTCCTCCATTAATTTTCAAAGGAAATTCAATATTAAGAATTCTCAATTCAAGAACTCTAAGATTTCATCTCCAAGGCAATAATAGAACTCCAAGATTCAGGTTTTTCATCAAAGATCACCAATTAAGGTATGTGGGGTTATGAACAAGGATACTCCATTTATCCTTGTGCCCAAAACCTTATTTTAATTATGAATTTACTGAATTTTATATGATTTCCCATGAAATTGAAGTTAGGGATTAATGTTATTTACAAGCTTATGAGATTTCCAATGATTTAGAAGTTGAATTACATGATTATGTTCATATTTTCATGCATATTGCAGAAATTTCCAGATTTTGAGTTAAATTATCAATGTTTACATTGTCATGTATGAACATCTTGATATTTTAACATCAGATTGATACATAGGTCATTAAACCCTAATTTAAGATTGCTATTTCAAGAATTGTTGTGCTATCAACACCCTATGACTAGATTCCTTTTTGATTATTGATAAAGATTTGACCTTTTGATCTCAGAATAGATATGATATCCACTTTACAGATTCATATTACATATTTAACTTTACAGATATATAGCTGGTTTTTATTAGAAACCATTAGACTATTTTAAAGTTGATTTTCTTCAGAATGAGCATACAGATTTAATGGGAGTATTATTTAGCATCAAGATGGGTACATTACTATAGTTTCATACCCTATAACTATGTACCAATGTAAGGTTTTGATTATTTCCACTTCTAAGTGGATGAAATATATGTGCTCACTTAGATAGGTTATACTCTCTGGCAAGAGTATGACTTCTCTCCCTAATGTAAGGATTCCTCCTTAGGGGGACAAGAACATTGGACTCCATGAATGCTCACATGGTTTATGTCGGTTAAGAGAACCTCTCTACTAGCTAACAGAAAAGATTAATAGAAAATATTTTAGAAAAGCTAAGTGTAAATGTGCACAAACTTACTCATATATTATTTTACATAATATTTCAGATTACAGAATTACAACTTTTTGCTTCAGAACATAAATACAAATTTTAGAACTAAGTATTATGACTCACAAGATTTATATTATGTTCTTTCCTATTCATGATTTATGATCTTTAGATTCCAGATTACTCAAGCCGATGTAAGTCATTTACATTTAGCATGCATGATTTTTATAAATTGTGATTGTATTTCTTATATATTGCATTCACCCTCATATACTTAGTACATCATCAAAGTACTGATCCACATGTACATCTATTTGCTCATTGTCTCATAATGTAGGTTCAGGTGCTCAGTCTCAGTAGCGTGAGTGATTTTCGAGCATCTCATCTACATCGCTACAGTTGGTGAGTCCTTATTATTTGGGGACTTAGCTATTCAGATTTTTGGTTTATTAGTAGATGTTTCATTATTCATTTCAGATAGTTTTAGTCAGCTGGGGTCTGTCCCAGTTACTTTCTAGACTCAGTCAGTAGAGGCTTGTTGGACTACTAGATTTATCTTTAGACTTTAGATTTAGTATTTATAATTTACAGTATTATTTTACTAAGACTTATGAGAATAGTATGTTACAGATAAGATTTTTGCATTTATTAAGTTTCCATATTTATATTTCCCTTATGTTGAGATTTAGATTTAGTAGAAAAGCAGCTAGGGTTAGCTAAGAACTATTTGTAGTTCAGAGCATCGTATGGCATCCCGAAAACTGTATTTCGGGGTGTTACAAACTAGTATTAGAGACTAAGGTTTAAAGAGTCCTAGGGAGTCAGATAAGCCGCGTTACATAAAGTCTTGATCATCAGTATGAAGTGCGCCACATCAATGAGCAAGAGTCTATGAATCATTTTAGGAAATTTTCTTTTCTTTCATGATCTATCATGCATTCAGTGTCTCTGTCTACCTCTAACTCATGATTTCACGTGACAAAAAATGCCTCCTCATTGAGCACTCAAAAATGATTACCAGCCACCTCAGCCCGCAGATCTTTTGAATATGAATGTGTCACATTCAGAGTTTTGAGTTGCCTTCCAGGAGCTACCCTAATTTTGACAGCTACTGTTCATGGAAATCGTCAGACTGTAGTCCCACTTCAGCAAGATGGGAACTTAGTCATAGTCAGAATTTGATATTTTATAAGAATGAACCCACCTGAATTCTTTGGATCAAAGGAAGGTGAGGACCCACAATTGTATTTAGATGAGGTGAAGAAGATCACCCAAATTATACATGTTTCTAAAGAGGAGAGTATAGAATTGGCATCCTATAGGCTGAAGGATATTGCATATGATTGGGTGGTGAAGTGGAAGAAAAGTATAGGGGAGAATCCAGCTCCCATGACCTGGCAGATATTTCAGGATGTGTTCTTAGACAAGTTCTTCCCAGGTGAGATGAGGGAAGCTAAGATAGAATATTTCATGCACCTGAGGATAGGCTCAATGATATTGACGGCGTATTTCCTCAAGTTCAGCCAATTGTCTAAGTATGCCCCTGATCAGATGCCTGACCCTAGGTCAAGCATGAGTAAGTTTACCATCGGTATATCTAGGTGATAGTTAAGGAGTGTAGGGCTGCTATGCTTATTGGAGACATAGATCTTGCTAGGTTGATGATACATGCTCAGTAGATTGAGGCAGAGAAATTGAAAAAAGGAGAGAGTAAATAAGAAGGCTAGAATAGGGTGGTTTGATTATGGTTAGAATAGGTCTGGAGGGGGAAGTCATTTGCAATATCAGAATCAATCATCTATGCCCGCCCCTTCTTCAGCCAGTGCTCCCATACCTAGAAACTAGCAGGAACAATGAGGTAAGTTTTCTATATCCATATCTTAAAATAGTGTGAGTGGGAAGCCTAATCATCCCCTATATGATAAGTGTGGCAAGAATCATATAGGTCAATGTTTGTGGGGTCAAAAAGGTTGTTATGGTTATGGCTAGATGGGTTACAGAATCAAAGAGTGCCCGCATGCTAGATAGGGAAATAGAGATGTTCGTCCCCAAACTCAGTCTAATAGTGCACTAGCTTCTCTAGGCCTCCCAGCCCCTCCTCAGGGAACTTCATCCAGTACGGGTGACGGTTAGTGCCAGAATTAGTTTTATGCTTTACCATCCTATCAGGAGTAGGGGGTTTCACCAGATATTATTATTGTTATGCTTTGTATCTTTAATTTTGATTTTTATATGCTGTTAGACCCTGGCTCAACTTTCTCTTATGTGACCCCATTAGTTGCAGTAAATTTTAAGATAAATTCTTAAAAGATCCCTGAGCCTTTCTTAGTTTCTACTCCAGTAGGAGAGTCAGTTATTGATAAGTAAATTTATAAAAAGTTTCTTATCACTGTCCTTTATAAAATCATGTTTGCAGAGTTAGATATAGTTGATTTTGATCTTATTCTTGGTATGGATTGGCTCCATTCCTGTTATACTTCTATATATTATCGCACTCGAGTGGTGAAGTTTCAGTTCCTGGATGAGCTAGTCTTTGAGTGGTCAGGTAATTCAGTGTCTCCTAATAGTCATTTCATATCTTACCTTAAAGCCAAAAAGTTGATATCAAAAGGTTATATTTATCATCTAGTTCAAGTCAATGAAACTAGTCTGAGACTCCAATAATTTAGTCTGTATAAGTGGTCAATTAGTTTCTTGATTTTTTTCCACAAGATCTCCCAGGGGTACCTCTCAATAGAGAGATAGAATTTGATATTGACCTTCTCCCAGATACTCAGCCTATTTGTATCCCTTCTTATCATATGGATTCCACAGAGCTTAAGGAGTTGAAAGAGCAACTCAAAGATCTTTTAGATAAAGGTTTCATAAGTCCTAGTGTTTCTCCATGCGGCGCTCCCATCCTATTCGTGCCAAAGAAAGATGGTTCTTTGCGAATGTGCATTGACTATCACTATCTAAATAAGAGTACAGTCAAGAACAAATACCCTCTTCCTTGAATTGATGACTTGTTTGATCAATTACAAGGTGCAAGTTATTTCTTAAAGATAGACCTTATATCCGGCTATCATCAGCTTAAGGTAAGGGAATGTGATATTCCAAAGACAGCTTTCAGGACCCATTACAGTTATTTTGAGTTTCTAGTCATGTCTTTCAGGCTAATCAATGCTTCTGCAGCTTTCATGGACCTCATAAACCGAGTGTTCAAATAGTATCTAGACATATTTGTCATAGTATTCATAGATGATATCCTTATGTACTCCCGTAGTAAGGATAACCGTGTAGATCATCTTAGGATGGTCTTACAAACTCTTAGAGATTATCAATTGTTTGCCAAATTTAGCAAGTGTCAATTTTGGCATAGGTCAGTAGCCTTTCTCGATCATATTATTTTCGCCGATGGTATTAGAGTCGATCCCTAAAAGATAAAAGCCATAAGAAATTAACCTAGACCTATCTTTCCATCAGACATTAGGAGTTTCTTAGGTCTAGATGTTATTACCTCCATTTAGTTGAAGGTTTCTCATCTATTATATCCCTATGTCTAGACTGATCCAAAAGAAAGTTAAGTTTCTATGGTCAGATTCCTATGAGAAGAGTTTTCAGGAATTGAAGACTTGACTCACTTCAGACCCAGTTCTAGTAATACCCAATTTTACAGATGGTTTTGTGGTGCATTTTGATTCATTTAAAGTTGGTTTAGATTGTGTGTTAATGCAGAGAGGTAAGATTATAGCCAATCCCTCTAGAAAGTTGAAGCCTCACGAAAAGAATTACCTAACCCATGATCTTGAGTTAGCTGCGGTGGTGTTTGCTTTGAAAATCTAGAGACACTATCTATATGGTGTGCATGTTGATATGTTCATGGATCACAAAATTCTACAGTATATATTTACTCAGAGGGAGTTGAATCTATATTAGAGAAAGTGGTTAGAATTATTGAAAGATTATGATTTGAATGTGCTATATCATTTGAGCAAGGCCCATTTTGTGGACGGCTCCGTTAGTAGATTGTCTATGGGCAGTGTTGCTCATGTGGAGAATGATAGTAGCGCATCGCGGTGGCCACCCAGTTCGCAAGAATTTGATTTTTCTTCCATTTCAAAGATTAAAGGGGGTACTTTGGTCATTCTCCCGTCCCCTTATCCATCTTAAACAATGAATTAAACCCCTTCAAAGAACTTTACATCTAGTTTTCATCAAATCTCTCTCAAGCAAAATACTAGTTCAACAAACTTTCTCCCGAAGAAATCCAAATTCCTCCATTAATTTTCCAAGGAAATTCAAGATTAAGAATCCCCAATTCAATAATTCTAAGAATTCATCTCCAAAGTAACAATAGGAATCCAAGATTCAAGTTTCTCATCAAAGATCACCAATTAAGGTATGTGGGGTTATGAAAAAGGATACTTCTTTCATCCTTGTACACAAAAAAGTTATTTTAATTATGAATTTACTGCATTTTATATGATTTCCCTTGAAATTGAAGTAAGAGTTTATACCCATTAATGTTATTTACAAGCTTAAGATATTTCCAAAGATTTAGAAGTTGAATTACATGATTATGTTCATATTTTCATGCAAATTGCAGAAATTTCCAGATTTTGAGTTAAATTATCAATGTTTACATTATCAAGCATGACCATCTTGATGTTTTGACATGAGATCGATACATGGGTCATTAAGCCCTAATTTAAGATTGATATTTCAAGAATTGTTATGATATATGCACCCTATGACTAGATTTTTTTAAAAATTGTTGATAAAGATTTGACCTTTTGGTCTCAGAATATATATGAAATCCACTTTACAAATTCAGATTACAAATTTAGCTTTACATATATACAATTGGTTTTTATTACAAACCAGTAGACTATTTTAAAGTGGATTTTCTTCAGAATGAGCATACAGATTTAATAAGAGTAGTATTTAGCACAAAAATTGATATATTACTTTTGTTTCAAACCCTAGAACTACGTGCCAATGTAGGATTTAGATTATCCCACTTCTACGTGGATGACAAATATGTGATCACTTAGATAGGTTATACTCCCTAGCAAGAGTATGACTCCTCTCCACAATATGAGGATTCTTTCTTAGGCGGATAAGAATGCTGGACTCCATGAATGCTCACATGATTTATGTTGGTTAAGAGAACCTCCATACTAGCTAATAGAAAATATTAATAGAAAAGCTTTTAGAAAAACTAAGTGTAAAGGCACACAAACTTACTCAAATATTATTTTACTTAAGATTTCAGATTACAGAATTACAACTTTTAGTTTCAAACATAGAATGTTGAGCCCTTTTTCTCTTAGCCTATATGATTTGAGAATCTAACAGAAATATAGATTTTAGAACTAAGTGTTATGACTCATAAGATTTATATTATGTACTTTGCTATTCATGATCTATGATTTTTAAATTCCAGATTACGCAAGTTGATGTGAGTCATTTACATTTAACATTCATGATTTTTATAAAATATGATGATATTGCTTACTTATTGCATTCACCCCCATATACTCAATACATCATCAAAGTACTGATCCACATACACGTCTATGTGATACATTATCTCATAATGTAGGTTCAGGTGCTCAGTCTCAGCAACGTGAGTGATTTCTGAGCATCTCATCTACATCCCTGTAGTTGGTGAGTCCTCATAGTTTGGGGACTTATCTATTTATATTTCCACTTTATTAGTAGATGTTTCATTATTCATTTCAGATAGTTTGAGTCAACTGGGATCTGTCCTAGTGAGTTTCTAGACTCAATCAGTAGAGACTTGTCGGACTACTAGATTTGTTTTAAGACTTTAGATTCAATATTAAGATTTTTCAGTATTATTTTACCAAGACTTGTGAGATTAGTATGTTTCAGATAATATTTCCATATTTATTATGTTTCCATATTTATATTTCCCTTATGTTGAGATTCAGATTTTATTATGTTTCTATATTTATATTTCCCTTATATTGAGATTCAGATTTAGTAAAAAAGCAGTCAGGGTTAGCCTAGGACTACTTGTTGTTCAAAACACCATGTGGCATCCCAAAAATGAGATTTTAGGGCGTTACAATAACTTTTATGTCCTCATGTTATATAACCCTTGATGGACTCTCATAACACTTTTTAAAGAATAGAAATCTCCATATACTCTCTCAAACTCCCTCTTAAAGATTGGACGTAGGGGTTTCTACATGTGTTCTTCAAAGGGCTCAAGAGTCAAGTTACTCTCTAGAATCCTTGTGTATAAGGCATGTTCTCTTCCCTCATTGATAATTCCAACTAAATTCATATTTTGATTATTGTATGGTTTTGGATCTTCAAATATAATTTAGGGGTTTTGGTTATAAAATATTGGTTATGGTTTTCCCATGTTTTAATTATTCTTTTATATACTTTAATGGAAATTTTGGATGATTGGTTGCATGGGAATGGTTATTTAGTAATTGGCTTTCATTTTGGAAATACTATTCCCCCAATGTGTTTGATAAAATGCCAATGGAAATGTTTTACTACATTGTTGGATTTTAATGAAACTTATGCATAGTTTAAACTTGGTAATGGAACCCTAAATGGTTAAATGGTTTGGAATGGTTTAAATGGAATCGTTTGGTGGTCACAATTATGGTTAATTGGACTCCTTTTGGGCTACAATGGAATCCCTCAAGAAAACATGTTAATAAACAACTTTTGGGGTATGAGGAATTCCCCAAGCAACTTAATAATAGAACACTTGTGGGACACATGGGACTCCCTAAGTTAACTGGGTAAATGGGTACACAAGAATCCCTTTACCTTAAAAGGTTTGGGTAAGGACAATACTTGCAAGTTATAGTCGGTATGAGGATACCACTACTCATAGCCATGGTAAGTAATAAATGGAATAATGGATTGGTTGGTTGGAAATAGTTTTAATTCGGCAATAATGGTGAGGTGTGATATCTAACCGTGAAAGTGGGAGTTCCATGAATGAACACCGGAAAGTCATGTTTGCCAACATGAGGGGTAGGGCATGAAAACCCTTTTTATGATACTATAAGGTATGCGGGAATTCTCTAAGTACATTGTATATATGTACGCGATGTAGGAATCGTCCAGCCTAGTGACCTGATTTCAGATGAACTATTACATTAAAGTGTTTAGCTTCCATAGTTCGGGAGACATCTATTTCATTCCATGGATTACTTTATGTACTTTTATCACTCTTCTATTTTGTTTTGCTACCTATTTTCTAATAATAGTTCCTACGATCCGTTTTATGGTATCAGAGCCATGTTGGCAGATTGTTTATTTTTCATGAGCAGCAAAATAAATAATCTGTCTAGAGCATGGGAAGCTATTTTCATATAGATTGCATAATCCTTTAATCACTTATGATAATACTTATAATAAATTATTTTAATATATTGTGTCTTATAATGGGGTTTAAATAAAGTATGGGGTGTTCATCTTATCTCTGAGTGTTTGAAGTAACCGTTTAATTTCCGGTCTTAGATGTTGGTCAGCCTGAAAGTGAGGTCTCAGCTAAGGTAAGCATTTGACCTTGTTGGTGGTCCCGTCACTAAGATAACACTAGGAGAAGTCTATTATAAAGCCATTAAGACTTGTTAGATCCCATAAGCCATTGATGTATTGATATAATTTATTATAGGTCGAGTTATATTTGATTACTGCTTTATGCTTGCTTATGTGGAAAATCCCTTCTTTCCCAGTCAGTCTCTAGACAACTTTTCTCAATATGAATCCCAACATTCATACTAAGAATACTATTAACTTGTCTTCTCAAGCAACTCCGATTGCTAATATTGAAAATAATCTTCAAAACTGGAGTATTCCAGAAGAATCTTTCAACACGATTTATCAAATTGGAAAATTTAGTTTTTTAAAAAAACATAATATTAAGACTTCTGAGTCTACTGTTGCCATTAATAATTCTTTGGAAATTATTTAACTTTTAAATGTGATTGGCATAAACCGTTTTAAAAATCAGTTTAATTACCTGCATGTTGGACTTGTCCAAGTAGCTATTAAGCCTCTCTTTTGACAGGGTTTAGACATCCCTGTCTATGCAATCCTAAGAGATGCTCGTCTTTTAAACTTTGACGATTGACTCTTAGGAGTTATCCAAAGTAACCTCGCCGACGACCCGGTATACTTTAATTGCTACCCTAATTTCTCGGTAGATACCAGAGCCTCCACTTCAAAAACCCAGGAGGGAAGTGACAAAAATGATAATAACAAGGGCAAGATAAGAGGAGTTGACTTCTCTGGACCAGTCCCAAAGGTTTATTATCAACAACACACTAGGGTCAATGAACCCGAAAATCTTTATGAGCCGGGAAGCCCTACGGCCTCAGACATGGAACCTCCCCCTGCCATGTCTCACCAAAAGATTAGGACAGACCCTAGCTTACTCGTCATCAAATCCGATGAAGAATATAAACCAGACCTTAAAGCTCTTGAAGTCCACTGGTACCTCCCCAAGGACGCTATTAAAAGGAAATGGTACACCCGTACCTATTCCAAAGAACAACAAAGGAGTTTGGTCGGCTATGGATAGCTGATATGAAAAGACTCCGCTGTGATATAGAATTCTTCAGGTGGCTTGAAATCACAGGAAGAATGGAGAACCAAAATGAGTCCCTCAACGTTATCATTAATAAATGGTATACTCAGAGTAACAAGGTAGTCTAATCTGTTACTCCCCCTCTCGAAGGAATAAAAATTCCTTATCATAACGAAGTGCTCAGTGCTTCTCCCTTCAAGAAGAAGCATGATAGACCACTTTCGGCCCCTACTAATAGAGACCTTGATAGAATGGTTGAACAAAATAACTACACCAATCAAGTTCTTCACACCATCTCCCAACAGTTAGGAGAAACCAAAAACTCTGCGCTCCCTTTTGAGCCTACTCCACCAGAAAAGAGCACGCCAAACTCTAAACCTATCACCAATCCCATCTTCAAGATCCCTGAGTTCCAAAAAGAGAAATTCCTCGGTCTCAGTGACGACTTCAAAGTCTCGGGAAAAATTTTGGAACACATCAACGAAAAACTTGCTAAGTTTAAAGTATCTGAGAAGGGTGAGTCTAGTAAGAATTCCCTTTCTAAGCTTACCAGTGAGCGTTTTTCCCTAAAGAAAAACTACTACAAAAAGTCGTCCCCTCCAGAAGTCCAGTTTGAAGAAAATCGCTATCTCGCTTCTTCCAACCATGATGGAAGAGGAATAACCGAGTGGAATGTTGACGGTTTGGCTGAACACCAAATCTACAATAAACTCCATGAAATGGGTGTAGCCATTACGGCTTATAAAATCAGAGGAGCCTCTGATAAAGGAGCAGCCACCATAATTGCATCAGGATTCACTGGTATGCTAAAACATTGGTGGGACAACTACATCACAGATGATGTTAAAAATCTCATTTATGATGCCACTGCCATGGAAACCGTTGTCAAAACGGAAAATGGCCAAGAAATTCTTGAGCAAGTTGCAAAAGAAGATGCTTGTGCCACACTCCTCTACCATATAGCGAGGTATTTCATAGGAGAACCTAAGCTTTTCTAAGATAGAAGCCTAGAAATCCTCAATAATCTCACCTGCAATGACCTAGCGGACTTTAGGTGGTACAAAGATACCTTCTTAGTAAAGGTCATGATTCGGCCAGACTGCAACAATGACTTTTGGAAAGAAAGATTCATTAGTGGTCTACCTCCTCTATTTGCAGACAAGGTTAGAACCAAAATTAAGGATAGATTTGAAGGGCAAATTCCTTATGGACTCCTCACCTATGGAGACTTAGTAAGTTTTATTACAACCATAGGAATAGATCTCTGCACCGACCTCAAGCTTAAGAAACAACTTAAGCAAGACAGTACTTCCAAATATGGTCTAGGAACCTTCTGCCAAGACTATGGATTTCCCAACCTTTCTTCCCGCAAAAAGCATAAGAAGAAATCTTTTAAGTCTCATAAAAAGACCTCTCCTAGCAAAAGGCTTTTCAAAAGGGAATCCTTTAAGCCCAGTAGGAAAACCAAAAGAAAATCTTTCAAAAATAAAGATACTTGTTGGACTTGTGGAAAAACCGGCCATAGAGCAAAAGATTGCAAGTCAGACAAGAAAAAGAAAATCAACCAACTTGATCTCCCTGACGAAGCTAGAGAAAAATTATTTTCTATCATGGAAGATTCTTCCTCGTCCTTTGAGACCTCCTCTAGCGAGGCTTACAGCGATGAGGAATTCATCAATGCTGCCTATGAGTCCGATCTTTCTCAGTCAGGGCAAGAATGTGCTTGTAACGGCACCTTTTGTACCTGCTCGAATAAAACAATCAATGTCATCTCAGGAAATCCCAGAGAAATCTTGTTTGACATAATCGAACATATTCAAGACGATGAGCTTAGGAATAAGTATCTCCATGAGCTCAAACGACTTATGCTTTCTCAGGAAGAAAGTCCCCCCAAACCTATCATTCAACCCTTTAGCATGAAACAAGTCATGTCTAAATTCAACAAACCTACTGAACCCTCCATTGCGGATCTCAAAGGAGAAATTTCTTCTCTCAAAGGAGAAGTCAAACATCTTAAATTTTGACTTGACCAAGTAGAACTTAACATTCTTACAGATCAAGTCCTCCAATCAGCTTCTCCTGATAAAGCCTCGCCTCCCGAGTCTCCCAAAAACCTCCAGATCATCCCGAATGATCATCTCTGAAAGCCTAGTACTTTCCCAGGCTCAGATACTCCTTCCACGTCCGGCAAAGCTATTACGACTATAAAAGCCTACAGCGAGCACATAGTCGTAAAGATTGTCATTGACAAAGACTTGGTAATAAACAGAGTTGCCCTCTTTGATACAGGCGCAGACAACAATTGTATTGTCAAAGGCCTTATTCCCACTAGGTACCTCCAGAACAGTACCTCTCGCCTTTATTCATCCACGGGTGAACAAATGAAAATTCACTATCAGCTTCCCAAAGCTCACGTCTGTAACAATGACATTTGCCTTGTTAACGACTTTGTCATCACCGAAGATATCATTGAAGATATCATTTTAGGAATACCTTTCATAAATCAAATCCGACCTTATTTGAGTGATTACGATGGTATTCGCACAACCCTCTTAGGAAATGAAATATTTTTCCCGTTAGTACGACCCCTTTCTCAAGAAGAAGGAAACCTAATTAAAGAACAAACGGTTTTCAAAATCAACCGACTTTCATCCCATATCGATTTTCTTAAACACGATGTTCAGTTCAAACATATTGAGCAAACACTAAAAACCCCGGAGATGATTACCAAAATCTCTACTCTCCAAAAGAAGTTCGAGGATGAAATTTGCTCTAAATTCCCTAATGCCTTTTGGGAACGAAGAAAACATTTGGTAGAACTTCCTTATATTCCTGGCTTTAATGAACAGAACGTTCCTACAAAAGCCAGACCTATCCAAATGAATCAAGAAATGATGGAAATTTGCAAAAAGAAAATTGACCATCTTTTGAAAAATGGTATTATCCGACCTTCTGCCTCACTTTGGAGTTGCTCAGCCTTTTGATGTCAACAATAGTGTAGAAAAGGAACATGGAACTCCCCGGCTCGTAATAAACTACAAGCCTCTTAATGCAGTCCTAAAATGGATCCGTCACCCTATCCCAAACAAAAGGGATCTTCTCAAAAGGACTTTTAAAGCCAATTTCTACAGCAAATTTGATATGAAGTCAGGGTTCTGGCAAATTCAAATTGCTGAAAAAGATAAATACAAGATGGCCTTCAATGTCCCTTTTGGGCACTATGAATGGAATGTCTTGCCATTTGGCCTTAAAAATGCTCCTTAAGAGTTCCAAAACATCATGAACAATATTTTCAATCCCTATACTTATATGTCGATTGTTTATATTGATGATGTACTTATTTTCTCAGAGAATATAGACTCTCATTTTAAACATCTTAATACTTTCTTCAAGATTGTTAAGTTAAATGGTTTAGTCGTCTGTGCTAAAAAAATGAAGCTTTTTCAAACGTCCATAAGATTTTTAGGACATGATCTTCATCAAGGTAGTTATAAGCCTATTTGTAGAGCCATTGAGTTCTCCTCTAAATTTCCCAATGAAATCACTGATAAGACTCAGTTGCAGAGATTCTTAGGAAGTCTAAAATATGTTGCAGATTTTATTCCTAACATTAGACAGGTTTGTGAACCCCTTTATCAACGGCTCAGGAAGACACCTGTCCCTTGGATTTCAGAACAAACCAATGTCGTCATCAAAGTTAAATCTTTGGTACAAAACCTTCCTTGTTTAGGAATCCCTAATCTCGAAGCCTTTATGATTGTTGAAACAGATGCTTCAGACATAGGTTATAGGGGCGTTCTCAAACAAAGAGTTAATGATAAATCTCCTGAACAGCTAGTTAGGTTTACATCCGGGGTATGGAACCCAGCTCAAAAGAATTATAGCACTGTGAAAAAAGAAGTTTTATCTATAGTGCTATGTATCACAAAGTTTTAAGATGATCTTTTAAACAAAGAATTTTTATTACGAGTTGACTGCAAGTCAGCCAAAGAAATCTTGCAAAAAGATGTAAAAAATTTAGTTTCGAAACAAATATTTGCTAGATGGCAAGCTCTCCTATCTAGATTTGATTTCCAAATCGAATTTATCAAAGGAAAAAATAACTCCCTCCCCGATTTTCTAACAAGGGAATTTTTACAGGGCCATGAAACCAACAACTTTAGGGAAAGCCCCAATAAGCACCAAGCAGGAACAACTTAGAAAGGCACGACCATTTGATCCTCCCTCAGCATCTGCAAATACATTGCGGCCAACAGTTACTCAGAGGCCTACACTCAAGGCGGAAACACAATCTCCGCTCCAAAACAGATATTCTGCTTTGACGGAATTTCCAAAGCTCTCACCACCAATGTCCACCAAATTGGTAGATTTAAAGACTAATCAACCCTTGTACAAAGGACAATCAGCCAGTTCATCTGTGCAAACCAAACAAAGTTATGCTAGAAGGCCCCAGAGACCTTTGCTCAAGCCGTCGACCCTACAGCGGCCAAAGCAATACCACCATCGCTAGTTAAGGAAGAATTCAAATTCATCACCACCCAGGTGATGCCAGTCATGGCTCTAGATAAGGAATATGAAGGATATCCTCTAGAGCACCTCATAAGACTAGTCTACAATGACAAGAATTTTGTGGATTCAGAAAATCCACTTAAAACCAGAAGGTATTATGAAGCCATTTTAGTGGATACCGACTCCATTGAAGTGGAACATTCAATAAATGAACGAAATCCAGATTATATAGATTATTCTCGATTCACCATCAAGAGGGTATTAACCCCTTTCAACTGGTATGCAGATCATCTACATACTCCTAATGTTTTATCTATGCCCCATAGGCCACAGACCTACAATTGGTTCGACTATAAGTCAGCTTGGTTCAATTTCTTATATGTTCGTCCAGGACATACTTGGTTTGTCAAATACTGCCCAGCCATGGTAGAATCAGTGATACCTCGATAGTTCTATGAATGGTGGATGTACCTCAGAGGAATCAGTGAAATCCTCCCTCAACAATTCCTCAACCGATTTTCGGAATTCTGCACCAAGGAAGGATGCACAACTCTTCCAGAGCACATTCAAATGTGCAAATTTTTTATTAAAAAATGAATTTCCTATATCATCTCCTAGAATTTTGTCAAAGGAGAAATGGACAGAATTAAGTATCTCTCCAACAAGATAAAAGTTAAAGGATGGACTCCTAAGCCCATAGCACCTAAGCCATCTCCTGATTCAAGGAAAACTACTTCAGCAACCCGCGCCTCCCCAAGCAAGAAGGCGCTTCAGGAAAGACTAAGAAAGGCTTTACAAGACATGGAAAGCCAGGAAGATAATGAATAGGAAGTGTTGTTGCTTCTCGAAGAAGCTTCCTCTACAGGAAGCAGTGACAATAATAGCGACATGCTAAATCCCAAAGGGATTGCACAGGCCTACCTAGACTCCTATTGAGAATAGGAATATGACCCTTCTGAGAGATAGAGGTTCAAAGAACTGAAATTATCTCTTGAAAGGACAATTCACTGTTCATATTGGAATATGTGACCTCACTTCTTTCCATTTGAGAAAACGTTAAAGACAGACTTGCTTTACAAAAAGCAGAAGCACTGAAGACTGCTTTTCCAAAAGCAGACGCACTCAGGAAAGCATCTACTTATCAGAAGTAGTACTCACTCTTGTCGGCATAATCTTAGCCTTACATGTGTATGCACAAGATGTATAATTTTTTTCTTTTGTCTATATAAGGCGTTGAAAATAATTAGAGTAGGCATTCAAAAATTTTCTCTCACTAGAAATTCTCTCTTGCCCAATCTTTTGTAAATCTACTGTAATGTTGTTTTAAAGTTTTCAATAAAACTTGTAAGTTATTTTACTTCACTCTTCTATTTTGTTTTGCTACCTATTTTCTAATAATAGTTCCTACGATCCATTTTCTGGTATCAGAGCACGAGGAAGAATCTTCCATGATAGAAAATAATATTTCTCTAGATTCGTCAGGGAGATCAAGTTGGTTGATTTTCTTTTTCTTGTCTGACTTGCAATCTTTTGCTCTATGGCCGGTTTTGCCACAAGTCCAACAAGTATCTTTGTTTTTGAAAGATTTTCTTTTGGTTTTCCTACTGGGCTTAAAGGATTCCCTTTTGAAATTTCTTTTGCTAGGAGAGGTCTTTTTATGAGACTTAAAAGATTTCTTCTTATGCTTTTTGCGGGAAGAAAGGTTGGGAAATCCATAGTCTTGGCAGAAGGTTCCTAGACCATATTTGGAAGTACTGTCTTGCTTAAGTTGTTTCTTAAGATTGAGGTCGGTGCAGAGATCTATTCCTACAGTTGTAATAAAACTTACTAAATCTCCATAGGTGAGGAGTCCATAAGGAATTTGCCCTTCAAATCTATCCTTAATTTTGGTTCTAACCTTGTCTGCAAATAGAGGAGGTAGACCACTAATAAATCTTTCTTTCCAAAAGTCATTGTTGCAGTCTGGCCGAATCATGACCTTTACTAAGAAGGTATCTTTGTACCACCTAAAGTCCGTTATATGATAGAGGAGTGTGGCACAAGCATCTTCTATTGCAACTTGCTCAAGAATTTCTTGGCCATTTTCCATTTTGACAATGGTTTCCATGGCAGTGGCATCATAAATGAGATTTTTAACATCATCACCCTACTATTATTAGAATATAGGTAGCAAACCAAAATATAAGAGTGAAGTAAAATAACTTACAAGTTTTATTGAAAACTTTAAAACAACATTACAGTAGATTTACAAGAGATTGGGCAAGAGAGAATTTCTAGTGAGAGGAAATTTTTGGATGCCTACTCTAATCATTTTCATCGCCTTATATAGACAAAAGAAAAAAAATTATACATCTTCTTCATACACATGTAAGGCTAAGATTATGCCGACAAGAATGAGTACTACTTTTGAAAAGTAGATGCTTTCCTGAGTGCGTCTGCTTTTGGAAAAGCAGTCTTCAGTGCTTCTGCTTTTTGAAAAGCAAGTCTGTCTTTAATGTTTTCTCAAATGGAAAGAAGTGAGGTCACCGATTCTAATTAAGAACAGTGAATTGTCCTTTCAAGATATAATTGCGGTTCTTTGAACCTCTATCTCTCAGAAGGGTCATATTCTTATTCTCAATAGGAGTCTAGGTAGGCCTGTGCAATCCCATTAGGATTTAGCATGTCGCCATTATTGTCACTGTTTCCTGTAGAGGAAGCTTCTTTGAGAAGCTTCAACACTTCCTCTTCATTATCTTCCTAGCTTTCCATGTCTTGTAAAGCCTTTCTTAATCTTTCCTGAAGCGCCTTCTTGCTTGGCGAGGCGCGAGTTGCTGAAGTAGTTTAACTTGGATCAGGAGATGGCTTAGGAGTCCATCCTTTAACTTTTATCTCTTTGGAGAGATACTTAATTCTGTCCATTTCTACTTTGGCAAAATTCCAGGAGATGATATAGGAAATTCAATTTTTAATAAAAAATTTGCACATTTGAATGTGCTCTAGAAGAGTTGTGCATCCTTCCTTGGTGCAGAATTCCGAAAATCGGTTGAGGAATTGTTGAGGGAGGATTTCTCTGATTCCTCCGAAGTACATCCACCATTCATAGAACTATCGAGGTATCACTAATTCTACCATGGCTTGGAAGTATTTGACAAACCAAGTATGTCCTGGATGAACATATAAGAAATTGAACCAAGCCGACTTATAGTCGAACCAATTGTAGGTTTGTGGCCTATGGGGCATAGATAAAACATTAGGAGTATGCAGATGATCTGCATACCAGTTGAAAGGGGTTAATACCCTCTTGATGGTGAACCGAGAATAATCTATATAATCTGGATTTCGTTCATTCATTGAATGTTCAACTTCAATGGAGTCGGTATCCACTAAAATGGCTTCATAATACCTTCTGGTTTTAAGTGGATTTTCTGTATCCACAAAATTCTTGTCATTGTAGACTAGTCTTATGAGGTGATCTAGAGGATATCCTTCATATTCCTTATCTATAGCCATGAATGGCATCACCTGGGTGGTGATAAATTTGAATTCTTCCTTAATTGGCGATGGTGGTACTGCTTTGGCCGCTATAGGGTCGACGGCTTGAGCAAAGGTCTCTAGGGCCTTCATAGCATAACTTTGTTTGGTCTACACAGATGAACTAGCTGATTGTCCTTTGTCCAAGGGTTGATTAGTCTTTAAATCTACCAATTTGGTGGGCATTGGTGGTGAGAGCTTTGGAAATTTCGTCAAAGCAAATATCTGTTTTGGAGCGTAGATTGTGTTTCCGCCTTGAATGTAGCCCTCTAAGGGACTGTTGGCCGCAATAGATTTGCAAATGCTGAGGGATGATCAAATGGTCGTGCCATTCTAAGTTGTTCCTGCTTGGTGCTTATTGGGGCTTTCCCCAGAGTTGTTGGTCTCATGGCCCTGTAAAAATTCACTTGTTAGAAAATCGGGGACGGAGTTATTTTCTCCTTTCATAAATTTGATTTGGAAATCAAAGCTAGATACGAGAGCTTGCCATCTAGCAAATATTTGTTTCGAAACTAAATTTGTTACATCTTTTTACAAGATTTCTTTGGCTGACTTGCAGTCAACTAGTAATAAAAATTCTTTGTTTACAAGATCATCTTGAAACTTTGTGATACATAGCACTATAGATAAAACTTGTTTTTTCATAGTGCTATAATTCTTTTGAGCTGGGTTCCATACCCCGGATGTAAACCTAACTAGCTGTTCTGGAGATTTATCATTAACTCTTTGTTTGAGAACGCCCCCATAACCTATGTCTGAAGCATCTGTTTCAAAAATCATAAAGGCTTCGGGATTAGGGATTCCTAAACAAGGAAGATTTTGTACCAAAGATTTAACTTTAATGACAGCATTGGTTTGTTCTGAACTCCAAGAGACAGGTGTCTTCCTGAGCCGTTGATAAAAGGGTTCACAAACCTGTCTAATGTTAGGAATAAAATCTGCAACATAGTTAAGACTTCCTAAGAATATCTGCAACTAAGTCTTATCAGTGATTTCATTGGGAAATTTAGAGGAGAACTCAATGGCTCTACAAATAGGCTTATAACTACCTTGATAAAGATCATGTCCTAAAAATCTTATGGACGTTTGAAAAAGCTTCATTTTTTTAGCACTGATGACTAAACCATTTAACTTAACAATCTTGTAGAAAGTATTAAGATGTTTAAAATGAGAGTCTATATTCTCTGAGAAAATAAGTACATCATCAATATAAACAATCGACATATAAGTATAGGGATTGAAAGTATTGTTCATGATGTTTTGGAACTCTGAAGGAGCATTTTTAAGGCCAAATGGCAAGACATTCCATTCATAGTGCCCAAAAGGGACATTGAAGGCCGTCTTGTATTTATCTTTTTTAGCAATTTGAATTTGCCAGAACCCTGACTTCATATCAAATTTGTTGTAGAGATTGGCTTTAAAAGTCCTTTTGGGAAGATCCCTTTTGTTTGGGATAGGGTGACAGATCCATTTTAGGACTGCATCTAGAGGCTTGTAGTTTATTACGAGCCTGGGAGTTCCACGTTTCTTTTCTGCACTATTGTTGACATAAAAGGCTGA
The DNA here is from genome assembly GCA_030864225.1 of Capsicum baccatum var. pendulum. Classification (NCBI taxonomy): domain Eukaryota; kingdom Viridiplantae; phylum Streptophyta; class Magnoliopsida; order Solanales; family Solanaceae; genus Capsicum; species Capsicum baccatum. The sequence continues at coordinate 157,008,104 of CM061552.1, read as the reverse complement.
GCAACTCCAAGGTGAGGCAGAAGGTTGGATAATACCATTTTTCAAAAGATGGTCAATTTCTTTTTTGCAAATTTCCATCATTTCTTGATTCATTTGGATAGGTCTGGCTTTTGTAGGAACGTTCTGTTCATTAAAGCCAGGAATATAAGGAAGTTTTACCAAATGTTTTCTTTGTTCCCAAAAGGCATTAGGGAATTCAGAGCAAATTTCATCCTCAAACTTCTTTTGGACAGTAGAGATTTCGGTAATCATCTCCGATACCAAAAAACGGATCGTAGGAACTATTATTAGAAAATAGGTAGCAAAACAAAATAGAAGAGTGAAGTAAAATAACTTACAAATTTTATTGAAAACTTTAAAACAACATTACAGTAGATTTACAAGAGATTGGGCAAGAGAGAATTTCTAGTGAGAGGAAATTTTTGGATGCCTACTCTAATCATTTTCATCGTCGTATATAGATGAAAGAAATAAAATTATACATCTTGTGCATACACATGTAAGGCTAATATTATGCCGACAAGAGTGACTACTACTTTTGAAAAGTAGATGCTTTCCTGAGTGCGTCTGCTTTTGGAAAAGCAGTCTTGAGTGCTTCTGCTTTTTGAAAAGCAAGTCTGTCTTTAACGTTTTCTCAAATGGAAAGCAGTGAGGTCACAGATTCCAATTAAGAACAGTGAATTGTCCTTTCAAGAGATAACTCCGGTTCTTTAAACCTCTATCTCTCATAAGGGTCATATTCCTATTCTCAATAGGAGTCTAGGTAAGCCTGTGTAATCCCTTTGGGATTTAGCATGTCGCCATTATTGTCACTGCTTCCTGTAGAGGAAGCTTCTTCGAGAATCTGCAACACTTCTTCTTCATTATCTTCCTGGCTTTCCATGTCTTGTAAAGCCTTTCTTAATCTTTCCTGAAGCGCCTTCTTGCTTGGGGAGGCGCGGGTTGCTGAAGTAGTTTTCCTTGGATCAAGAGATGGCTTAGGTGCTGTGGGCTTAGGATTCCATCCTTTAACTTTTATCTCTTTGGAGAGTTACTTAATTCTGTCCATTTCTCCTTTGGCAAAATTCCAGGAGATGATATAGGAAATTCGATTTTTAATAAAAAATTTGCACATTTGAATGTGCTCTGGAAGAGTTGTGCATCCTTCCTTGGTGCAGAATTCCGAAAATAGGTTGATGAATTGTTGAGGGAGGATTTCTCTGATTCCTCCGAAGTACATCCACCATTACGAAATTGAACCAAGCCGACTTATAGTCGAACCAATTGTAGGTATGTGGACTATAGGGCATAGATAAAACATTAGGAGTATGCAGATGATCTGCATACCAGTTGAAAGGGGTTAATACCCTCTTGATGGTGAACCGAGAATAATCTATATAATCTGGATTCCGTTCATTCATTGAATGTTCCATTTCAATGGAGTCGGTATCCACTAAAATGGCTTCATAATACCTTCTGGTTTTAAGTGGATTTTCTGTATCCACAAAATTCTTATTATTGTAGACTGGTCTTATGAGGTGCTCTAGAGGATATCCTTCATATTCCTTATCTAGAGCCATGACTGGCATCACCTGGGTGGTGATAAATTGGAATTCTTCCTTAACTGGCGATGGTGGTACTGCTTTGGCCACTGCAGGGTCGACGGCTTGAGCAAAGGTCTCTGGGGCCTTCATAGCATAACTTTGTTTGGTTTGCACAGATGAACTGGATGATTGTCCTTTGTCCAAGGGTTGATTAGTCTTTAAATCTACCAATTTGGTGGGCATTGGTGGTGAGAGCTTTGGAAATTCCGTCAAAGCAGAATATCTGTTTTGGAGCGGAGATTTTGTTTTCGCCTTGAGTGTAGACCTCTGAGGGACTGTTGGCCGCAATGGATTTGCAGATGCTGAGGGAGGATCAAATGGTCGTGCCATTCTAAGTTGTTCCTGCTTGGTGCTTATTGGGGCTTTCCCCAGAGTTGTTGGTCTAATGGCCCTGTAAAAATTCCCTTGTTAGAAAATCAGGGAGGGAGTTATTTTCTCCTTTCATAAATTCGATTTGGAAATCAAAGCTAGATAGGAGAGCTTGCCATCTAGCAAATATTTGTTTTGAAACTAAATTTTTTACATCTTTTTGCAAGATTTCTTTAGCTGACTTGCAGTCAACTCGTAATAAAAATTCTTTGTTTACAAGATCTTCTTGAAACTTTGTGATACATAACACTATAGATAAAACTTCCTTTTTCCCAGTGCTATAATTCTTTTGAGCTGGGTTCCATACCCCGGATGTAAACCTAACTAGCTGTTCAGGAGATTTATCATTAACTCTTTGTTTGAGAATGCCCCCATAACCTATGTCTGAAGCATCTATTTCAACAATCATAAAGGCTTCGGGATTAGGGATTCCTAAACAAGGAATGTTTTGTACCAAAGATTTAACTTTGATGACAGCATTGGTTTGTTCTGAACTCCAAGGGACAGGTGTCTTCCTGAGCCGTTGATAAAGGGGTTCACAAACCTGTCTAATGTTAGGAATAAAATCTGCAACATATTTTAGACTTCCTAAGAATCTCTGCAACTGAGTCTTATCAGTGATTTCATTGGGAAATTTAGAGAAGAACTCAATGGCTCTACAAATAGGCTTATAACTACCTTGATGAAGATCATGTCCTAAAAATCTTATGGACGTTTGAAAAAGCTTCATTTTTTTAGCACTGACGACTAAACCATTTAACTTAACAATCTTGAAGAAAGTATTAAGATGTTTAAAATAAGAGTCTATATTCTCTGAGAAAATAAGTACATCATCAATATAAACAATCGACATATAAGTATAGGGATTGAAAATATTGTTAATGATGTTTTGGAACTCTGAAGGAGCATTTTTAAGACCAAATGGCAAGACATTCCATTCATAGTGCCCAAAAGGGACATTGAAGGCCGTCTTGTATTTATCTTTTTCAGCAATTTGAATTTGCCAGAACCCTGACTTCATATCAAATTTGCTGTAGAAATTGGCTTTAAAAGTCCTTTTGGGAAGATCCCTTTTGTTTGGGATAGGGTGACTGATCCATTTTAGGACTGCATTAAGAGGCTTGTAGTTTATTACGAGCCTGGGAGTTCCACGTTTCTTTTCTGCACTATTGTTGACATAAAAGGCTGAGCAACTCCAAGGTGAGGCAGAAGGTCGGATAATACCATTTTTCAAAAGATGGTCAATTTCCTTTTTGCAAATTTCCATCATTTCTTGATTCATTTAGATAGGTCTGGCTTTTGTAGGAACGTTCTGTTCAATAAAGCCAGGAATATAAGGAAGTTCTACCAAATGTTTTCTTCGTTCCCAAAAGGCATTAGGGAATTTAGAGCAAATTTCATCCTCGAACTTCTTTTGGAGAGTAGAGATTTTGGTAATCATCTCCGGGGTTTTTAGTGTTTGCTCAATATGTTTGAGCTGAACATCGTGTTTAAGAAAATCGATATGGGACGAAAGTCGGTTGATTTTGAAAACCGTTTATTCTTTAATAAGGTTTCCTTCTTCTTGAGAAAGGGGTCGTACTAATGGGAAGAATATTTCGTTTCCTAAGAGGGTTGTGCGAATACCATCGTAATCACTCAAATAAGGTCGGATTTGATTTATGAAAGGTATTCCTAAAATGATATCTTCAGTGATATCTTCGGTGATGACAAAGTCGTTAACAAGGCAAATGCCATTGTTGCAGACGTGAGCTTTGGGAAGATGATAGTGAATTTTCATTTGTTCAACCGTGGCTAAATAAAGGCGAGAGGTACTCTTCTTGAGGTACCTAGTGGGAATAAGTCCTTTGACAATACAATTGCTGTCTGCGCCTGTATCGAAGAGGGCGACTCTATTTATTACCAAGTCTTTGTTAATGACAATCTTTATGACATGTGCTCGTTGTAGGCTTTTATAGCCGTAATAGCTTTGCCAGACGTGGAAGGAGTATCTGAGCTTGGGAAAGTACTGTCTCTCGGAGATGATCATTTAGAATGATCTGGAGGTTCTTGGGAGACTCGGGAGGCGAGGCTTTATCAGGAGGAGAAGCTGATTGGAGGACTCGGTCTGTAAGAATGTTAAGTTCTACTTGGTCAAGTCAAAATTTAAGCTGTTTGAATTCTCCTTTAAGAGAAGAAATTTCTCCTTTGAGATCCGCAATGGAGGGTTCAGTAGGTTTGTTGAATTTAGACATGACTTGTTTCATGCTAAAGGGTTGAATGATAGGTTTGGGGGCACTTTCTTCCTGAGAAAGAATAACTCGCTTGAGCTCATGGAGATACTTATTCCTAAGCTCATCGTATTGAATATGTTCGATTATGTCAAACAAGATTTCTCTGGGATTTCCTGAGATGACATTGATCATTTTATTCGAACAGGTACAAAAGGTGCCGTTACAAGCACATTCTTGCCCTGACTGAGAAAGATCGGACTCATAGGCGGCATTGATGAATTCCTCATCGCTGTAATCCTCGCTAAAGGAGGTATCAAAGGACGAGGAAGAATCTTCCATGATAGAAAATAATTTTTCTCTAGCTTTGTCAGGGAGATCAAGTTGGTTAATTTTCTATTTCTTGTCTGACTTGCAATCTTTTGCTCTATGGCCGGTTTTGCCACAAGTCCAACAAGTATCTTTGTTTTTGAAAGATTTTCTTTTGGTTTTCCTACTGGGCTTAAAGGATTCCCTTTTGAAATTCCTTTTGCTAGGAGAGGTCTTTTTATGAGACTTAAAAGATTTCTTCTTATGCTTTTTGCGGGAAGAAAGGTTGGGAAATCCATAGTCTTTGCAGAAGGTTCCTAGACCATATTTGGAAGTACTGTCTTGCTTAAGTTGTTTCTTAAGCTTGAGGTCGGTGCAGAGATCTATTCCTACGGTTGTAATAAAACTTACTAAATCTCCATAGGTGAGGAGTCCATAAGGAATTTGACCTTCAAATCTATCCTTAATTTTGTTTCTAACCTTGTCTACAAATAGAGGAGGTAGACCACTAATGAATCTTTCTTTCCAAATGTCATTGTTGCAGTCTGGCCGAATCATGACCTTTACTAAGAAGGTATCTTCGTACCACCTAAAGTCCGCTAGGTCTTTGCAGGTGAGATTATTGAGGATTTCTAGGCTTCTATCTTGGAAAAACTTAGGTTCTCCTATGAAATGCCTCGCTATATGGTAGAGGAGTGTGGCACAAGCATCTTCTTTTGCAACTTGCTCAAGAATTTCTTGGCCATTTTTCATTTTGACAACGGTTTCCATGGCAGTGACATCATAAATGAGATTTTTAACATCATCTGTGATGTAGTTGTCCCACCAATGTTTTAGCATACCAATGAATTCTGATGAAATTATGGTGGTTTCTCCTTTATCAAAGGCTCCTCTGATTTTATAAGCCATAATGGCTACACCCATTTTATAGAGTTTATTATAGATTTGGTGTTCAGCCAAACCGTCAACATTCCACTCGGTTATTCCTCTTCCATCATGGTTGGAAGAAGCGAGATAGGGATTTTCTTCAAACTGGAAATCTGCAGGGGACGACTTTTTGTAGTAGTTTTTCTTTAGGGAAAAACGCTCACTGGTAAGCTTAGAAAAGGAATTCTTACTAGACCCACCCTTCTCAGATACTTTAAACTTAGCAAGTTTTTCATTGATGTGTTCCAAAATTTTTCCCGAGACTTTGAAGTCGTCACTGAGATCGGGGAATTTCTCTTTTTGGAACTCAGGGATCTTGTAGATGGGATTGGTGATAGGTTTAGAGCTTCGCGTGCTCTTTTCTGGTGGAGTAGGCTCAAAAGGGAGCGCGGAGTTTTTGGTTTCTCCTAACTGTTGGGAGATGGTGTGAAGAACTTGATTGGTGTAGTTATTTTGTTCAACCATTCTATCAAGGTCTCTATTAGTAGCGGCCAAAAGTGGTCTATCATGCTTCTTCTTGAAGGGAGAAGCATTGAGCACTTCGTTATGATAAGGAATTTTTATTCCTTCGAGAGAGGGAGTAATAGATTCGACTACCTTGTTACTCTGAGTATACCATTTATTAATGATAACGTTGAGGGAGTCATTTTGGTTCTCCATTCTTCCTGTGATTTCAAACCACCTGAAGAATTCTATATCACAGCGGAGTCTTTTCATATCAGCTATCCATAGCCGACCAAACTCCTTTTGTTGTTCTTTGGAATAGGTACAAGTGTACCATTTCCTTTTAATGGCGTCCTTGGGGAGGTACCAGCGGACTTTAAGAGCTTTAATGTCTTGTTTATATTCTTCATCGGATTTGATGACGAGTAAGCTAGGGTCTGTCCTAATCTTTTGGTGAGACATGGCAGGGGGAGGTTCCATGTCTGAGGCCGTAGGGCTTCCCTGCTCATAAAGATTTTCGGGTTCATTGACCCTAGTGTGTTGTTGATAATAAACCTTTGGGACTGGACCACAGAAGTCAACTCCTCTTATCTTGCCCTTGTCATTATCAATTTCGTCACTTCCCTCCTGGGTTTTTGAAGTGGAGGCCCTGTGCGAGACAGATCTTCGAAAAGACGAATTCCTTGAGGTTTCAAAACCTAAGAATTTTAGATCTATAGATCTATCTGGGTGCTGGATAACCCGTTCGATCTGGGATTTCTCCGAATAAGTCCGAAGGGGTTGGGTGATGGCATCAAAGTGCCATTCATTGCTATGGATAACCTCATCCCAGACTAAAGCTTTAGGAACAAAGACATGGATTCTGTCTTTATTAGCTTCCATAAGGGTGGTGACACCCCTAGGGCTGGTAAATCTAGCCTTGGGGGCTAGAGTGGTACCCATTAGCCGATAATATACTCGGTATATTATAGCTATTTCTCGAGTATTGTCCTTACTGTTCATGTTTTTTGTTTTAACATTAAGAGTTAAAACATCCAGGATGTTAGGATCAGTAATATCTACCGAGAAATTAGGGTAGCAATTAAAGTATACCGGGCCGTTGGTGAGGTTACTTTGGATAACTCCTAAGAGTGAATCGTCAAAGTTTAAAAGATGAGCATCTCTTAGGATTGCACAGACAGGGATGTCTAAACCCTGTCGAAAGAGAGGCTTAATAGCTACTTGGACAAGTCCAATATGCAGGTAATTAAACTGATTTTTAAAACGGTTTATGTCAAGCTCATTTAAAGTTGAATAATTTCCAAAGAATTATTAATGGCAACAGTAGACTCAGAAGTCTTAATATTATGTTTTTTTAAAAAAACTAAATTTTCCAATTTGATAAATCGTGTTGAAAGATTCTTCTGGAATACTCCAGTTTTGAAGATTATTTTCAATATTAGCAATCGGAGTTGCTTGAGAAGACAAGTTAATAGTATTCTTAGTATGAATGTTGGGATTCATATTGAGAAAAGTTGTCTAGAGACTGACTGGGAAAGCAGGGATTTTCCACATAAGCAAGCATAAAGCAGTAATCAAATATAACTCGACCTATAATAAATTATATCAATACATCAATGGCGTATGGGATCTAACAAGTCTTAATGGCTTTATAACAGACTTCTCCTAGTGTTATCTTAGTGACGGGACCACCAACAGGGTCGAATGCTTACCTTAGCTGAGACCTCACTTTTAGGCTGACCAACGTCTAAGACCGGAACTTAAACGGTTACTTCAAACACTCAGAGAGAAGTTGAACACCCCATACTTTATTTACAACCCATTATAAGACATGATATATTAAAATAATTTATTATAAGTATTATCATAAGTGATTAAAGGATTATGCAATCTATATGAAAATAGCTTCCCATGCTCTAGACAGATTATTTATTTTGTAATTGGCTTTCATTTTGGAAATACTATTCCCCCAATGTGTTTGATAAAATGCCAATGGAAATGTTTTACTACATTGTTGTATTTTAATGAAACTTATGCATAGTTTAAACTTGGTAATGGAACCCTAAATGGTTAAATGGTTTGGAATTGTTTAAATGGAATCGTTTGGTGGTCACAATTATGGTTAATTGGACTCCTTTTGGGCTACGATGGAATCCCTCAAGAAAACATGTTAATAAACAACTTTTGGGGTATGAGGCATTCCCTGAGCAACTTAATAATAGAACACTTGTGGGACACATGGGACTCCCTAAGTTAACTGGGTAATTGGGTACACAAGAATCCCTTTACCTTAAAAGGTTTCGCTAAGGACAATACTTGCAAGTTATAGTCGATATGAGGATACAACTACTCATAGCCTTGGTAAGTAATAAATGGAATAATGGATTGGTTGGTTGGAAATAGTTTTAATTAGGCAATAATGGTGAGGTGTGATATCTAACCGTGAAAGTGGGAGTTCCATGAATGAACACCGGAAAGTTATGTTTGCCAACATGAGGGGTAGGGCATGAAAACCCTTTTTATGATACTATAGGGTATGCGGGAATTCTCTAAGTACATTGTATATATGTACGCGATGTAGGAACCGTCCAGCCTTGTGAGCTGATTTCAGATGAACTATTATATTTAAGTGTTTAGATTCCATAGTTCGGGAGACATCTATTTCATTCCATGGATTACTTTATGTACTTTTATCTTTTAAAGACTTGGATTGTGGTTGTGTCGGAGGCATGTCCCTACTAGGTACTTTATGATTTGATTTAGAGGCTTTGTATGGACAACTATGGACTTGGGTATTGTTTTATCATGTTATGTTATATATATATTTATATACACACACATTGGGCTATTTTCTTAGTTTTGGCTTATGGTTTAGCATGGTTATTGGTTGGCTTGGATGGTAGGTTTCGATTCTTAGGTGGATTGACTTGGTTGGGTTGGTCTCAGATATAGACTTATCCCAAAGTCAGCCACATTGGTAAATACATTATCTTTTTATATATTCGGAGTTCATCCAACTCAGGATACATGTCAGGTTGGTTTGGTTAGGCATCAGGGGCGGTCTTCAGTCCCGAATGGGCTTAGGATTTCCCATTATGATAAGGCCTAGATTCGGGCTATGTCAAGTTGGTATTAGATCTTTAGGTTTTGGTTTCATGGGGTGTCCATAAATGCTTGTTGAGTTGAGTCTTGCTTATTGGTGTTTTATGCACCATACTTATAATCAGGAGGCTACAAGGCATTTAAGAATATTTCACAGTCTTGTTTCACATTCTTATTGTTCTACTTTTGGGCTATAAAGTCTAAGGTCTTGAACTCTTCCCTAAATCTTCTTTGGTTAAATTTTTAGATCATGTCCTCTCAATGATCTAAAGTTCATAGAAACTCACCTGTCTCACTCAAGGATAACATAGATGGATCTAGTCCAACTCATGGTGCACAGACCCAATCAAGGGTCACACTTTCTGGTTTTTCTTGTGGAGTCCTACCAATCTCTATTGACCCTATTTTAGAAGGTGGCACTCATCCTCGGTCACCCCAAAAGAAAGGTTACTAATGCTGAGTTTTGTCATTCTATTAATCTATAGACCTAGATAGTGAAAACTTTGTCACGCCATTTAGGTCCTATTGGTATGGGAAGGAATGAGGCAAGGTTTGGAAATATGCAAGGTAAGAGGTCTCAATTTTCTAAAAAAAAGGAAGGACAACGGTAGGGTGGTAAATGGTCCAAGAATAAGAGGTGGGTTGGTCTTAACTCATATTTTATGGATTGTACTCCCTACCTGAATCTATTTAGAGGAAAGTGTTTTCAGATTGGTAATGCTTCTAGGAATAAAGTGTCCAATCTCAGGACAATGGGGCCAAATGCACATTATCCTATCCTCTTTGTAGAGTTTGTGGTCGATCACTCTGTGGTTACTGTGAGGAAGAAAGGAAATCATTATTTTAGTTGGAATCAATTGGGTCACATACAAACAGAATATTCTATAAGGATTGCTGCTTGGACAAATAGGATATCAGTTGCTACTTCTATAGCTTTTGTACCAAGGGATGATACTTCTGGTTTTGATATTAGTTGGGATCATCTCAATGACTTCACTATCCCCTGAGAGTTGGAGGTATTTTCTAATGTCGACACGTCTATTGAAAAAGACTCCCTTCTTTGTGGTGTGTATGGTTTACTTGGTTCAGGGTCCTCGCTCTTTTGTGGCCCTATTTGTGGTGGTGTATTTTGATTTTGGTCCTAAATTTGTTTCAAACTCTTTTCTTTTCTGTTTCTACCCCGACAGGTTACTCTGTGATTGCCAAATAAGTCTATGGGGATGCGTGGTATCTTTCAGTAATAAAGAGGTCTTGGTGGATTTTTTTACTCGGATATGGTGGATTTTAATAACATTTGGGGGATGGATTAGTTATACTTATTTTACGCATACTTAGATTGTTCTACCCATAACGTTGTCTTTTAGCTCTATGGTGAATCTTTTATGAAATGGTAAGATGGTTTCATTCACTGTTATTAAGGAAAAAGGTTATATCATATCTTAGAGTTAGGAGATTGGTCTCCAAAGGGATGTCTCTCTTATCGTTTGGTTTGGGTTACAGATTCTAACTCAAAAGGTCTTTCTTTGTATTTGGATTTAGTGGTGGATAAATTTCCTGAGGTCTACTTGACGACCCTTGTGACATTTTTCTAATAGGGAGGTCAATTTGGGATGGGTTTTATACTGAAAATTTGTCAAATTTCTATTCTTTTCTTTATAGAATGGTTCTGGTTGGGTTAAAGGAGTAATTAAGGGATCTTTTATCAAAAGGTTCCATTTGTTCTAGTGTTTCTCGATGGGGTGTCTTCGTTTTTGTATGCATAAAGGAAATGGTTCCCTAGAAATATATAGGTTATCGGTGGATGAATAAGGAATTTTTGGGAGTCGACCATGTATGTGTACATCCTATATAGGGTACTTTATTGGTAGTGCATGGTGATGTATATACACTAAGTGTGAATCTTAGATATTTGATTTGATAAAGGAAGTATTTTAGCTCAGGGATAGCAATGTGGGCTTGGTGGAGGTAAATTGGTAGGTTGGATAAGGTGTGCAGAAGGGGTGAGGTTGATAGCTTAGGGAATACAATAGTAGGAAAGTTGTGACATATTGATCAAAATTTTTGGTTGAACCGGTGGATTGGGGATCTAGTCATTAGATGGTTTAGAGCATGGATCCTGTATTCTATGTTAGTCTCTAGGTAGCTTTTGGGTTGATGAGATTTTAGGTATAGGAAAACCAAGTGTACCTAGTGTACATCCTTGGTGACACCCATTACGGTGGAATGTTGCGCTCATAGGTGTAATGGGATAAAGGTTGATGGTTAATATTAAGCTTCCTTTTAATGTTGGACTTCAAGGGGAGGTCGGGTTGCATCTTCTAGTGATACTCTTCTATCTTGGTTAAGAGAGTACTCTACTAGTATTGCATGCATTCCTATAGCTTTTATGCCTAAGGTTCTTATTTTTCATTTGCCTTGTTTCCTAGATATGAATCCTGACCTTATGTTACATTATATATGGTAAATGTGGTTGTGTTACTTTCAGTGTCCAATTCTAAGGACTCTTTTTATGGTATGGTTTGGTCAGGATGATTCTTCATTATGACCTATGTGGTTGTTAAGAAGTACTTAGTGCCTATAGTATCATGTCTTGTTTTGAGGATTTTTCCTTGGGAGGCATAGATAATTCTTGTAATTGGTCCCTTAATGACTTTTTTGTGTTAGGATGGTAGTGTCTTGGGAAGCATGGTGATGTTTTAAAATGAGGACTGTAGAACTCCCTAAGTAGGGGAGAGTCTAGGTGGACTACTAGAACTAAGGTTTAGGAGGGTAAGGTAAAGTTATTGAGATGAGAAATGGTTAGGAAGGGAATAGGTGGTGGAAACCTTTGTGAAATTATAAAAGGTACTAGATCTTTGGAAGGATAGATCATACCGTGGGTATATAAGTGATAGATTTGAATATTGTGATTGGTAGATATACCAAATGTTGTGTTGGGTACCTAAGAGGCCTGGGAGGCATGTTTTATGAATTATTTTCATGGTATTCTTGTGTTTATGGATTTAGGTTTCCATTATAGGTTGGGGTTTCTGATTATAGTGGTCGGTTATGGTTCTTCCATGTCTTTTACTTATAGTTTTCCTATATAATACGGATAGAAGCAGAGTAGTACCTCGAGATGGATGCAAGGAGTAGAGTCGGGTTGCCTAAGTTAACTCATTTTTACTCTGGATAGGTTTGAACATGGAAGTGGTGTTGTGTAGTTAGACTCAAGCTCATGTAGTGATGGTTCTCAGGAAATTATAAGTTAAATTGTACTTGCTCCCTAGCATGAGTCCACTCATCCGATATTCTATGTGGTTATGTGGAGGTAAGGTGTGGGTGGTCCTTCATTGGTTGGTTCCTTTGGGTGGTATTGGTATCTTGGATTTCTTGTTCCTTAAGGAGATCCCAATGAGGATCTTGGATCTATAAGTTTGCCGGTAGCGAATGAAAGGTGTGGCTTCGGTAAAGGTTCCATGGTGAAATCAAAAGTTTGAGAAAGCCATTAGCAGGAGAAAGAGTACATAGAGTCCAAGTATCCTCGTCAGTTCTTTGTTTCACAAATTCATGTGTAGGGTATGTGTTCATCGACACATCTTTGGTTTCTAACTTGGTTAAAGATAAGGAATAGTTCCTGTTGCATCTCTGCTTTTTAACTTAGTTAGAGGTTGGGATGGAGGTGTTTAAGTGTAAATTATGTTTGGGGTTATGAGATGATCTTCATATCTTGGTTTATGTCTATGTATTATAAATTTGTTGGAGGGAAGTTTGATATATAATAATGTGTTATCTAATGTTTTTTCCTACCCTTACCCGTTATTCGAGAATGAATGATCCTAGTGGGGGAGACTGAAATACCTTGGCTATTTGACCCTTGTAAAATTTCTTGGGTTTGGACTTACTAGACTTGGTATGACTCAAGGTTATCATTCGTACCCTTAGATAAAGGTTGGAGGATAGCTTGATGGTTCACTTATATGTTGGGCAGTAGGGTTGGCTTAGTTACTGTGAAGCGTATGACTCAACATTTTATTAGTCGTATGCTTCGATATGAGGGGAACAATGCCATGTCGTATGGTGCTTGATTAGTTGGTCTTGTGGAAACGGTCAATAATATGGTTTGGGGTACCACTCTACACTAAGGTATGAGTTGGGTGGGTGTAGTTATGTTAAAACCACTATGGAGGGTCTTAGGGAGGTCTAGGGTATGAGTTAGGGTACCACTCATACCCTAGCATACGATTTACATTGGTTAGTCGTACCCTCCTAGGACTTAGTTTCAAGCTTTCAAGTCAGAGTAGTCTGGACATTTCCAACCCCAAAACCCTCAAGTCATCATATTATATAACCCTTGGTGTCCTCTCATGACACTTGTTAAAGAATAGAAACACTCCAAATACTCTCTCAAACTCTCTCGTGAATATTGGAGGCTAGGGTTTCTACATGTGTTCTTCAAAGGGATGAAGAGTCAAGTTACTCTTTGGAATTCTTATGTAAGGCATGTTCTCTTCCCTCATTCTTAGTTCCAACTAATGGCATGGGTTTATACAATATTTTAATGGTTTGATTATTGTATGGTGTTGGATCTTCGAATATAATTTAAGGGTTTGGGTTATATATGCTTGTTAATGGTTTTCCTATGTTTTTATTATGTTTTTATATGCTTTAATGGTAGTTTGGGATAATTGGTTGCATGGGAATGGTTATTTGGTAATAGGCTTTTATTTTGGAAATACTATGCCTCCAAAGTGTTTGATAAAATGCCTATGGAAATGTTTTCACTACATTGTTGAATTTTAATGCAAGGTTTAAACTTGATAATGGAACCCTAAATGGTTAAATAATTTGGAATGGTTTGGTGGTCATGGTTATGGTTAATTGGACTCCTTATGGGGTACAATGGAATCCCCCAAGTAAACATGGTAATGAACAACATGTGGGGTACATGGGACTCCCCCAAGCAACTTAATAATGTAACACTTGTAGGGTACATGGGACTCCCCTAAGTTATCTGGGTAAATGGGTACATGGGAATCCCTTTACCTTAAAAGGTTTGGCTAAGGACAATACTTTTAAGTTATAGTCGGTATGACGATCCCACTACTCATAGCCTTGGTACGTAATAAATGGAATAATGGATTGGTTGGTTGGAAATGGTTTTAATTGGGCATTAATGGCGGGGCGTGATAGCTAACTGTGAAAGTAGGAGTTCCATGAAAGAACACTGGAAACTCATGTTTGCCTTCATGAGGGGTAGGGCATGGCGACCCTTTTATAATGCTATGAGGTACGCGGGAATCCTCTAAGTACATTCTACATATGTATCATGGAGGGTGAGGGTACTTAGGAATCCCTTATTCTTATGGTAGCTTCGATTTTTGCGGCTACATGCATCGAGGCTCATTTATGGGGTTGTATTGGACACATATAGCCCATGGTGGTTAAGGAAGGTTAACCTACACTTACCTAGGTTAATGGTTTCAAATGCATGCTAAACCCAGTTCCCTTTACGGGTATGGTTATATATATGTGTATGGGTTGTATGCATATGGTTAGTTTATTTGGTTTTATTAAATGGAATTATTTTATGCTTATCCTGAGTTCATGCTAGCGTTCACCTATTAATTCATCCTCAGGCGGCTGTATCCCCACATGATGCAAGAACTGACCATTCTACTCCTCCTGCCTAGTGATAAAATTCAGGATCAGCTATTGGATTGAAGTGGTTACTTCCATAGTTCGGAAGGCATCTATTTCATGTCATGGATTACTTTATGGATTTTTGTCTTTCATACACTTAGATTATGGCTATGTCGGGGGCATGTCCCGACTAGGTACTCTTGGGTTTGGTTTAGAGGATTTGTATGGAAAACTGTGGACTTGGGTATGGTTTAAACATGTTATGTTATATATATAAATATACATTGGGAAACTATCTTGGTTTTGGCTTATCGTTTGGCATGGTTATTGGTTGGCTTGGATGGTTGGTTTTGGTTATTGAGTAGATTGACTTGGTTTGGTTGGTCTTAGATATAGACTTATCTCAAAGTCACCATATTGGTAAATACATTATCTTATTATATGTTCGAAGTTCATACGACTCAGGATACATGTTGGGTTGGTAGGGTTGGGCATCAGGGGCAGTCTTAAATCCCGAATGGACCTGGGATTGCTCATTATGACAAGGCCCCAGTTCGAGCCGTGTCACTTGATGTTGGCCTATGTTAGAAACTCGCATGTATTTTAGACTTGCACATAAAAGAGAGGTAGATTTAAGAAAAGAAAATAACAACAGTAATTTGAAGTTATCGACCTCTGTCAATTTAACTTTAGTTGTAACTGGGATAGATAATTTTTAGATCACAAAACAAGGGATAGTTCTGTGATGCTCTGAGCCTAAGAGGAGATGAGTAAAAGTCACCCAAACAAAGGTCGAGATATGGTTAGGTGATGGTTATCTTGTTAGATTTTGCATGCAAGGCATCATGATAGTTTGATAAGCACGAACAGTCTGTGGAGTATAAATTCATAGGGAATACAATCCTAGTGCTTGTCTCATTTTGATCACAATCCAATAAACCATCCACTTTTACTAGTACTCTTACAATCATATACCCCCTTCCACCTTTTATTTACTTAATTCCCAATTACATTAGCAAACTCTTGATAGACTTTTAGCCTATTCTTCATAGGTTTGACCCCAAATAAGTTGGATTCTATATTTTATTCAGTAACCGCATTATACTTTATTAGAGGTGTAATTTGGGTGACGGCATCCTTCTGAACTCAAAGCATTGAATAACTAACACTTGTTTTTTTATCTCAGATTAACTATCTATATTTGACTATAGTTACTAGATGAAAGTTGGTAGCTTCAAATCTCTGTTGTTATTTTCTTTTCCTAATCTATACCTCTCTCCCAAGCAATATTATAATACAATCAAGTTCCTTACATCTATTAGAAAAGCAATTTTACGAACGAATTACCAATACATGCAAGAACGTCAGTCTAAAATGACGTTACACTTGAACCATTTTGCTAATTCATCATGGTTCCCACAACCCTAGTTATGGTGCTTATACACTCATAATTGTGAGTACACCATAAGAATTCATAGATGAAGACATGATATTCAACTTGCAATAAGAAATAAACTCTCAAATCTAAACTTTGATTAAACCCTAGAAATGATGTTCATACAATCCCAAAAATATGTCATCGAATTGTATAATATCATGTTCTGTATGTAATAATTGTGTGACCCCATAAAAATAACCCTATAGGAGTATTTATAGTCAAAACAAAATCACACTAAATAAAAATTGTAAACTACATTGGTTTTCTTGGATGAGAGGAAGGTAGGATTGTGGTTAGAACCCATGATCGTCATTTATTGTTGTAGTTTGTAATTAGGCTTTTTCTTTTTAGGTCTTTCATCAGATGAATTAAGGTATGCACTTATGATTCCCTTCTATAATCTTGTCCTCCTATCATCTAATCAATATGGTACTGAAGTTCTCAGACTCTGCAAACTAGAGTCTCTTCCCACGACCACGTAGTACGATCATGACAACAACTCAAGATTGTAGGACCTTTCATATGATAGACTTTTGCTTGAGGCATCTCTGAATCAATCCAATAAGAACCTAGGCACTATCATGGTCAAATTCCACGATTAGGGTAAGGCTCTTCTGATGCAAACCTTTTCCTATCTTAAATATTTTCTTCTCTAAGACCATAAGGCATGCCAACACTGAAAGAAACATATAAAATCCACAAAAGTTCCCTTCTACTTGGAAATATTCATTGTTTTAAGCTTCTTAAGTATAATAAGTTATGACACATCAATTCCAACTCTAGGGTAAGCTACATCTTTTGGTAAACCATAAGTCTTCCATTTAGTTCTTGTCTATTTGTTTCAAACATGGATATTTTTGTTTCTTTTGGGTTAAACCAATTTGTCGAAATTTATAGTGTTTTGTTAGAATGACTTTCAAATTCTTGGGGTTATTTAGACTTTTGTACGTTTCACATTTGGTATTATTATTAGAACATTTTTAACTATTAGATTATTTAATGAAATAAGTAGTTTATCTTAAATTTTGTTGTCTTTGGATTGAACATTTTTAATTAGATGGTTCTCCCATTAGAGGGTTAGTGTAGGTTCCATTCACGATGTGTCTAGGTCGCGATAGATTATTTGATTAAGGAAGATACTTGTATGTGTTTCTTGTTTATTTCATTTGTTATTTGTACTTGTTACAAAATCGAGTCATCCCATTATGCCTACTAGTGCATAGTAGTTTTTAATGTTATATACTTTTTTATTTAGTGTAAACTGTGTTCAAGAGACTCAAATGTGGCCTTGCCTCTAGTACGTATGAGCTACATGTATTTTAGGATGCCATGTGACTTTCTACTTGTTATTGTCTTTCTTTCCAATAATGGATTTATTTCAATTTTGTTCTTTTGATGAGATATTGTTAAATTCTTAGTAGCATCCTTGTAAGATGACTTTTGGATTCGGGGGATGTAACAGATAGTATTTCTGTACTTATTACCATTTTAGTTTCAAATTTCTCATTATTCTTTCTTAATTGATTAACCGAATGGGTTAAAGTCTTGGGTTTGATGGTTCTCCCGCCGGAGGGTAGTATAAGTGCAAATCATATTCATTTGGGTCATGACAAATTTTGTATCAGAGCCATAGGTTCATTTATCTCATTATAAAATTACATGTCTAGTAGACTCTTGTTGGACAGTATGGAGATGTTTATACTTTTCTACTAAAGGCTACATTGCACTAATAAATATTAATTCTTTCTTTATTTCTCTTAATTACTTGATTCTAACTGATATTCGATAATCCAAATTGGTTTCCAACTTTTTTCACACATATATCTTGTAGATGGTGAGAATATGTGCAACAGAAGCAAGGGCATGGGAACCCGAACTACCCATGGGGATTCAATTTGTGGTAGAGGGCAAATGAGATGAGAAGGAAAATAGGAAAGATAAAGAGCAGCCCCCACTAGGGGCAGAGCTTTAGCTGCTGGGTAGGTTAGTGATAAATCAGAATCCCTTTCCTTGTTAGAAAACATGGATGAAGTATTTCTAGAGAGGTAGGAAACATTAGATCGGGGAGGTATTGCATTAGCTCCAGTTTTGTTAGATGTGATTCAACAGGTCTTGTGTTTTTTAAGTAGGTTGGCAGGGACATGGGCTACACTAGTAGTTTCCAAAGGAGAATATTTGGGAGGTGTAGCATATTATTGCCTTGGTTCCTTGATAGATGAGACTCTTGAGGCGGGGATCTCTCTGAGATAGGTGACTATGCCGGTGATGATCAAAGATGAGCATGATTTGTTTCATAAGTTCATCAAAATAAAGTTTCTAGTCTTTCGTTGTTGTGATACTAAAGATGCATATGAGTTCTTTATTGACTATCATGAGAAGCTCCATAAGATTGGAGTAGTTGAGAGGTACGGATACGAGTATGTCATTGCTTAACTAAGAAGTGAAGATAAGTTGTAGTGGAGGGTATATGTAGAGTGCCAGGTAACAAGGTCACCTCTATTGACATCGACAAAATTCTATTCAATTTTTTTGGAGAATTCTATTCCCTGTCCTTTGAGGGACCAGAAATGAGATGAGTTTACTAGCATTAAGCAGGGAAAGTCTTCAGGTACAGAGATGAGTTCACTTTCAAAATATTCTTTATAGTTGTTATATTTTAAGGAAGAAGGGATTTTCTAGTTTGTTAAGGGTTGACCACAGGCTTTCAGATATCATCTCTTCAGATGGTGTCTTTTGTTAAATCTTTCAAGGAAGTGGTTGAGTTTGTTAAGAGTGTATAAGGAGTGAAAGGGATGGTTATACTAAGACGACAGTGAAAAAGTCCTAATAAAAGGGAAACTATAGTCGTTCATCCTCTAGGGGTTATATTTCTCAAGAGTAACCTGCTCTCACTATTTAGTCAGCTATATAAGTGATAGTTAGGGGTTCGTTAGGGGCTAGCCTACCTTCTTCAAATTTTGGTGAGTATCATACTTCTTTTGCTATAGCACTGTAACCCACCTTGGATCAGACTTTCTATTAGTGCAATAAGGTTAGTCATATTCAAAGAAATTTTCCAAAATAAGGCTGGCTTGGGTTCTACCAGTGTCCTCCTGGTCCATTTTGATTTGGTATGACCCAAGATAAAGAGGGACACATTCAACCAAGACTCAAAGTGGAACAAGATATGTTTTCATCCTAGTATACTAGTACCATTTCATCCCAGTCTGGCCTGATATTGTCCGGATCTGGTTCGATAGTGTTTTGTCAAAAATAAATTTAATTTGAAAAGTCTAGTAGCCAATGGGGCTATTGAACAATGGCTAGTGGCCCTGTCATGGCTACTTTATACCTTTATCCCCTTCCCAACCACCACCCTTAACCCCCAAAGTATATAATTCCCCCCTCTTCTTCATATTTATATTTACAAAATAATTATTCTCTTATTCTATCTTAATTTTCAGCTCTCAATATCTATAATTACTATTGCTATTGTGTAATTGACTATAATTTGGTGAATTTTGGAGGAGCAAACTTATTCAATCTATAAGTTTTGCCATCAATTTTTAATTTTTAATTAAAATCATCTACTTTTATGTAGACGCATGGTACATTCTTTCCACTCTCTATTCTTTTAATTTACTTTCCACATTTATTATTTGTGATTTGTTTGTTATAATTTTCTAATATAATATTTTATTTCATTATATCATTGATTCTTCAGAAAAAAAAGTTGAACCAAAAGTTGCTACTTTTTTACTATTGGTAGAAAAGAAAAGGTTATTCTTCCAGTTCTTCTCAAATTTCAAGACTTAGAATACGAATGTTAATGAACTTACTTTTCCCCTCCCGGCCATATAGAAATTAATATGGATACCCCATTCCCCATGAAACTTATGAGTGAATGTATAATGATTTGTAAGATGAATTAGATGAAGTAGAATTAGAAGGTGATTTAAATGATACTTTGACTAGTTTGGCCCTCCGCAATACCAAAGCTCCAACACAAAACCCTCAGGTTGGAGTTGGTCATCCCCTATTTCTCCGATTAGGGGTACAACCAAGGTACAACGTCCATTAAAATCACTTACATGGAAATTTTATTTTTTAAATGATGAAAAAACTATTATTAAGTGTAGTATTTGTAAACAAACATGGAAATGTGTTTCGAGAAAGAGTGGAGGTTCGAGGGAGGCTTAAAACATTTAGCTTAAAAGTACAAAAGAGAGTTATACATTTATGTAATGCCCTGAGAATACACCCTAGGCATCACACAGTGCTTACAGTCCCGAGGGACCCCAATCTAACCCATGAGCTGCTACCTGTTGTGAGCACTGAACAACACAATCATAAATGCGGAAGAATAACTGATATGCCATAAGGTTTTAATAACTAAAACAAATACTGAATTATGAATCTGAAGAAATAACTTTCTGCATATGAATAAATACTGAAATCTGAGTTAAATTGAATAACTAACTATCATGTCAACTGAAGTCTGAATATTGAATAACTGACTATATTGCCTGAAAGCGTGTGAGTTAATAGAACAGGCTCCAACTAACTCTAACTAACTACTAGACTAAAAATATGAAATAAAATAATCCATCCTCGAAATAAGAGGACTCACAACTGCTACTGCTGAGAGTCTGAGATGTCTAAACACGATTCGGGAACTGGACGTCAGAACCTATGCTATATTACATCATAGCACAAAACAAAGGTATGCGATCAGTACTTTGAATGTACTAGTATGCTAAATGAGGTGCGCTGGCATGCATGGTTTCATGAACAGTAATAATAATTATCAGAATATATACATGTAAAATATGGAATACTGAATAGAGAGCATGAAATCTGCAGATATTAAAAATATATAAAATCTATAAATACTGTGTATGCATGAGAGTTTGTAAATATTGAAGGTACGTGAAATCTGTAGATATTGGGGTTGCATGACCAAGCATATAACATGAACTAGATAAAAGTCTGTAAACTAAAATACTAAAATAACTGATATTTGTATGCCATGGTCAAATAACACTGATACTAAACTACTGATCGGATCATAAGACTGAGACTGTGGGAGCTCTCATCTAACCGTCATTCTCCAATCTGAGCTAATTGGGGTCCAACCTATAACCCTAGTTAGAAGGATGTCAATACCGTACCACGGGTACTAACGTTGGCTGTGTGGATCCACTATACTGATGTACTGTCCTATAGGACTAAGGGTGCCAAGCCTGAACTGACGGGTGACCCCTGAGAGATAGTCAAGCCTACACTGACGAGTGACTTCTCATACCCTACACTGGCTATGAGTTCTAGAGTTTAGGGACTGTTACAAGAGACTCTGCCTATCTGACGGGGAAGCCGCCATCCTTACACTCGCTAGATGCTAAGTCCTACTCCCAACTTAATGACACTGAGTTACTGACTATTCGGAGTTTAATTGACTGATCTAGTAATGCTCATAATACGTATTCTGAAGTTATTCTGAAGATACTGAGATGAGACTAAATAAGCATCTATAGTTTCCGAGTAATCAATCCCCCCAGGACTCAAAAGAAATAATAGTAACATGATACTTAAGCTTAGAGGACATAGCATGAAGGCTTTTATCAAACATGTATTCATGTAGGCATTTTATCAAACACTTGTAGTTCATAGTTTGGTCAAATCATAGGAATGTTAGGGAACTTGAAGTAATAGAAAGAATTCATCATGAATAGTACTAAATCATGATTAATTCAATGAATGATAACATTAAAACATGGATAATTGAATAACAACAATAATTTCATCTGTACATGGAGATTCATTGGTGAAATCATAATTTAAAATCAAAACAACTTGAAAAGATCACAATATTGTAATTTAAATCAAATACTTGGACTCCATGGGTAAAAGAAACCCATGAATGAACATTGAACATACCTGGGTTAATGAATTTGAGAGAATTGATGGTGAGTTCTTAAGATTTGGCCTTGAATTTGAGAGCTAGGAGTTTTGTGTTCTTGAAGAGAATGGATCCCCTTTTGAGTAATTTGAGAAAAAATGGCACATGATGCCCTATTAGGCTTTAATTTCGTGTTAAGGCTGAGTTTAGGGCTTAGGAAAATAACCAAAAAGATCCTTGGAAATTAAAATGGGGAACTGGAAAATTGAAAATCCCAATTTGAGGCCCTGGTGCAATGCACCAGGATCACGGATCCTCACTGAAAATTGATGACTGGGACCTGGAAGCTTTGTGCGATGCGGAGCTATCATGGTAAGCCTTTGGATTGCCATTTTGTCCACTTCCGCGATGCACCATTATCGTGGAGGCTCACTTGAAATTGCCAAATGTAATTGGGTCCTTAACGCGATGTGCCAATATCGCAGTCCCTCATTAGAAATTGACAATTGTCATTTAGACGGACTGCACGACGCGCTAGTGACCAAAATGATGGTGTTTAACGACTGAAATGTAAAATCATCATAACTTTTGACCCGGTTATCAAATTTGGGCAAATTTTACATCGTTGGAAAGCTAATTAAATTTACTTTACTATAGTAGGATCTAAATTAAAAAATAATGGGTATTTAAAAAATTTTATATATGAATGCTCATGCATTGGGACTTAAATCATTCTAGGGAAGTACGGGGTATTACAATATCACCCCCTTGGGATCATTAATCCTCAAATAAGACTGGCTAAGCTGAGGAAAACTGATGGACTGAGCTTACACACTAAACATGCCTATCTGATTCATGGAATGCATGACTGAACTAATTTGTAAATGCACGACTTACATGAACATGATGTGCAACTAAAACTGAGCATGATAGAGAGAAATCTTAAGAAGATTAGTACCTTAAAGCAAATCTAAATTCGCAGAGAAAAAATGAGCGTACTTGGTCCACATATCTGCTTCTGCTTCCCATTTGGCTCCC
The DNA here is from genome assembly GCA_030864225.1 of Capsicum baccatum var. pendulum. NCBI lineage: Eukaryota > Viridiplantae > Streptophyta > Magnoliopsida > Solanales > Solanaceae > Capsicum > Capsicum baccatum. The sequence goes on along the minus strand of CM061552.1, from coordinate 156,985,184 downwards.
TCAATGCACCGATTCCACAAAAGAACTTTGACTAGTGGAACTTCTTTGTTCCTTAGTCTACGAACTTGATGATCAAGAATTTTGACTGGAACTTCCTCATAGGAAAAATTGTTCTGAACATCTATGCTTTCTTGGGGAAAAACTACAACTGGATCACTAATACACTTCTTCAACAATGAGACATCAAACACTGGGTGTACTGAAACTAGATCTGAAGGCAACTCAAGCTCATAAGCTACCTTTTCGAAATAACTGAGAATTCTGAAAGGACCGACATAGCAGAGACTGTGTTTCCCTTTCTTGCCGAACCTCTTTACCCCCTTCATGGGAGATATTTTCAAGTAAACAAAATCACCGATCTCAAACTCGAGATCCTTTTTCCTCACATCTCTATATGACTTATGTCAGAACTGGGCTGCTCTAAGCTTTTATCTGATTAACTGTACCTTCTCTAAGGAATCCAACACCAAGTCAGGCCCTACTACTGCGGCCACACCTAGTTCAATCCAACCAATAGGAGATCTACATCTCCTACCATAAAGATCCTCAAATGGAGCTATTTGGATACTGAATGATAGTTATTGTTATATCCAAATTAAATCAAAGGAAAGCGGTCATCCCAACTATCTTTAAAATCAACTACACATGCTCTCAGCATATCTTCCAGAGTTTGAATGGTCCTTTCTACTTGACCATCTGTCGGCGGGTGGAAGGTTATACTGAGATGGACTTGGGTACCAAGACCCTTTTGGAATGCTTTCCAGAAATGAGAGGTAAAATGGGTAACTCTATCGAAGATAATAGATAAGGGAACATCGTGCAACCTAAATAACTCTCTAAGATAGAGTTTCGCATAGTCCTCGGCTAAATAAGAGGTATAGACTAGCAAGAAATGATCTTATTTGGTCATCCTGTCTATGATAACCCAAATGGAATCAGGATGATTACTAGTATGAGGCAGACCCATCATAAAGTCCATGTTCACTTCTTCCCATTTCCATGTGGGAATGCTAACTCCTACATGGACCCACTAGGCTTCTGGTGCTCAATATTAACCTGCTGACATGTAGAAAACTTAGCTATAAACTCTACAATATATCTTTTTATCTCACTCTAATATATCTCCTATAAATTGCAGTACATCTTAGTGGCCCCTGGATGAAAAAAGTAGTGTGTCCCATGTGCTTCTGCAAGAATTTGTTTCCTCAAATCATCTACACCAGTCACGCATAGCCGATCCTGACAACGCAACACACTATAGCCCCCTTGGGAGAAAACTTTCACCTTCTAATCTCTGACTGATTCTTTGAACTTAACTAGACTGGGATCTCTATCCTTCTTTTCCTTCACTTCAAAAACTAAAGAGGATTCTGAACTACTCTGTACCCATACACTACCTTCTGTTGAATTGACTAGCCGGACACTTAGTCGGGCAATATGATGAACTTCCTGAGCTAATTTGTTCTTACCATCCTCAACATGAGCAACACTACCCATAGACAATCTACTGAGCGTATCTAACACTACATTGGCCTTGCCTGAATGATACTGAACACTTATATCATAATCTTTCAATAACTCAAAATACCTCCTCTGATACGAATTCAAGTCTTTCTGAGAGAACACATATTGAAAGCTTTTGTGATCTTTGAACACAGTAACATACACCCCATACAAGTAATGCCTCCAAATCTTTAAAGCAAACACTAAAGCTCTAGCTCAAGATCATAAGTAGGGTAATTCATCTCATGGGGTTTAAGTTGTATAGAGGCATAGATTATGACCTTACCTCTATTCTTAAGGACGCAACCCAAACCTACTCTGGATATACACAACAAACCCATTTGAACAATATGGCAAGGTATGAACTGGGGCTGAGGTGAGAGAGTCTTTAACTCCTAAAAACTCTTTTTTTAGGAATCTGACCACTGAAACTTGACTTTCTTCTAAGTCAATATGGACATGGGGGATGTAATAGAAGAAAACCCTTCAACAAATCGACAGTAATAAATAGCTAAACCCAGGAAACTCCTAATATCTGATAGAGAGATAGGTCTAGGCCAATTTCTCACTGCCTCGATCTTTTGAGGATAAACTCTAATACCATCACCAAAAATAATATGGCTAAACAAAGCTACTGATCTTAGCCAGAATTCACACTTACTAAATTTAGCGAACAAATGGCGAGCTCTAAGAGTCTGTAACACTATTTTGAGATGGTCTGTTTAATCATTTTTGCTATGGGAGTAAACATGAATGTCATTAATAAAGATTATGACGAACATGTCCGAGTACTTCTTGAACACTCAGTTTTTCAAGTCCATGAAGGCTGCTGGGGAATTCGTGGGACCAAAGGACATGACAAGAAATTTGAAGTGACCATACTGAGTTTGAAAAGTTTTTTTCAAAATATTATGTTCTCTGAGCTGATGATAGCCTGATCTGAGGTCTATCCTAGAAAAATAACTGGGTCCCTGAAGTTGGTCAAACAAATCATCGATTCTAGGAAGTGGATATTTATTCTTGACTGTGACTTTGTTCAATTGATGGTAGTCTATGCATATTTTGAGAGAACCGTCTTTCTTATGTACGAATAGAACTGGTACGCCCCTCAAAGAGATGTTGGGTCTGATAAATCCCTTATATACTAGAGTTTTAGGACTGACTTTAAAATTTATGGCTATATATGGAATTAAAAAAGAAAGAGAAGCTCCAAGGTCTAGTAAAGCATAAATATGTAAGTGAAAGACTTATAATGTACTAGTAACAACGTCAGGAGAATCTTCCTGATCTTGATGGTACTAAAAAGCATATAATTTATTCGGATGCTGACCACTGGTACCACTATAAATGGAACCCTGCTGAGTTGGGTGACCAGATGGAACTGACGACAAATGGGACTAGCCCTGTTGGTACAAATACCTACCTTTCTAAGCAACTACCCGACACTCCTGAATCTGATGGCTTGGCTTGCCACACTCAAAGCACACATCACTGCCCGCTCTACACACTTCCTGATAGTTTCTGCTATATTTTTGACATAGAAGGTTCGTACGAGCACTGTTAACACTGCCTTAGGAATTAGATTCTGGTGCTCTATCCCTTTTATCATTTTCAAATTTGGGTACTAGGGAACTGGCTGAAGAGGGTGCTGGGGCTGAAGACCTTTTATGAAATTGAGAATGGTTACCACCTTCTAACCTTTACTGGGTAAAATTAAAACTACTTATCCTTGCTCTCTTGTTTCCTCTCTCCCTCTGCTTAATCTTTTGATCCTGAATTTTTTCATCATAGAACATCAACCTAGACCAGTCGATCTCCCTAATCATCATTGCGGTTCTGCACTTCTTGACCACACTATCAGATACACCAGACACAAACTTACTCATCTTGGCCTGCTGTCATCTACCACATGAGGAGAATATCTAGCTAACTGAGTAAACTTGAGGTAATACTCCTTCACGCTCATGCTTCCCTACCTCAAGTTAATAAATTCTAATAGTTTGGCCTCCTTCAACTCCAATAGGAAGAATCTATCTAAGAAAGCCATAGAAAACTCTTCCAATTCTACAGGCCCTGCATCAATACCCCTATCTACCTTTCACTTCTTAAACAAAGTATGGGCTATATCTTAAAATTGATATACAACCAACTCCGCACTCTCACAAGATGTCACCACCATAGCATCTGTTACCTTTTGAACCATATCTAAGAATTCTTATGGATCCTCTTCAGACTTGGATCCCATGAAGGATAGAGGATTCATCTGGGTGAAGTCTCAAATTATGTTTGCAGCAGTATTGGCCACTAGGTTGGCCAGAATAGTAGCTGGCCATTCATTCTGAGCTGCTATAAAATTTACTAAAGTGGTGAACTCAGCCCTGAATTCTACATGAGAGACATGCTCGTCTAGAGTATCTACCTAGATGGATGGAGGTGCTGGTTGGTTTCCTGCTCCTCTTCTATTATTATTTTTGGGAGGCATGTTATATAAATGGAAGGAAAAAATTGATTAGACTGAGAGTTTAACTTGATCTCATGTTTACTCGCACGACATGAATACTAAAAGAAGGGAAATATTTCCTAAACTCCTTGTAGCCTTTAGCCCATATGTGTGGCATGCTACACACCCACATACAAGACTCTACTTGATGTGGCTTTCATACTTCCTAGTACACTTTAAAATCTTAGGCTCTGATACCAAGTTTATAACGCCCCGAGAGTACACCCTAGGCATCACATAATGCTTATATTTCTAAGGAACCCGAAGCTAACCCATGAGCTGGTACCTACTGTGAGCACTAAATAACACAATCATAAATGTAGAAGAATAATTGATCTGCCATAAGGTTTTAATAACTAAAAAAGATACTGAATTATGAATCTGAAAAAATAACTATCTGAGTTTGAATAAATACTGAAATCTGAGATACACTAAATAACTAACTGTCATGTCAATTGAAGTCTGAATACTGAATAACTGATTATATTATTTAAATCCTCTAAACTAAATAACTGTGATTTGATGGGACAGGCCACAACTATATCCAACTAACTACTAGACTGAAGACATGAAATAAAATAATTTGTCCTTGAAATATGAGGCCTCACCACTGCTACTGCTGAGATTCTGAGATATCTAAATGTGATTCGAGAACTGGGTCAGAACCTATGATATAATGCATCATAGCGCAAAAGAAAGATATGTGATCAGTACTTTGAATGTACTGGTATGCTAAATGAGGTAGGCTAGCATGCATGGTTTCATGAATGGGAATAATAACTATCTGAATATATATGTAAAATATGGAATACTGATTAAAGAGCATGAAATCTGCAGATACTAAAAATATGTGAAATGTATAAATACTTTGTATGCATGAAATTCTAAAAATATTGAAGGTACGTGAAATCTATTGTAATACCCCAAATCTGCTACCCAAAATGGTACACGGTGCTCATGACCATAAAGGACCACAAGCTAATCCATGACTGATATCGGTACCTGAAAACTGCATAATATATTATATAAATGTGGAAATAAAGGTTGTAAGGCCGTAAGGTTTGAATCTATAACATAACTGATAAAAATATAACATATGGCTGCGGTATAAAATACCCAAAACAACTGAAATAAAATGTCTAAACATAATTTAGTCTGAAAAGCCTCTAAATGACTGAACTGTCTGAATAACAAGTTGATAGGACATGTACCCAACTAAATCCAACTAATAAATTATTAATGAGATAATAAAATAATGGTCATATCCTCGAAGTATGAGGACTCACTGCTAACTCTGACTGCAGAGACTGGAATACTACTGATTCTCTAGAGCTTGTGCTTCTGAACCTATGGTATAAAACACCATAGCGCAAATACGCCAGTATATTTGAATGTACTGGTATACATGTAAGGAAGGCTGAATGCAAAAAGGGTTCACATGCATGAACTATACTAACTGACTACATAACATAAACGTAAGAATACATGCATGACTACATAATAACTATAAGTGAGTTCATGATAACATGATTACTAAGTCTGAGTACTGATAACATGAGATATTGATAACTGTATAGTTGAAATAACTGATACTGAGCGACTGTATCTGAAAGTCTAGATTCTAATGTAACTAGCTGATTTCTGTAATATTTTGAGTTAACTGTATCTAACAGTCCTGAATTTTGTAAAACCATAAGAGTTCTATTACTGAGACTGAATGATTGTATCAGACAGTCCTGATTTTGTACTAAAACTATGGGAAATAGTTATCTAACTGACAAGCCCATAATACACCATTATGGCTGAGTTTAGGTCCAATCTGTAACCCCAATTGGAAGGGTGTCAATATCGCACCACTAGTAAGGATAATCTGCGAGTAAACCTCATATAACAGGTAACTCTAGTGAGAATGGTGGGAACCCTCATATAACACGTTAAGCCACCTTGTCTTCCCTCATATAACAGGCTATGATGTCTCAACCTACACTGGCTAGTAGTTCTAGAATGCAAGGATTGCTTCTAAGAATCACACCCTCATATAATAGATGGGTTCCCATCCTTGGGTTCGCTCGATGCTAATTTCTACTCTTATCTGAATAGACACCGAACTGACTGGAATGAGTTAATTATTCCATTGACTGACGAAATACTACTGAGATTACTAAATTTTTGAGGTTTCTAAGATTACTGAGTTTACTGAGTTTTCCTGAGTCACATGACAGACTGAATTTCTATGAACATGGCTTGACTGAGAGTATCTTGAAAACATGACATTGGCTCTAGGCACACAACTAATTGTTAGGTACAAGTACCCCCAGGACTTGATAGCATGAAACTGACAAAGTATGACTTTCTTGAATACATGACCAATGTTGACAATCCATAATATAATAAGATGATGATTTTATGAAGTACAAGTGCTAAAGTACCACAATGGCTACAGATATATCCATAATTCATTGACTAAGACATTTCATCAAACACTTTACATGCATGAAATTGTATATGAATGGGGATTTCATATTATCATACTAGAATGGCACTTTTCCTTCACATAGGCATTTAATCAAACACTTGGGAAGCAAGATTTGATTATACAATCATCAATACATCTAAAAATTATGGATACATCCATCAACGTGTAAATTTATGGGTTTATCATGATTATTATGTAAATCATCACATCCTAGGGTCAGTAATTGGAATATTTAATTTCAAACATGAATTAAAACCCCACAACATCATGAACATGAATTTCAATTCAATTTAGATCATGAACATTCATACATACACAAATCTTGGATTGTGAAAAGAGATTCTTGAGCTTAATGGGTAGAAGGGACCCATGAATCAATAAATGACATACCTGGGTTGTGATTTCTTAAAGATTGATGGAGGAAAACTTGAATCCTTGACTTCAAATTAAATACCTAGAGTTTTTTATTCTTGGGGATTGATCTTTGAGAGGAAACCCTAATTTGATGTTGTGAACAAATAATGAACTTATGTTCCTTGGTTTGATATAAGTACGGGTTAAAATGGGTGGAAAAAGACCCAAATACCCTTTAAAAATGACTTAAAATTTGCTGAACGGGACCTGTGATGGTTCGTCATTAGCTCGGCAGTCCATCGTTTCTACCGTCCTACGTGAAAAAAAAAGACTAACTGTCTTATAGTGATGGCTTGGGCGATGGTCCATTGCAAGTTCGACGATCTGTCAACCTGTCCATTGCACCTTATCCAAAAGGTTGACTCACTGCCTTGGATGCAACAGTCTAGGCGACGGTCCATCGCTAGATCGATGGACCATTAACCTAGCCGTCGCACCTAGGTGATTCTAATAGCTCTAGATAAAACATCCATAACCTTTTACTCTGATATCGAATTTGGATGAAATGGTATCGTTGGAAAGCTAATTCTATTTTTCACATGATAAAAAGTGAAAATCTTAAGGCTTCCATATGTACTAAAATGGATTCATATTTCAAAGTAAGTTTCTAATATTCTAGGGATGATTTCAAGCTTGGTAGAAGTATGGGGTACAGCAGTATCTCCCTTTTAAGAGCATTCGTCCTCAAATGAGACTAAGTGAGAGGGGAGAATATAAATTGACATACATACTGAACACTAACAATTGTAATATGATCTCATGACCGATATGACTGATAACTGAAAATATCATACTGATCATGTATAACTGATTCATGACTTCATGAATGTGTGTTCTGAGGAACTAAGTTTAACACAATGAGAATGCATATCTGATGCATGATTATATTACTAAACTGGTGCAAAATTACATGACTTAATATGTAATGGTATTCAATACCAAGTTTATAATGGAATTCTGAACATGAAATGGATACCAAGCTTGCCACTGAAATCTGAACATGAAATTGAAAAGCGTAAGAAAAACTGTTACATTAAGCTTGATCTGAGTTTGTGGAGAAGAGGTGAGGATACTTGGTATGTATGTCTACTTCTGCTTCGCAAGTATCTCCCCTAACTGACTGATTTTGCCAAAGAACTTTAACTAGAGGGAGTTCTTTGTTCCTCAGTCTATGAGTCTGGTAGTCAAGAATTTTGACTAGAATCTCTTCATAAGAGAGGTTGTTTTGAACATCTATGATCTGAATAGGGACTACAACTGCAAGTTCACTTATGCACTTCTTGAGCAAAGAGACATGGAAGACTAGATGAACTAAGGCTAGATCTGAAGGCAATTCGAGCTCATAAGCTACCTTGCCTAAATGACTGAGAATTTTGAATGGACCGACATATCGGGGACAGAGCTTTCCCTTCTTGTCAAATCTTTTCACACCTTTCATAGGAGAGATCTTTAGATAGATATAATCACCAATCTCGAACTCAATATCTTTTCTGTGCATATCTATATAAGGCTTTTGTCGGCTCTGAGCAGCCCAGAGTCTTTCTCTGATCAACTAGACTTTCTCTAAGACATCGAATACTAAGTCAGGCCCTATAACTGAGGCCTCACTAACTTCAAACCAACCAATTAGAGATCTATATATCCTACCATAAAGAGCTTTTAATAGAGTCATCCACATACTGGAATGATAGCTGTTGTTGTATGCAAACTCAATCAAAGGCAAGTGGCCATCCCAAATACCCTTGAAATCAATTGCACATACCCTTAACATTTCTTGTAAAGTCTGAATGGTCCTTTCTGCTTGACCATCTATCTGAGGATGAAAGGTTGTACTGAGATGAACTTGGGTACCAAGACCCTTTTGGAATGCTTTCTAGAAATGAGAGGTGAACTGCGTACCTCTATCTGAGATAATAGATACTGAAACACCGTACAATCTGACCAAATCTCTCATGTAGAGTTTGGCGTAATCCTTGGTTGAATAAGAGGTATGGACTTGAAGAAAATAAGATGATTTGGTTATCAAATCTACAATGACCCAAACTGAATCATGCTAGGGATGAGTATGAGGTAAACCCATCACGAAGTCCATGTTCACTTATTCCCATTTCCAAGTAGGAATACTGAACTCCTGCATGGACCTACTAGGCTTCTGATGCTCTATCTAAACCTGCTGACATGTAGAGCACTTAGCCAAAAACTCTAGAATATCTCTCTTCATCCCACTTCACCAATAGATTTCCCACAAGTCGTGGTATATCTTTATAGCCCCTGGATGAATAGAGAAGCGTGTACCACGCACTTCTATAAGAATTTGTTGCCTTAAGTCATCTACACCTGGAACACACAAACAACCCTTACAACGTAGAACACCATCTCCCCCTTGGGAGAAAACCTCTACTTTTTAATCCTTGAGTAACTCTTTTAACTTGATAAGGCTTGGATCTTTATCTTGCTTTTCTTTCACTTCAAAAACTAGAGATGATTCTGAACTACTCTGAACCCATATGTCACCCTTCTCTAAATCGACTAAGCAAATGTCTAGTCTGGCAAGATGATGGATTTCCTGAGCTAACTTCTTTTTTCTATCCTCAACATGAGCAACACTACCCATAGATAGTCTATTGAGAGCATCGGCCACTACGTTGGCCTTGCCCGGATGATAAAGGAAACTCATTTCATAATCTTTCATGAGCTCTAACCACCTTCTATGACGAAGATTGAGATCATTTTTAGAAAATACATACTGAAGGATCTTATGATCTGTGAACACATCTACATGAACTGCATATAGATAATGCCTCTAAATCTTTAAGGAAAAAACTACGGCTTCTAACTCAAGATCATGAGTAGGATAATTCTTCTCATGGGGTTTAAGCTATCTGAAGGAATAGGCTATGACCTCACCATGCCACATGAGAAAACAACCCAAACCTACTCTAGATGCATCACAATACACTATGAACCCATATAGACCATCTGGAAGAGCTAAGATTAGAGTTGAAGAGGGTCGAGTCTTCGACTCCTGAAAACTCATCTCGCAAGGATCTGACCACTAAATCTTGACTTTATTATGAGTCAACATGGAGATAGGGGATGTAATAGAATAAAATCCCTCAAAAATAATCTTTAATAGCCATCCAAACCCAAGAAACTCTTGAAATCTGATGGAGAGATAGGTCTGGGCTAGTTTTTTACCGCTTCAGTCTTTAAAGGATCAACCCTAATGCCATTATCAAAATGATATGACCAAGAAATGCTATTGACCTTAGCCAAAATTTGCTCATACTAAATTTGGTGAATATTTGATGATCTCTGAGAGTCTAAAGTATGATTCTGAGATGGTCTGCATGATCACGCTCACTGCAGGAATAGATCAGAATGTCATCTATGAATACTATGATGAACATGTCCAAGTACTTCTTGAACACTCAGTTCATCAAGTCCATGAATCTTGCTGGGGAATTAGTAAGACCAAAGTACATGACTAGGAATAATGGAAGGCTATTTTTAGAATGTTACATTCTCTAACTTTGAGCTAATGATAGCCTGATTTGAGGTCTATCTTAGAGAAATAACTGGCACCCTGAAGTTGGTCAAAAAAGTCATCAATTATAGGAAGAGGATACTTTTTCTTGACCGTGACTTTATTAAGTTGACGGTAATCAATGAACATTCTGAGAGAACTATCTTTCTTGCATACGAATAAGACTGGTGTGCCTCACAGGGACATACAAGGCCTGATGAATCCCTTATCTAAGAGATCCTTCAACTGCTCTTTCAATTCATTAAGTTCTACTGGTGCCATTTGGTATGGCAGAATAGATATGGGTTGAGTATCTGGAAGAACATCAATGCCAAAGTCTATTTTCCTTTTGGGAAGAATTCCTAGAAGATCTTCGGGAAAGATATCTGAATATTCATTCATGACTAGGATTGATTCAAGACTGGCAATTTTGGAAATAGTGTCCTTAACTCGAACAAGATGATAGACACATCCTTTAGATATCATTTTTCATGCCCGGAGGTAGGAAATAAGCTGACCTCTGAAAGCTGAAGTAGTACTCTTCTACTCTAGGATAGGTTCATTCAGAAACTAGAACTGGACTATTCTATTTCTGCAGTCGACTGTGGCATAGTAGGAATGAAGCCAATCCATGCTGAGAATGACATTAAAATAAGTCATCTTTAATTTGACTAAGTCTGCTAAGGTGATTTTCTGTAATATCATAATCGGATAGTTCTTGTATACTCGTTGGGATATGATGGTTTTACCCACTAGGGTAGAGACTGAAAAGGGCTCTGCTAGAATTTTGGGACTGACTCTGAAATCAACTGCTATATAGAGAGTAACAAAAGACAAAGAAGCTCTTGGATCTAGAAAAGTGTAAACATGCACATAAAAGATTTATAATGTACCAGTAACCACATCAGGAGAATTTTCCTGATCTTTCCAGGACGAGAGAGCATAAAGTTGATGTGGGTGTTGCCCACTAGTAATGCTGAAGGTGGCACCTTACTGGTTTAGGTGACCAGACTAAGATGAGGAATGGTTCTGTTGACTCTGAGGACCTAGCTGAGGACAGTCCCTGATTCTGAGGCTTGGTTTGCCACATCCAAAACAAATACCACTGCCAGCTCTAAAAATACCCTAATGGTGCTTTCCATAAGTCTGGCAAAGAGGATAGGTGCAGTCACTACTAATAATTCCCTGAGACTTAGAGCCTAGCACTCTATCACTATTACCATCCCTAAACTTAGGAGCTGGAGCACTAGCTGAAGAAGGAGATGGAACTTCTGACTTAGGATGAAATTGAGAAGGATTTGCTCCTTTTGATTTGTGCTTAGCAAAGTTCAAACTACCTGTCCTTGATTTCTTATTATGGTTCTCCCTCATCTTAATCTTTTGCTCTTTTTCCTACTGAGCATTAGTCATAAGCCTGGCTATGTTCATGTGACTAGTCAACATCGCAGACATGCACTCATTGACTATACTATCATTCACTCCAGAGACAAACTTACTCATATTAACCCTGCTATCTGCAACCACATGAGGAGCATATCTAGCTAATTGAGTAAACTTAAGAGAATACTCTTACACTGTCATATTGTTTTGCTTGAGGTTGATAAATTCTAACACTTTCGGTTCTCTAAGCTCTACGGAGGAAAATCTATCTAAGAAGGTAGTAGCAAACTTGTCCCACTCAATAGACCCTGCATCTACAACCCTCTCTAACTTTTACTAGTTGTACCAAGTGTGAGCAATATCCTCCAACTGATATGTAGGCAGCTCCGCACTCTCACTAGAAGTAACCCCCATGATATCCGTAACCTTCTAAACTTGATTAAGAAATTCCTGAGGGTCCTTATTTGAATTGGTTTCTCATCTAACTTAGACCCAAAAAAAGATGGAAGATTCATTCGAGTGAAGTCCAAAATCCTAGCTGCAGCTGTATTGGCCACTAGGTTAGCTGGAACGATAGCTGATCATTCATTCGGAGCAGCAATTGACTGATCAAGAGTAGTGAAATCATCTCTGAACACTGCATGATAAACATGTTCTCCCAAAGGATCTATGGGCTGAAGGGCTAGCTGATTCCTATTTTTTTTTAGGCATGTTCTATAGAAGAAAGGGAGAAATAGATTAGACCAGACTGAGAGATTTATTGGAGATTATTCTCACTGGCATGACTTGAAAACTGAAAGAAGGGAAAACTATTCGTAAAATATCTTATGACCTCTTATACATAAATATGGCGCGCAACACACACATGCACAAGACTCTACTTGATCCGGCTTTTAGACTTACTAGAACACTATTGAACCTTTGGATCTGATACCAAGTTTGTAACACCCTGAATCTGGTACCCTGAATGCTACATAGTGCTCATGACTCTGAAGGACCACAAGCTAAACCATGACTAATATTGTACCTAAACACTACATAATATACTATATAAATGTGGAAATAATGGCTATAAGACCATAAGATTCAAAACTTTAACATAACTGATAAAAATATTACATATGGGTGGGGTATGAAATACCCAAATTAACTAAACTAAATAGTCTAAACATACTTTAGTCTAAAAAGCCTCTAACTGACTGAACTATCTGAATAAGGAGTTGATGGGACATGTCCCTAACTAACTCCAACTAATAAATTAATTAATAAGATAATAAAGTAATGGTCATGACCTCGAAGGATGAGGACTCACTACTAACTCTGACTGTGAAGACTGAAATACTACTGATGCTCTAGAGCTCATGCTTCTGAACCTATCATATAAAACACCATAGTGCAAATGTGTCTGTACATTGGAATGTACTGGTATGCATGTGAGGTAGGCTGAATGCAAAAAGGGTTCACATGCATGAACTATACTAATTGACTACATAACATGAATGTGAGAATACATACATGAGTACATAATAACTATAACTGAGTTTGTGATAACATGATTGTTGAGTCTGAGTACTGATAACATGAGATACTGATAACTATATAACTAAAATAACTGATACTGAGCGACTATATCTGAAAGTCTAGATTTTGATGGAACTAGTTGAGTTTTGTACTGTTCTAAGTTAACTATATCTGACAGTCCTAAATTTTGTAGAAACATCAGAGTTTTATTATTGAGACTAAATGACTGTATCTGACAGTCCTGATTCTGTACTAAAACTGTGGGAAGTAGTTATCTAACAAACATTCCACTAATATGCCATTATGCTGAGTTTGGGTCCAATCTATAACCCCAATTGGAACGGTGTCAATACCACGCTACTGGTAAGGAAAATTTATGAATAACCCTCATATAATAGGTAAATCTAGTGAGAACGGTGGGAACCCTCTTATAACAGGTTACATTACCTCGTCTTCCCTTATATAACAGGCTAAGATGTCTCAACCTACGTTGGCTATGTAGTTTTGGAATGTAAAGATTGCTTCTAAGAATCATACCCTCATATAACAGGTGGGTTCCCATCCTTAGGTTCGCTCGATGCTAATTTCTACTTCCATCTGAATTGGCATAGAACATGATTAACTGAACTAACTGGATTGAGTTAACTACGTTCCATTGACTAATGAAATACTACTAAGGTTACTAAATTTTTGAGGTTTCTAAGATTACTAAGTTTACTGAGTTTTCCTGAGTCACATGACTGATTGAATTTCTATGAACATGGCTCAACTAAGAGTATCTTGAAAACACAAAACTGGCTCTTGCACACAGCTAATTATTGGGTACAAGTATCCCCAGTACTCAATAGCATGAAACTGACAAAGCATGACTTTCTTGAATACATGACTAATATCGACAATCCATAATATAATAATATGGGGATTTCATAAAGTACAAGTGCTAAAGCACCACAATGGCTATACATATATCCATAATTCATTGACTAAGACATTTCATCAAACACTTAACATGCATGAACTTGTACATGAATGGAAATTTCATATTATAATACTAGAATGACACTTTTCCTTCACATGGGTATTTAATCAAATACATGGGAAGCAAGCTTTGGTTATACAATCACCAACATATCTAAAAATCATTGATACATCCATCAACATATAAATTTAAGGGTTTATTATGATTATTATGCAAATCATAACATCCTAGGGTCAATAATTGGAATAAGAATTTTCAAACATGAATCAAAACCCCACAACATCATGAACATGAATTTCAATTAAATTTAAATCATGAACATTCATAAATACACAAATCTTGAATTTTTAAAAGAGTTGAGCTTCATGTGTGAATGGGATCTATGAATTAACACATAACATACCTAGGTTGTGATTTCTTGAAGATTGGTGGAGGAAAACTTAAATTCTTGACTTAAAATTAAACACCTAGGCTTTTTTGTTTTTGGTATTGATCTTTGAGAGGAAACCCTAATTTGATATTTTGAATGAATAATGAAATTATCATCCTTGGTCTGATATAATTAGGGGTTAAAACAGGTGAAAAAAACCCAAATACCCTTTAAAAATAACTTAAAATTTGCTGAACGGGACCTACGATGGCTCATGCGACGGTCCATTACTGGCTCGATGGTCCTTCATTTCAACCTTCGTACGTGGACCAAAAAAAATCACTGACTTATAGCGATGGTCCGTCGCAAGTTCAACGGTCTATCGCACCTTATCTAAAAGGTTGACTCACTGCCTTAGTTGTGATGGTCTAGGTGACTATCCCTCGCTAGATCGATGGTCTGTCAACTTGGTCGTCGCACCTGGGCGATTCTAACAGCTCTGAGTAAAACGTTCATAAATTTTTACTCCGATATCAAATTTGGATGAAATTGGTATCGTTGGAAAGATAATTCAATTTACCACATGATAAAAAGTGAAAATCTTAAAAATTCATGTGTGCAAAAATAGATTCATATTTCAAAGTAAGTTTCTAACATTCTTGGGACAATATCAAGCTAGGTAGAAGTACGGGGTATTACATCTATAGATATTGGGGATGCATGACCAAGAATATAATATGAACGGGATAGAAGTCTATAAACCGAAATAACTTATATCTATATGCCTTGGTTAAATAATACTGAGACTGAACTACTGATCTAATTATTGAACTGAGATTGTGGGAGCTATCATCTAACCGACATTCCCTAATCTTAGTTAATTAGAGTCAACCTATAACCCGAGTTGGAAGGACGTCAATACCATGCCCCAGGTACTAACGCTGGCTATATGGATCCACTATACTGATGTACTATCCCAAAGGACTAAGGGTCTCAAGCCTTAACTAACGGGTGACACCTGCGAGATAGTCAAGCCTACACTAACGGGTGACTTATCATACCCTACGCTGGCTATGTAGTTTTGGAGTTTAGGGACTGCTACTATAGACTCTGCTTATCTAATGGGGAAGCCACCATCCCTACACTCGCTCTGTGCTAAGTTCTACTTTCAACTGAATGACACTGAGTTACTGACTATTCGGAGTTTAACTGACTGATCTAGTAATGCTCATAATATGTATTCTAAAGTTATTCTAAATAAGCATCTATGGTTTTCGAGTAATAAATCCCCCCAATACTCAAAAGCAATAATAGTAACATGATACTTAAGCTTAGAGGACATAGCATGAAGGCTTTTATCAAACGTGTATTCATGTAGGCATTTTATCAAACACTTATAGTTCATAGTTTGGTCAAATCATAGGAATGTTAGAGAACTTGTAGTAATAGAAAAAATTCAACATGAATATTACTAAATCATGATTAATTCAATGAATGATAACATTAAAATATAGAGAATTGAATAACAACAATAATTTCATCTATACATGGCATAAAACCATAGTTCATGGAGATTCATGGGTAAAATCATATTTTAAAATCAAAATAACTTGAAAAGATCACAATGTTGTAATTTATATCGGATACTTGGACTTCATGGTTGAAAGGAACCCATGAATGAAAATTTAACATAGCTTGGTTAATGAATTTGAGAGAATTAATGGTGAGTTCTTGAGATTTTACCTTGAATTTGAGAGCTAGGGTTTTTGTGTTCTTGAAGAGAATGGATCCTTTTTTGATTAATTTGAGAACAAGGGGAATATGATGCCTTATTAGTCTTTAAATTCGTATTTAGGATGAGTTTAGGGCTTAGAAAAATAACCAAACAGCCCCTTGGAAATTAAAAACGCGAAACTTGAAAACTGAAAATCCTAATTTGAGGCCCTGGTGCGATGTACCAGGATCGCAGATCCTCACTGGAAATTGATGACTAGGACCTGGAAGCTTGGCGCGATGCGGAGCTATCTCATTAAACCTTTGGAATGCCATTTTTGCCACCTTTGTAATGCGCCAATATCGTGGAGGCTCACTGGAAATTGCCAAATGTGAACTAGATCCTTGGTGTGATGTGCCAATATTGTGGTCGCTTGCTAGAAATTGACAATTGTTATTTAGATGGGCTCTGCGATGTGCTAGTGACCAAACTGACAGTATTTAACGACTGAAACTTAAAATTACCATAACTTCTTATCCAGTTTTAAAATTTGGGTAAATTTTACATCGCTAGAAAGCTAATTGAATTTCCTACCCAATGGAAGGCTCTAAACTAAAAAATAATGGGTATTTCAAAAAATTTATATATGAATGCCCATGCATTGGGACTTAAATCATGCTAAGAAAATACGGGGTATTACAATTTAGCTACTCTTAGTGGTACTAGTTGTTCTAGCATTGGACCATAAGTTGGACGGTTAAACATGGTTCAAAGTGAATTAAACCCTTCAAAACCAGTTGTCCCTCTTTCACAATGGACCTATAATAGGGATCATGATCGTGAAAATTTTGCTAAAATAATTGTTATTTGTGGTTTGTTATTTAGTTTTAGAGAACATTCGAGTTTTGTTACATATTTTCTGGATGCATATAATTTATGTTTTTAAAGGTTTTTCAAGAAGTATGTTAAAAAGAGATATTTTTGAATTTAAAGAAAAACATTGTCAATATTTTGCAATAATGGATTATAGAGTTGCCATTACTACTGATATGGGTCGTAGTCCTAATGATTTTGATTATTTAACTGTTTCTATACTTTGGGTTGATTATAATTGGAATATGAAAAAAGGAATTATCGATTATAAAATTTGTGAACATAAAAAAATGATATTTATATTGCTTTTACTATAGCCGAAATTTTTGAATTTTATAGTTTTTGTGACAAAGTGATTAGTATTACTTTAGATAATGTTCTGCTAATTTAAGTGCTATAAGTTGCTAGAAACTAGAATTTGTCCAATTAGTAAGATGTGTTTCATATTACATGTGCTACACATATATTGAATTTAGTTGTGAATGATGGTATGAAATTATTTGAAAGTAGTTGTGATAAAGTTGAAAATGCCTATTTTTAAATTTTTCATATGAAAAAGAGTAGTAGAATTAATCAATTTAAAGAAAGTTGCAATATTTGTGAACTTCCTTATAGAAAAATTCTAAAGCATGTTAAAACTAGATAGAATTGTTTTTATAAAATGCTTGATATTGCTTATTGATATCAAATCCTAGTAGTATGCAATTTTATTATCATACCGCTTATCCTAAATTAAAACTTAGTGATGATGATTGGAATCAAGTAAATGAACTTGTGAAATTTCTAAAAGATTTTTATAATGCTACAAAAGTTTTTCTGGAATGTACTATCCTACTATTTCTGAAGTTATAATACATGCATGTGAGATTTACACTCTTTTTGTTGAATATATTGAAAAAGAATTATTTGAATAGTCTACTGAAGCTTTGATTGAAAAAAATAAAAAAATAATTTTTTCCCACCCCCAAATGTATTTAAATACAACACTTTTTGAGCCTTAATATACAAAAATTGGTACAAAAGCATTACTTAAATGCATTTATAAACGTTTATATATTTAAACAGCTAGATTTTCTAACATGTTAAAATTGCATTAAATCATGTGCTAATGAGATGTATGACAAATATTGCTTCATTGCTAATGCTAAAACTCCTCAAACTTCTAGGCTTTGAGTAGGTGCCCATGGTAGAGTAAAAGCTCAACTTGGTCTTAATTATTCTAATTAATATGAATTTGTTAAATATCTTGAACAGGGACATGATAATATTATGAATGACAAATGCATACCACAACTATTGAATTGGTGGAGGGCTAGAGGCAGTATATTTTCAAAGCTTGGCAGGATTGTGAAGGACGTGCTAGATGTTCAAGGAACATCAGTAACTTCAAAGTTAGCTTTTAGTGCAATAATATTTTAAATCAAAGATGATAGATATTCATTAGTAAACTACAGATTGGAGATTTTGGTGTTGTTTAGATATTGGTTAAATGTTGATCAAAGAAATCTAGGGCTTCCAAAGTTAAGTAGCTAATAAGAAGATTACGTAGAATTAGTAATTTAATGTAATAGTGACGATGGATTGGAATTTCAAGATCGTCAAGAAGTTTTACCAAGACTATCTGTTGATAATGTTCAATCTCTATAAGATTTACAATAACACTTTATAGGACTATATAACTATTAGTATTATATTCGAGGCTTAGTTGAAACATAACCCTTCCTAGAAAGTGACTGTGTAAATTGAACATTCTAATAATAATTATAAATTGTAATACAAATTTGAATATATTAGTTTTGTTTTATCCTTCTTTAATTTAATGCATTTTTTTGTTTCTTTTAATTTTATAAATTACAAACTTATAAACATCAAATACGTCTATATGCTCCATCGATGCAAGCTCAACACTAGCCTTAATGCCCAGTAATAGATGTCGTGTGTTGCTTCCTATGTGTACAAAGTATATCCTGCTTGAAATGATAGCCTACCCTTAGAGGAAGCAAAGGTGATGAAAGCTCACTGACGCGTATGCATGGGTACCGCCCACGTTCACCGCAGGAGTATGTCATGGATTCACCTCAATACCATTCTTGCAACACATATATCTTTACCTAATAGAAACATTTAGAACTCGTAAAAACGCACAAAATCACCACCTCATCCAAAATCAAAAGCCAACTGCCCCATTATGGATGATGCCACTGATAGTTGACACGAGAGCACAATAAACCAGTAAACTTGAAAAACTCAAAAACTTGTAAATTTAAAAAGTTAAAAAATACTTTAACAAATTATAATGATCCTTCACATCATTTTCTATGTTTTCATACCTTTTCTGCATTTAGAGCTTTCCTATAGCGGACCTAAGTCATTTATGACTTGCTAGGACTGACAGTTTGGGTATCAGGTAGTTCACATAGTTTTAGAGACAATTTTCTATTTTGTACCTTTTTCTATTAAAAATATTGGGCCTACACTTTAGGTAAACAACCTTGGATTCCCTAGGGGGCCATTGGTTTGGGTCTTGAAGCTTTTGAATGAATTTTTTACTATTTAGTGTATTTTGTCTAATATAGTCCTTTGGGTATGGGGCCTACTTTTGATAAAAATGACCTCAAATGAAAATCTTGATTGTGACATTAAGTCTCAAATGCCAATTTTTATTGGGTAGCATAATTTATTTGGAAATCCGATGGGGTCGATAAAAAAGGCAACTTAGGCAAGTTG
Source organism: Capsicum baccatum var. pendulum (assembly GCA_030864225.1). NCBI lineage: Eukaryota > Viridiplantae > Streptophyta > Magnoliopsida > Solanales > Solanaceae > Capsicum > Capsicum baccatum. The sequence continues at coordinate 156,965,201 of CM061552.1, read as the reverse complement.
TTGATGATATTGTATCTTAGTTTAGGCAATAAATAGACTTTTTATTGTGATCCCTTCACCTCGTTCATGAATTTCAAGAATTCTTAACCTCCACATTCATAAGCCATCCTTCATGTTTTCGAAGGGTCAACTGGTCGATCGGTCTAAGCCTTTTCCTTGCAATCATCGTACACAACCCTAGTATTTGAAAATCTATTTGAGCCACTCATTGCATTCATGATGAGGGTCCTACATTCGCAAAGCGGGACCTTTCGTAGTATTAAATGTTGAATATCTCAATTTCAGCTCATTTATTCCAAGTTCAAACTCCATTAAAACCCTAGGAAGCTTAGAAATCATAAGAGATTAATTATTAGGTGTTGGGAGTGAGTTGGAAACTTTGTTTTGGTCATTTTCTCATCATTATTTTCAAATGTCTTAACTAAAATTCTAACTTAATTCTTCGATTCAACTTTAAATCAATTTTTGTGGGCTATTATGGGGATGATTTATGCTCAGAGACCAACTATATTTTAGTGTAAATGTTCCTTGAGATTAGAGGGATGCATGGATTATTTAATTTTATGATTCCATAAACGAGTCCACCGAGGGATTTTTGGTTTGATTTTTGACCCAGAGCATTTATACACAATATGGAAATTGATGTTCTTGTGCATAGATTATTATTTTGATTATGTAGTAGCATTAGGAGGCTTCTTGGTAGGTAAAAGCTCCAGCATAGAAGGCTTGGCAATCTTTCAACATTGTTCAAGTAGGCTACGATTACTTCTCTTCTAGATTAAGATTTATTATGATATTAGTGTAGTATTATTCTAGCTATGGGTGGAAATGTATGACTCGGTTGATGGCTCAATAGTTATTGGATATTGTTGATTAGGGGCTCTTTGGAAAATTTTGGCCTAGTCTCTCTTCACACTAATCTCTTTTGATACCCTAGGACTAGTTTTTATGTACTTAGTTCCTAAGGATGGATTTTTAAGCCTTAGACTTGGTTTAGGTAGGTGTTTGACTTAGTATGAGATTCCAGGACAAGTAGCAGGTCCCACCAGCCCTCCTATGAGGTCAATTGCCTATATTAGCTCCATGTAGACCTAAGAGGCCTTTATTTGTCACCTTAGACTAAATCTTGAGCCTTAGGATGACTTAGTCAAATTAATGAGCAACGATTAGCTTTGGTGATTGGATTAGAATATTATTAAATCCTTAAAACCTTAGTCTTGGATTTAATGACTAAAACCCACCTTGTTTATAGGCTTGATCCCCCAAATTGGGAATTTTGTACTAATTTGACTTAAAATAAGCTATAACCTTGGATTATCACTACTTTTGGCTTACTAATTAGTTTTGGTTTATGTCATAGAATTATTATTTTTGTGCGTCATTTTCTGTCATAATTCTATTTTGTAGTCCTAGTTTAAATTTAGCATTTATGTTCATGGAGGAGTTTTAGGTACATTTTACATATGGCCCACTTTATGATATTATTATAGATAAATCCATCATGAGAGTACTCTTGTTTGTATCAGTCAGGCCTATGGGCTCAGATAGGTTATTCATTTTTGTTTACACCTTGTGGGTATATGGAGGCCCAGTAAGATTGTAGTTGGACTACTTTTACTTTTGAGTTATTTATTTTGCATATTTTTCATAATCTCCCAATTTGGAGTATTATTTTCGTTATGTTTCTAATATATGATTTTAGTTATATTCATGCATTTTACTATACTATTACTATAATTTAGCTTGGTCGGCCTATGATGCTTGCTGAGTGCCCATTTTTTTATGATCATACTACACTTGTGCATATTTTTCTAACGCAGATTTGAATATAAGCCTCCGCTATTGACGTTATCCTCAAGTGTGCTATTGTTTCATAGATAGGGTGAGCTTTCAGAGCCTAGATTTGATCCTCTCATGTTATGCTATTTTTGGATAGTTTTTTGTATACTCCGAGACTACATGTATATTTTGCACTATCTAGTACTCTATTTTTAATTTAATGACTCTTGTACCGACCTTACTAGGTTGTGGGGATATATTTTTGAATATTTTAGCTCTGTTTCTTTTGTTTTTAGTATGATTATTTGTATATTTATTTTCTCAGTACTTCTATCGTATGCTTTCATTTTGTATTCTCTTATTTTTCTTTATTTAGCTCATTATTTGTCATTTTACACTAGGGTTTGGCTTACATACTGGTGAAATAAAGTAGGTTCCATATTAACTTGAAAAATCGGGTTGTGACAAATTTATATTAGAGCCTAGGATCATTGGTATTATTGGTACAAGAGCAAGTGTCTAGTTGAGTCTTACAGATAAATATGATGATGTTTGCATCTTATCTTTAAGAGCCTATAGGGTATTCTTAGGAAAATCTCACTTTTTTTATTTTCATGCCTTGAGTCTATATTTGTTTCAAATTCTAACTTTTCACTATTTTGGAGATAGCTAGGATCTACGCTCCAACGGTCGAGGACGGAGACCCCAACATGCAGCGAGGACACTCTTTAGAGGCTAAGATCAACCCAAAAGTCAAGGTCAGGCTAGAGTTAAAGCACCACCTAGGGGTAAAGACTGGGAGCCTTTACCAAATCCTATTATTGCTCCCGATCCAAAACTAGCTCAAGAGGTTTAGCCACTCTAGTCATTGGTGGGCCAGGGGATAGCCTAGGCCCCACTAAGTTTTATATCTTCCTTAGTGTTCAGAGATTCTTTTCTTTATTTATTGAGGTTAGTAGGTGGTAAACCATTATATGAATGTCAATCATCAACCCAAAGTGGTAGTTATTTAGGGGTACAACCTTCTGTTATGACTCCTTGACTAAAGGTTCCCTTTGTACTGGAATTTGCACAGTTGGTAGTATCTCATCTAGTTATAAATACTAAGGAGCAAAATATATTAGGCCAACTTTTGACATTGACTCCACCTGGGTTTACAGGGTCCCCCAAGCGAGGATCCATTCAAGATCCTTACTAGTTTCATCAAGAAGCTCCATAATTTAGGCCTAGTAGAGTGCATGGTATAGACTACACCACCGTCTATTTTGATCGGATATCCAGGAAGTGGTGGAGAGTTTATATGGACTCCATGATAAATGGATTTCTACCTATGATTTGTACTTAGTTCTCTAAGGTTTTTTTTAGAAGTATAGGTATCGCAACTTGCGTGTCTGAGGGATCATTTTACCATGTTGGAGTTAGATTTTATGATAGTTATTGAGTATAAGGTGAGGTTCCACAAGTTTTAACGATATGCTACTATGATCCTACCTATTGAGTATGAGTGGATTTAGTGTTTTGTCAAATGGATGAGACTTCCCCTTTGCATGGCCACTCAAAGTCTAGTTATTGGTGGAAGGTCTTTGATACACCCAAATTACAACTCTTTTACAAGAATGTGAGCGGTCATTGTCAAATATAGAACCCAACTAGGTTGTGGTTGAATCCCACAGAGAATATGGTGTTAATTTAGTAATATGTAAATTAGTTGACTTTTAATCATTCGTTTTTGCAAAAACATAATAAGGGGGTTTTGATTTAAGTATGAAGTAATAGTTTCAGTGTAACAGTGAAGATTACGTGTAATAGTATTTGAATACAGAGAATAACAAGCTAGGTTTATGTCCACCTTGTAGTTTTCAATACTTTCTAACTATTGGTGTTAACAATTTATACATGCATACACTTATAGAGAAATATGTTCAATATGTTAATCCAAGCATTTCTCAACCATCAAGTATTAATTCACTTTAGTTCTCTCGAATCAAAAGTGTTTGCATAATTATACAAATCTCCAAGTTGTTAATCCTATTAAGGCATTAACATGTGAAATAGAGGTTGGAAACCCTATTTTCTTGTCACTACTCTCTTTTCCAAATATTAACCTTTCTATCAAACAAGTCATGTTTCAATTGCACCTGTCCTATGTTTGCAACCACGAGAATGCAAGAATAACAAAGAGAGCATGATATAAGTGAATCAATGCATAATGAATTCAAAACTCATAGAAATAGATAGTATGCTACAAGTGTTTCCATAACCCTAACCAATAAGCTTAGCTACTCATGGACAAAACGAAAATCACAATAGACATATTCATCCTACCAACCGATAAAAGATGATCTCGGTGTGTAAATCGTGAACAAAGTGAAAGTTGTCCTTTTTTTCTCCTCTAAGCCACTCTTCTCTACTTCAAAAATAATACCGAATAGTATAGAATATGTGAATTGTCAGCATTAAGTCTTTTTAGTAATCTTTTCTCTTATAATTGCCTTCTAAGTCCCTAAACTAATTTTAAATGACAAATTAGTCTTGGACATAGTTTCTAGGTGCCACATTTGGTCCAGTAAGCTACTTTCTCTTGTGTCTTCTACCATCCATATTTCATAGTCCCATCATGTCTCCATCTACCTCATTAACACCTAAAATCATGTTAATCACATAGGTTAGCTCAATTACATAAAAGTGGAGTAAAAACATAAGATACTAAGCATTTTGCTCTCAAAACTTAGCTAAAATGTGGGTAAGTTATGGTGCTTAGGCTTATAAATACACCTAAGATCACTACCCCACTTTTAAAGCTTTGTTCATCCTCGAACAACTTATCCATTTAGACATACAAAAGACTTAACACCCATAAAGGAAATACAATATGCTCAAATAGGCTCGCACAACGAATATAAAACCCATAAGAATAGACTCATTAAGTCGGCAAATTCATGTGTACTATTGAAGCAAAGAAATCATATACATTACCCAACTTTTCATCAAACATGCGACCTCACAACAAAAAGGTTACCCAATAATCACTCACAATAACTCAATTTCTAGTACAATGGGTATATGAATCAAGTTGCGCTCACTCTTACAAAGAATTCTCAAATTACTTATGATAACCATATGCTTGCCTTTAATGTAGTGCTCTACTAATATCAGAATGTTAAAACTAGGATCAAATAGGTCTTTACGGGTTGTAATGTAGCCTATGGTATGGGTAGGACCTATTCTTGCCAATAATAGTTACTATCTTCCCTAAGATCTTTAATAAACAACATTAGACAATGAAGACAATCTCTAACAACCAATTTTCACTCAACTAACTTTAGACATCTTTTTCTTTCACCCTATTTCATAAAGCTCACTCACGTAACTTATGGTGGGAGTATTTTCCATGCTCACATCATATCATTTTGAACAACTTTTTATGCCTTTTTTTATCTTTATATATCACTTCTAACCAAATATATAATCTTTGAACACCAAAAACTATTCCTTTGGGGTTTTATTTTTACCTCTCTCCTTTTATTTACAAACTCCTTACTAAAAACAATTCTTACTAAAGCGCTTAGGAGATTTAGATCAAGTCGAGGTTAATCAAGGAAGTATTAGGCTACACATTAGGTTGCCAAAGAACAAGCTAAAGTCTTAATGGGGCTAGCTAAGATTATGCACAAAGGTTTTCTAAAAGAGAATATGAAAAATGGCTATCAAAGAGGTGCCTAAATCATCTCCTAAACTCACATTCTCTATTTCATTTTGCACACACACCAAGTAAGTTATAGCATCAATTGCAACAAGGAATACACGAATACCCTCACACACACATGGCACAAGCTTAAATTCAATAGGATCACTACAGATTCTTAACCAAATAGTCATATGACTTCACTTTAAGCCAAAAATCACAACACGAGTCATAAACTAAAATTTAGGTATCTTAACATTAAATATTTATCAGATGATTATATTGTTGTGTGTACCACTAGAACAACTTACATTAACTTGTTAGATCCTTACAAATGACTGATTTCTCTTAAGATAGTTGTCATCCATCCATCATCAAGAAAAACACCTAACTATGACTAAAAAGCAAATTAACATATACACAGAAACAAAACACATGCACTAAAGAGAAGGCAAACTAGTAAGCAATCTAGAAGAACATCTAGCCACCCCACACTTAAGTAAAGCACTGTCCTCAGTGTGAATACATAATGAAAAAAACCTGGCTAGTAGTACTTTTCTTCCACATCCAAGGTCATGCCACCTAAATCAGAATCATCATCATAATCGTCCCCTCTAGATTCAGCCTTTATGTCGGAATCCAACAATAGTCGATCCTTATCCGTTGAAGCATCATCATTTACTGGTTCTAGAAAAGTTGACCCTACTCCACACATAGCTCATTTATGCTCGTTCAACGGATAGTCATAATCTAACTAGCACAGCTGCTCAGCAGTAGGTACACATCCATCACTTATCATGATGAGCTTTGTCATGCTATAAAGATGGCAGAAGAAGCTTTCATCATGTGCATACCATTATGTATTGCTGAGTTCTAGGCCTTGGATTTCATTGAAATATTTTACCTTTGTGATGTCCGCTTTTCTTAAGTTTGGTGGTAGCTTATGATCAACTGACTCGTCCTCAAGGACATTATCTTTCAAGGATTTATGCAGTAAGCCTCCAAAGTTAAATCTTGTTCTTTTGTATGTCCTAGCTTTGCGCATAGAAGTGCGTATCACTGCAACCGATATTTATAGGAATGTCACCCATGGATCATACAATAAACATACCTGATCATGACTGATTTTGGTGAATTGCTTCCCAGGAAATCAGATATAAATTTACGATCCTTAGCCAGATACGTTATTCCCTATTCAGGAAAGCATATGGAAAAGTGTTATGGTGGTCTTTGCCTTTGGTATAGGACCACATAGAAGTGGATCAAGATCCACACAATGTATGCCTGTTAGCTTTATAAGGAGGCCTGCTATATAATTCTTTCAGTCTTGAATGATCCACCTCCGGGGTATCAAGGCATTAGTTCAACAACTCAGATGTCAAGTGGAAGATCTTTCCTCACACTTTCAATTTATTCCTGAGGGTGTTCGGGAACTGATTGGCATAAAATTCTCAGACCCATTCCAGATTATATTCACCTTGTTTTTTTTTTCTAATGAACTCAAGCTTGAGTTGGGTGATTCTTGCCGTAATACGAGGGTAGTGCCTCGCCAGACTTTCTCTATAGATTACCTATATTAGCAAGTAGTTAGGTGATTTGTTTTCCTTATACCACTCCTGACCCTCTTGTTCAACCCATTTAATGCCAAAAGTGCATTGAGCCACCCGAAAAGAAGATGAGGCAGATTTCTCCTTTCATGCTCTTTTCTGTCCCTTTTGAGATGTGGATACTTTGTCTTTTCCTGTGCTTTCTTTGGGATCCATATTACCTGAGTTCATCACACATTAATGTTAGCCATACATAATTAAACTAACTATAATTAAGAGGAGGATGATGAAATTGCCACCCCATACTTAATTTGTTAGTATAAACCAATTAAGTGTTATGTCGGGTACTCAGACTTTGCCAACATACAATTTGATATGGTGCACTAACGTTATGATCAAGGTTCTTAACATACTTCAATTCACACTTTCACTCCACAAAACCCTTCAAATTCAGCAACATATTGCAATTCAAATTAACATATATCATAACACACAGTTGTTGTACAAAAGCAGCCCATTCTCACCACCAATTTCACTAATTTTTTTTCAATAAAGAAATTGTTAAACAATTATCCTTTACAACTTCAACATATCACAATACACAAACACCATCACTTTCCCATACTTTTTATCAAAATTATGTTCAACAAAATAAGATATGAACTAATGGTTACACAACTACCATGTTAGTTGTGAATAATTCACTCATACGCACAATCTCAAAGTACTATAGAATAATGCCTTAAATATTCAACACCTCAATACCCACAAGATACCATGACTCATATAAAACAACCAAAAACATATTGAGAGGTAAAATTAAGATCCACAATAATGATGGTTTCCACAATAATGGTGTTCATCTTCCCCAGGATTTTTAAGACCTTACTTTTATAAAGCTATGACAAGAATTCAATCCATAATCCTCAAGAATTCAATTAACAACTATAACATAAAGTCACAACAACCAAAGATTAAGAAATAAAAAATTACCTTAAAGATTGAAGATTGGAGAAATAAAGGGAAAATTCTTGGGATTGTGAAGAAAAGAAGAAGCTTGTTGAGAGAAAGGTATGTTAGAGGTACTACTATTTACTGGTTTGTAGGGAAATAAGAGGATATTTGGTAATTTAGGGTGCTGTTTCTATTTATAATGGTGGAATTTGGGTCGTGTTGACCCGGTTTAATGTTGAGAATTAAGTTGAAGTAGATGAGGTTTTGCGTTGCACAATGGATAGCAAAGAATTAACTTTGTGTCACACAGCTTAACGCCTAAGGGAAATAGTGTACGAGTGCTATGCGTTATGTGTCGCACTCTTCACCGCCTAAGTTAGTATTCACATTGCACTATATATCACATTGTTGAGGTAGTGGCATTAGGTGATGGAGATGCCTCGCTAAGCCTATCACCCAAATTAACCCTTATGTTGCACAAGTACTCGCACATATTTGCCTTTGCATCACAACATATATCGCACAATATGGGCAGTGGGCTTAGATGATGGCAATGCCTCGCCAAGACTATTGTATAAACTGGATATTGCGTTGCACACTATATTTCAAACTTGAGGCAGGGAGAAAGGTCCATACCTTATTGAAAATTGCAAAATAGGTCGCACCGCGAAACTTTTGGTCTCAAATTAACATAATTTGAGTCACAACTTTAACACGAATCATGACTCTAGCCTTAACATTTAACTGCTCCAACTTACCTGTAATGTTCTCGTTACTCCAAAACTTACCACCTTTGATATGGCTCACTTTCAAACCAATTTTAGAACCTACCACCTTTTTAGTGCTTCAAACACCTACACTTAATCAAAAATAATTAGAAATGATTAGAAAAAAATCAGAAAATGTTACAAAATTTATATTAACCGCATTCAATATAAGTTCAAGACACATAAGGGCTCTAACCATATTTCGACTTATGATCAATCCATTGATACCGATAGAAAATAAATAGGCACTTAAAATAAGTACATGCTCGGGTGGGTTGCCTCCCACCAAGCGTCGTAGTTTCGGTCGTGGCTCGACTCTTATTTTTCTATTTTCATTTTACATATAAAAATCAAAGTAAAATCATGGGTTGCCTCCCATGTAGCACCTGATTTGACGTCGCAACAAGACTCAGTCATCTCTATTACTCAGACTTCATCGAGATAGATTATACCTAAGAATTTTACCAAGTCCATTAGACCGATATGTAGCTTGACTCATTGCCCATTTACTTTGAAGACACTTCCATCTTCATTTTCAAGTTTGACTACTCCAGATGAGTAGACTTGGATAACTTTAAATGGGCCAGACCATTTTGACTTAAGTTTACCTAAAAAGAGTTCAGTCTGGAGTTGAAGAGGAGTACCCAATATCCCTTTTAAAAGTCTCATTTTTCAATCCTTCGGTCATGGTACTTATTCATCTTCTCTTTGTATAGGTCTGGTCTTTCATAATCCTAGAGATGAAACTCATTTATCTCATTCAACTATCCCAATCACAACTCTTCTACCTCGTTCCAATTCAAGTTCAACCTCCTAAGTGCCCACAACGCCTTATGCTCCAATTTAATCGGCAAGTGACATGCCTTGCCATAAACAAATAGGTATGGTGAAATTCCAATAGGTGTCTTGAAAGCTAATTTATATGCCCATAAGGCATCATCAAGCTTTCTAGACCAGTCTTGTCTGCTTGCATTCACCATTTTAGCAAGAATAGCTTTGATCTCTCTATTCAAAATCTCCGCTTGCCCACTATTTTGTGGGTGGTATGGAGTTGCTACCTTATGTTGCTTAACACCGTACTTTGCTAAGGCATCTCAAAATACTCGGTTGCAAAAGTGGGATCCACCGTCGCTTATGATGGTGCATGGCACCCCAAATCGAGAGAAAATATTCCTTTTAAGGAATTCAACAATTCGTTTTCCTTTATTATCGGCCAAAGTGACGGACTCAACCTATTTTGATACAAAAACAATGGCAACTAGAATGTATTTCATCCCATATGAGCTCACGAAGATCCCCATGAAATCAATACCCTAGACATCAAACAATTCCACTTCAATCATTTTTGTCAAAGGCATCTCATGGTGCTTTGAAATTGACCTTTTTGTTTGGCATTGGTCACATCTATGTATGAACTCAAAAGCATCATTGAATAAAGTCGGCCAATAGTAGCCACTTTGAAACACCTTTCTAGCAGTTCGGTCACCTGCATGGTGACACCCAACTGAAGAAACATGAAAAGCTTCCAAAATATTCAGCATGTCCACTTCTGGAAAACACCTCCTTATAATATTATCTGTACAACGCCGAAACAAATATGGCTCATCCCAGAAGTACTGTGTAACATCGTGAAGAAACTTCTTTTTTGGTGAAAAGAAAGGTTCTTCGGAATAACCTCGCTCACCACATAGTTTGCAAAGTCTGTATACCAAGGCACTTTTTCCAACACAGTAGATAAGATTTCCGCATCTGGAAAAGCATCATAAATTTATAGCTCATACCTGAGTGCTTGACCTCCCTCCAGTCTAGACAAGTGGTCTGCGACTTAATTTTTGCATCCCTTTCTATCTTTAATTTCAAAGTCAAATTCTTGGAGGAGCAATACCCATCTGATTAATCTCAGCTGCACGTTCTTCTTGGCCATCAAATATCTCAAGGTGGAATGGTCTGTTTGAACCACCACCTTGGTTCCCAATAGGGAAGGCCAGAACTTCTCAAAGGCATATATAACTGCAAGAAGTTCCTGTTCAATAACAGTGTAATTCTTTTAAGCTTTATTTAATTCCTTGCTTGTATAATAAATGGGATGAAATAGCTTATCCCTCTTCTGGCCAAGTACAGCCCCAAGCGCCACTCCACTTGTATCGCACATAATCTCAAATGGCGTTGACCAATCTGTAGCAATAATAATAGAAGCGTAACTAGTTTCTCTTTAAGGCATTTGAATGCCTTCAAGCAATCATCATCAAATATAAACTTAGCCTCCTTATCCAAAAGATTACAAAGTGGGTTTGAAGTTTTTGAGAAGTCTTTTATGAATTGTTGATAGAAGACCACATGACCAAGGAAACTACGCACTCTTTTTACTGAAATGGGAGGAGGTAACTTCTCAATAAGCTCGACCTTAGCTCGATCAACCTCCATTTCCTTGTCTGAAATTATGTGCCGAGAACAATGCCCTTTTTCACCATGAAGTGGCATTTTACCTAGTTAAGCACAAGGTTAAACTCCTCACACCGCTACAAGGCTCTACTTAGATTCACCAAACAAGGCTTGAACAAATTACCTACCACTGAGAAGTCACCCATAAACACCTCCAAGGTGTATTCAACTATATCAAAAAAGATAGACATCATGGATTATTGAAAGGTAGTGGGTGCATTACATAGACCAAACAACATCCGATTGAAAGCAAAAGTACAATATGGGCAAGTGAAGTCGTATTTTCCTGATCCTCCAAGGCTATAGAAATTTGATTATAGCCAGAATACCCATCCAGAAAATAATACCAAACTTTTCCCACTAACCGATTGAGTATCTAATCTATAAAAAGCATCGGGAAGTGGTCTTTCAGTGTCCATAAGTTGAGCTTACGATAATCTATACAAAATCTCCACCCAGTCATAGGTCTGAGTGGAATCAACTCATTCTTCTCGTTCGCTACAACAGTCATGCCTCCTTTCTTGTGCACGCATTGGACAGGGCTTACCCACTTACTATCAGAAATGGGATATACAACTCCTGTATTAAGCCATTTGATGATCTGCTTCTTAACTACCTCTTGTATAGGTGGATTAAGACATCATTGATGCTCAATTGTAGGTGTGCAATCCTCTTCAATCTGAATTTTGTGAGTGCAAATACTTGGAGGAATGCCAATAATATCTGCAATAGTCCAACGTATTGCCCTTTTGTACCTCCGAAGCACTGATAAGCACCTCCACCTATTGCTTACCCAAATCTACTGTATTAATCATAGGTAGAGTGTTCCCACTACCAGAAACACATACCAAAGATGGCCTGGAAGTTTCATTAACTCCAACATTGGTGGCTCTTCAATAGATGGCCTACCCGATGGTGTCGGTGATCTTTAAGATCAATATCTAGCTTCTTAGGAGCATAAAAATATGATCCCATTCCTATCAAAGAACAAACAGTCTCTTCATACTCTTAAATTCCTTCACTATCAAAATTTATCAACACCGCAACCAAGGGCTCAACATCAAATCTCTCCTCTATCGACACTTCTTGGTCATCCTCATAATAAACATCAACAATAGAGAACACACTCATTTCCTTAAGCTGCTTCATAGACTGGTATATGTTAAATCGAACTACTTCATAATTAAGCCTGAATAAGAGCTCATTAGCTCACAAGTCAATCAGCACACTTTTGGTTGTAAGGAAATATCGATCCCAGATTATGGGTACCTCAAAATCCACCTCACAATCTAAAATAACAAAATTTATGGGGAATATAAAATCGGCCACCTTCACTAGCACATCATACAATATTCCCATAGGCAGCTTCACTGATCTATCCTCCATCATGAGTCACATATTTGTGGTTGTAGGATCCCCTAAACCTAACTTCTTATACATAGCTAGCGGTATCAAATTAATGCTTACACCCAGACCACATAAAGCCTTAGTAATATCAAGAGACCCAATAGTGCAAGGAATCATGAATGATCATAGGTCTTCCTTCTTTTGCACCAAAGACCTTGTTGAAATAGCGCTACCGTGATGAAGGTTCATAGCTGACTACTTTCTTCTTTGTCACCAGGTCTTTCATGAACTTAGCGCACCCAGGCATCTGCTCTAATGCCTCCACTAAAGGCACATTCACCATCATTTGCTTCAGCATAGCCATGAATTTTCTAAATCTTGCATCATTCATTTTCTTCTTTAATCTATGAGGAAAGGGCAGTGGTGGTTTTGAAAGAGTAGTAATAACTGCCTCTTTCTCCTTTCACTTTACTTCCTTTAACTCATCCACCTGCTGATGGTTAGATGTATTTGCTTTACTATCCAGCTTCTCAGACTCTACTGGATGAGTTTTATCATCATCAACCTCTTCTTCAATAATATATTCGATCACAGTTTTGCTCAAAAAAGGTCCGAATAATACTTTACCACTCCAGGTGTAACTGCCATGCCAGATCCATTATTTCGGGGGTTCTGCACCATGTCACTTGGAAAAGTACCACTCTTACTTTGGTTGAATTCTGCTAAAAGTTGGTTCATCTATTGTTCCAACTATTTTATAGAAGTTGAATGTGAATCCACCAACTGGCTCATAGAAGATAGATCACTCTTCATTGTTGTCACACCTGCATTAGTTGATTCTACTCCTTTTAATAACCTCTCCATCATATCCCCCATAGACATTTTACCTGATCTAGTTGCAACATTATCTCAATTGCCAAGAGGGACATAAAGTTCACTCCTGTCACTCTTATTCTTCCATGTCCCTTAGTCACGATCTCTATAACCCAATTTATCATGATAAGTCCGACCTTAATTCCCTTGGATATTGCCTTGGAAACCCCCCTGGTTATTGAGATAATTATTTTCCTCTTCAGAATCAAAGTCAGCTCTTCCTTGTGACCCAACAACTTTTACCTTCTCAGTCTTTCCAGATAGAAAATGCTTAGTCAGCAAATCCATCTGTGTCTTTAAATATGCCATATCTTGGTTGTTCTACCTCATAATCCATAGTATGCCAAGCCCTACTTTTCTTAGTCATCCTGTCGAGAACCTCTAAAGCTTTTGGGAAAGTAAGAGCCACAAATGCTCCATCTATAGCGTTATCCACAACCGACTTCGTAATAGAATTGAAGGCCCTATATAATGCCTCCATTAAGTGTATATCAGTCATATTATTTTTTGGACACTGCATTATTTTTTTCTTAAACCTCTCCCATGTCTTGTGAAGAGCTTCATTTCAGAGCTGCCTGAAGTTATTGATCTCATCCCTCAATTGTACCCTCCTGGAAGGCAGAAAGAACCTTTCTAGGAAAGCCTCTTTCAGCTACCTCCAATTGGTTATAGAATCGAGTATCAGCTTATTAAGTCATAGTGTTGCCTCCCCAGATAGAGACAATGAAAATAAATGCAGACGGATAGCATTTTTGATGCCTTTAATTAGGAAATTAGGAAATCTTGATTCTTGGATCACTTTGAATCTCTATGGAATATTCTTGGATTTCGTGGAAGAAGATAGAATTTTTGTGTTTTAGAAGAAACCCTAATTTTAAGATGTTTATTGAAAGAGAAAAGGAGAAAATAAAGGGCTATTCTCTATTAGGATATATATAAGACCTTATGGGGTAGAAATGACCAAAATGCCCTTTTGAAAAAGCTAAAATTCACTGATCTGGGCCTGTGACGGTCAATATAATAATCTGTCAAGTTTTCTGACTGTCCATCAGATCATCCGTCACTCGAGTGAAAAAACTGAAACGTTCTTCCTCGATGTGATGATCAAAGTGATGGTCTATCAGGAAACTGACGGACCACCAAGTCGTCCGTCACTGAGGGCCAGAAATGAGACATTCTGTCTCAACTTGAAGGACCCCTTGACGGTCCATCAACTTTTTGACGGTCCACCAACTTGGCCATCGCATGATGGCCTGAAAAATAAGTCACTTTCTTGTCTTGACGGGGCACTTGATGGTCCACCAATAATATGAGGGTCTGCCAGGTCGACCGTCAAACCTGGGCAATCTGAAACCATTCAGTAAAATGGCCATAACTCCCTCATACGATGTCAGATCTCAATGAAATTGGTATTGATGGAAATCTTATTCAATTATCTACATGAAAAAAATTAGAAATTATACAAATACAATATGGTTTAAACATCAATAACTTTGAAATTTATACATATCCACTCAAAAGATGGATTTAGGCTTAAAAAATGATTGGGGTATTTCATAAGTTGACCCAATCTTATTTTTGTAAATATTGTAAACTTATAAAGTACAAAGATTTATTGTGACTTAATATTGAGACATACTAAGAATTTCTTGTGAAGTTGCATAAAGTTTTTTGTCTTCAATCTTCTCTTTTTATAGACTTGAACTGATACTGTTGCTTTTCTTTAAAAGGAAATCCAAGGAATTTCTTCTCAATCAATGATTTAATTTAACTTCTTTATTAAGGGTAATACGTCCATATTAGATATGTCCGTATGTAGGTCACAACTTTACAACCATTCATGTACATATCAGATATGTCTATGAAGAGGGTGTGATTTCCTTCCATGTTGCATTGTAATCTTATTGATCTTCCTTGTAATTTAGAATTCTCTAGTAGTCAGCCATGATCCTAGGAGATCTTCTTTTGTTATGTTTCAAATCCAATCATTATTCACTTGTAATTAGTGATTGCACAAGATTCTTTCTCCAACTCATATCTTTAGGGTAATCTTCCTTGCCTTAATTAACCTTGTAAAATATCCTGTAAGTTTTCCATCATTAGTTTGCCATTATTACAATATATTACATTGATATGGGAAGTAACAATCTCCCTATTTTTTATAATAACAAACATTAAACATCAATTGACTTCCCTATCACAGTAGTCGATTGGCTCTCCATATATTACTAAGTTCATGACTTCTTTGAAGTCAGCTGGGCTCCCTCTATTTTGCTAACTCTGTGCCTACCTTCAGTATACTGATGTTTTTGCTTCACCCCCTTTCTACATAATTAAAAAAATAAAGTAAACAAAGAAGAGCACATATATAGGATAAATAGAGAATCATACAGATTGATGAAATGCAAAAACAAAAACATTATGGTAGGATAGAACAAAATATATCCTATTACAAACATAAACAGAAGGGACAAACCCCTTTTGAATGATAGTTGTTTAAGAAAATTCATAGTTTGGCTAGGAAATGGGTATGTGTTTTATGCATATTCTGACAGAATCATTCATAGGATTTCTCAACATATTTTGAAAAGTTTGAGTAAGAGTTATGGACAGGGAAGGCAAGTTCGTTGTTGGAGGAGTTTATCTCAGATTTAATGGTGTCTATCCTTCAAAACATTCTGGTAAACATCTTTACACCTTATTTTTTGAGACCATCAAGAGATAATCATACTTTTCCCACTTCTATGCTTGTATCCTTACTCAACTGCAGTAGCCTGGTGGTCAACTCCTGAAGAACTAGCAACCCATCCTTGATTGCTTGCAGCAGATCCTTAAGTTCCTTAATCTCTACAATAGAGAGCACAGGATTAGAAATAGATTTATTTACCTTAAGAACATCATATCGGGCCTTTGTAGAGTGTTTCTTGCACCATTCATTCTCGACCAGAACATAGCCCATGCTACCAAAGGTCTTAGAGTCATAAGTGACTAAAACTTCTACTACGGGGTAATCAGATATGTGAATGAAATACTGGAGGAGGATTATGGTAATAAGTAGATCATAGGGTAAACTAGAAGAGGTATGTACACCTTTAACACTTTCCAACATGTATTCACGAAACTAGACATCCCAATTAATCTTATACTTCTCAATCAAACAATATAACACAAATAATTCCCGACATGTCAGGTTATTGAGAGAACCCTTTCAAGGTATTAAGGTAGTGGATACAATATGAGCCAAAATCCTGTACTTAAAATTGAGGGACAAAGAACCAAAGTTGGATGAACTGATTTTGGGGTCAGAAATAACCTTTTTAGCTTCCTCAAAATTTTAAGGCCAAGAGTAATTCATAGAGAGACGTACTAGAAAATTTTGTATCAAAAACCTTTTCCTTGTTCCAAGAACTACAGCTTCCAATTCTCCACTATCTTGAGATAGACAGAGATTGGCGTAAAACATGCGAATAGAATCTTCATATATCTCCAAACCACAGAGACAAAAAAATATGAGAAAATCTTGAGCTTTAAAGAAGGAACTTACATTGCAGTGAGATTCCTTTAACTGAGAGAGATTGATAATTCTTTTGGGCATAAAAGGGCGACTTCTAAAGGTGACAAATTTTTCCCGCTGTAAGTAGGTCCATCATTTATGAACATCCTTTGGTGGAAGATAATTCAAAGGGGAGATACGTTATTTCTAAACTGAGGCATTTTGACTGGGAATGGATCATTTTTTCATTGAGAGTTCACTATTAAGAATAGAAGGACTCTTCGTCAGAAGACTCAAAGATGAGAACTAGGTCATGGTTATCGGATAGGCAGTCTGGAAGAGACTTAGATAGGTTGGCCATTGAGTGATTTTAGGTCATGGAGAGAGGAAGTGTAGAGGGAACTATATATAAAAAAGAAAAGGTAAAGTAGTGAAAGTTGGAGGGATATGTTTTGAACGAGGTCACTCTTGAAGTGAAAGGATGGTATGGAAAGTAAAACAGTACAGGCGGTAATTAATTGGGAATAGAAAAAGGTGGCATAAAAAGGGGATAAGAAGAAAAAGGTATGTAGTCAGAGGGGTAAAAATCTGGACAGAATTTTGAAAAAAAAATTATTTTTGTTTTATTACCAAAAAACGTTTTATAGACACTAAATGTCATTAATGCATAATACAAAGTTTTTGACTTAAAAAACAAAATTTTTCTTCCAGTAAGGGTTTTGTAAAAATATCAGGAAGCTGATATTCAGAATCAACAAATTGTAAGGAAAAATCTCCTCTTTCCACATGATCACGAATGAAATAATTCTTAATATCTATATTCTTGGCCCTAGAATGATGCATGGTGTATTTTGATAGATTGATTGAACTAGTGTTATCTCACATAATAGGCACAGACTCAAAAGATAAATCAAAATTAAGAAATTGATGCATAATCCATAAAATTTGAGTGCCACAATCACCAATGGCTATGTATTCAGCTTCAGTAGTTGATAGAGCAACAAACATTTATTTCTTTCTATACCATGAAATTAAGGCATCACCAATAATCTGACATGTCCCACTAGTGTTTTTTCTAGCATTTTTGTCCCCTGTAAAATCAGCATGTGAGTATCCAACAAAATCAATGTTTGAGGAGTGATGGTACCAAAGTCTGACGTCTTAAGTCCTAATAAGGTAGAAAATAATTCTTTTAATAATAGTCAAGTGGAACTCTTTGGGAACCAACTGAAACCTTGTACATTTACCCATGCTGAACATAATGTTTGGTTGACTCGCGGTTAAGTAAAGTAGGGATCCAATCATTCCTCTGTATGTCTTTTCATCCACATCCTTTTTGGATGCATCTAAATCCAGGCTTTTTGAAGGACTCATTAGAGTTTTGAATGCCTTTTCTTTATCTGTTTCATATTTTTTAATGAGCTCCCTAGTGTACTTAGCTTGGCTGATGAAAGTACCTTTAGAGATTTGCTTAATTTGTAACCCCAAGAAGAACGTGAGTTCTCTTATGAGGCTCATTTCAAATTCATTCTACATTAGATTTACAAAATTCTAGCACAAAAAGATGTTAGAGCTTCCAAAGATAATATTATCAACATAAATTTGTACAATGAGTAAATTAGAGTTCAATTTTTGAGTAACGAGAGTAGTATCAATTTTTCCTCATTAAAAAATATTTTTAAGCAAAAATGTACTCAACCTCTCATACCAAGATTTTGGAGCTTGTTTGAGACTGTAGAGTGCTTTTGAAAGTTTGAAAATAAGCTTTGGGTAAGATGGATTTATAAAGACAGAAGGTTATTTAACATAAACCTCTTTATGAATGTAACCGTTTAGGAAAGCACTTCTTAGATCTATTTGATATAGCTTAAAGCATTTGAAAGAAGCAAAAGCTAATAAAATTTGAATTGACTCTAACCTTGTAATTGGATCAAAGGTTTATATAGTCTATACCTTCCTATTTATAGTAACCTTGAGCGACCAAGTTTTATTCCGGATGACCTTTATAGTAACCTTGAGCTACGTTCAACCTTTATTCTAGATGACCTTACCTTCTCTTCTTAGTTTATTCCTATTGATCTATCTGGTTTCGAGAACTGAATAGTTATTGGGTCTTTGAACTAGACTCCATACTTGATTTCATTCAAACTTTTCTAATTTTTCCTTTATATCTTCAACCCAAGACTCATATTAGAGGGCCTCATCAACCTTTTTGGGATCGATTTGAGACACAAGAGCAACAGGTGCTTGTTTTCTCAATGAAGCTCTTATTTGCATCTTATCATCTAGATTTTCTGTGATAAATTCATTTGGAAAACTTCCATTGTGACTCAATTCTCTTAGAACATTTTCTTTTGTTGTTTCATTGACCATAGCTGACTTAGGATAGTTTGTAGTTGACTCATCTATTAATGGTTTAGGAGATATGTCTGCTTTGGATACTGACTGCAAATCTTTTACCTATTCTTCATCAAAACTCATACTTGTAGAAAAGTTATTAGCTTCATCAAATACAATAACAATAAATTCTTCAACACAAAGAGTTTATTTATTATAGGATTTGTAAGTATGACTAGTGGAAGAGTATCTAGGAAAAATACCTTTGTCACTTCATGGGTCAAACTTCCCTTAGTTAATCTTACTGTTGTTGTAGATGAAGCACTTCCATCCAAAAGACTGAAAGTAGCTAATATTAGGATTTTCCCCTCTCCTCATCTCATAATGAGTTTTCTTTAGAATTGGTCTGATGAGATATCTGTTTTTACTGTAACATATTGTGCTTACTATTTTTGCCCAAAATAATTTGGTAAGTTTTATTCTAGAAGCATGGTTCTTGTAGTTTCTTAAAGATATTGGCTCTTTTGATACACCATACCATTCTGTTGAAGAGATCAGGGGATGAAAATTTCTGAGAGTTACTATTTTAAGCACAGTATTCCTCAAAAGCATTGTATTCAAATTCTCCTCCGTGATCACTGTGAACATAGGTCATGAAATGTCTTACTTCTCTTTGTACTTTTCTATAAAAGATCTCAAAATTTTTGAATGACTAATGCTTATGAGAAAGAAACATTATCCAAGTGAAATTACAATAATCATCAATAATAACAAAAACATATCTTTTTCTACCAATACTTTCGGTCTTGGTGGGGCCAAACAAATTCATATGGATTTTTTGAAGGGGTTTGGTAGTAGTGACAATGTCTTTGACTTTGAATGATATCCGAGTTTGTTTACGTTGTTGGTAAGCATCACATATATGATCCTTTCCAAACTAGAGTTTTAGTAGACCTCTCACCAGTTCAAGTCTAGAGAGTTTCTCTATGGCTTACATACTAGCTTGCCTAAGCTTTCTATGCCACAACCAGGTGTCATTGGTTTTCATAGTGAGACAATTTAAAGAAGAAAAGTCAGGATTATTTAGAACATAAATATTATCCACACGTTCACTGTTAAGAAAATGTCTCTTTTTTTAATGTTTGATGGAGCAACTCTCAGCTTTGAAGGAGACTCTAAATCTTGCATTACACAATTGACTAATACTAAGTAGGTTGTGTTTGTATCCATCCATGAGATATAATTCAATGAGTTTGCATAAGGAGTTGAGCTTCACTGATCTGACTCCAATGACGTCACATTTGGTGTTATTACTAAATTTTACTGATCCTCCTTCTATTTTCTTTATAAAACAAAAATTTTCTTTCTTTCTGGTCATATGTCTGGAATATTATTGACGATGACCAATATTTCTTTCCTATAACTTTTGTAGATATGTCCCTGCAAAATAAGAAAATCAATCTGGTGACACAACCTCAACTGGTATGACTAAGATGACTTGATATTATTCTTTTGTATCTATTTTAAACTTAAGAAGTACAAAGCTTTATTGAGACAAGATTGAGACACACTAATAATTTCCTGTGAAGTTGCGTAAAGTCTTCGGTCTTTAATCTTCTCTTTTTATAGCCTTCAACTGATATTGTTGCTTTTCTCCAAAAGGAAACCCAAGGAATTTCTTCTCAATCGATGATTTAATTATGCTCCTTGATTAAGGGTAACACGTCTATATTAGATATGTCTGTATATAGGTCATGACTTCACAACCATTTATGTCCATATTAGCTATGTCCATGAAGAAGGCGTGATTTCTTTCCATGGTGCATTATGATCTTATTGATCTTCCATGTAATTTGGAATTCTCTTGTAGTAAGACGTGATCTTAGGAGATCTTGTTCTGATATATTCCAAATCCAGTCATGATTCACTTGTAATTAGGAACTGCACGAGATGTTTTCTCCAACTCACATCTCCATGGTAATCTTTTTTTCCTTAATTAGCCTTGTAGTATATCCTGTAAGTTGTCAATATTATTTTTTTATTATTAAAATATATTACATTGATATAGGAAGCTACATTAGGTTGGTGCTTTCTTTAGTATGGGATATTGGGACTAGTAGCAGGTCTCGCCGCTCTTCACTTAGGTTCAATTGCCTAAACTAGCTCCTTTATACCTTAGAGTCTTTTATTTGTCACCTTAGACTAAATCTTGTGCCTTAGGATGACTTATTCAAATTAATGAGTTCCCGTTAGCCTTGGTGCTTGGGGTAGAATAGTATTTGATCTTTAAAACCTTATCCTTAGACGTAATGACGGAAATTTTCCTTGTTTATAGGTTTGATTGCGCAAATTGGAAATTTAGTACTAATTGGACTTAAGAGAATCTATAACCTTGGATTACCACTACCCTTGGCTTATTTATCAGTTTTCGTTCAAGTCCGATAATTGGCATTTATATGTGGTATTTTCTATCATGATCCTATTCTCTATTCCTAGTTCAAGTTGAGCATTTATGTTCATGGAGTTTTAGGGTACGTTTTATCCATAGTCCACTTTATGATATTATTATAGATAAATCCATATTTTTATTTGAGTAATTCTTGTTTGAATCTATCGGAATTATGGGGGATCAAATTGGTTATTCCTTTCTTGTTGTACCTTCTTAGTATATGGTGTCCAGTAAGGTTATATTGTCCATTTTTATGGTACTCATATTATACTTCTGCATCCTTTCTTGATGCAGATTCGAGTATGAGACATTATTATTGACGTTATCCTCAAGCTTACTATTGTTTTGGAGATAGGGTGACCTTTCAGAGCTCGGAGTTGACCTATCTCCCTATGCTATTTTTGGATAGTATTTTGTAAACTATGAGACTACATGTATATTTGACATTGTCTAGTACTCTATTTATACTTAACTTATACTTAACTTAAGATATTTTTGGATAAATTATGTTTGTAGGCCTTGATTTGCTAATTTTATTATACCAAGAATATCTGTCTATACATCTTGAATTAAGTAGTGAAAGTTAATCTTTTAGAAAATCTTTGCTAAGGTGCATATTTGCATCCTTGAATTATTTTTAAACATCGCGGAAAGATATGTCCACCGTATTCTTAATCAAGACAAATATATTAAATGTTCCTACAGCTTGTCTACCATTAACGGCATTGGTTCGTATCTTATAAAGTAGAGACAATTTTGTCTTATCTATTTTTACTCCCTTTGCTCTTTTATTTCAAATTTGCAATGTGTTTTGAATTAATCTGCAACTCATCTTTCTCCTTTACAAATGTTATTTCATGTCTTTTTCTTTTAGTAGTAACTATAGGTTTTGAATAATTTCAAAACCCGTCTTATCCTACTATACACTAGTTAATTAATATGAAATCAGTCGGACCTTAAATTTATGTTCTTGTCCCTAAACATTTCTGGTAATATCAATTCCCTCGAACAATCTTATAATAACAACAATAACAAACTCAGTATATTCCCACATAGTGGGGACTGAGGGGGTAAAATGTCTGCAATCCATACCACTACCCCCGAAGAAGTAGAGGGGTTATTTTTGATAAACCCCTGGCTCAAGACAAAAAGTCAGTAATCAAAGTAATCATAAATCATGAAACAAGGAGAAAACATAGATGAACAATACTCACAATGCAATATTATACACTAACAAACCAAAGGCACTAGGATCTCTAACCTTATGCACAGGGCCCTAAGACTACTAGTGAAGCTACACCACAACACTCCTAACTAGTACCTAAGACTCAACCACACACACTAGGCCTCTATCCTAATATTCGTCCTCCAAACCTTCCTATCTAGGGTCATGTCCTTAGTAAGCTGTTACTGCTTCATATCACATCTAATCACCTCTCTCCAATATTTCTTCGACCTCTCCTTACTCCACCTGAAACCCTCTAAGGCCAACCTCTCGCACCTATAAACTGGGGCATCAGTGTCCTTCCTTATCACATGCCCAAACCATCTCAACCTCACTTCCCACATCTTGTCCTCTACCGACGCCACTCTCACCGTCTCTCGAATAGTCTCATTCCTAACTCTGTCACTCCTAGTAAGTCCGTACATCCACCAAAACATCTTTATTTTTTCCACCTTCAACTTTTATATGTGTGAATTCTTGATTGGCCAATACTCTGCTCCATACAGCATAGCCGTACAGACTGCAACTCTATATAATTTACCTTTAAGCTTGGGAGGCACCTTCTTATTGCATAGAATCCCCGAGGCAAGCCTCCATTTCATCCATCCTACCCTAATACGCTAAGAGAAATACTCCTCAATCTCTACATTACCCTTAATCATAGACCCAAGATACTTAAAGTTATCCCTCTTACAAACCACCTGGGAATCCAACTTCACTACCACCTTGTCCTCCGGCCTCAAGGCATTAAACTTGCACTTCAAGTACTCCATCTTGGTTCTACTTAGCCTGAACCCTTTAGAATCCAAGGTTTGTCTCCAAGCCTTCAATTTATCATTAACACCATCCCGTGTCTCATCAATCAAAACTATATCATCCGTAAAAACCATACACCAAGGAACCTCTTCTTGAATACGACGCGTCAACATATCCATGACTGAGAGTTGATCCTTGATGCAACCCTGTTAAGACATGGAAATGATCTGAATCCCCTCCCACTGTCCACACTCAAGCCTTCGCTTTTTCATACATGTCCTTAATCGATCTAATGTAAGCTACTGGGACCCTCTCACCTTCAAGTATCTCCAAAGAACCTCCCTAGGTACTTTGTCGTACACCTTTTCCAAGTCGATGAACACCATGTTCAAGTCCTTCTTTCTCTCCCTATACTGCTCGACTAGTCTTCGCACCAGGTGAATTTCCTTGGTCGTCGAACGACCAGGCATAAATACAAATGTATTCTCCATAATAAACACGATCCTCCTCAACCTCCGCTTAACCATCTTTTCCCAAATCTCCATCGTGTGACTCAACAACTTAATATCTTGGTAGTTGTTGTAGCTCTGAATGTCACCCTTGTCTTATATAAAAGAATCATTGTACTCCATCTCCACGGCTCAGGCATCTTTGTCATCTTGAAAATGTCATTAAACAAATCGATCAACCACATTACACCTGCCTCGCCAATATACTTCCGAAAATTCACCGAAATCTCATCAGGCCCCTTCGCCCTACCCCTTTGCATCGTGCGAATAGCCTCTCTAACTTCCTCCACCTTAAAACACCGATAATAACTAAAATCAGTACATTTTGACTGTTCCAATTATCCTAACACAATGTCTCTGTCCCCCTCGATCAATCTTATATTTATCGAAAATAATATACTCAATCCAAACAAATAAAAATGAAAGAAGGCATGCAAATAATTATGCCTCTGATATGTCGATATATTATCATCATTTCCCAACTGTAACAGTTTACAAAAAGCAACATACATGAAAAAAATTATTTGCATCATGAAAATAATTTCACCATGTGAAAGGTATTTGTAGAATGCCATATGGACACCACTACTTATGCTACTTATATATTATTTTCATTTAATACATTCTGTTATTTACTAGAGGAGCATGTCTCATGTTAGCAAGGGCCCAATGCCAAGGATACATCGAGTAGGTATACTCTAGGCCAATGTCAATTAGAACTATAAGTTGCAAAACATAAATGGCATACAAAACATATTAATTATTTGTGAAGGAGTCAAATTTTTCAAGATGATAATGTAAATCTCATTTACTTAGACAACAGATCTGATGCATCCTGAAGTTGAGATCTTTAACCGTAAGAGTAGAGAGACACCTTTTACATAAAGTATAGAGTGAGAGTTGAACATGTTGACTTTCATTCTTAGGTTCACAAAGAACCATATGGGTACACCAGCTATTTCAGTGTGTTCCTTAAGCTATAAAAATATATTAGTGATAAGTTTGTTTATAATTAACAGTTGCATTGTATATGTGCAGTCATTACATGTGAGTCATACTTCTCTATAACATTATTTCACTATAATGATCAATTTTTCCTTAAAATCAATAGACTAATGAAGCTTTAGCCTATAACTGATCCTTGTATAACGTACTTAGCAATAAAATTACTTCTACAAATATAGACAATCTAAATGTATAGTAGTACAACCATATATAGGCAATCTAATTGTATAGGAATACAATCATAGATCAGATAGACTATTCTTAACTATTAATCACAACTAAATATGTCCCAAACTACAAAATGGAGAATGTGCATCAATAGTTACCTTTAACTATATAACTTGGCTTCTAGTTTGAAGCCTGTTCTTAGATAAGTTTCTAATTCTCAATCTAATAACTTTTCTAGTTTAGATAGCCAATAATCGTCACAATTAAAATTATATTAACCAAATGCAAGACCTTAGTAGTGCAGAACAGAGAAAAAAGTTACAAAACAAAACAAAAATTGCAGAACGTAGACAAAAGCATAGCAAAACATAGAAAGAAACTCAATAAAGATAATATTGCAAAATCTTCTTCTGGTAGCTTGCTAGTATTACTACTTTAACTTTTTGCTTGCTACTATTAGATCTGCAACTAAAATATGTGTTGTTTGGTAATAAAATTGCTTGTAAATTGAAGATCTTTCAAGAAACATTATTGCTTTTGGGAGTTATTACATCGAGACATTTTAGCAAATTTGAAGAAATTTCCGGGAAAAGAAACATTTCAATTCTATATATCGCCATCAATAAGTACTGCAGCTGGAAAATATAGCAGCTATTTCAATTTTTCCATTTTTACTTACATATTTTGGTGTATTATAGAGATAATATGTCAAGACCCGTATTCTTCCCACAGAATTATATTTTTACCCTACAAATCTACAAAACATTTGATCATCATAACTTGTTCAAAACTAATTAGTTAAGATTTTGGAGCCATTCCTTAGAATGTCAATTTTTTTTACTTCAGTTTCCTGAAGGTAATGCATATCATTAAGATATTAAAGTTGGATAATAATGTCCCTCTCTTTCATACTACCTACTACGTAGAAGTGAATAGATTACTTTAATGTAAATATCACGTGTTCTTTCTTCTAATATACAAGACACACAAGGGACACAGATATACATGAAATATAAACCAATTGGTCTTTGCACATGACTAAAGTGTTTGATCCCTTTTCTATTTCTCTGATTTCATGAATCACGAGGTATTCTCTATTAATTAAAACAAGTTGTAACATTTCATATTCGGAACACCTTGCTACAGAAAACCAAAATCAAGTAGAGATGTATTTCTTT
The DNA here is from genome assembly GCA_030864225.1 of Capsicum baccatum var. pendulum. Lineage (NCBI taxonomy): Eukaryota > Viridiplantae > Streptophyta > Magnoliopsida > Solanales > Solanaceae > Capsicum > Capsicum baccatum. Next base: position 156,938,687 of record CM061552.1, on the reverse strand, counting down.
AGTCTCTTAAGTGTTTCTAAGAATAACATTAGTTAGATAATATAGCAGGAGCTACACTAAAGATGCTAATAAAATTGATCAACTCCAGTTTTAGATTATTTTCAGCCTGTAATCAAGACATAGAAATGGTTCAAAAAGGGCAAGGAATAAGTTTACAAAACATAAAGAATGTGAAGTTGAAAAAATGTAAAAGCGAAGCTAATCAACACACATAAGTGAAAATGTAACATATTCCAATTTCTATTATCATTTCATTTCCACTCATTTACTTTTTCAGATCAATTGACAACAACACATTGGCATGATCAATGAAACTTAAAGTAATAATGGGCAAATGATCTGACAAATCTTAGCTTCACTATTCCACGTAACGAAGGCACCATCGTAGTAGCAAATTTTTATTCTATTTTAGTTATAAAAATATGCAAATAAAGAAAGAAAAAATAGTAAGGAAATCTCCACAATAAGCTTGAACTCATAGAGTAGAGGTGTCGTATCATCAACACAATAAGCTTGAACTCATAGAAGAGAGGTGTCGTATCATCAGCTAAAAGGATCTAAATTTTCTCTGACCTTGTTACTTAAAATTCCAGTAAGAGAAATCTATTTCTCTATGTAATTAGATGATTCTCGCCTTGCTTTTTGACGATAAACACAACTTATACTGTTGCACCATCCTAAACCGTCACAAGAAGACATTGAATTTAGAATCAAAAACAACTTTAGCAATAGCAGGGTGGATTTTAGTATTCTAAATAAACTGGGAAGCAAAAAAGTAGTCCAACACAATGGAATTGGAGAAAAAGTACAGAACATTTGTAATAGAGTACCATCTGTTATACCAAATATGCAGAAGAGGATGCAGAAAAACTGTCACGACCCGCGACTACCCCTAGTCATAACATGGTGCTTGGAACCACAAGTGATCCTAAGCTAACTCATGTACTAACATACTGCTTGAGCAACTGATTTATAATGTAAATAAAAGTTAAATTTGCTGAGCGGAAGCATAATCATGAGAAAATTTGAATAAATGTAATACTAATAAAGTTTACAACATGATAATACTGAAGAAAGAACTTGAATTACATATCATGACTCTGATTGACTATCTGTGAAGCCTATATACTGAATGTAGGTGCCTAGGACATGCCTCCAACTATCACAAATCAATACATAAGAATAATAACAATACAGTACATGAACTACAACTGACTGGAGTTTTTGAGATAAGAGGACTCATCACCTGCTGGCTGAATGCTGGGACCTGTCTGACCCTGGTGCATATATGTGGTCAATACTTTGGAATGTACTGAGTATATGGGGACATGCACTATATCATTGGAGTACATAAACACATGCTTTAAAACTAAGAATGAAAGTTATTTTCTAAAACATATATTTAAAATATGGTTATACGTGAAAATTGTAAGCCATAATGAGATTTATAAATTACGAGCCGAAAATATTTTTGTAAGCTAGGAAGCGGTAGAAACATGAATATTATATGTAAATCTCATGTAAAGTTGAACATGCTGTAAAATTAAACTAAGGATCATGCATGGATACTAAGAATAAAAATATGAACATGTAAGATGAATGCAAGACCAAGTAGGGCATGTACTGAAGTAATCTATAAAACTGACTGAATGAATAACTTAAAATTCGATTACTTTGTCAAGCAAACTTAAATTTCTATAGATTGAGTACTGAATGAAACTATGGGAGCTATCATGTAACCAACATAAACAAAGTGACCTACTATGGAGTCCAACATCTGACCTACATTGAGGAAGGTTGTTCTATTCTTTCCCTTAGAGTAGAACTTGAATTGGTGTGATCACTAAACTGAGCCCATATTGGGTAAAGGGAAACACTCTCTGGAAAGGCTCCTAAACCTACAGTGGCACATAGTTTATGGGAAATAAGATGTGATAAACCCACACTTCCATCTTGATGCTAAATCCTACTCCCAACTGAATGACACTAGTATTATTGATAGTTTAACATGACATAGTACTGTACTGATAAGAGCTTAACATGAACATGGTAGTGTAAATATAGTAATGAAAATCATTACCTGTTTAACTTGTAACTTAAAAACAAAGACATATATAAACAGACAGGTATCGGGAGTTCATAACCCGCCAGCACTGAATGATTATGTAAAGTACAATAACATTATTTAAAACACTGGTAGCAAATCATAATTTGGAGACCCAAAATATAATAAATTTTAATAAACTGGTGAATTACATAAATTTGATCATGGAGATGAATTGAACTTGGGAGGATATCATGCTATCATGGTTAAATGAAAAAATTTGATAGTTTAACAAAGTAATGACTAAACATGACATGGGTGTTTGAAACTACAAGAATATAGAAGCATGATGCACATGATTTAGTTCATAACTTGATAATTTAACGTAGAATCAATTTTATATGACATGGGCAACTAAAATTCAAAAGATGAAATAGCTTGATTCATATGGGAATACATGTTGACATGGCTTGAATTCAAATTGCTAACAAAACATGAATTAAATTCATGATCTACATGGATAATTTCACAACGAAGATTTTAAAGTTCATACTTGAACAAATGGGAGATTTTAGAACTCAATGAGTGAAAGAAACCCATTGATGAATACCCCACATACCTAAATGTAGAAGCCTTGGATTAATTTTTTAGGATTGAACTTCAACTTGAAGAACCCTAGTTGGCTTTGCTTCATAATGAATGGTTTTTGAGTTATGATAGGTTAGGGTAATATTTACACTTGATAATTGTTGTTTGGAGGGTAAAACGACGTAGTTTTGGGGTTAAAAGAATGAAAAGGATCAAAAAACCCTTAAGAATCATCTGAAAATATCTGAAAGCCATACCAACGACTTAGGTCATGACTTATAAGGTCTGGCTATGAATTGTGGCTTGAGTTGTAGTTAGAAACTCATTTTCAGCCTTTACTGTCTAGGTTATGACTCCCTCTTATCGACCTATAATGAGACATTACAAGTCATAGTTTGGGAAGTTTTGACAATGCTTCAGTATCTTGGCCATAACCTTTCACCCCGATATCGGATTAAGGTAAAATTGGTATCATTGGAAATCTAATGCAATTATCTATCTGTTGGTGAGCCTTGAGCTCCAAAATTATTTGAAGATGACTATAGTTAAATGTATCCCAAGAATTTAAGCACTAAGGGATGTTTTGGCTTGTCTATAAGCTATGAGCTATTTGAGGACATAATATATATCTAAGTCACTAATAAAACCACAAATCATGAGGTTTGATTCTTAGATCCTTTACTGGTCAGGCTATGGATCCATACAATGATTCATAATATCTAATTATTATTTTGTGAGTGTCCATACAATTTTCTTCCTTTTCCTTTACTGGTCAGGCTATGGGTCCATACAATTTTCTTTCTTTTCCTCTTATTTTTTTCTTCTTTTGTGAGTGTTTTCTTCCTTAGTTTTCTTTTTCCTTCTTTGTTTCTGCTCCCTGTCTGTCCTTTTTTCTTCTTTGTTATACTTTGTCTTTTTTATTTTTTCTCTCTTAGTTTTTCTCCTAAGTTTTCAATCCTTCTTTCTCTGTGTTGCCAGTGTGTGTTATTATATTTATATAGTGCATGTGTGCATGTGTAGGTTAGACGTGTGTGTAATGTAGGGACGTAGGGGTGTATTTATGAGGAGAAAGTGGGAATGGGTAGTTTATTAGGATAATTTTTTTTGAAAAATAAAAAATATTAATTAATGAATTTTTAATACTAAAAAATATAGAAGAAAAGTTTAAACTAGCCCAAAATATCATATAATTAAGAAAATAATAAAATTACTAGTTTAAGAATCTGAATTAAAAGAAGAACATATTTTTGAAAATTCTCATATTATATAAAAATAAAATATACCCTAAAATGTAACTTTATTTTTTGAATCCTTTTCACAATTTTTAAAATGAAACCTACTAAAAATAAAAATAAAAACTAATATGAACATCAGACAAAAAATAAAATTTTGATACTAAAAATAGGTAAAAGTTAAGAAAGGATCAAAAATCATGTGTCTACAGTTTTGATACGGTCGTCCCATTCTAATCTAGCCATCCCATTCCAATTTATTGCCAGTCTTAGTCCTAGATATAGATAGAATAGTCAATAGTCTAGGCTTCTCGTTCTTTAGCTGCAACAGGTAGAAAAGGTAGTGCTCAGGGTAAGAGTTATCCCCAAGGTGGGCATTGTGGCCAAATAATGGATAGAGAAAAAAACCAGCCTAATAGAGAGGGTGGACATGTTGATAAGGATGATTCTTAACCTGGAAAATACAGTGCATATGTGGGTAAGCAAACCCATTTCTATGTTTTTTTGGGTAGACCAAGGCAGAGGCATTGGATGTGGTGATCACATGTATTACTCTTGTTTATGACCACATCGATACGTTTTTATTTGATCTTGGTTGTTCTTCCTATTTTGTTGTGGGAATAGTACACTCTTGATGGTGATTCTATGGTTTTTGATACAGTTTATCATTCTTTTTATGTTAATTTTATAGGGTATAGGGCGTGGGTAGATTTAGTGATTTTAGACATAGTTTATTTTGATATTATTATGGAAATGAGTTGGTTGTCTCCTTATCATGCTATTTTAGACTGTCATGCTAACATAAAGACTGTGGCTATGCTGGGGATGACTAAACTTGAGTGGAAGGGCGATTACAATCTTTCTCCTATAAAACTTAGATCTTTTATGTATGTTAAAAGATTGATATAAGGGAGTGTGTAACTTCTTAAAGACAGTTTCAAGACACTAGTGTAGAGGTTCCACCAATTGATTTAGTTTGGAGGTGTGTGAGTTCTTAAAGATTTTTTTGTTGATTTATCTAGCATTCCATCAGATCATGACATTAATTTTTCATTGATTTAGGGATGAATACTTGTCCTATTTCTATTCCTCCTTATAAGATGACACAGGTTGAGTGAGGGAGTTAAAGACTCAATTATAATATTTGCTTAGTAAATGACTTATCCGTATGAGTTTCTCTCTGTGGGGTGCTCCATTATTATTCATGAAGAAAATGATGGTAGTTTATGTATGCATATAGACTAGCACTAGATAAACAAGGTTACAATCTATAATAGGTATTCTCTTCTCTAGATAGCTAATTTATTTGAGTAGATACATGGTGTATTGATCTTTACTAAGATTGATTTGAGGTCTAAATGTCATCACTTGAAGATTTAGGTTGATAACATTCCTAAGACCATATTCTTGTCCTGGTATGGGCATTATGAGTTCTTATGATATCTTTCAAACTTACTAATGCCCCAATTACTTTAATGGGTTTGATGAATGGAATACTTAAGCCCTTTTTGGATTTATTTGTGATCTTTTTACTGATGACATCTTGATTTATTCTAAGAATAAAGAAGAGCATGAGAATCACCTAAGGACTGTGTTGGGGTTGTTGAAGGAGAAGAAGTTATATGCAAAATTCCTTAAGTGTGAGTTTTGTTTGGCTTCTTTGTCCTTCTAGGGACATGTGGTTTTGAATGAGGGAGCTATAGTGGACACCTAGAAGATTGAGGCAAACAAGAGTTGGAGTGCAGTTTGTAGTTTTATTGGGTTGGCTAGCAATTATCATAGATTCATGAAGAGGTTTGCCTTATTGCTTCTCATTTAAGTTATTTAACTCATAAGGAGGTACTATTTGATTGGTCTAATAAGTCTAAGGAAAATTTTCAAAAGCTCAACACATTATTATCTACAGCTCGTATTCTTGCATCCATGGAGGGAAAGGATTTTATTTTTGATTTTGATGCCTAACATTCTAGTTTAGGTGTTGTGTTGATGAAGGAAAAAAATCATTGCCTATGCTTCTACGTAATTAAAGGCATATGATATGAACTATCAAGACCCGATTTACGAGTCATGATGGCACCTACCAAATCCCGCCAGTAGGTAAGCTAAACCCTAACCCGAAGCTAACGCAAAAGGTTAATTTGGGAGGAAATGCCCAACACAGGCTAAATTCAATGAACATAAGTGATAAATAAATAGTGTTCTAATAGATAAAAAAATCAGCACATCAATACCAATCCCATCGCCTGATAGAGCTAGTACAAGATCATCTAATGTCAATAATACAACCCAACAGACTTAGAATATAGTCAATGCATCTGTCTCGGTACAAAAGACTGGATAACAATAAGATAGAAGGAATTGGGAAACTCAAAACTCCAAGAGCTCACCATATAGCTAAAATATCAACACTGCAGGAATAATGGTCAACAACAATCGTTAGTACTCAGATCTGCACAAAAAAGGTATAGAAGTATAGTATGCGTACCAAATCAATTAGTACTCAGTAGGCATCATTGGCTAACTAAGCTAAATCATGATATAAAGATGATAAAATTCAAGATAACGTAACTAAGCCAAGGTACAAAATCGAACCTGAATCATCTCCACCATCACTGTGCATAATTAGTACATAAACCAAAAAAAATAAAAATAGCATAACATAAATAATGAAGCACATACAAACATAACAATGAAATTGGCTCCCATACATCAATGGTGCAGAAAATTAAAGAATCATCACATCCTCCCATATGACTGGAGTGTACAACCAAGAGAAGAGTAAGGCAATCATTCAACATATTAACAACCTTTATTATAAATTAATCATCTTTCCATAATTCACCATCACTCGGACTACGCCATCACTTAACAATTTATCAACATTATTCCATAAACCACTATTCAACCATTAGCCATCTTTTATCACTAATATTAGCCATCAACTAGTCATTATTTAGCCATTATTCACCATTTTATCAACTAAGCATCCTTTATCACTAGTCATCATAGAATCAGCCAGCCACTACTTTTCATACCATAATACACCATGGAGCATTTACATATACAAATATACATATATACACATACGTATATACATAAATGCATATATACATATATATATGGACTAAAATCGATAGTTATAATCATCATCCAGAATTGAATCAAGAATATGTATCATCAAGACTCGGAATTGAATCAATCATAAATATCATCAAGATTCAGAATTGAACTAGTCATAAATATCAACTAGACTCGGAATCGAATCAGTCATAAATATCAACAAGACTCAAAATTAAACTAGTCATAAACATCAACAACACTCATAATTGAATCAGTCATAAATATCATCAAGACTTCACATTGAACCGTTCATAAATATCAATAAGAATCAGAATTGAACCGTTCATAAATATATATTATCATCATCACAATAATATACTCAAGAATAAATCACAATGTAATCATTTTTCACATCTACCAACAATATCATCAAGTACTAAGATTTCTCACCATAACCTCAATATTCCTTTTTAAAAGTCTACTAGGCATATAGGTTTACCAAATATAACAAGTGTCAAATCCTAAAGTAGGTTAAGAGTCCACTCTATTCCTCAAATTCCAATTTAGGAAAATTTCTATTCGAACTAGGCTTAAGGTATCTAATTTCACTTTTAGATGTCAAACAAGCCATAATTAGTGATAAAATAGAAAGTTCACTTAATACATGAGTAACTAGGTTCATTATGCCTAATTTGAGTATTCTAAGTCATTCTCATGCTAAGAATAAGAGACAAACTATAATTCACCTAAAGCACAAGGGAATAAGCCAAAGGATTTAAGCTTACAGTGTCAAAATAGCTTAACTAGCTCAAATAACCTCAATTCTTACAATTCATCAACCAACACCTAAAACCCATCCTAATCTAATAAGATATCATATTTATACAATAATATAGCTCAATATAGTAAGGGATAAACCTAGCCTACTTCAGTCCTGAAGAAAAGCTCATAAACTACTAAACCTTTTGTTTTCTCTTTTGAGAAGCCTCTTTAAGGTGCCAAGCTATCAAAATCACATTCTAAGGTCCTGAATTCTTCTCTAATTTTCATTTGTTTACCTTCCAAATCATGCCTCCTAGATAATCTGAAGCTCACAAATACTCCTCTATCTTACCCAAGGACAATATAGACATAAACCATCCTACTTATGGGGTCCATACCTAATCTAGGGTTCCAAATTATGATTACCCTTCTAAAGTTCCACAGGTTCCCTCCAGTCCTTCTCAAGCCCCTCAGGCTGATATAATAAATGCTGAGTTTTTTCAATTTACCAGTATGTTGGAACGATTGGTATCTTCTCAGGCTGAGATAGGTATTTCTGTTACTCCATCTTCTTAGGCCACAAGGGTTGTCTAGTTCATGAGGTTGAATCCTCTGACCTTTACTGGTGTTAAGGCAAATGAGGATCCTCAAGATTTTTTTTATGAAATATAAAATATCTTTTGTGTTATGCATTCCATAAATGTGGAGGCCGTGAAGTTTACCGCCTACCAGCTGAAAGATATGGCGTACTAGTGGTACAAGGATAGGACAGTCAAGGGGTGACAATGTTGAGTCATCTCTGTGGGAAGATTTTTCTAATGTTTTCTTGCACCATTTATTTCCTTAACAGTTGAGGGAAGCAAAGGTAGAAGAGCTTGTTAATCTAAATGAAGGTAAGATATCAGTCAAGGAGTATGCCTTGAAGTTTCACCAGTTATCTCGGTATACTCTAGAGTTGGTTTCTAGCATGAGGGTTAGGATGAGGATGTTCTCTTCTATATTATCTCAAAACTTAATTTTAAAAAGTAAGGATACCTTATTGAATAAGGGCATGGATATCTGTAGGTTGTTTGGGTATATATAGTAGGTGGAGAAAAAGAAAAAGAAGCAGATTGAGATAGGAGAGAGGTAGAGCAAAAAGTTTAGATATTTTTAGCAAGGTAGTGGCGAATAACCGACTGGCAGAGGTGGTAGAAAGTGGCCCAAAAAGAAATGGGGTAATTTTGGATCTTACTCAACGACTAGTGCTCCCTACACAAAGCCATTGGGTGACAGATGTTTCTAAGGTAGCAACAACTTTAGGGCACAGGGTGCCCAATCTCATGCTAGCAGGGCCTAGTCAACTCCATCATATCCTCCCTATAGATTTTGTAGTCGATTGTATCAAGGTTACTATGATGAAGGATAGGAAAAGTATTTTAGCTAAGGTTATCCAGGGAAAATGGATAGAAGTTCTAATGGCCAAGATTGTTTCTAGGGAAAAAAAGGTTCCAATTGCGTCTTCATTAGCTCCGGCCCTAAAGGGTGCTGCACAATCTTGCTCCGGCACTGGTCAAAACTATTTCAATGCTCTCACTACCTACCAGGAGTCCAAGGCATCGCCTGATGTCACGACTGGTATGTTAAAACTCTTTTCCCATCATGTGTACCGTTTACTTGATCTAGGGTCTAGTTTTTCTTATGTGACCCCATTTGTAGCTGTGCATTTTGGTTTTGAACCCGAGTATATTTTGGACCATTTTTTGTTTCTACCCCGGTGGGTGACTCTGTGGTGGATAAAAAAGTCTATAGGGGTTGTATAGCATCTGTGGGTAGCTGGGAGACTATAGTGGATCTATTTGAATTAGAAATGTTTGATTTCGGTATTATATTGGGGATGGAATTATTACACTCGTGCTATGTTTCTTTAGATTATCAGACTCATAAGGTTATCTTTAAATTCCCTAATGAGCTAGTTATTGAGTGAGAGAGTGGTTCCCTAGATCCTAAGGGGAAGTTCATACCATATCTTAGAGCTTGGAGATTAATCTTCAAGGGGTGTCTCTATCAGTTTGTCTGGGTTAAAGATTGGTGAATGAATTTCCTAAAGTTTTCTCTAGTGACCTTCCTGGTGTCCCTCCTAATAAGGAGATTGATTTTAGGATTGATCTTGTTCTGGACACTTGTCTAATTTTTATTCCCCCATGTAGAATATCTCCAAATGAATTGAAGGAGCTTAAGGAGTAAGTAAACGATCTTTTAGACAAGGGTTTCATCTATCCTAGTGTTTCCCTGTAGGGTGCATCAGTGTTATTCGTGCATAAGAAGGATAGTTCCCTTCAGATGTGCACTGATTACCGACAGTTGAATAAGGTGACAATAATGAATAAGTATCCTCTTCCAAGTATAGATAATTTGGTTGATCAGCTACACGGTGCTAAATTTTTCTCCAAGATTAATCTTTGGTTCGAGTATCATCAGTTAAAGATTAGGGGGTGGATATCCCTAAGACAACCTTCCGTACTCAGTATGGTCATTTTAAGTTTTTGGTTATGTCTTTTGGGTTGACTAATGCCTGGAGGCATTCATGGATTTGATGAATAAAGTCTTTTTACAGTTTACGGATTTATTCATCATTATGTTCATAGATGATATTTGGGTGTACTCTAAAAGTGAGGTGGATTATGTTGATCATAGCCATATTGTATTGAAAACCCTTAAAGAGCAGCAGTTGTATGCCAAATATTCAAAATATGAATTTTAGTTGAACGTTGTCACTTTTCTGGGTCATTTCATTTCTAGTGAAGAGATCATGGTCGATCTGCAGAAAGTTGTAGTAGTTAAGAAGTGGCCTAGACCCATAATTCCAACTTATATTTGTATCTTCTTAGGTTTAGCTTCTTACTACAGGAGGTTTCGCAAGAGTTTTTGGCTATCACTGCCCCATTGACTAAGTTAACTCAGAAAAAGATGTTGTTATAATTAGATTCTTATGAAGGTAGTTTTGAAAAGCTGAAAGAGAAACTAAGCTGATAGAGAAGCTAACTTTGGCTCCGATCTTGACTTTTCCTGAAGGCACTGATGGAATTGTGGTCTAATGTGTTGCATTTTATGTGGGGATTGGTTGTGTCTTAATGCATCATGGCAGGGTGATAGCTTATGCCTCTAGACATTTGAAGGTGCATAAGAAGAATTATCCAACTCATGACTTGGAGCTATTGGGTTTAGTAATCGCATTAAAAATCTAGCTTCACCATTTGTATAGAGTGCATATGGATATCTTTTCTGATCATAAAACCTTGTAATATGTGTTTACTCAGAAAGAGCTTAACCTCAGTAGAGGAGATAGCTTGAGCTTCTCAAGGATTATGACATGAGTCTTCACTACCATCAAAGCAAAGCTAACGTAGTTGTTGATTCACTTAGCAGGTTATCTATGGGGAGTCTGGTTCAAGTGGATAAGGAGAAGTGGGAGTTGGTGAAGGATATTCACCATCTGGCTAACCTTGGAGTTCGTTTCTTGGACTCTAAGGATGCTGGAATATTTGTGCAAGAGCTGGTGCAGTTGTCTCTTGGTGCTGAAATCAAGGAGAAATAAGTGTTAGATCTTATCTTGATGAGGATCAAGGGTGATGTAGGTGGGTAAAAGGTGATGGCCTTTGAGATTAGGGGTGATGGTACCTTGCGGTAACAAGAAATGTTATGTGTTCTTGATATTGATGGTTTGGAAATGAGGATCTTGGCTGAGCCATATGAGTCACGTTATGTTATTCATCCTGGTTTGACAAAAATATATCATGACCTTAAGGAGATGTATTGGCGGAATAATATGAAATAGGATGTGGCTAACTGTGTGGTGTTCCAACAAGTGAAAGTTAAGCACATGAGCCCCAGAGGATTGTATCAACAAATTGAGTTGCCTGTATAAAAGTGGGAAGTGCTCAACATGGATTTTTTTACCAATCTTCCTCGGTCTTAGAATCAGTTTGACTTGGTTTTGGTCATCGTGGATAGGATGACAAAGTTTGCTCACTTTTTACTAGTGAGAACTAATTTCTCAACTGAAGATAATACAAGGTTATACCTTCAAGATATTGTGAAATTACATGGGTTACCTATTTCCATCATCTCTGATTATGGGATACAGTTTTCATCTCACTTTTTGTAGTCATTTCAGAAAGATTTGGGGATCAAGGTGAGTTTTAGTACTGCTCTTCATCTGCAGTTAGATGGGCAAGCAAAAAGAACTATTAATACATTAGAGGATATTCTTTGGGCTTGCGTGATTGACTATGGTGGTAGTTGGGTTGAGCATTTGCCTCTTATAGAGTTTTCCTATAGTAAATGCTACCACTCTAGAATTGGAATGGCTCCATTTGAGGTGTTGTATGGTAGAAGGTGTAGATCTCCTATTGGGTAGTTTAAGGTTGGTGAGGTGGAGTTGTTTGGCCCAAATTTGGATCACCAAGCTATGGAGAAGGTAAAGGTAATTCAAGATAGGTTTAAATCTAGACAAAGTCATCAAAAGTCCTATGCATACGTAAGGCAAAGAAAGTTAGATTTTGAGGTTTGGGATAGAGTGTTCTCTCATGAAGGGAGTGATGCGGTTTGGGAAGAAGGGGAAGCTAAGTCCTCAATATGTTGGTTCGTACTTAGTTTTGAGGAGGGTTAGCAATGTTGCATATGAGTTCGAGTTGCCTTATAGTTTGAGCTCCATTCACCCGGTGCTCCATGTTTTGATGTTGAGGAAGTGTATGGGTAATCCATCACAAATTGTACGTATCAAGAATATTCGTATTTCGGATTCCCTTTCTTATGAGAAGGACCGGGTTGAAATCTCAGATCACTAGGTTTGTCGATTGCATAGCAAGGATGTCGCCTTGGTAAAGGTTCTATAGAGGAACCACAAGATGGAAGAGGCTACATGGAAAACTGAAAAGGACATGAATTCCAAGTACCTATTCCGGAAATTGGTGCTTAAGGTATGTGTTGTTCTTAACATCTTTATTTTATTTCTTTGTTAAAGGTAGATTGAAAATTTTCTTTGGCATCTTTGTTATCTAACTTAGTTAAAGGTAAGAGTAGAGATGTGTGGGGTCCAAATCATGCTTGTACTTCCCTATTCTATCATTCGAGGACGAATGATCCAAGTGGGGGAGAATCGAAACACCCAGGGTTTTGTCCCTTGGAAATTTCTTAAGCTTTTATCTCATTTTCCTAGTGATGACTCACCATACAATTTGTATGATGTGGGTATGGGACAGGGACCCTAGTCATTAGGAGACCAATGAATGGTGGTTGGGTTTTTGTTATAGTAACGACTTGATGTTATGGGTCATTAGGTGTGGTACCAAGTCAGTCCTTCATCAAATTAGAAACTTAGTGACTTGACTTTGCTCTAAGTACTAGTGGCTCACTAAGAGCTGTGAAAATAGGTTACGAGTTGTTGTGAGAAGTCATATGTTGTCTATTGTCAATCCCTTTAGATTCTATCTTAGGTACGATTGGAACATACGAGTTATGTGATTTGGTCAAGAGTGAGGGTCAGGGATTCGAATGGTTGACAACACATGGAATTCCAACTCACCGTATTGGTTACGACTCAATAGTATAAGTCGTGTACTGTGGTCACGAGTTACGGGGTCAACTAGTAACCACCTACGGTAATTTTACAGCTTTAAGTTAAGGGCATTCTATACATTTCCCTATTTTAAGTTCCTTTGATACCATGTCATAAAACATCTTCGGGGACTTCATTAACCTATTATAATCAATCAAAAACTCTTAAAAATCTCTCAAACTCTCTGTTCAAGCAAGACGCTAGGGCCTCTTCAAGATTATTAATTAAGGCTTTCAAAAGTGATTCTCTCCATCTTCCTTGGTGTCTAAATCATGTTACTCCTCCCTCGTTGTTATTTTCCAAAGAGCATCTATTTTAATGTGTGATTTTCATGATATTTTTATGGTTTTAAGAATGATTAGGGTTTTTTTTATGTTTATGGTTGAATAATGGTTCCATGGTTTAACTATGTTTTCCTTCATGCTTTTAGTATGATTTTGACATTGTGGGATGCATGTTAGTGGTAAATGGATTTCGAGGTACAATGGATTCCCCAAATTACATAGTTATGGATATGAAACTTATGTGTCCTCAACCTGTTTATTCAAATTCCAATAAGAATGATTTGGTCACATAGTTGGACTACTTTTGATATCTTTGCATTGCATAAATGGTAATGGAACCTGAATTGGTCAGGTTGATTTTAAGTGGTTTGGAAAGGCCATGGTGGCCATGGTTTTGGTTTAATTGGAAACTTTTAAGTCAACTTTTTTTAATGGTTTGGGTATGGAATAAAAGGATAGACTTGCAAACTCTAATTTTAGTGTGACGATACTAGCGGATAATGCCTAAACAAAACAGTCCTTGGTAGATAGATCGAATGTGTAATTGGTTTTAATATGGGCTTAAAGGGGGTTGTGTTACCGATGCCGTGGAAGTTAGAGGTCCCAAGGGGACCAATACTAGAAACTCATATTTGCCGATTTGAGGGTTGGTCATGGTGACTGTGTGCATGATGTCACAACTATATTTTGGGATATGTAATAGTCAATTTAGGTTTTATTCTCTGGTTCATGTAGCTAACATGCACCGAGGCCGGATGAGTGGTGAATATACCACTCATTTGCACTCATTATTCATGCATATTACCATGATTTGAATGTATAAATGAGACATATTTGTGGTTAAATGCACTAATTTTCATATTTCGCAGGCATACAGGTCATGAGATAAAAAGATATGAATTTGAGCTAAAAAAAAATCAAAATGGAGAAAGGAAGTGCAGCTGGAAGGACTGAAGTAGAAACAAGCCTCAGTTACTTCCATCGCTGTCTAAGGAATGCGATCACGGCCAATCAAGCCAGGTCAAAGTACCGTGATCGCGGTAGCTACGATCGTAGATAAATACTAATGTTCACACATCAATATCGGATTTTTGCCCAAGGGAAGGTTTGTAATTTCACATGAGTTGTTCCCAATTTCCCTTAAGAGGCTCAACCCTATCTCATTGAGGGATATCCCCAATTTTTTAGACTTTTTCCCACTATCTAGTTTCTAATTTTGAAGGAAACTATGTTGTACTAATTTTGGGATGAAAAATACATTAGAGTAGCTTCTAAGTGGAGGATTGGCAATTTCCATTGAAGATTTATTGAACCTTAAAGCTTGGATTTGAACTCTCTTTATCTTTCAATTAATAAAATTGATGAAGATTTTAGGTATATCCTTGCTTATTAATCTTATGTGTTGATAGTTATTCCTCTTAGGGTTATGCTAGAATAGGGTACAAGTAGGTGTGGGTTGTGATTGTTAGCTTCAATTATTAGTTCATGTTGTTCGGTTTTACAAATGCTTGATTGCAAAATGGAATTTGTTGGTGAAAACCATAAATTTCCTAAATCCCCACATCATCCTTCAAAGATGGATGTGGGTAGTCTAGATCCTACATCATCATTGAAAGAGGGATATAGGTGACATAAGCAATTGTGAACAATAACATAGATAATAGATATTCCCTCTTTATTGTCTTAGAAATAAGGATAAATTATGGAATTGTTATATATTGGGCATCATCCTAGAAATAGGGATGCCCAATTAAGGCTTTGTGGTGATTGGTTAATCATACCCACGAGGTATTTGAAAGAATCTGTGGGTGATAGTTTGATACTTTGTTGAAAGACTAGTGTCGAAATCCCTAACCAAGCCTACCTAAGCATGACTTATCTAAGATTTGACGTTGATTTTCATGTACCCACACGCTAGTTGCCTCTAGTAAATCATAGCCCCAAGATCCATTCCTAGTTGATTACGCTCTAATTATTCTTAGTTTCGAATTAGTCCTTTAGAATCCAAAGAATTGTGTTACACTTTTGAAAACATTTAAAATCCCCTAAAATATTTGTATAATATATTTGAATTTAGCAAGAATCTTCAATTTTGAACTTATTTAATCACCCGTCACGTTGTTCCTCATGAATTCAACCCCGACTTATAGTTGGGTAATTATACTGACAACGATCTCTTTGCACTTAAATTGACGTATAAGTTGAGCGTTATCAAATATGGCGTCATTGCTGGGGAACAAATTGGTGTATTAAGTTAGTTTGGAATTTTAGCCTACTTGCTTGGATTCAAACTTGTAAATATTTATTTGTAATTTTCTTTTATTTATTATGTTAGGTATATTTTTGTTTGTTTACTTCTCACTATGGAATCTTGGAATGAATGTGAATTTGGTGGTTGAAAACCTTATCTTGATAATCCATGTCCATATTGTGACGAACCCTACTTTTGGCGAGATAGTAGATATGTTCCCTAGAAAGAGATGTGTGCACCATCTCGATCCTATTGGGAGTATGATTGTTCTTTGTATGGTGTTCGGGATGGACATTGGAGTGATTGCCCAAATGCCTCCTCTGCTCGTTATGCTAACAAAAATGCTAGTTCTTCTTATGAATTTGATAGGTATCATGATGGAATAAAGGAAGAACAACGTGCCAGATACAATGGTGTTGAAGCAATGCTTCAAACTCTTTTGGATCGAGTAACTACAATGGAGAAGGATTCTCATAACTTGCATTGATCCTTGACATCATTTAGTAAGGAGAGTCAAAAATAAGAAGTGGGCGAGGAGGTTGATCTTTCAAATACTATGAGTATACCAACTTTACTAAATGAGCTTGACTTGGAGCAATCCTTGGTAATTTCTCAACCAAAAATACCTAATATGGTTGAAGATGCAAAAATTAAAGAAATTATACTAGAGTCAAAGAAGAAGCCAAGCAAACCTCTTATGAAGACTCTAGTCTATTTCAGGGTGAGGATGCAAATAGGGATGCAATTTCGAAAATAAGGGATAGATCTCACTCAAACCATTTTTGAACATTGCGCTTAGTGTATGTGATGAAAGTCTACCTACCCAAGAAAATGGTGAATTTTAAAAAGGGCACCATCCCTACATTTTGGGGTTTGACATTCCAAAAGAGATCATGGAAGCCCCACACACAAAGGACAAGCAACTCAACTTCCTATGTTTAACTAGTGGCCTATTGATGTTCCTACCATTACCCAAGGAGACGATTCGGAAATATGATGTGAAATTGGGTAAAGGGTTCAAGTCTTCAAAGTGGCGAGATACAAGACACATAGACACATCCTCATTTTTATCACGTTTTATCTTAGAAGATTTGAATCTTCTATCCCACTGTCGCTCAAGGAATAGTGAGAGAAAGTTGGGACGGAGATTCAAATCTTCTAAGTGGAGACATAAATGATAGTTAAAGGGGTGTGTCATGCTAAGACATTAAAATTGGGCACTCAATGTGAAGCAGCCCATCACACCATGAAAGTGGAACGTATTCTTTGTTTTAATTTTGTAGTGTATATTTTAATTTGAATTGAATAATCCATGCATTTTTAGGAAATATAGAGTGTGTTGAATGAGTTTGATAATGGTAAAGTGTGAAATCTTTGCTTAATGATCTGAATAGGGGAAATATGTCAAAATGAGAAATGGGTTGAATAAGGAAAAATAGGGATGCAGAAATTCCCCTAGTTACCGTGATCGCGGGACCTTGGGCGCGATCGCGGTTAGCTACATATCTGGGATCACAGATTTCAAACCTTGATCATGGTCAAGTTTGTTTAAATGACTATCCGACTACCCATTCTCCCCTACCGCACTTCTTTCTCAATTTCTCTCAAAAATTGCATCCAAAGTTGGAAATTTTCATGTAGTCAAGTCACTCATTGAATCCCTTGCATCCTACACTATGGTATGTGTATAAATCCCCCAAGTTATATCTTTTATTGGTCTAAAAACTTGTAATTTAGGATTAGGCCTAAAATAGTATTTCCAATGCTAAACCTATACATGAATGTGATTATTTGTGTGGTAGGTTGTTGTAGTTGGTGCACAAACCGAAGGGGAAGTCTTGAATACCCAAAACTTGTCCTGACTATGATATGATTAGTATGTATACCATGTGTTTGATTAAATGCCCCAACGATCTCATTAGAAATTTTTCGTGTTTCAAGAGCACAATCAAGCACTTAGGGTTTAAGTTTCATGAGCATGATGCTTAAGTGGTTAGTTGGAACACAAATTGGGGGTTGAAAGTGGGTATCTCTTACTATTTCAAATATGGTCAAAATTGATCTCAGATATCGCGATTGCGGTCATCGGGGCTGCAATCGCGGTGAAGGGTCCGCTATCGCCAAATCTGAGAGCAGTTTAAGCTTGGACCAAAAATTTTGCAGGCCCATTTTTCACCCCAAAACCCACAATAACACTTCCCCATGAGTTTATCCGATTAACCTAGCATTGTTTTGGAGTGAAAATACAAATGATGGTCTTTGTTGTATTGCTTACAAGTACTCAGCCACAAAATGGGAGATTATGACCATATCCGTTTTATGGCTCCAGAATATCACAGCCTTGATAATGCCTAAACAACACCTCTTTTTAGATGATCATACGGTCACTATTAAGATATAGTAACCCAACTAAGGTTAGGTTCGAATCCCAAAGGAACATGTGACTTGACAGATCTTAGTTGTTACAGTTATGGGAAAAATAGGAAAGTAAAAAGGGGGGATTTGTTTGTAGTGGTCTCGAACACAAAACAATATTAACTTGGTTTAAAATTAGTAGTAAGTGAACACTAAGATTGTGTGTTCCCTAGCCATCTCAACTCCATAGGTTTCTCGTTCATTGTTGATTCAACCTAATACCTTACATGCAGAATCGATAAGTTATGTACCTCCTATAGTATTTTAGATAAGTGGGTAGATTTCACCCTTTACCTATTGAGTCTCAAGATATAGCGTTATTAACCCTTACACTGGTCCCACTTAACTATCACCTTTTGAGTCTCATGTTATTAGATAAAGACTAATAATCATTCAGATATACCGTTGTGCTATAATGGATCGACTATTAGCTCACTAAATTTTTGTTGCCTTTATGTTTTCCTAGTTACTACCCTTTTATTAAACCAAGTAATAATATCTAAGCAGTATCCCAATGTGTGCACTCATTAAGAAATCAATCATATTGAAGACAAAACAATAATGCCATGGGTATGGGTTTCCCATCAACAATCAAACTTCCCCTACTTCGTCAACCTGCTAGGGTTTCCACAACCCTAGCTATGGGTTTTAGCCACTCATGATTATGAAGAGATCAATAACATTCATATTGGAAATCAAAGAAGAAATCATAATGATAAGATGAAAGAAACCCACAACTATTGACTGAATAATCAAGTAAAGTCAATACTACGAAATTCCAAGATCAAAGATGGATCTTGAAATCAAAATATGTTTCTAAGTATTACAAGTGGCTAACCTCTACTAAAAAGTACATAAAGGGTATTTATAGTACAAGAGAAAACCCTAAAAGCTAATCCTGAATGGAATAAGAGAAATTAGGGTCAGTGGCCACCCGACCCCTACACTTGCAGTTCGGTCCTGGCCGTAGGTTGTACCTACGGTCTACCCTAGGCATAGGTACCAACTGTAGGTATCAGATGGGAAAATTCCTGCAAATCATCTCTCAGGATTTTGGACTTTTTGGTACCCTCTTTGTGTACCCGCGGTCCATAGGTCAATATGTGGTCCGTAGGTTGACTCAGTTGGTGTCGAGAGTCTGTTTTTTAGCTCTACTTTGAATCTCAAACATGCATTGATCATGATCAAGCTAGACAATATCCCAATCATCCATAATTTCTACAAAAGTGGCCAAAAACACCTTTTTGACCATTTTCTCAAACTTATCATTCAAATCATAGTTTCCTGCAAAACATACCCAAAACAGATCATATCTAACAAAAAGGCCTCAGAAACTTGCATATTTTACCCAATTTAAGCGTCGAAATTTCTATATTTCTATAGCACATAAACAACCTCAACTTAGAACATTTGCATGTCCTCAGGCAACAGAAAAATAACAAAACTAAAATGACACTTAACTAAGATAATCTTAGATATTCAAGGCAGTCAGTCATCACCTTTTGTTCAAATCACAACATCTCCTCCTATATCTCTTTTTGAAACAAACTATGTATGAATATAAAGAACAATAATGTGACACAATGGGATCAAGGTATAGAAATTACATTAGCAATAGACAACCACTCATATGTACAAATTACACAACCCGACACAAAAAGATAGCTAGCAACATAACTCAACTTCCCTTATAACAAGAATGTCCCACTCACTCATATGAAATCATGCATGTCAATGCAGGGACAATCAAGAGATACTCACACTCAACAAAGAAGTTCCAAGCAATGCATGTCAAATACCATAGAATTGCCCTTATTTTCTTTATTTTAGCAATCAGGTCTTCAAGTCAGGATCGCTATAGGACTTAACTTGGCTTGTAATGTAGGCTCAGGAGATGGCATGATAGATATGGACGTTTAATGTGACTAAGCCTCCTTGGCCCTACACTAACTTTGAGGTCTCACGTATTAACCAATTTTCTATTATTCCACCCATATTTCTCATTTTTATTCTTGTCTTGCACATTCAGGTTGGGTATGATCTCTTTATTCTTTCTTTTCACCTTTTTTCACAATTTTTTTCTTTTCTTTCTTTCTTTTTTTCTTTTTTTTTCTTTTTCTACCACACCCATCCCTACATTCTTTTTCTCTTATTTTACCCTTCTTCTTATCCACTTTACACTACACACCCCTATGATAGACACAACGATTTGCCTTAGTTGAGGTGTACAATGTCCAAAGAGGACTAGGGCCAAAATAGGTTCATTTCAGCACAAATGGAAATGTGAAAGGTGCAACAAAAAATAGGCTATAAGGCTCACAAACAGGGATAAAGGGATATAATTCACACATGGAAGGTCATTTAGGCTAAAAGTGGACTACAATAAAAATGGCTTATCATCCTTTCCTAACCGACTATCCTTCAACCTAGGCAAGGCTAACCAGGTAAGTTCTAAATTTAACATACAAAGAGAACTAGGTTGTATCTAACACTCACATAGCAAAGAGTCAATATCACTAACTACTGCCTATTCAGTTTATCCAATTGTTAGCAAATGGTTATCATGTCCCTAATACTAATGTCATAACAAGATCCTCAGAGTTCACACGTATATACATCAACACATAATTCTAAAACACCAAATTTTGGAGGGTTATCAAAAATCAGACAAAAATTTTACTGTCTTAAATACTCAAAATCTCCTAATTAAACAAAATGTCACAATACAAAGAAAAAACAATATGGCACATAATTATCCTCGACATGTCATTTCTACAATTATACCACGACTGATAAGAAAAGAAGAACAACAATAAAAATACGCGGTGGCATGGCATGTCCACCCCAACTAAAAATGGTGTACTTTTCTCAATGCATTAAAATAAAATAAAACATAATAAAGTGAGAACATAAATGGAATGCAGTAAGCGGCTGAGTGAGGAGCCTTCTCAGATAGGGGTATAAAATCTGGCAGAGGCAATGGTGGTGCACTACTAGATGATGCACCCACTACTATAGCATCACGCCTCTGCTTTACTACAAATATAGTCTCTAACAATTCATGTATGGCCTTTTTAAGGGCCTCCTCCTCTATCATAATAAGATCAAGTAAATCATGTAAGAGATCATTATTGGTCCCAACTGGTGGGACCTAGTTATCATCTTCTGAAAAAAAGTCAAAATATCTCAGTGCAAACAGAGGTGACATCTGCACTACAGGGGGTATCATAGAGAGAGTAGTTGCTATGCGGCTCTTTGTAAAAGAGTGTACTTTTGCACGTAGGATATCAAAATCCTTTCTCATCTAAATGAAATCTAGCGCACCTATCTCTGTATATTGGGATGCAACTCGTCTCTCTAGCTCATCAATCCATGTTGAAGAGTGAACACACAGCTCTGACAGTGTAGCTCTTTGAGAATCCTTCCATCAAGCCTCGACCTGCTCTAATCTAGTCCTAACCTCTAATCTTATCTACCCACAGAGGGTAGTCATCTTGGTATCGACAACCTTTAACCAAGTGGCTATAGATCTCTAGCTATTTACTAGGCTCTACGTACAATTACTAGATATAGTAACTATACATGTCATAGGAGCTATAGTGAATGTGCAAGCAGGCTCTGTAGATGCACCTACCGACTCTGAGGTTGAAGCCGGGGCTAAAGAAGAAGTGACCTTTGTCCCCTTGCCTTGAGTACTAGAATTTGGAGCACCTTTCTGCTCTCCTGTCTCAATGTCCCAATACCTATATCATCTCTATGGGCCTCATAAGGTTCTACAGAAACTATCGAGCCTTCAGTCTGGGCCTATGGTGCTGCTACCTATTGTCTAGATCTCCTAGAAGTGACTGAACCTATCAGATCCTTTAGGTTCCTCATATGTGTAGTAGTTGTAATAGACACCCTCTCATCAATACCTGGTAACTCAGGTACACCTTCCTTATTGCATAGCCTCTGGATTATATAAGAAAATGGCAGGTTAGTTAGCTCTCCAAAAGCTCTCTCATGTATCTTATGCCTGAGGATAAAAGCAAAATTAATATCATAACCATCCATCACGCAGGTAGCCAATACAGTCTTTCCCACATCAATGTATTAACTGAAGTTATGGGAATCAGGTAATATTGAATTAACAACCACTAAAATCTGGCCTCTAGAGTCAACAGGTCCTTCTTAATCACAACCGACCCCTCAATCCATGGGGCCTTAACACCCTGTGGTGAAATATAATTGGTTATCCACCTATCCATCTTAAGCCTCTCAACAATATGCTCAGTATCCCTTGTAATATGACAATCCCATGTGATCCACAATATATGGTTGCACTCTACTGTACATACTGGTATAATATAATTTGGGTCAAATATGACTCTGCAGATAGTCTCTTATCCGACATCAATTCTGACCCTCTAACTAATGTGTGATCAAGCTGTGACTATCTTAAAAATCTAATAAAGCCTTGATGATGGTGCATGGGAAGGACTACGGTGTCTTATTAAGATGCGTAAAACTCACACACCATAGCTAGGCTATAAGAACCAAGTGGCCTAATCATCCACTTGAGCCGATGCCTGTCAAATGTTGCCCTCAGCTGTGGTAAACTCTGCAGCCCCATTAAATCGATCCTACGCTTCTTATAGATATATATTGTAGGCCTCCCTATCTTCCAAATAGTATGATCAATCTCATAAATATGTTGCATCCCTTCCACACACTACCTCAACTATCCCTCCTTGAGAGGTGCAATATATTATGTGCAGGTGCGACTGCCTTCTGTATAATATGGGATTCCTGTGTTGTACCCTTCTCAGACTGGGGTACGTCTGTCTATTATGTATAAGTGGTGGTACGCTCCTCAGACTAGGGTACCACTGATGACTGCTCCTACTCAACCTCCTCATAAGAATCCTAGGACCCTTCCTCATCATTATAATCATCGAGTGGAGGAGTATATGGTGGTATATCCTCATGGACTTTATCCTCAGTCGGGTTGTAGCTATCTGAGCAGCTTGATGAGTATTTTCTCATGTGACTCTGCTAGTCTCCACAATTGCATCATCAACATGACATTGTCTCAGATACTCTTCCATCGAACCTCAAAGCTCAAGAGACTCTCCCCGTCTCCTTGAAGTACCAGTTTCTTTTTTCTTTGCTCCTTTAGGTTCCATGTATAACTGGAAAACAAAATATTAGTTTACAACAAAAGTGAGGGATAGTGAATGTTGAAAAAAAACTCAAAATTCAAAACATTCAAATTTTTCCTCACTTTTCACACCCCAATGACCTATTTGAGATCCCAACAAGTCCAATATATACACATTAATTAAAGATTATGACATTCAAAGAAAACAAACAAGTTTAAGTCAGGGGATTACTTTTGTTCATTCAAGTTCAACTTCCGGTTAGGGCCTAACTTAGAATATTACCTCGAAATAAGGCCCTACATTATGATTTTAGGCTATTTCAAGGCTCCCTCATACAAGCCTGATAGTTTCTTTATATTAAACTATGTATTCTATATATCAACCTCTTTCAACAATAGATAAAGCATCATATCACTATTAGGAGCTAAGAAAATTACCTCTTATGTGAAAATCTAGAAGAGAATAATGAACTCAAGTAAATCCAAGGTTGAAACTTGTTTCTCATGCATTGGGACATGTTAGTATATCAAAAAAGTGTAAATATTGCCTTTTATTAGGTATGGGGTTTGTTTATGTTTAAGTTGGGAAGTTTGAATTTAAAGAGAAAATTGAAGTTTTGAGGATTAGAATAAGTTAGAATAAGCGTTATGATCCTCTTATATAGGTGGGGGCTATTAAAGGTCATATTTAAATATTGGTGGGCCCAAAATTTTAATTAAAAAGTGGTCCTAATGTTTGACCTACCCATGCCCTGTACCTGCAGTGGGGTCCTGGGTGAAGGTACACCTGCGGCCAACAAGTGCTGGGCCAAAATCTTTGGCCCACTTTTCTGCAACCCAAACTTGGCGTGGAGACATTTTCCAGGTACTAATGGTCCCGCAACCTAAGTTATAGGTACCAAAGGTATAATTAGGAGCCAAATTCCACAACATCCCATTTCTCATCCTCAAAATTATAACTTTTCAATTTTCTACTCAACTTACCATGTGAAACTTGTGACCATGATGGGATGATCACATAGTCCCCTTACGTAGAAATTGATGAATGTAGCAATTTTTACCGTATTCCATGTAAGATCCAAAATTTAAAACCTACAAAAACAAATAACAAAAATATAATCACTAATATATATTGGGCTGCCTCCTATGCAGTGTTTGATTTAACGTCGTGGCACGACATGGCTATGTTGGTTACTCAGACTTCACCAATAAACCCGTAGGTTGCCTCCCATGCCGCACTTGATTTAACGTCATGGCATGATGTGGGTGTCCTGACTACTCAAAATTCATCAAGGTACCCATTGGAATATCCTCAAGGATCATCAATACAATCAACCACTGAATCCACCCTCATGTCGGTTTGCTACTTTATAGACTTTTGAATGTTGAATATTGTCTCCTTGTCGTTGACTCAGAATTTTATCTCACCCTTTTCCATGTCAACCATAGCTCTTCATATGGCCATGAATGGTCTTCCCAAAATAATAGGCACCGTGGTGTCAATCTCACAGTCCAAGATGATAAAGTCAACTGAGAAAATGAATTTATCCACCTTGATGATCATATCACAAGAGATTCCCACAGGCTTCTTCACTATGTGGTCAGCCATCAATACCCTTATCAATGTCATTTTTGGAGGGTTTAAGGCTAGTTTCATAAAGATGGCCAGCGGCATCAAATTAATGTTGGCCCCTAAATCACACAAGGCTCAGGCAAACTTAGATGACCCAATAGTACATGGTATAGTGAATGCTTCAGGATCAATCTTTTTCTTCACCAAGGACCAAGTCATGACTGCACTACAATGGTGCTCACCCTCAACATCCTCTAAAGTTGACCTTTTCTTTCTTGTGACTAACTATTTTATGAACCTGGCATATCTATGCATCTGCTCTGATGCCTTAAGAAGAGCTATGTTCAAACTCAACTATTTCAGTATCTCTATAAATTGCTTGAAATTACCTTCCTTTTTCTTTTACATTAGTTGCTAAGGAAAAGGTGGGGGTGATCTAGGAATTTAACTTATCTCTGGTTCAATGACCAGACCCTTAGCTTTATCTTTTGCAACTATAACTCTGTCATCTGCTACCTTCTCTGACTCAACAATATGTGTCTCATATTAACAACTTTTATTGCAGGTAGTGTGGATCCATAGTACTGATACCACTCCTAGTGGTAATAGTAACTACATAACTGTCTGGTTTTAGATTCTAAATAGTGTTGCTCAGAAGAGTACCTGGCTTCCTCTGGTTCAGAGTTGCTAACATCTTCCCAAACTGGTACTCTAATTTCTTGATAGCACTGGCATGTGACTCGACCTTCTGTGTCAATCCTAAATTATCAGACATAATCACTTTAAGGTTGGTCTCTTGATTTTCCTAACCCTTCACCAATTTATAAATCATCTCTTTCATTCTAGATTCTACATCGTGTCTGCTAGGTGGAATGTATCTATCTCCTTTCTCTCTATAGTCATCCTTCTTTCTCCAGTCACTATCTTTCTCTCTGCTATATTTTTGTACCTATCATAATAGTTCTGACCTTGGTTCCCTTGCCTTTAGGCTCAGAAATCCACTATCTGACAATCCAGGTAGTTAGTTTCATCTTCCAATTCAGATTCATATGCTTTGGAAACTGACCCCTATGCTGCCACTTCATTCACTTTCTCAGAACCGACCACTACAAAATCCTTTGTTAGAACCCCTAAATCAGTCCTTAGTAATGCAATTGTATCATCAGCTTCTCTTTGGTTGCAGGAAGCACCAATAACATAAGTACCAAATTCCTTCTCAGCCTTTCGAGTTTACCACCCTCGGTTAGTGAGTGAGATCCTATTTAACATCTCTGAAGTTGACTCCCACCATAGTATTATAAAATCTTCTCCAAATTTGTTGTATGTCATGGCTCTAGAGCTGATGCTGAGGGCTTTTTAGTATATCTCCGATAAGCTTTTCCCTGAATATTGACGATTGGGCACCAAGTTCTGCTTCTTCTTAAACCTGAACTAAGCCTCATACATAGAATCTGGCTACAGCTACCTAAAATTATAAATCTCATCCTTAAGCTACAATATCTTTGATAGAGAAAATAACCTATTTAAGAATTACCTGCGCAACTTGTTCCAAGTCGAGATAGAGCCTCTTGGCAATTCCCCTAACCATAAAGATGCTTTATCTGTAAGTGAGAAGGGTAAAATCTTCAGTACAAGTGCTTCATGATTTACCCATGGATTGGTATATGATTTAAAAACCCCAAGGAAATTTTTAAGGTATGAATTTGTATTAGCGATAGGCAATCTTGTAAGCACACCCTTAAAATTTTAAAGTTGGATCATGGCACTCGTGATGTTAAATTTTATTCCTGGGGTCAAAATAGAAGGTACAATGGCTCCATTCTTTGTCTATTCAACATATCCCATATCTTCCTCATTAGTTATATATGGCTGCACATATTGATATGTTGCGATAACTTAAACACAGTTAGCTCTAGCTCTATTCTGATTCCCATCAAGTATTGCTCGATGTTCTATTGCTTGTCTATGCTCAGCTAGATTCGCATCCCTATCTATCTTTTGAGTTTCTTCCTCTTCTCTTCTTTTGGCTTCCGTTTGATCTAAAAGCTTACCCATCTGAATATCAATAATATCTTGAACCCCATCGGTAGGAGGCATAATATAACAAAACCTACTGGATTATCACCATTGTTCAGCTCAGACATCCTACCAAGTGTTTGTAGGATCCTCTCTATATTTAGATTCACTGGGGGTAAGGGATTACCTCTACTCCATACGCTAGGCATACACCAGCGTATGCCCAACTAAGACAAAAAGAAAAACTTAAAACCCAAAAACTAAAATAACCTTAATCTACAAATTAGCATTGTGTTCCTCAATAATAATGCCAAAATTTTGATAACGTCTAAACAACAATACTTTTAGATGATGATACGGATATAGTAACCCAACTAAGGTTGGGGTTAAATCCCAAAGGAACACGTGGCTTGACAGATCTCAGTGGTTACAGTCTATGGGAAAAATAAGAAAGTAAAAATGGGAGATTTATTTATAGTAGTCTCAAACACAGAACAATATTAACTTGGTTGAAAATCAATTGTAAGTGAATGCTAGGATTGTTTGTTCCCCTGTCATCTCAACTCCATAGATTTCTCGTGTATTGTTAATCCAACCCAATACCTTGCATGCAGAACCAAAAAGTTATATACCTCCTGTAGTATTTTGGATGAGTTGGAGGATTTCACCCTTTACCTATTGAGTCATAGGATGTTGTGTTACTAACCCTTACCCTGGTCCCACTTACCTATCGCCTTGAGTCTCAAGTTATTAGATGAAGGATAATAATCATTTAGATATGTTGTTGTGCTGTAATGGATTGACTATTAGCTCGCCAAATTACTATTGTCTTTACATTTTCCTAGTTACTACCCCTTTATTAGAGCAATTAATAATATCTAAGTGGCATCATAATGAGTGCACTCATTAGGAAATCAATCATATCAAAGACAAAGAAATACATTCCATTGGTATAAGTTTCACATCAATAATTGCACTTCTCCTACTTGGTCAATTTGCAAGGATTTCCACAACCCTAGCTATTGGTTTTATCCACTCATGACTTTCAAGTGATAAATAATATTCATATTGGAAAGCAAAGATGAAATCACAATGATAAGATGAAAGAAACCCACAACTATAGACTGAATAATCAGGCAAAGTCAATACAACAATCTCCCAAGATCAAAGATGGATCTTGAAATCAAAATATGTTTAACTATTAAAAGTGGCTAACCTCTACTAAAAATTACATAAAGGGTCTTTATAGTACAAGATAAAACTCTAAAAACTATGCCCGAACAGAATAGGAGAAATCAGGGTCGGTAGCTACCCACTCCTATACCTATGTTTGGACATAGCTGCAGGTTGTACCTGTGGTCTTCCCTAAGAGTAGGTACTAACCACAGGTACCAGAATGGAAAATTCTTGCAAGTTAGCTCATGAGAATTCTAAATTTTTGGTACCCCCTTTCTCTGGCTGCGGTCCATAGATCAACATGTGGCCGGTAGGTTGACTTAGTAGGTATCGAGAATTAGTTTTTTAGATCTACTTTGAATCTCAAACATGCCTTGATAAAGATCAATCCAGAAAACATCGCAATCATCCATAATCACTCCAAAAGTGGCCAAAAAAATATTGTTCACCATTTTCACAAACTTATCATTCAAATTATGGTTTCCTGCAAAACATACTCAAAACGGATCATATCTAACAAAAAGGCCTCAGAAACTTGCATATTTTCCTCATTTTAAGTGTCAAAAGTGCTATATTTCTATTGAACATCAAGCCTCTACTTCAGTGAACTCCCTAGGACAAAGCTACTCCCAGAAAGGGGTATTTTCATGGACAAAGTTCTGGAGAAATTACCGGCATTTAATACTAGGCTCGCTGCTATCGGGTGGATATGATTTATCATGGACCCCTATTTTTCTAATGAGCAATGGGTGTAAAACTTCTACGCTAATCTTAGCGTAGTTTTCCTCTCAAACCTGTAATGAAGATTAGGGAAAATGAGGTACACTTTAGAGCAGAGCAGATAAATAGCATATATATGCTCTGAGATGCAGATATGGATTAGTTCCAGGTAAAGGGTTGTAAGCTAAGGAACTGGATGGATAACATACCATTCCTTGGTAAATAGGTTCCTTGGGCTACCACCAAGGGAGAGATCTCCATGAATGACTTCACAGCAAAGGCCATGATTTGGTTGAATATTATCTGCGGCTGGGTTTTTCCATTCACACATATGATGGTTGTCATAGATATGCGAGCTCAGATGGTGGCTTGTATCTTGTCTAGCATTTCTCTGAATGTGGGCCATATTATGATCTTAGAATAGAGGCATTTCAAGTCATGGTGGTACACTTCTTCTCTTTTTTTCTCGTTTTACTAAGTTGTAAAGGAGGGCCAGAGTAGAAGAGTATCTAGTAGATACTTAGGTACAACCAAGCCCTATATCTTTCAAGTCAAAATCTGGGGTGAGGGTGCACCTGGTAAAATCAAAAAGAGAAAGATCAACTTAGGCAAGTCGACCTAGGAGAACATAGACTCATGTAGACCTTTTTTGGAAAACCCCTGTGATGAGATCTCAAGGGAGATGAGGGTGATCAAAGAATTGGTGTCAAATTTGCCTCAGGGACCAGGAGGGTCCTCCACTTTCCACCATTTCTATGTAGCCTGGTCAGACAATGAAGTGTATATGGAGGACCAAAAGAAGCAGGGAGCCACCATTGTCGTACTATAAAGAGCCTATTCAACATTGGCATAGTCATACAAAGACCTCAAGGAGTCACCTGATAAGATGGTGAAGAGAGAGAATAAAAGAGATAAATTCTTAACCAAGATATGGAAAGGGGTGAAGTTCATCTTAAAGATGCTTAAACCCAGGGAGTGGCTTCCTTCACTGAGAGTTGAGAGTGATGATGAGGGCCTACTGAGTAGTTTTGTACTAAGGATGATGGAGCTGATGCATAGTCTGAGCGAGATAGCATCTCGGGATGCAGACACAGGGAGCACATATTTTTCCCCTTTTATTGGTTACCTCATTATAAAGTGAGGACACTATATGTTATTAGTTGGGAGTATATCCACTGTGTCTGCATTATATTTTATGCATATGATTGGTGATAGTAAGACATTCCTAGATGTTTAATGTTTTTATTTGTGGATGTTTTATGTTGTCTTGGATATTTGTTTTTGTTTTTAATGTCTTGAATATTTGTTTAGTTTTTAAGTTGTAATTTTTCGGCACTCAGATAGTTCCCACGTTTCATGGAATATTTGCTAGTTTATTCTATGAGGAGAGGCAGAATAAAAAGTTCAAGTATTCAGAGCAGAGTGGAGGTTAGCAAGTAAGTGGAAGAGATAATAGACAGTGGAGCAAGAAAAAGACTTGTGAAAATTCTAGATTATATTATTTGGCTAGTTCTCTATATCCTAAGACATCTGATGATTATCGCTTTCAGGTTAGTAGTGGTCCTAAGGCATATGGTGCCCCATCTCATGCTAGTGGAGATCAATCAGCCCCACCTTATCCTCCTTATAGAATATGTGGTCAGCTTCACCGTGGTTATTATGATGAAGTGAGAAATTGGTGCATTAATTGTGGTTTGCTTGGTCATATACAATGAGTCTATCCTACAACTAAGGTAGACACTAGGGCTAATAAATTTTGATCACCACTTCTTTGTCTTACGCACCAAAGGATGCAACTTCTGGTACCTAAACTGGACAAAATTGTCTTTATGCTCTTGCCACCTATTCGAAATCTGAGGCATCTCCGAATGTTGTTATCGATATGTTAAAGTTTTTCTCTTGAGATGTGTATTATTTGCTTGATTTGGGGCCTACCCTTTCTTATGTGACTCCTTATGTGGTTGTGTATTATGGGTTTGGTCCGAAAACTATTTCTGACCCTTTTTCTATTTCCACTCTTATAGGAGATTCTATTATGGCTATAAAGATCTATAGGGGTTGTGTGGTGTTTATCTTTCATAAGGAGACATTAGTGGATCTGCTAGAGCTTGACATAGTAGATTTTGATATGATATTGGGGATGAATTAGCTTTATTTGTTCTATGCTTATTTGGATTGTAGGAACAGAGAAGTCCATTTCCAATTCCATAATGAACCAATAATTAAATGGGAGAAACTTTCCTTGGTTCCAAAAGGGAGGTTCATTTCTTATCTTTGAGCCCAAAAAATAATTTCCAAGGGGTATTTATCTCATCTAGTTTAGGTTAAAAATTCTAATTCTGAGGCTCCCTCTTTGCAATTTGTCGTCATTGTTAATGAGTTTTTTAAAGTGTTTTTCGAGGATCTTCCTAGCATTACTCCCGATAGGGAAATAGATTTTTGGATTGATCTTCTACTAGATTCTCATCCAATCTCCACTCCTCCTTATAGAATAGCTCTAGCTGAACTAAAGAACCTAAAGGAGCAAATACAATATCTTCTTCATAAAGGGTTCATTCATCCTACTATTTCTCCATGGGGTGCTCCTATGCTTTCAATGCGAAAGAAGTATGGTTCCCTTCAAATATGTATAGACTATTGTCAGCTGAATAACGTTACAGTAAAGAATACGTACCCTCTTTCTGGGATTGATGATATCTTTGACAAGCTTTGTGGTGCTAGATATTTCTCTAAGATTGACTTTTGTTTGGGTTATCCTTAGTTGAGAATTAGGGATACTGATATCCCTAAGACTATTTTTCAAACTTGGTATGACCTTTATGAATTCCTTATTATGTCATTTGGGTTGACTAATGCTCTGACTACCTTTATGGATCTTATGAATAAGGTGTTCAGATATTTTTTAGATATGTATGTTATAGTGTTTATTGATGACATTTTGGTGTATTCTAAGAGTGAGGAAGATCATGCCAGTGACCTTCAAATTATGTAATAGACTCTAAAGAATCAAAGGTTATATGCTAAATTCTCTAAGTGCAAGTTCTAGTTAAATGTTGTGTAAGTTCTAGTTAAATGTTGTGTCTTTTCTTGGGCATATTTCTAGTGATAGATCATAATGGATCCATAGAAAGTTTTGGCAGTTAAGAGATGGCCTAGACGCATGACTCTAACTAATATTTGGAGCTTTTTGGGCTTAGCTAGATATTATAAGAGGTTTGTGGAGAGTTTCTCTTCTATTGCTTCTCTGTTGACAAAGATGACACTGATAATGGTGAAGTTTTGGTGGTCTAATGTTTGTGAGGGTAGTTGAGATATTGAAAGATAAGTTGACCTCTTCTCTGGTTTTGACCCTGCCCGAGTGTACCGATGGATTTGTTGTATATTATGATCCATCATGTGAGGGATTGGGATGTATATTAATGCAGCATGGTAAGGTGGTGGCCTATGCTTCTAGATATCTTAAGGTTCATGAAAGGAATTATCTTACTCATGATTTAGAGTTGGCAAATATGGTTTTTGCTTTGAAGATTTGGCGCCATTATTTGTATGGAGTGCATATGGAAATTTATTCAGATCATAAATTTTTGTAATATATGTTTACTTAGAAGGAGTTGAATCTCACTTAGAGGCGGTGGCTTGAATTACTAAAGGATTACGACATGAGTCTTTACTACCATCGAGGTAATGCTAATATGGTTGCTGATGCTCTTAGCAGGTTGTTTATGGGGAGCTTATCTCATGTGGATAAGGAGAAAAAGGGTTGGTGAAGGATTATCACCTGTTGGCTAACTTGGAAGTTCGTCTGATGGACTCTAAGGATTAGGGAGTGATTTTACAAGAGGTGGTCAAATCATCTTTTGGTGTTGAGACAAAGGAGAAGAAAGTTTTGGATCCTCTTCTTATGCAGATTAAGGATGATGTAGGACAATAGAAGTTAATGGCTTTTGAGATTGGTGGTGATGGTATTTTGAGGTATCAAGGAAGGTTGTGTGTCCATGATATTGATGGACTGCGAGATAGAATTTTGACTGAGACTTGTGAGTGAAGGTATACTTTTCATCCAGGTTTGACCAAAATGTACCATGACTTGAAAGAAATATATTAGTAGAGCAATATGAAGAAAAATGTGTCAAATTTTGTGGCCTAGTCTATGGTCTGTCACCAGGTGAAGGTCGAACACTTGAGGCCTGGTGGGATGTCTCAAGAGATATAGTAGCCTGTATAGAAGTGGTAGAAAATCAACATGGATTTTGTTATGGGTCTTTTACAGTCTCGTAGTCAATATGATTAAATTTGGGTCGTTATGGATAAGATTAATAAGTCTAATCATTTCTTGCCTATGAAGACTACTACTTCGGAGAGGATTATGCCAAGTTATTCATAAAAGAGATAGTAAAATTTAATGGAGCATCGGTGTCCATCATTTCAAACTGAGGTACGCCATTTACTTCTCACTTTTGGCATTTATTTTAGAAAGATTTGAGTACTAAGGTGAACCTTGGTACCATTTTTTACCATTAAATAGATGGACAAGCGGAATGTACTATTCACACATTCGAGGATATGTTAAGGGATTGTGTGATTGACTTTAAAAGAAGTTGGGTGGATCACTTACCTGCCATTGATTTTGCATGTAATAATAGTTATCACTCGAGTAATCAGATGGATCCTTTTGAGGCTCTTTATAGTAGAAGGTATAGGTCTCCTATTGGGTGGTTTTAAGGTTGGTGAGGCTAGGTTGTTTGGTCTGTACTTGGTTCACCAAGACATAGAGAAGGTGATTAGGGATAGGCTCAAGGCTGCCCAATGTCATCAAAAGTCT
This sequence comes from Capsicum baccatum var. pendulum, assembly GCA_030864225.1. Classification (NCBI taxonomy): domain Eukaryota; kingdom Viridiplantae; phylum Streptophyta; class Magnoliopsida; order Solanales; family Solanaceae; genus Capsicum; species Capsicum baccatum. The sequence goes on along the minus strand of CM061552.1, from coordinate 156,905,005 downwards.
TATGCGCAAATATGAGGTGGAGGGAGTTGGAGTTTGATGTAGATGATTGGGTGTTCTTGAAAGTTTCTCCTATGAAAGGAGTGATGAGGTTTGGGAAGAAGGGGAAGCTCAGCCCCCATTATGTCAGTCCATGCTAAGTTTTGAGTAAAGGTTGGAATATTGATTATGAGTTAGATTTGCCTGCGAGTTTGGGTTCTATTCATCCTGTCTTGCACGTATCAAAGTTGAAGAAGTGTGTGGGTTATCTTTTTTTGATTGTTCCTATGGAAGATGTTAGTATCTCAGATTCCTAGTCTTATGAGGAACTACCGGTGGATATTTTGGATAGACAAGTCTGTAAACGGAGGACTAAGGATGTAGCTTCGGTAAAAGTCCTTTCGAGGAATCAAAACGTGGATGAAGCTATTTGGAAAGCTAAAGAGGACATAAAGTACAAGTATCCATTCTTGTTCCCCATGTTGGATGAAAAATCTTGAGGTATGATTTCTGTTATCTATCTTGTGGCCTTTTGAATTTATCATTTGGGTATGTGTGCATTCTTTCTTGTTATCGTGCTAATGGGTGCCTTGGATCCTTATTCAGGGATGAATAATCCTGAGGGAGTAATGTAATCCCCCAGGTTTTGGACCGTACAAATTTATGGGTTTAGTCGTTACTACAGGTTTTGGAGCCTAAAAATTTATGGATGTAGTCATCATTATCCAAGCTAAGGCTTAGGTGAAAAGTCGTGAATCTCTACTCATGAGTTATACGGTGCCAATCGTAGCTTAACCAGTGAGGATTGCCCAGGTTTCTATTTGGATCACGACTACGACCCTACCAGTCGTAAGGTTAGGCCACTAGTTGTAGGATGTGACTCGTTACCAAACTAGTGGAGGTGGTCCTGGGTACTGCCTAAATAATGAGTCATGGTGATGACTCGTGACCGGTCATCAGAAGTTGTTATGAGACTTGTAGCGACTGGGACTTATATTTCCTATACGATTTTATTAAGGGCATTGTGGTCTTTTCCTTCCATCCCATTACTTTCCACAACTTAAAACTTTTCCCTTAGCCCTACTTCCACTAAGTAACATAACATAAACACTCTATTCTCTCTCACATTTCCCAAGCAAGCACAATTAGCGTTTTCAAGGGAATTGGTCATCTAGGCTTCAAATTAGGGTTTTCCGTCCAAATTTCTTGGTGTATTCAGACATGTATCTCTTCCCTAACTTGGTTTTATATAAAAGCATGTGTTTAATCATGGTTTATGTGAATTTAATTTTTCGATTTTGAATAATAGGTTGAGAGTTTTGGAATGATTGCTACCTTTTTGTTTTTCCCATGGTTTCAGAATTGTTATTTATGCTTTAACATGTGGTTTTTAAACTAATTGGATTCGTGGGCATGGTGAATGGGATGGGGTTCGTGGATTCCCCCAAAATTATGGTTTTTGGTTTGGAATTGATAGTAACCTCAATCTACTTGCATAATTGGTTTTGAAATATGGACAATTGCATAGTTTTGCTTACTGTCCTAAGCTATTGCATTACATTAGTGGCTAAATGGATAAAAATGGTTTTGAAAAGGGCCTTGGTGGCCATGGCATGGTTTTTAAATTGGAAATTGGGGGATGTGAATTCCCCTAGGTTGATGGATAATTTGAATGGCATAATTCTATAAGCTTGCAAGCACAATTAATTGGTATGATGATACCAATGGTAAATGCCTAAATGGATAACTACTTGGTTAATGGATGTGAATGTGTGTAAATGGTTTTAATTAAGGCTTAAAGGGGTTGTGTAGATCACTGTGGAAGGTAGAGGTCCCATGGAACTAATACTGGAAACCTCCTTTGCTAGTGTGGGGGTCATAGTGACTGTGTGCATATATCACAAATTATATATATTTTTGGAATGGTTCGTGACTTGGTGGATTTTGCCTTTACTCAGATTTTTCTGGTTTGTGCGGCTAACACACACTAGTACCCTTTCAGAAGAGGGAGATTAATCCATAGAGCCCGTGGGTGCCCTTAGGATGGTTAGTGCTACACAATCCAGGATAATGATTTCAAATCTCATGTTTAAACCCTGTACCCTACCCGAAATCTTTTATATATATATATACACACATATATGTATATACATGTATGTGAACATGTACATTGAAATTGGTTTTGCTATTAAAAATACCATTATTTAATCCATTTCTTGAGTTACATGCTAGCGCTCACCCCACTAACCATCCCCAGATGCTACATCATTTCATGATATCCAGTCTTAGGGGTTTCTTTGATTTCCTTGTGCAGAGTTAGGTGGTTCTGGTTCGTCGGTTGGTCTACGTTGAAGTGGTGAGCCTCCATCATCCAGGAGGTCAGACATTTCACTACTTTGTTTTATGAGTATCAAAATCCCATCAGTTTTATTTATATTCTGGATTTCCTTTTTAACCACGGTCGGGGGCATGTCGCGATCTAACTAGGTATTTTGGTTTAGAGTACTTTGTGGACAAAGTGTGGGTGGTTATTGTTTTATTGGTTCTCTGACTCTATTGAGTTATCTGTCTATCTTTCATATGATTGTTTGAGTTTCTTTCTCTATTATATCATATTGTGTTCTTGTTGGCTAGGCAAAGGGGTGGTCTCTAATCCTCGGTGGACTTGAGATACCTGTCACAACTAGGAGCAAGGTCGGGTCGTGATACTAGGTCTCATATCAAATGTTGGAACACACTCTGTACTAAACAAAAAGTAGAGCACATATAGTATCAGTACAATAACTACGTTCTAATAGGCATTATTGGCCAACATAACTCAATACCATACTAATAAATATGTTACACAAAAGTAAGAAGTGATCAAGACACAACTGATAATCAACTTGACATTTAAAACTTATGTTCATGAACGTCTAAACTTACAACACCAACAACTATCATCTTTATGTCAATCTTTTTCAAGTTATTTATATCAATACTTACACTTAGACAATTTAGTCAATAATAGTCAATGAAATAATCACATATGGAATACAAACAATGAAGGTATGCATAAATATATGTACATACATACTAGGGGAATGGACCCTTAAATATGACCTACAGGGGTTGATCTCAGTCTATGTACCTATACTGGAATGATACCACATCCCAATATCAATTTGTGTCAGCATAGCACCCATTCCCAATATCAATATATGTCATTGTGACAACCGCTCCTAACATTAACACAATAGGTAAGTTCAACAAAATGCTCAATTCACCATAACAATAATAATCTAGTGCATATTATAATAATCAACACTTAACTTTCAAGTTAATCATTTTGACGTAGTTTCAACGTAATTTCATCCAACCACATACAAGCATACCGGAAGGCCAAAAACAAACATTCAACTTAAATATCAACATAAAGTTAAATTAAGTCTATAACTATATTTAAACAATAACCTACCTCATATCCTTGTTTAAAAGTACTACTTGGCCAAAACCTTACCTTTTCAATTTTTTCTTGTCCATGGTCTATAAACAATAAAAAGCACAATTCAATACAACATTCCCAACTTCTAAGCATTATAAACCCAAAAACATCAATTTCAACCCATATCTTAACCTAGTTCATCATTCTAGGATTTTCTACCCTTAAATATCTTTGAATTCTACATATTTCATGACTACAATGAAGAATTTTATGCTAAGAAGTGACTTCTAACAACCTAGAGTCAATAATTATTAAACTTAACTTATTCCCAACCAATTTCATTAGTTTATAACCCTAGAGCTTAACCCTAATTTTCTACCATGATCATGATCATTACAATTCTACGAATCTAACGGAGTAATCACAAGTTTGAATGAGAAAGAAACCTTACCTAAAAGATAAAAAATAGCTAAACATGGAAAAACTCAACCTCTCTCAACCCTAAGATGAAAATTATAATAAATAGGATGAAAATGATGCATTCTATTTTGACTAGAGATTTTGCGAGTTTATCTTGCAGCGATGGATTCATCATTGCAGAAATGTCTTTGCAGCAACAATCATGTCACTACCGTAACACTCATTTAAAATAGACCATCATTGTAGCGACACTTGTATCATTAAGGAAATGATTCTGTCACTACACTAACATAGCTAAAGGGATGGACCTATCGCTACAACAATGCTAAAAGAGAATCTTAGGAATTGTTCCCATTCCTATCGATTTCACATCATACTTCTCCAAAATCAACATCATGTACTGACCTTTTCATGATAATCACTATAACCAGTGTTCTACTAGCCCGTTTAATGCACCAAAAGTTTCTATGAATTCCTAAACGCGTTATCTAACATATTTTAGACTCAAATCCCCATTGATAACAACTATATTTCCTTGACAACCCATATAAAGACCCTCCATGTCATCTTCTTAATTTTTATGCATTTTTATTATTTAGATCTTTCCTATAGCTACCCAAGTCATTTGTGATTTGTTGGAGCTAACAAATCGATTACCAGACAATTCGTTTGGTTTTAGAGCTAATTCTCTATTTTTAAGTCTTCGCTAGTAAAAATTGGTTATCAAGCAAAAACATCAGTAATAACCTCGTATGCCAATTTTGATAGTTCCATTAGCTCTATACATTAATTTTAGGCAAGATGAACCTTTGGATTGTGTCCAAAGGCATTCAGACTCATTATGGGATATTGGTCAAAAAATAATAAAAATGACCTATTGGTGTAGGTCCCATATTTAATCAAAATAACCTCGGATGAAAATTTTAACTATACCATTTAGTCTGAAATATCAAATTTGGTAGGATAGCTTAGTTTGTTTGCAATTCTAAATGAATCTCAAGGGTTTCGATGATTTTCCAAGTCTCAAGTGGTGCATCTACTTAAATGACCATTTGATTACTTTAGCAAAGGCTATTTTAGTATCCAGTCGAGTGTTTAACAGGACCTTCCCTGGATAGCCTAGCGAACTTCTTTGGCGGCAGTCATGCCCCTAAAATGAATGCCACTTTAGCACCGACTTGTCCATTTTAGAAGTATTCTAGGCCCTCAGCGGGTACTCCTTTAGCGGTTACTGCTTTAGCAATAACCTTTTAAGTGGTCGAGTGGTCACTTAAGCGGCACCTGAAGGCCATTAAATTCCCCATTAGCCCAATTTTCTCCTATTTTCTCACAAATCTCAAAAGTGAAAACTTAATAGAGTGTGGAAAATTGGGAGAAACATTATTAGGAGATTTTAAGGTGTTTTTAATCTCGAATTTTTCATATCGTCATCAAAATCTTGGTAACTTTCCATTAATTGCATGGTTAACTTCTCAATTTATTTTCAAAATCCCTAGATTCTTGTTGAGTAGATTGAGGAAATATTTAAACTCAAAATTTACCCATTCTTAAGGGTAAATGTTCCTTGAGCATAGAGGGATGGGTTGATTATTTTGAAAGTGCAATTCCACAAGCGATCCTCACATGGGATTTTAACATAATTTTGGACCTGAATCAGAAAAATGCAATATGGGTATTGTTGATCTCATATTAATAAGTAGATTATCATTTTTATAGTGTGGCATCATACGAAAGCTTCCAAAAAGGGGAAATTATTTATTTAGCAGATTTCATAAGGCTTTCTTGGCATCTAGGTAGGTTAGGCTTACCATTCTCATAGATTAGGCTAAATTGTAGTATATTTATAATAATGTGCTAGAGTTGGTTGGGAATTAGGACTTTGGGTTATATTTAGGCACACACGCAAGTGTACGCAGTTCAACCAAGTAATATAGTGGCCTTAAAGAAAGCCAAGTATTGATCCCATATGGACTAGTGTTAAGCAATTATTCAAGACTAGTTCAACTATTAATATTAGACAAGTGCAAACGTAACTACAAGATTTTTAGAGTTATAACTAAATGTAAACTAAAATAATGCAGTAATTTAAATGTTTTGAACAATTATGGGGGAAACCCCAGGGTTAAGGCTCTATGAACAATCATACTCAGCTATATAACATCATTAATTAAGTTAATTATCTTGGTTGTTGGTTCACGGGATTGATACTATGACTATGGTTTTTTGAACCTCTAGTCAACTATCCAACTTATCCCCACAACTACATTGTTGAGCGGGGATACAAGCACTAAATTAAATGCATTATTAATTCATCCCATAATTGATCCAAATAGGGAACTTAGGTATATTCTTATCCTAATTGCAAATTGTCACTTCATTCAATTGAAAGATTATCATCCTATTTCATCTATCCTACATTATATTCTATCATTTCTCTTTTCGAACTCACATAGAATTAAGCATGTATTCGAAGGGTAAAGAATCCTTAAAATAGTGATAAAAAGTATATAAGAACAACAAATAAATATAAATAACCCAAACCAACTCAATTCATAGCAAGAGTAATCATGTTCTTGGCCTTAACCCCGGAAAAGGGTATCTAGCCACTTATAGACATACACATAGTCAAAATAGATGAATTCATTTTATAATCCATAAATATACTAAAGTAAAGGAATTAAAAACCTAATTGAATACTTATCCAGTGTAGTTCAAAGCCTCAAGGTTTCCCCAGGGTGTTTGCAATAGAGTCTAAATGTCCTATTTATAATAGGAAAAACATTGGCGAATTGAACTTAGCCTTCATGCCACACCCTTATCACACAGGATAGGGTTTGTGGCATGCTAAAATAGCAGAGGGATACTGGAAAAACATAGTTCCTCTCTATCACTGATTTGAACTATTGAAATTTTAGTTTTGAGCTTTGAATCAAGTTAAAACTTTAACATTTGTTTGATCATAAAAAACCCCTATTTTATCTTTTTGTATCATTTATTTGAATTCAAATTATAGCTACAGTTTCAAATTATTTTAATCGTCACTCACATTGTTCCTCATAGATTCGACCCCGTAAATATATTGACGACAACCATCTTGCACTAAATTGACGTGTAAGTTGAGCGTTATCCATTACCGCCATCGTAGTACTCAGTTAACGTGATCGTGGCCAGTCAAGCTAGGTCAATGTACTGCGATTGTGAGGTTTTTACCATGATAGCAGACAAACACCAGCAATCACGGTAATAGGGGATTTTTTCCCAAAAAGCAGGCTTGTAATTTTACATGAGTTGTTCCCAATTTCCCTTAAGAGGATTAACCTTATCTCATTGAGGGATATAGATAATTTTTTGGACTTTTTCCCACCATCTAGTTTCCAATTTTGAAGGTAAAAAATTTGTATTGATTTTGGTGGTGAAGAATACATTAGAGTAGCTTCTAAGTGGGGGATTGGCAATTTCCATTGAAGATCTGTTGAACCTAAAAGTTTGGACTTGCACTCTCTTTATGTTTCAGTTCTGGGTATATCTTTGCTTATTAATCTTATGAGTTACTAGTTCTTCCTCTTGGGGTTATGTTAGAATAGGGTGCAAGTGTATGTGGGTTGTGATTGTTAGCTTTAATTATTAGTTCATGTTGTTTTTTTACAAATGCTTGATTGTAAAATGGAATTTGTTGGTGAAAACCACAAATTCCTAAATCCCCGCATCATCCTTAAAATAGGGATGTGGGTACTCTAGATTCTACATCATCTTTGAAAGGGGGATGTAGGTGACATGAGCATTTGTGAACAATAAAATAGATAATAGTTATTCCCTATTAATTATCTTAGAAATAAGGATAAATTTTGGAATTATTATATCTTGGGCATCGTCCTAGAAATAGTGATGCCCAATTGAGGCTTTGTAATGATTGTTTGGAAACACCCATAAGGTATTTGAAAGATTCTTTGTTGAAAGACTAGTATTGAAATCCCTTAACAAGCCTACCCAAGCGTGACTTATCTAAGATTTGAAGTTGATTTTCAAGTACCCACATGCTAGTTGCCTCTAGTAATTCCTAGCCCCAAGATTTTTTCCTAATTGATTACGCTCTAATTATTCTTAGTCTCGAATTAGTCCTTTAGAAGTCCAAGAATTGTCTTACACTTTAAAAATATTCAAAATCCCCCAAAATATTTGATTAATATATTTGAATTTAGCAAGTAACTTTAATTTTGAACTTATTTAATCACTGCTCACATTGTTCATCGTGGATTCACCCTTGACTCATAGTTGGGTAATTATACTAGCAATGATCGCGTTGAACTTAAATTGACGTGTAAGTTGAGTGTTATCAAGGCCCTTTAAGCAGGGGGAGATAAACCTATATATCTCATAGGTGTACATTTAGGACGACAGAGCTACACAACCCAGGTTAAGGTTTTAAATACACGCTAAACTTGGTTCCCTATCCCTGCATGATATATATATGTTTACATGTGATTGCATAGGGTTATTTACTTTGGATTTAAATGATAACATTATATTATATTTATCCCTAAGTATCTGCTACCATTCACTACACTAACCATCTTTGGGCATTATATCCCCACGTGATGCAGGAACCAGCCATACTACTATTCCTTTACTCAGAGACTTGGATTCGGGGACAATTTTGAGTCAGACTAAAGTGTGAGTTTTAATACTCCGAAAGACTCCATTTAATGATATCGACTTTGCTCAATATTGTTATTTTCTTTAGTTTGGTTTTAGCTATGGTAGGGGGCATGTCCCGATCAGATGTTATTGATTCTGGATAGAGGCTTTGTTGGACTACTATGGGCATGGGCGATGTGGGTATTGGTATCAGCATTGGCATTGGTATTGGCATTAGGCTCAAGTAATTTTACTTTTAGATGTCAAACAAGCCTTTATTATCCCAAAGATAGGAAGTTCTCCTAATACATGATTAACTAGGTTCAATATGCCTAATTTGAGTACTCTAATTTATTCTCATGCTAATCATAAGGGACAAAATCTAATTCACCCAAAGAACAAGGGAATAAGCAAAAGGATTAAAGCTTACGGTGTCAAAATAGCCTAAATGGCTTAACTAACCTTAAGTCTTGCATTCTTTTAGATGTCAAACAAGCCTTAATTATCCCAAAGATAGAAATTTCTCCTAATACATTATTAATATGTTCACTATGCCTAATTTTATTACTCTAAGTCATTCTCATGCTAAGCATAAGGGAAAAACTCCAATTCACCCAAAGCACAAGGGAATAAGCAAAAGGATTCAAGCTTACGATGTCAAAATAGCCTAAACGACTCAACTAAACTTAATTCTTAAAATTCATCAACCAATACCTAAAACCCATCCTAATATACTGATATATCATAACTATATTATAACATAGCTCAATCTAGCAACGGATAAACCTAGCCTACCACAATGCTGAAGAACAACTCACAAACCACTAAACCTTTTTTGTCCCTTTCTGAGAAGCCTCTTTAAGGTGATAAGATATCAAAGTAACATTCTACAATAAGAGAATAACTATACCCACATTGCACCACTGTTCTTTGGATCCAAAAATGACATAAAAAACCCAAGTGGGTCCCACTTGTAGAAATTATTTTTTTGAGGCCAACCCAATATCATATATCCTCAAGGAATCATAACCCTCAAGAATAGGTAAAAAAACAAGCTCATTTGGGGATAAAATCAAGACTACAAGCTATTGGGGTTTTGGTCATGGAATCACAAAATCCACTAAGAAAAGGTTAGAATCTTACCTTAATTCTATTGATAATCACGTAAATAAATGTCAAACAAGCTTTCCACTGACCAAAAAGACCCAATTTTGAGTTATCACACTCTTTAGGGCTTTTTATCTCGGAGTATAAGCGGAAAATGGCCTAATTCACAACCTAGGGGTCTTTTTATACCCCTTCTAGGTCATCAGGTAGCACTATCGCATACCCAGTTGTGCAGTCGCACACCCTGGACTCTGAAGAAGATGTGGAAATCTCCACACACTCTAGTTCAATCTCACTACTCACTATGCACATGCTTTTCCAATTACCACACTCTCTAGATCGATCGCACATGCACCAGAAAACTAACTAAACTTGGAAAAATTTTGAAGGCCCCACCAAGGTCTCGGGATTTATTTGAAATCCTATATATGTAAATGAACTATGCAATCGCACTAAATTTATTATTTTGAAAATGATGGCGATCTTAAATTTTCCATCTGGGGTTATTTTGACCAAATGTGGGTCCAACACCCAAATTTCCATTTCTTTAACTTCTGACCTATAGGTAGAAATATTCTCGGGTGCATTAAGACCTAAACAAAAGGTCTACCTAGCTTAAAATTGATATTCCTGAGCTGCTGGAATAGTCATAATTTGTATCGGAGGTTATTTTGTTAATGTTTTTGCTTGATGGCCATTTGGAACTAGCAATGACTTTAAAATAGAAAATTTTCTCTAAAAACAAATAAACTGCCCGATAACCAAATATTAGTTCCAAAAAGTGATAAATGACTTGGGTAAGATATAGAAAAGCTCTAATAGTGAAAGTAAGCGAAAATATAGAAAATGACCTGAAGGGTTATTACATGAACTATCATATGCGAGACGTGGAATTAGTTGTAATAATATTTCCTCTTAAAATATTTAGGCACTACCTGTATGGAGTTTGTTGTAAGATGTTCAGTAACCACCGCAGTTTACAATATATATTCACATAGAAAAATCTCAATTTGAGGCAGCATAGATGGATGGAGCTGCTTAAGAATAATGATGTTACCATTTTATACCACTCTAGTAAGACTAACATAGTGATTGATACTTTAAGTTAAAAAGTTAGGAGTATGAGTAGCCTGGGTTGTTTGGAGAGTACCAGGAATCTGTTGGCTTGAGAGATTATAAATCTTGCTAAAAATTTTAAATGACTTGAAGTGTCCAAGAGAGGTAGATTATTTGTTTGTGTAGAGACAAGGTCTTTATTTCTTGATCATATAAAGGCTAAAAGTTCAATGATGTTAATTTAAGTAAAATTATTAATAAGGTCTTTCAAAGTGAGGCAAAGTAGTCTATGAGTGATGATAAAGGTGTCTTGAGAATTAGGGGCGAGTATGTGTTCCATGCATTAATAACTTGATTCCAACAATCCTTGAGAGGCTCATAGCTGGAAGTATTAAATACGTCTTGGTGTGACCAAGATGTATTAGTATTTGAGACAAAACTATTAGTGGGTTAGGATAAAATATGATATATTAATTTATCACCCGATGTCAAAATTGTCAACAAGTAAAGTTTGAGCATTGGAAGCATGACGGTATACTTTAGAGGATGACCATTCCTTAGTAGAAGTAGGAAATTATAATGATTGATTTTATGGTTGGTCTCCCAAATACCTTGGGAAAATCTGATTCAATATGAGTTATTATTGATATACTAACTAACTTTGCATAATTCATTCCAATTCAAATAACTTCTCATGTAGATAAGTTAGCAAAGATATATATCTAGGAAGTTGTTCGATCGAACAGAGTTTTGGTATCTATTATCTCAGATAGAGGTAATCAGTTACCTCTATGTTTTGGTGAAAATAACATGAAGAGTTGGGTACTAAGTTTGACCTTAGTATAGCTTTTCACCTTCAGTCTGATGGGTAGTTTGAGCTAATTATTCAGGTGTTAGAAAATATGTGTTGTGCATGTGTAATAGACTTCAAAGGTCATTGGGACTAGTTTCTGTCATTGGTGGAGTTTGCGTATAAGAATAACTACCACTTGAGTATTGATATATCATTGTTTGAGGCTTTGTATAGGAGAGGTTTAGTTCTCTTATTGTCTGGTTTGATGCTTTTGAGGTAAGACTGTAGGGTATTGATCTTTTGTAGGAATTATTAGAGAAAGTAAAGTTTACTCCAAGAGAAGCTTCTAACGGCCCAAGGTAGACAGAAGGACTATGGTGAGTAAAAAGTGCAAAATATGGCTTTTATAGAAGGTAAGAAAGTATTGCTCGTGGGTTCACCCATGAAAGGTGCGTTGAAATTTGTAAGTGGGGAAAGAGCAATCCAAGGTATGTTAGACTGTTCGAGATTCTTACATGTATGGGGCTGGTGTCCTATATATTGGACTTGCTTTAATTCTGTTGAGAGTCTACCCCATAATTCATGTGTCCATGCTAAAGAAGCATCATAGTGTTGGAAATTACATTATTCACTAGGATTTGGTTCAATTGGATAAAATCTCTCTTTTGAAGATTGACCTATGATTATCTTAGATAAAGAGATCCTCAAGTTAAGATCAAAGGAGATTGCAATTGTGAAGATCCAATGGAAGAACCATTTGAGTGATAGGACACCACTTGGGATACTAAAACAGACATGCATAACAAGTACCCTCAATTTTTCACCAAGCCAAGTATTTACCTGGTTTTCTTTCTTGCCCATATAGAGGCACGAATGGTTGTTTGATTAGTATATGATGTAATGACCCTTCCCGTTGTTATATCATGGTTAGGGACTAAGTACCCTATTAGAAATTTTCCTAATGAGTTGAGTTAGAAAAATCTCAAGGTGGATGGTTTAAGGCTACCAATTTAGCATCATGGATATTCGTGTTGATTGTGACTTATGGTGTTATGTTTTGTGGTGTGGTATCCTATTAGAGTTAACCTAGTAATCTATACCTCCTTAGAAAAAAATTGGGACTAAAAATAAAGTTGTAAAATGTAATTTTAGTAGCTACCATATAGGGTAGTTTTGTGATGTCCTAAGCTCATGATTGGTGTTATGAAATGGGGGTAGGTATATATCCTCCCCGAGATACTACTTTAGAGCTACTGCAGTGGAAATTCCTACCATAGGGAGAATGTTATTGCAGTCAAGGCTCCACCATAACAGGCCCAAGGATTTTCATTAATGGCCACCTCACCAAGCCGAAGTTTTTCGCAGTAAGAAATGGGTCATTGTATTGAAAGTTGCAAGGCATTCATGTTACATTTTTGTGTTTATTTTTTAAAATCCCAAACATCATTTAAAATCTCTAGAGATGAAATTTTCCCAAGACTATAGTAATTTTTATTCATTAAAGTAGGTAGTTCCACTATTCTCTTCACCTAGTAATTCATTCCTACAATATAATCTTTAGGAAGATTGTTGATGGTAGAAAGACGGGTTAGAACCTTATGTTCATGAAAAGTAGGGAAAAGCCTATGAGTCAATGTAAATTATCTAGAATTGATTCTAGGGTGTGAATAAACACTTCCTAACATAATATTGTTGTTATTAATCGGGAATTATTCTAATTAGGGACCTTGAGTTCCATAAAACTGAGACCTTTAGCATAAAATTTCTTAGAAGAGGATAGTTTGATTAGAAACTCTGTGATTTTAGATAATGTGAATATTGTCAAACTTGTGAATAGTAAATTAACCCTTTGGCAACATTATAGACCAAGTATAAGGGTGGAGTTAGTGGGTTTTAAACCCTGAAGAGGTTGTTTGGAGAGTAAATGATTTATATCTCTTGTATTTGTTTATTTTATATCATGGACAATCCAAGGCATTGAGGAAAGGAAAAGCTCTTGAGAATTAGCTTGGATTTTGAATCTTTGGTTGAGGTAGTTATGGTTCAAATAGATTTAGACTTAATTAAGTTGCTTGCAAGCTTCTAAATTGAATGACATATTCATTGGTCTTTAGACATACCTATGGTTGACTGATTTATTAGTTTGATGATGCTTGAATGAATAAGTCGTTCATTGTTGAACTTGTTGGTTTTAAAATATGATTGCGAAGTTTTCTTATAAATTTTGGTGCACTCATGATATTTTCTTAAGAGATAGTAAAATAGGTAATATAAATTAATGATGTTATTATGGATTGGGTACCACGCTGATAGGTTATTATGATTATGTATTGGGTACTATGTTAATACGGTTCATGGACCTTAGTGTGTCCCATACTATCATTGCTAGTTGGGAAAAAATAATACCCTTTAGTATATGTGTACGGATTAGTGTTTGAGGTGTGAGTTAGTATGATAAATCATGATAATGATGAAAAGGAATGAAATACAAATGTGAGATTGATATGGACGTAGATCCATAGTTGTGATGCAATTGTAAAGATTGTAGAGTTCATGGTTACTTATTAAATTTATTATGCTTATATGTATTTGTTGCCATAATTACTTAGCTGACTTGGAATGTTTATTTTATTAAGGAAACTACTTGTTATGTATTGATGCCATGTCTACTTGTTTATTTGATTTATAATTTTTCTAATATCCACCACCGATGAAATCTCACTACCAATGTTAACCCTCTTTTCCTTATTTCCCTTCTCTCTTTTTCCATTCGTCTTATCCATTAAACCATCATCAACACTCCACATTCATGTTATTGTATTTTATATTTGGACTTAGGTATGACAAACGTCCCCACTGATGATTTCTAGATGGACTCCGCCCACCATTATATACTCTTTAGATAGCTCTTCTCTATCGGGTTTTTTACACTTTCTTCTTATTTCTAGGTACTACTGACCTGAGGCAATCCCATTCAACACTATTCTGCTAACTAATTTAAGCACCAAATTACCAGATTCCAACATATCATTTAAGAAAACTGCCCTAACCCCAGAAATCTCTATTTCATAAATTTTACCTTCCCTTAATTTTTAATTTCTTCACTCCTTCTCATATTTCTACCTGCTTTGATTAAATCATGTTCATGATAGATTATTTATACTAAAAATGTCATAACCTAAGTAGTCATGAGCAGCACCCACCCTAACTATAAGTGGAAGAACTAATTAACAAAACCCTTAGCCAAATAATTTAAGACTTATTCTTACCCATTACTAACCCAAGAGACCATTTATTAACTTAAAATAATTCAAGCATATCCAATCTAATATCTCAAACTATCTATATAAAATAACGTAAGTTCAGAAATATCTCTAATTATTAAATCCCTAGTACCTAGTAGTCATTGTACAAGAACATCTAATCGAAAACATGGTCTAAAACATAATCCATAGCACTAAAACTAATAGGGAAGTTATTGTATTTAAACAAAGGACATGAAATTGGAGAATATCCAATGATGGCCTAAACATAGTGCTTACCCTTAATTGAAGCAGAAATTATGAACTAGAGCTTAGGTGCAATACCTCAAGTTTTGGACCCTGCAAATTTTTAGGTTTAGTCATCACTATCCAAGGTACGGCTCAAGTGACGAGTCGTGAAAACTTCTGACAAGTAGTATAGTGCCAATTATAGCTTAACCAGTAAGGATTGCCCAGGTTTCTATTTGGATCATGACTATGACCTTACAGTCATAAGGTGAGGTCACGAGTCGTAGAGTGTGACTCGTGACCAAACCAGTAGAGGAGGTATTGGGTACTGCCCAGACTAGGAGTGGTGGTGATCACACATGATCGGTAATCAGGAGTCATTACGAGACCCGTAGCGACTGGAGTTATATTTTATGCATGATTTTATTAAGGGCATTGCGGTTTTGTTCTTCTATCCCATTACTTTCCATGACTTAAAACTTTTCCCTTAGCCCTATTTCTACCAATTAACATAATATAAACACTCTATTCTCTCTCAAATTTGCCAAGCAAGAACAATTAGAGTTTTCAAGGAAACTGGTCATTTAGGCTTTAAATTAGGGTTTTTCCTTTAAATCTCTCTATGTCTTCAGACATATATCTCTTCGCTAACTTGGTTTTATATAAAAGCATGTGTTTACTCATGGTTTATGTGAATTTATTTGTTGGGCTTTGAATAATGGGTTTAGGATTTTGAATGATTGCTACCTGTTTGGCTTTTCTATGATTTTAGAATCATTATTCCTGCTTTAACTTGTGGTTTAAAAACTAATTAGATGTATGGGCACGGTGAATGGGACCGGGGGGGGGGGGCCGTGGATTCCCCAAAAATTATGGGTTTTGGTTTGGAATTGGTATTAACCTCAACCTACTTTCATAATATGTTTTAAAATATGGACAATTACATGGTGTTTCTTATTGTCCTAAGCTATTGCATTGCATTAATGGCTAAATGAATAAAAATAGTTTTTGAAAAGGGCCCTGGTGGCCATGGTATGGTTTTTAAATTGGAACTTGGGGGTCGTTGATTCCCCTAGGTGGGTTGATAATTAGAATGGCATACTTCTATAATCTTGCAAGCATAATTAATTTGTATAACGATACCAACGGTAAATTCCTAAATAGATAACTACTTGATTAATGGATAGGAAGGTGTAGATGGTTTTAATTTGGGCTTAAAGGGGGTTGTGTAGCTTACCATGGAAGGTGGAGGTCTCGAAGGGACCGATACTGGAAACCACATTTGCCAGCATAAGGGTCTTAATGACTGTATGCATAGTTCACACATTATATATATTTTTGGAATGGTTGGAGCCTCGGTGGCTTTGTCCCTTACTTTGATTTTCCTAGTTTATGGGGCTAACATGCATTGGGACTCTTTTATAAGAGGAGTTGAACCCATATAACTCGTGGGTACCCTTAGGACGGTTAAAGCTACACAGTCTAGGATAATGGGTTTAAATCTCATATTTAAACCTTGTACCCTACATAGTCTAGTATCTTATATATATATATATATATATATATATATATATATATAAATACATATATATGAGAGAGGGTTTTGACGTGCCTTCTTCAGCAGGCTGCTTGTTCCGTGATTTTACTATATCACCCCTAATTAATTATTATAAGTTATTTATATATTAAAAATTAATAATATTTAATTAAAAAATAAAATAGATATTTATGACATGTCTGCTTCAACCATGATTTTACTATATCACCATAATTAATTATTATAAGTCATTTATGTATTGAAAAATTAATAATATCCAATCCTTGATTTTACTATATCGCTCATAATTAATTATTATAAGTCATTACGTATAAAAAATTAATAATATTTAATTAGAAAAATATAAAATAAATATTTATGACATGTTTGTTTTAGCTTCTTCAGCTGTAATTTTACTATATTACCCCTAATTAATTATTATAAGTCATTTATGTATTAAAAAATTAATAATATTTAATTAAAAAGGTAAAATAGATATTTATAACATGTCTGCTTCAGCTGCTTCAACCATAGTTTTACTGAATATCATCCCTAATTAATTATTATAAGTCACTTGATTATTAAAATTTTTAATAAAATTTAATTAAAAATGATAAAATAGATATAAAAATAATAAACTATTGATGTTTTAAATTAACTTGACGTCTTATATGAGGTTCACTTAAATTTTTTTCACAATTATTTTTTTATAGTGATTTTGCTTTGTCATTTCTAATTAGTTGTTGTAAGTCATTTAAGACATTTATGTTTCGCTGCTTCAATTGTGATTTTACTATATTACCCCTAATTAATTATTATGGTCATCTAAGCATTGTGCCACTTAAATTGGAGTAGAAAAATATTATAAATCACAATAATTAAAAAATTAAATCATTTAAAAATATAATTAACTATCTACGATACAAAACTCTGGACAAAGAGAGTAGCATATATTATTCAAAAATTACATAATAGTATTATAAATTATAATAGTTAACAACTTGAAATATCTTAAAACAATTTAATCTGTTATATATCTCAAAAAAATACATAAAAATACTATAAATTACAATAATTAATGACTTAAAAAATTTAAAAGATATAAAATATTTGGTTAACTTTTGAAATTATATTAGTGTCACTTAAATTAAAATAGAAGAAAAGTATTATAAATCACAATAATTAAAAACGTAAATTATTTTTAAAATATAATTTACTATCAATGCCACAAAAGATTGGATAAGAAAAGCAACGTATATTATTTGAAAATTACATTAAAAATATTATAAATTACAATAGTCAACAACTTAAATTATCTAAATACATATTAAAAATATGATTGATTACCTAAATTCTATATATGTCACATAAATTGAGACAAAAAATAACTTATATTGAACCCGTGCTACATCCCGAATGAATCTTAGTATGTATATGCAAACCTTTTTAAAAAGAAAAACTTTTGTTTAAATACATCAAGATTGAAAAGGCAAGTTCTAATACAGCACACCATACAGTGTATAAGAAATAATGATAGTATAAATAATACCAATATTACTAATTCAAGTATTATTAATGCAAACATTACTAATACGTTCTATTCAAAATTATTTTTATACACTCTAACAAACGACTCCTACGTTTCAATGGAAAGAACATATTCAAAAGCAAAGTTTGATAAACATTTACAGAAGTATGTTTTATGTGTTCTCAAAGTCAAATAACTTAAATTGATATGATGGATGGTAACTTATAATTTTTTTATATATAATTTTGAAACACTTAAAATTTAAATTTAAAATATTAATTTAATTTAACTTCAATGAACAAGTTGACAAATAAAAGAGAAGGAAAAATAAAAGCAAAGGATATTTATGTCGGCTTAGTAAGGGAATATGATGTAATTTTGGATTATTAATTGCAACCCACATGTGACATAATATGTAATGATTAGATAACCTTTTATATTTTTCAACAATTATTTTCTATTTTATACAACAAGTGTCAAGTCTTATGTATTAGTTCTAATCTCATATTTTATACTTAATGTAGCAAATCTCAGTCATATGATTAAAGATCTAAACTTTAAAATACATCAAATTTTTTTATTTATATGAATAAGTTATACATAATTATCTGGCAAGATAATTTGGCTCCTTGAAAAATATTATCATGTAGTTAATATATTTTCTGTATTAATTTTTTATAATTCATAATTGAAATTAACATCAATTTACTTATTATACATAGTTAAAATATCTTGATGTTAGGCCCGTGCTGACACAGGTCATGCTCATCTAGTATATATATATATATATGTATGTATATATGTATGTATGTATTTATATGCATGTATGTGAACATGTTCATTGAGATCGGTTTAGTTTTGAAAAATGACATTATTCTATCCCTTTCTTGAGTTACATTCTAGCGCTCACCCCGCTAACTATCTTCGGATGCTACATCATTTTATGATGTAGAGTTCTAGGGGTTTATTCAATTTTTTTATGCAGAGTGAGGTGGTTCAGGTTTGTCGATTGGTCTGTATTGAAGTGGTGAGCTTTCATATTTCGAATGGCTAATATTTCATTGTTATTTTATGAGTGTCAAAATCCCATCTATTTCTTTTATATTTTGGATTCTCTTTTTGTCCACGGTCGGGGGCATATCCTGACCTAACTGGGTATTTCAGTTTAGAGGCTTTTGTGAACAAAATGTAGGTGTTTATATTTTATTGATTTTTTTGTCTCTACTGAGTTATCTATCTATCTTTCATATAATTGTTTAAGTTGATTCCGTTATTATATCATATTGTGTTCTGGCTGGCTAGGCAAAGAGGGTGGTCTTCGGTCTTCTGTGGACTTGAGATACCCATCACGGCAAGGCCCGGCGTCGGGTCATGACAATCTTGGTATCAGAGCATAGGTTCAGGGTCGTTGGGTGTCCATAAAGTCGTGTTGAGTAGAATTTTGTTTGAGTATGTAGCGCACCATACTTATAAGGGGGAGGCTACAAGGCATTTAGAAATGTTTCCCTTTACTGTGTTCTATTTTGGGCTATGGTGTCTTGAAATTCCTCTAATCTTTGACTTTCTCGAATTTCATATAATTCCTCCCCAAAAATCTAATATTTGTAGTAAATCTGTCAAGCCCTCTACCCTACATAAGGATAATGTAGATAGAACTCTACCTACTTATAGAGTCTAGACCTAGTCTAGGGTCCCTACTCCTAATTATACTACCCTACATAGAGTTTCACCTATCCTCATTAGTCCCCTCGTTCTTCCCGAGATGGTGATACTTATGATCATCCACCTTAAGGGGATATCTCCAATACAGAGTTCCATTGGTCAATTAATTTACTTACTCAATTGGTGACATCTCAGTCTCGTTAGTCAAACTGTATTGGTCCTGTTGTTCCTTCTTTTCAGGTCACTAGGGTTGACCAGTTCATGAGGTTGAATTCCCCGACCTTTCCAGGTTCTAAGGTTGAAGAGGATCCTCAAGGTTTTATGGATAAGAAGGAGAAGATATTTATGGTGATATATGTTACCAATCCCGAAGGTGTGGAGTTTATTGCATATAAATTGAAGGATATAGAATATTAGAAGTATAAGAAGTGGGAGCAGTTGAGGTGTGAGTAACTCTAAGACAACAGTGCGGGATGAGTTCTCAGGGGACTTTTTTTATCATTTCTTTCCTCAGAAGTTAATGAAAGATAAGGCTGAGAAGTTTGTAAATTTGAAACAGGGCAAGATGGGTGTGAAAGAGTATCCCCTAAAATTTTAGCAGTTGTCTCATTATTCTCTAGAATTTGTGTCTAGACAAAGATTTAAGATGATGAAAATTGCTTATGGGTTATCCCGTGACTTAGTATGGGAGTGTAAGGCTATGATGTTGAACAATGATATAGGCATCTCAAGACTTGTGGTTTATATGCAGCAGGTTGAAGATAAAAAAAAGAGACAGACGAAAATGAGGACAGGCAGAATAAGAAGTTCAAGTATTCAGAGCAGAGTAGAGGTCAGCAAGTAAGTAAAAGAGATAATAGACAGTGGAGCAAGAAAAAGACTTGGGGAAATTCTAGTTTATATTCTTTGGCTAGTTCTCTATATCCCAAGCAATCTGGTGATTATCGGTTTCAGGTTAGTAGTGGTCCTAAGGCATAGGGTGCCCCATCTCAGGCTAGTGGAGATCAATCAACCCCATCTTATCCTCCTTATAGAATATGCAGTCAGCTTCACCGTAGTTATTATGATGAAGGGAGAAATTGGTGCTTTAATTGTGGTCTGCTTGGTCATATGCAACGAGACTATTCCACCACTAAGGTAGAAACTAGGGTTAATAAGGTTTTGATCACCACTTTTTTGGCTTTCGCACCAAAGGATGTAACTTCTGGTACCTAAATTTGCCAAAATTGTCTTTTTGCTCTTGCCACCTATCAGGACTCTGAGGCATCTCCAAATGTTTTTATCGATATGTTACAGTTTTTCTCTTGAGATGTGTATTATTTGCTTGATCTGGGCCTACCCTTTCTTATGTGACTCCTTATGTGGTTGTGCATTATGGGTTTGCTCCCAAAACTATTTTCGACCCTTTTTCTATTTCCACACTTATAGGTGATTCTATTATGGCTAGAAAGATCTATAGGGGTTGTGTGGTGTTTATCTTTTATAAGGATACATTAGTGGATCTTCTAGAGCTTGACATAGTAGATTTTGATGTGATATTGGGGATTGATTGTCTTTATTTGTTCTATGTTCTTTGGATTGTAGGAACAGAAAAGTCCATTCCCAATTCCATAACGAACCAATAATTAAATGGGAGAAAATTTCCTTGGTTCAAAAAAGGAGGTTCATTTCTTATCTTTGAGCCCAAAAAATAATTTCCAAGGGGTATTTATATCATCTGGTTTAGGTTAAAGATTCTAGTTCTGAGGCTCCCTCTTTGCAATTTATCGTCGTTGTTAATAAGTTTTTTAAAGTGTTTTTCGAGGATCTTCCTAGCATATTCCCCATAGGGAACTAAATTTTGGATTTATATTCTACCAGATACTCGTCCAATCTCCACTCCTTCTTATAGAATAGCTCTAGCTGAACTAAAGGAGCTAAAGGAGCAATTAAAAGAACTTCTTGATAAAGGGTTCATTCATCCTACTGTTTCTCCATGGGGTGCTCCTATGCTTTCAATGCGAAGAAGTATGGGTCCCTTCGAATATGTATAAACTATTGTCAGCTGAATAAGGTTACAGTAAAAAATAAGTACCCTCTTTTTAGGATTGATTATCTCTTTGACCAGTTTCGTAGTGCTAGTTGTTTCTCTAAGATTGACTTTTGTTTGGGTTATCCTTAGTTGAGAATTAGGGATACTGATATCCCTAAGACTATTTTTCAAACTCGGTGTGACCTTTATGAATTCCTTGTTATGTCATTTGGGTTGATTAATGCTCTGACTGCCTTTATGGATCTTATGAATAGGGTTTTCAAACATTTTTTAGATATATATGTTATAGTGTTTACTGTTGACATTTTGGTGTATTCTAAGAGTGAGGAAGATCATGCCAGTGACCTTCAAATTATGTTATAGACACTTAAGAATCAAAGGTTATATGCTGAATTCTGTAAGTGTGAGTTCTAGTTAAATGTTGTGTCTTTTCTTGGGCATATTTCTAGTGATGGATCATGATGGATCCATAGAAAGTTGTGGCAATTAAGAGATGGCATAGACACATAAATTTAACTAATATTTGGAGATTCTTGGGCTTAGCTGGATATTATAAGAGGTTGATGGAGAGTTTCTCTTCTATTGCTGCACCGTTGACAAAGATGACACTAAAAATTGTGAAGTTTTGGTGGTCTAATATTTGTGAGGGTAGTTTGAAACGTTGAAAGATAAGTTGACCTCTGCTCTGGTTTTGACCCTGCCCGAGTGTACCGATGGATTTGTTGCATATTGTGATGCATCATATGAGAGATTGGGATATGTATTGATGCAGCATGGTAAGGTGGTGGCCTATGCTTCTAGATATCTTAAGGTTCATGAAAGGAATTATCTGACTCACGATTTAGAGTTGGCAAATATTGTTTTTGCTTTGAAGATTTGGCATCATTATTTGTATAAGGTGCATGTGGAAATTTATTCAGATCATAAATTTTTGTAATATATGTTTACTTCGAAGGAGTTGAATCTCATGTAGAGGCAGTGGCTTGAATTGGTAAAGGATTATGACAAGAGTCTTCACTTCCATTGAGGTAAAGCTAATGTGGTTGTTGATGCTCTTAGCAGGTTGTTTATAGGGAGCTTATCTCATGTGGATAAGGAGAAAAAGGGTTGGTGAAGGATTATCACCTGTTGTCTAACTTAAAAGTTCATCTGATGGACTCTAAGGATTGGGGAGTGATTGTACAAGAGGTGGTCAAATTATCTCTTGGAGTTGTGACAAAGGTGAAGAAAGTTTTGGATCCTATTCTTATGCAGATTAAGAATGATGTGGGACAGCAGAAGTTAATGGATTTTGAGATTGGTGGTGATGGTATTTTTAGGTATCAAGGAAGGTTGTGTGTCCCTGATATTAATGGACTGCGAGATAGAATTTTGACTGAGGCTCGTGAGTTAAGGTATACTGTTCATCCAGGTTTGACAAAAATGTACCATGACTTGAAAGAAATATATTAGTGGAGAAATATGAAGAAAGATGTAGCAAATTTTGTAGCCTAGTATATGGTCTGTCAGCAGGTGAAGGTCGAACACTTGAGGTCTGGTGGGATGTCTCAAGAAATAGAGTTGCCTGTATGGAAGTGGTAGATAATCAACATGGATTTCGTTTTGGGTGTTTCACAGTCTCATAGTCAATATGATTAAATTTGGGTCGTTATGGATAAGATGACTAATCTACTCATTTCTTACCTATGAAGTCTCCTACTCCAGAGAGGATTATGCCAAGTTATTCATCGAAGAGATAGTGAAATTGAATGGAGCATCGGTGTCCATTATTTCAGACTGAGGGACGCAATTTGCTTCTCACTTTTGGCATTCATTTTAGAAAGATTTGAGTACTAAGGTGAACCTTGGTACCATTTTCACCATTAAATAGATGGACAAGCGGAATGTACTATTCAGACCTTCGAGGATATGTTAAGGGATTGTGTGATTGACTTTAAGGGAAGTTAGGTAGATTACTTACCTCTCATTGATTTTTCATGTAATAATAGTTATCACTCGAGTAATCAGATGGATCCTTTTGAGGCTCTTTATAGTAGAAGGTATAGGTCTCCTATTGGGTGGTTTTAAGGTTAGTGAGGCTAGGTTGTTTGGTCTGTACTTGGTTCACCAAGACATGGAGAAGGTGAAGGTGATTAGGGATAGGCTTAAGGCTGCCCAAAGTCATCAAAAGTCTTATGCGCAAATATGAGATGGAGGGAGTTGGAGTTTAATGTAGGTGATTCGGTGTTCTTGAAAGTTTCTCCTATGAAAGGAGTGATGAGGTTTGGGAAGAAGGGAAAGCTCATCCCCCGTTATGTCGGTCCATGCTAAGTTTTGAGTAGAGGTTGGAATGTTGATTATGATTTAGATTTGCCTGCGAGTTTGGGTTATATTCATCCTGTTTTGCAGTATCGATGTTGAAGAAGTGTGTGGGTTATCCTTCTTGGACTGTTCCTGTGAAAGATGTTGGTATCTCAGATTCCTAGTCTTATGAGGAAGTACCAGTGGATATTTTGGATAGACAAGTCTGTAAACAGAGGACTAAGGATGTTGCTTCGGTAAAAGTCCTTTGGAGGATCAAAACATGGAAGAAGCTATTTGGAAAGCTAAAGAGGCCATAAAGTACAAGTATCTATTCTTGTTCCCCATGTTGGATGAAAAATCTTGAGGTATGATTTCTGTTATCTATCTTGTGGCATTTTGAATTTATCATTTGGGTATGTGTGCATTCTTTCTTGTTATCGTGCTAATGGGTGCCTTGGATCCTTATTCAGGGATGAATAATCCTGAGAGAGTAATGTAATCCCCCAGGTTTTGGACCCTTCAAATTTATGGGTTTAGTCATCACTATAGGTTTCGGACCCTACAAATTTATGGATTTATTCGTCACTATCAAAGCTAAGGCTTAGGTGAAAAGTCATCAATCTCTTCTCATGATTTATACGTTGCCAATCGTAGATTAACCAGTAAGGATTGCCCAGGTTTCTATTTGGATCACGACTACAACCCTACCAGTCGTAAGGTGAGGCCACTAGTTGTAGGGTGTGACTCGTGACCAAACAATTGGAGGTCGTCCTGGGTACTGCCTAAATAATGCGTCATGGTGATGACTCGTGATCGGTCATAACAAGTCGTTATGAGTCTTGTAGCAACTGGGACTTATATTTCCTATACGATTTTATTAAGGGCATTGTGGTCTTTTCCTTCCATCCCATTGCTTTCCACAACTTAAAACCTTTCCCTTAGCCATACTTCCACTAATTAACATAATATAAACACTCTATTCTCTCTCAAATTTCCCAAGAAAGAACAATTACGGTTTTCAACGGAATTGGTCATCTAGGCTTCAAATTAGGGTTTTCCCTCCGAAATTCTTGGTGTATTCAGGCATGTATCTCTTCCCTAACTTGGTTTTATATAAACTCATGTGTTTAATCATGGTTTATGTGAATTTAATTGTTGGATTTTGAATAATGGGTTGAGGGTTTTTGAATGATTGCTACCTTTTTGTATTTCCCATGGTTTCAGAATTGTTATTCATGCTTTAACATGTGGTTTTTAAACTAATTGGATTCATGGGCATGGTGAATTGGATGGGGTTCGTGGATTCCCCCAAAATTGTGGTTTTTGGTTTGGAATTGATAGTAACCTCAATCCACTTGCATAATTGGTTTTGAAATATGGACAATTGCATAGTTTTGCTTACTGTCCTAAGCTATTGCATTACATTAGTGGCTAAATAGATAAAAATGGTTTTGAAAAGGGCCTTGGTGGCCTTGGCATGGTTTTTAAATTGGAACTTGGGGGATGTGGATTCCCCTAGGTTGATGGATAATTGGAATGTCATAATTCTATAAGCTTGCAAGCATAATTAATTGGTATGATGATACCAACGGTAAATGCCTAAATGGATAACTACTTGGTTAATGGATGGGAATATGTGTAAATGGTTTTAATGAAGGCTTAAAGGGGTTGTGTAGCTCGTTGTGGAAAGTAGAGGTCCCATGGAACTAATACTGGAAACCTCCTTTGCTAGCGTGGGGGTCTTAGTGACTCTGTGCATATTTCACAGATTATATATATTTTTGGAATGGTTCGAGACTCGGTGGATTTTTCCTTTTCTCAGATTTTCCTGGTGAATGCTGCTAACACACACTAGTACCCTATCAGCAGGGGGAGCTTAATCCATATAGCCCGTGGGTTCCCTTAGGATGGTTAGAGCTACACAATCCAGGATAATGATTTTAAATCTCATGTTTAAACACTGTACCCTAGCCCAACATCTTATATATATATATATATACATATATGTATATGAATGTATGTGAACATGTACATTGAAATTGGTTTTGTTTTTGAAAATACCATTATTTAATCCCTTACTTGAGTTACATGCTAGCGCTCACCCCATTAACCATCCCTGGATGCTACATCATTTCATGATATCCAGTCCTAGGGGTTTCTTTGATTTCCTTGTGCAGAGTTAGGTGGTTCTAGTTCGTCGGTTGGTCTACGTTGAAGTGGTGAGCCTCCATCTTCCATAAGGTCAGAAATTTCACTGCTTTGTTTTATGAGTATCGAAATCCCATCAGTTTCTTTTTTATTCTGTATTTCCTTTTTGGCCACGGTCGGGGGCATGTTGCGATCTAACTAAGTATTTTGGTTTAGAGTACTTTGTGGACAAAGTGTGAGTGGTTGTTGTTTTATTGATTCTCTGTCTCTATTGAGTTATCTGTCTATCTTTCATATGATTGTTTGAGTTTCTTTCGCTATTATATCATATTGTGTTCTGGTTGGCTAGGCAAAGGGGTGGTCTCTTATCCTCGGTGGACTTGAGATACCCATCACAACTTGGAGCGGGGTCGGGTCGTGATACTAGGTCTCATATCAAATGTTGGTACACACTCTGTACTAAACAAAAAGTAGAGCACATATAGTATCAATACAATAACTACGTGCTAATAGGCATTATCGGCCAACTTAACTCAATACTATACAAATAAATTACACAAAAGTAAGAAGTGATCAAGACACAACTCATAATCAACTTGACATTTAAAACACATGTTCATGAACGTCTCAACTTACAACACCAACAACTATCCTCTTTATGTCAATCTTTATCAAGTTATTTATATCAATTCTTACACTTAGACAATTTAGTCAATAATAGTCAATGAAATAATCACATATGCAATACAAACAATGATGGTATGCATAAATATATGTACATACATACTAGGGGAATGGACCCTTAGATATGACGTACAGGGGTTGATCTCAGTCTATGTACCTATACTGGAATGATACCCAATCCCAATATCAATTTGTGTTAGTATGACACCCATTCCCAATATCAATATATGTCAGTGTGACAACCGCTCCTAACATTAACACAATAGGTAAGTTCAACAAAATGCTCAATCCACCACAATAATAATAATCTAGTGCATATTATAATAATCAACACTTAACTTTCAAGTTAATAATTTTGACTTAGTTTCAACATAATTTCATCAAACCACATACAAGCATGCCGGAAGGCCAAAACAAACATTAAACTCAAATATCAACATAGCGTTAAATTAAGTCTATAACTATATTTAAACAATAACCTACCTCATATCCTTGTTTAAAAGTACTACTTGGCCAAAACCTTGCCTTTTCAAATTTATCTTGTCCATGGTCTATAAACAATAAAAAGCATAATTCAATACAACATTCCCAACTTCTAAGGATACCCAAAAACATCAATTTCAACCCATAACTTAACCTAGTTCATCATTCTAGGATTTTCTATCCTTAAATCTCTTTGAATGCTACATATTTCATGATTACAATGAAGAATTTTATGCTAAGAAGTGACTTCTAACAACCTAGAGTCAATAATAATTAAACTTAACTTATTCCCAACCAATTTCATTAGTTTATAACCCTAGAGCTTAACTTTAATTTTCTACCATGATCATGATCATTAAATTCTATGAATCTAAGGGAGTAATCACAAGTTTGAATGATAAAGAAACCTTACCTGAAAGATAAAAAATACCTAAACATGGAAAAACTCACCCTCTCTCAACCCTAAGGTAAAAATTATAATAATTGGGATGAAAATGATGTTTTCTATTTTGACTAGAGATTTTGCGAGTTTATCTTGCACCGATGGATTCATGATTGCAGAAATGTCTTTGCAGCAACAATCATGTCACTACAGCAACACTCATTTAAAATAGACCATCATTGTAGCGACACTTCTATCATTAATGAAATGATTCTTTCACTACACTAACATAGCTAAAGGGATGGACCTATCTCTACAACAATACTAAAAGAGTATCTTAGGAATTTTTCTCATTCCTATCGATTTCACTTCACACTTCTGTAAATTCAACATCATGTACTGAACTTTTCACGATAAGCACTATAACTAGTGTTCTACTGGCCCGTTTAATGCACCAAAAGTTTCTATGAATTCTTAAACACGTTATCTAACATATTTTAGACTCAAATCCCCATTGATAACAACTAGATTTTCTTGACAACCCATATAAAGACCCTCTATGTCATCTTCTATATTTTTATGCATTTTTATCATTTAGATATTTCCTATAGCTACCGAAGTCATTTGTCAATTGTTGGAGCTACCAAATCGATTACCAGAAAATTCATTTGATTTTAGAGATAATTCTCTATTTTTAAGTCTTCGCTAGTAAAAATTGGTTATCAAACAAAAACATCAGTAATAACCTCGTATGCCAATTCTAACAATTCCATTAGCTCTATACATTAATTTTAGGCAAGACGAACCTTTGGCTTGGGTCCAATGGCATTCATACTTATTATGGGATATTGGTCAAAAATTGATAAAAATGGCCTATGGGTTTGGGGCCCATATTTAATCAAAATAACTTCGAATGAAAATTTTAACTATACCATTGAGTCTGAAATATCAAATTTGGTAGGATAGCATAGTTTGTTTGCAATTCTAAGTGAATCTCAAGGGTTCGATGATTTTTTGAGTCTCAAGTGGTGCATCTACTTAAATGACCCTTTAATTACTTTAGCAAAGGCTATTTTAGTAGCTAGTCGAGTGTTTAAGCGACCCTTCCTTGGATAGCCTAGCAAGCTGCTTTAGCAGCAGTCATGCCCCTAAAACGAATGCCACTTTAGCACTGACTTATCCATTTTAGCAGTATGTTAGGCCCTCAGCGGATACCCCTTTAGCGCTACCTATTCCTTTAGCGGTTGTTGCTTTAGTAATGACCTCTTAAGTGGTCGAGTGGTCGCTTAA